>CM026387.1:84943913-85058331 GCA_014843695.1 Archivesica marissinica
GTGTTAAGCCAGTATCAAGCATTTGTTCTAGTGTTAAACCAGTATCACTCATGTGTTCTAGTGTTACACCAGTATCACTAATGTGTTCCAGTGTTACACCAGTATTACTCGTGTGTTCCAGTGTTAAACCAGTATCACTCAGGTGATCCAGTGTAAAACCAGTATCACTCAGGTATTACAGTGTTAAACCAGTACCTATCATGCATTCCAGTGTTAAACATGTACAACACACGTATTCCAGTATTGTTAAACAAGCATCACACAGGCATTCCTGTGTTAAACCAGTATCACACAGGTGTTTCAGTGTTATACGAATACCACACAGTCATTCCAGTGTTATACCAATATCACACATGTGTTCCAGTGTTAAACCAGTATCACACAAGTATTCCAGTGTTATACCAATATCACACAGGTGTTCCAGTGTTACATCAATATCACACAGGTGTTCCAGTGTTACACCAGTATCACACAGGTGTTTCAGTGTTATACCAATATCACACAAGTATTCCAGTTTTTACCAGTATCACACAGGTATTCCAGTGTTAAACCAGTGTCACTCAGGTATTTCAGTTTTATACCAATATCACACATGTGTTCCAGTGTTAAACCAGTATCACTCAGTTGTTTCAGTGTTATGCCAATATCACACAAATATTCCAGTGTTAAACCAGTATCACTCAGGTGTTCCAGTGTTAAAGCAGTATCACTAATTTGTTCTAGTGTTAAACCAATATCACACAGGTGTTCCAGTGTTAAATCAGTATCAAACAAGTATTCCAGTATTATACTAATAACACACAGGTGTTCCAGTGTTACACCGATATCACACAGGTGATCCAGTGTTAAACCAGTATCACTCAGTTGTTTCAGTGTTATGCCAATATGACACAAGTATTCCAGAGTTAAACCAGTATCACACAGGTGTTTCAGTGTTAAACCAGTATCACACAGGTCTTCCAGTGTTAATCCAGTATCACGCATTTGTTCTAGTGTTAAACCAGTATAACTCATGTGTTCTAGTGTTACACCAGTATCATTAATGTTGTCCAGTGTTCAACCAGTATCACTCGTGTATTCCAGTGTTACACCAGTATCACTCATGTGTTCCAGTGTTACAACAATATCACTCAGGTGTTTCAGTGTTACACTAGTATCACTCAGGTGTTCCAGTGTTAAATCAGTATCACTCATGTGTTCTAGTGTTACACCAGTATCACTCAGTTGTTCCAGTTTTACACCAATATCACTCATGTGTTCTAGTGTTACACCAGTATCACTCATGTGTTCTAGTGTTAAACCAGTATCACTCATGTGTTCTAGTGTTACACCAGTATCACTCAGGTGTTCCAGTGTTACACCAATATCACTAATGTGTTCCAGTGTTACACCAATATCACTCATGTGTTCTAGTGTTAAGCAAGTACCACTCATGTGTTCTAGTGTTACACCAATATAACACAAGTATTCCAGTGTTAAACAAGTATCACACAGGTGTTCCATTGTTAAACCAGTATCACACATGTGTTCCAGTGATAAACCAGTATCACACAGGTGTTCCACTGTTAAACCAGTATCACACAAGTATTCCAGTGTTATACTAATATTACACAGGTGTTCCAGTGTTACACCAGTGTCACTCAGTTGTTTCATTGTTATACCAATATCACACAAGTATTCCAGTGTTAACCAGTATCACACAGGTATTCCAGTGTTCAAACCAGTATCAATAAGGTGTTCGAGTGTTAAACATGTATCACACATGTATTCCAGTGTTAAACCAGTATCACACAAGTGTTCCAGTGTTAAACCAGTATCACACAGTTGTTCCACTGTTAAACCAGTATCACCCACAAGTATTCCAGTGTTAAACCAGTTTAAAACAGGTGTTCCAGTGTTAAACCAGTATCACACAAGTATTCCAGTGTTACACCAGTATCACTCAGTTGTTTCATTGTTATACCAATATCACACAAGTATTCCAGTGTTAACCAGTATCACACAGGTATTCCAGTGTTTAACCAGTATCACTTATGTGTTTCAGTGGTAAACCAGTATCACACAAGTATTCCAGTGTTACACCAGTATCACACAGGTAGTCTAGTGTTAAACCAGTATCAATCAGGTGTTCGGGTGTTAAACCAGTATCACACACGTATTCCAGTGTTAAACCAGTATCACACTAGTATTCCAGCGTTAAACTAGTATCACACTGGTGTTCCAGTGTTAAATCAGTATCACTCAGGTGTTTCAGTGTTATACCAGTATCACACAAGTATTCCAGTGTTAAACCAGTATCACGCAGGTGTTCTAGTGTTACACCAGTATCACACACATATTCCAGTGTTATACCAATATCACACATGTGTTCCATTGTTAAACCAGTATCACACAGGTGTTCCAGTGTTAAACCAGTATCACTCGTGTGTTTCAGTGTTAAACCAGTATCACACATGCATTCCAGTGTTAAAACAGTATCACTCATGTGTTTTAGTGTTACACCAGTATCACTCAGGTATTCTAGTGTTACACAGGTATCACTCATGTGTTCCAGTGTTGAAACAGTATCACGCAGGTGTTCCAGTGTTACACCAGTATCACTCATTTGTTCTAGTGTTAAACCAGTATCACTCATGTGTTCTAGTGTTACAGCAGTATCACTAATGTGTTCCAGTGTTACACCAGTATCACTCGTGTATTCCAGTGATACACCAGTATCACTCAGGTGTTCCAGTGTAAAACCAGTATCACTCAGGTATTCCAGTGTTAAACCAGTATCTCTCATGCGTTCCAGTGTTAAACATGTACAATACACGTATTACAGTGTTGTTAAACAAGCATCACACAGGCATTCCTGTGTTAAACCAGTATCACACAGGTGTTTCAGTGTTATACCAATATCACACATGTGTTCCAGTGTTAAACCAGTATCACACAAGTATTCCAGTGTTATACCAAAATCACACAGGTTTTCCAGTGTTACACCAATATCACACAGGTGTTCCAGTGTTACACCAGTATCACATAGGTGTTTCAGTGTTATACAAATATCACACAAGTATTCCAGTGTTAAACCAGTATCACAAAGGTGTTCCAGTGTTACACCAGTATCACACAAGTATTCCAGTGTTATACCAATATCACACATATGTTCCATTGTTAAACCAGTATCACACAGGTGTTCCAGTATTAAACCAGTATCACACAAGTATTCCAGTGTTATACCAATATCACACAGGTGTTCCAGTGTTACACCAATATCACACAGGTGGTGCAGTGTTACACCGGTATCACACAGGTGATCCAGTGTTAAACCAGTATCACTCAGTTGTTTCAGTGTTATACCAATATCACAAAAGTATTCCAGTATTAACCAGTATCACACAGGTATTCCAGTGTTAAACCAGTATCACGCAGGTGTTCCAGTGTTAAACCAGTATCACACAACTATTCCAGTGTTAAACCAGTATCACACACGTATTCCAGTGTTAACCAGTATCACACAGGTATTCCAGTGTTAAACCAGTATCAATCAGGTGTTCGGGTGTTAAACCAGTATCACACACGTATTCCAGTGTTAAACCCGTATCACACTAGTATGCCAGCGTTAAACTAGTATCACACTGGTGTTCCAGTGTTAAATCAGTATCACTCAGGTGTTCCAGTGTTACACCAATATCACACAGGTGTTCCAGTGTTACACCAGTATCACACAGGTGTTTCAGTGTTATACAAATATCACACAAGTATTCCAGTGTTAAACCAGTATCACACAGGTGTTCCAGTGTTACACCAGTATCACACAAGTATTCCAGTGTTATACCAATATCACACATAAGTTCCATTGTTAAACCAGTATCACACAGGTGTTCCAGTGTTAAACCAGTATCACACAAGTATTCCAGTGTTATACCAATATCACACAGGTGTTCCAGTGTTACACCAATATCACACAGGTTTTTCAGTGTTACACCAGTACCACACAGGTGATCCAGTGTTAAACCAGTATCACTCAGTTGTTTCAGTGTTATACCAATATCACAAAAGTATTCCAGTATTAACCAGTATCACACAGGTGTTCCAGTGTTAAACCAGTATCACGCAGGTGTTTCAGTGTTATACCAATATCACACAGGTGTACCAGTGTTAAATCAGTATCACTCAGGTGTTCCAGTGTTAAGCCAGTATGACGCATGTTTTCTAGTGTTAAACCAGTATCACTCATGTGTTCAAGTGTTACACCAGTATCACTCAGGTATTCTAGTGTTACACCAGTATCACTCAGGTGTTTCAGTGTTGAACCAGTATCACTCAAGTGTTCCAGTGTTACACCAGTATCACGCATGTGTTCCAGTGTTAAACCAGTATCACACAAGTATTCCAGTGTTAAACCAGTATCACTCAGGTGTTTCAGTGTTATACCAGTATCACACAAGTATTCCAGTGTTAAACCAGTATCACGCAGGTGTTCTAGTGTTACACAGGTATCACTCATGTGTTCCAGTGTTAAAACAGTATCACGCATGTGTTCCAGTGTTAATCCAGTATCACACAAGTATTCCAGTCTTACACCAGTATCACACATGTGTTCCAGTGATAAACCAGTATCACACAACTATTCCAGTGTTAAACCAGTATAACACAAATATTCCAGTGTTAAACCAGTATCACGCAGGTGTTCCAGTGTTAAACCAGTATCACACAACTATTCCAGTGTTAAACCAGTATCACACACGTATTCCAGTGTTAAACTAGTATAACACAGGTGTTCCAGTGTTAAACCAGTATCACTCTGGTGTTCCAGTGTTATACCAATATCACACAGGTGTTCCAGTGTTACACCAATATCACACAGGTGTTGCAGTGTTACACCAGTATCACACAGGTGATCCAGTGTTAAACCAGTATCACTCTGTTGTTTCAGTGTTATACCAATATCACAAAAGTATTCCAGTATTAACCAGTATCACACAGGTATTCCAGTGTTAAACCAGTATCACTCAGGTGTTTCAGTGTTATACCAATATCACACAGGTGTTCCAGTGTTAAACCAGTATCACTCTGGTGTTCCAGTGTTATACCAATATCACACAGGTGTTCCAGTGGTATACCAATATCACTCAGGTGTTTTAGTGTTATACTAATATCACACAAGTGTTCCAGTGTTAAGCCAGTATCAAGCATTTGTTCTAGTGTTAAACCAGTATCACTCATGTGTTCTAGTGTTACACCAGTATCACTAATGTGTTCCAGTGTTACACCAGTATTACTCGTGTGTTCCAGTGTTAAACCAGTATCACTCAGGTGATCCAGTGTAAAACCAGTATCACTCAGGTATTACAGTGTTAAACCAGTACCTATCATGCGTTCCAGTGTTAAACATGTACAACACACGTATTCCAGTATTGTTAAACAAGCATCACACAGGCATTCCTGTGTTAAACCAGTATCACACAGGTGTTTCAGTGTTATACGAATACCACACAGTCATTCCAGTGTTATACCAATATCACACATGTGTTCCAGTGTTAAACCAGTATCACACAAGTATTCCAGTGTTATACCAATATCACACAGGTGTTCCAGTGTTACATCAATATCACACAGGTGTTCCAGTGTTACACCAGTATCACACAGGTGTTTCAGTGTTATACCAATATCACACAAGTAGTCCAGTGTTAAACCAGTATCACACAGGTGTTCCAGTGTTACACCAGTATCACACAAGTATTCCAGTGTTATACCAATATCACACATGTGTTCCATTGTTAAACCAGTATCACACAGGTGTTCCAGTGTTAAACCAGTATCACACAAGTATTCCAGTGTTATACCAATATCACACAGGTGTTCCAGTGGTATACCAATATCACTCAGGTGTTTCAGTGTTATACTAATATCACACAAGTGTTCCAGTGTTAAGCCAGTATCAAGCATTTGTTCTAGTGTTAAACCAGTATCACTCATGTGTTCTAGTGTTACACCAGTATCACTAATGTGTTCCAGTGTTACACCAGTATTACTCGTGTGTTCCAGTGTTACACCAGTATCACTCATGTGTTCCAGTGTTAAACCAGTATCACTCAGGTGATCCAGTGTAAAACCAGTATCACTCAGGTATTACAGTGTTAAACCAGTACCTATCATGCGTTCCAGTGTTAAACATGTACAACACACGTATTCCAGTATTGTTAAACAAGCATCACACAGGCATTCCTGTGTTAAACCAGTATCACACAGGTGTTTCAGTGTTATACGAATATCACACAGTCATTCCAGTGTTATACCAATATCACACATGTGTTCCAGTGTTAAACCAGTATCACACAAGTATTCCAGTGTTATACCAATATCACACAGGTGTTCCAGTGTTACACCAATATCACACAGGTGTTCCAGTGTTACACCAGTATCACACAGGTGTTTCAGTGTTATACCAATATCACACAAGTATTCCAGTGTTAAACCAGTATCACACAGGTGTTCCAGTGTTACACCAGTATCACACAAGTATTCCAGTGTTATACCAATATCACACATGTGTTCCATTGTTAAACCAGTATCACACAAGTGTTCCAGTGTTAAACCAGTATCACACAAGTATTCCAGTGTTATACCAATATCACACAGGTGTTCCAGTGTTACACCAATATCACACAGGTGTTGCAGTGTTACACCAGTATCACACAGGTGATCCAGTGTTAAACCAGTATCACTCAGTTGTTTCAGTGTTATACCAATATCACAAAAGTATTCCAGTATTAACCGGTATCACACAGGTATTCCAGTGTTAAACCAGTATCACTCAGGTGTTTCAGTGTTAAACCAGTATCACGCAAGTGTTTCAGTGTTATACCAATATCACACAGGTGTACAAGTGTTAAATCAGTATCACTCAGGTGTTCCAGTGTTAAGCCAGTATCACGCATGTGTTCTAGTGTTAAACCAGTATCAATCATGTGTTCAAGTGTTACACCAGTATCACTCAGGTATTCTAGTGTTACACCAGTATCACTCAGGTGTTTCAGTGTTGAACCAGTATCACTCATGTGTTCTAGTGTTAAACCAGTATCACGCATGTATTCCAGTGTTAAACCAGTATCAATCATGTGTTCTCGTATTACACCAGTTTCACTCATGTGTTCCAGTGTTACACCAATATCACTCATATGTTCTAGTGTTAAACAAGTACTACTCATGTGTTCCAGTGTTTCACCAGTATCAATCGTGTGTTCTAGTGTTAAACCAGTATAACTCATTTGTTCTAGTGTTACACCAATACCACACAAGTAGTCCATTGTTAAACAAGTATCACACAGGTGTTCCAGTGTTAAACCAGTATCACACAGGTGTTCCAGTGTTAAACCAGTATCAATCAGGTGTTCTAGTGTTAAAACAGTTTCACTCAGGTGTTCCAGTGTTACACCAATATCACTCAGGTGATCCAGTGTTACACCAGTATCAGTCAGGTGTTCTAGTGTTAAACCAGTATCACTGATGTGTTCTAGTGTTTTTTTGTTTTTTTTTCAATATTTATTTCCTGATCAATATACATGCTAGTTACACATACTCAAAACATGTACATATATGGGGAAAAATCCATATCCATTTGAAATGGCAAGTACTAACAACCTACAGTATCAACACAAGCCTTACTTGATATGTTCATGTTATACACAATCATAATATATTATGTAAAGCATTTAAGTAATAACCTTATGTATACTAAAAGGAAAGTTTCAGGAATTTTGAAGAAAAGAGAAAGAGAAATAAGGTTAGTATCAGTGAAAGATAAGTGTGGATGGTTGTCTATATTATACATTTATGGAAAGGTTAAATGAGAAGATTCAAAAACTGTCTCCATTTATCATTGAAAGTATTTTGTTTGTTTTTGAGAATTGAAATTGTTTCTTCAATTTTTATTTTCCTTTTAAAATAAGCGACAAATTGGACGTCAGTAGGTATTGTCTTCTCGCATTTGCATTTAAAGATGAAATATTTAGCTAGTAGTATGATATAATTTATGTTCATTTCATATATAATGCTATTGTGTCTGAAATAACACAACGAAATATCTTCATAATCAAATTGAGCCAAATTATCTGTTTGCAACATTGTTCTTAAACAATCTGTTATTTTAATCCAGGAATCCTGTATGTAATGACATTCCCAAAACATACGACAGTTAGAATCATTATACATCATGCAAAAGTCGCAAAGTTGTGACGCAACTATATTGCACTTAAATAGGAAAACATTATTCGGAATTATGTGCATTAAGTATTTATATTGAAATGCTCTCAATTTAGTTTCTATTGTTATTCTAATAGGTTGTGTGAATATTTTGTTCCATTTAGTATTGACTAATGATAAAATATTTTCCCATTTTTCAATTTGCCTAATATTCTCCGGTTTAGAATTTATAGTTAATATCGAATATACAAGTTTGCATAATTTTGTTTTTGCATTGATTTTTGTGATTAAATATTCAGGGATTTTATATGCTATTGGTTCTAATTGTAACTGTGTTCTCCACTTATGTGGTATACTGTTCAAAAGAGTGTAGTAGTTCAAAAAATCCCCGGGATTAATATTGTAGAGTTGTCATATTTGCATAAAGGAATATAATTGTTTGTGTCTGAAATCGTATATATGTTCTATATATTGAATTCCCTTAATAAACCAATCTCTATAACATAATGTATTACAGTCATGTTTCTTTATGTTAGAATTATTCCACAGGATTTGTTTGGATATAGATTCGACATTTTCTTTGTAGTTTACTCTGGACCATGCTGTTAATATTTCTTTTAAAAACTTAGATTTTATTTCGAGATTTTCAATGTCATTGCAACTAACACAACATTTAAACAGAAAATCATTTCCATGTTTATCTATCATATGTTCATACATTTGTACTAACTTTGATTCTTTTTGGAATATTATTCGTTTTATCCAACTAGCTTTGAGTGATGCAATAAAGTTCTCTATATCCAACATTTTTAATCCACCATTACTATAATCTTGAATAATTTGCTTTCTAGATATCTTATCTGGTTTATCATTCCATACTAATTTATACATCACTTGTTTAAGTTCGTTAATTGTTTGGTGATTTGGGCTGTTCAAAACTGTTAATGGATAGATGAGTTTTGGGAATGCGAATGTTTTTAAAACAGTTATTTTTCCGATTAAAGACAAATTCCACCTTTTCCATTTGTTCAAGCAATTTTCGAACGATAAAATCTTATTTGTTATATTAAGATGTTGCATATCGTTTACATTAGTACTGAATGTTATTCCTAAAGTAGTTGCATACTTTGACGTCCAAATAAATTTCTTTCTTTTGCAGAATATAGTTTCATTATTAGTCAATGATCCTATTCGGAGAACGGTACATTTGGATTTGTTTAAGGTTAAACCGGATACATTACCAAAGTCATCAAGTGCATTAATTAATGTTATAAATGATTTCTCACTGCCATCTAAAAGGAAACTAGCGTCGTCTGCAATAAGTGTTTGTTTTGTGTCTATTCCGTGTGCTTTAATTCCAGATATGTCATTGTTAGTATTGACTTCTATGGATAACAATTCAATACAAATAATGAAAAGGTAAGGTGAAAGTGGACATCCTTGACGTACTCCTCTTTTAATTTTGAAATATTCAGACATATGTCCATTATTACTTATGCAGGATTGAGAGTCTATGTAAAATAATTTAACCCAGTCAATTATGTTATTTTTAAAACCAAATGTTCAAGACACTTGTACATAAAACTATGATCAATGCTGTCGAAAGCTTTATTAAAATCTGAAAAGAATATTAAGCCTGGTTCATTGTTTTTATTAACATAATTAATTACCTCTTCAATGGTTCTGACATTTTCACCGATGTATCGCCCTTTTATGAATCAGGTTTGATCAGTATTTATAATTGTATCTAAAACGGGTTTAATTCTGTTCGCAATGGTCTTAGTTGCTATTTTATAATCTACATTTAAAAGGGATATAGGTCGCCAGTTGTTAATTGATAAAATGTCCTGATACTTTTTTGGTATGAGTGTAATAATACCCTGTTTTTGGAGTTCCGACAAATCGTTATTTTGTAAAGAATTATTTAAAGAGTTAACTAGGAACGTTTTTACATCTGACCAGAAAACTTTATAGAATTCAGTTGATAAGCCGTCTGAGCCTGGGCTTTTGTTGTTTTTCATATCCTTAAGTGCAGTGGCGCATTCATATTCTGTTAACGTTCTTTGCGAGTGTTGCTGTTCTTCTGACAATGTTGTATGTGGGTTGTTAAAGAATGTGTTGTTGTTGCTGTTGCAGTTGTCAATCATCGCATCTTGCGTATACAATTCTTCGTAAAAATCTTTTATATATTTGAGTATTGTCTTAGGGTTTTTCTCGATGTTATGTTGGTGTGTATTGAGCTGTTGTATTGTTTTTTGTTCTGCTCGTTTAATTTCTAGGTTAGCAAAACATTTGTAATTTACCGCTCCTTCTACCCATTCAGCTTTTGTTCTCAGTAATATACCTTTGATTTTTTCTTCTGTGTAATTTTCTAGTTTATCCTTTTCATCTTTTCGTCTTTTAATTAAATGTTCCTCGTTTGGCCTTGCGTTTATTTCATTTTCTATATTTTCAATATTAGTAAGTGGTTCTGTTTCATATTTTTGGTTTTCTTTCTTTTTGCGGATTGAATATTTGATTGTTTCATCTCTTATACCGCCTTTAATTACTCCCCACAATGTCTTAGGATTAGCTTCGTGATTTACTGTTGCTAGTTCGGTTATTTTGCGTCTGATTATCATTTGATAGTCCACATTCAGAAGGTAGAGTTATTAATTTTAAAAAATCCAGGCCCTCTATGAGTTTTATTTATTTCTAATTTTAACACAACAATCGAGTGATCAGATTTAAAGCCTGGTCGGATAATACAGTATGTTGTAATGTTCAAGAGATTGGGAGATATAAAGAAGTAGTCTAGTCTACAAAATATCGGTGGTTTTGTATTGGAGTGCCAGGTGTACAATTTCTTATCCGGTTGTTTTAAGCGCCATATATCAATACTTTCTTCTAACTCTATTAAGTTATTAAGCATTTGAGAAGTTTTATTCCCTGTATCAGTTCTGCCATTTAGTTTGTCCGTGTTATGGTCAATAAGTGTATTGAAATCACCACCTAGTATAAGAGTATGGTCATTGTTATCAGATATGGCTGTTTCAATTAACTTAAAAAAATTGACATCATCATTATTTGGTGCGTATATATTCATTAATACAATGATTTTGCTTTCGACTTCTATTTTAAGTATTTGGAAACGACCTGTTACTATTTCTTTATAATCCAACAGTGTGAATGCTAATTTACTATTTATAAGAATTCCAATGCCTAAGCTATTCGAGCTATTACCACTTAAAAATATATCTCCATTCCACTGTGTTGTCCATCTATTAGTGTCCAGATTTTGTTTACAGTGTGTTTCCTGTAGCAGACATATACAAAATCCATTGCTTCTCAGCCATTCGAACACTTGATCTCGTTTAGGATTTGCGGCTAAACCCTTGACATTAAAACTACATATGTTTATAGACATTTTGTGTAAGTTGAGGTAAGACCGAACAAATCCAAAGCTCCGCTCTCCATAATGCTACCATATGCATGCACTTAATATATCTATTGCATTTAGTCAACCTTCCACACAGATGAGAGATGTTACCTAAAGATGGTTGGTGATGTCGGCTCATACCAATACAGTATAGAACAGTAAAGAAAATATGAAACAACAATGAGATTCTTACAAATATGCACAACACACACGAAATAAATCCACCTTACGATCAATATGTGTTATACACATTATTATACCTAATACTGTGTGACAAAATCGTGCCCAAAATAATTATTAGAATTTCTATATTCCTCTAAACTTAATTAAGTCTATAAAACGTTATGCTGAACTTATAGACTACCCTTACAATAGTTGTTTGCTACTTTTCTATATGTTATATATTATGTATGTATACATGTATGGATTATCACTCGTTTCAAGACCCTTCTAATAAAACAATATAAAAAATTAATAAAAAAGAAGTCATTACAAGTGTTCTACCAAATTAATTGCTTATAAAGAATATTTACAGTGTATATCCTTCCTAAGCTATTCCAGATACGAAAAAAAGAAAGCCTGGATGTTAGAAACATAAACCTGCAAATTACGTTGTTCGCATGAAGTGTATATCGATAATATCAAACTGGTAAACTTGACCAAACCAACATTATAAAGAACACTAGATCTACAGACATATGCCACGCTGGCGGGAAAATAAATGCACATTGAGATTGATATATTTTATTTTACAGTTAAAAGTTATGTTTGACTTACAAGCTATGATTTTGACTGTGGACCTTTTGATAGTGTGTCCTAATTGTTTGAACATATATATGGATCTACCGAAAGAAGAAAACATAGTCGTCGATTGAGTCGAGCTACTACTATTTCTACCACTAATTACAAAATGATTAACACGATTTGGCATTCGAAAAAGGTTTGGAGCATTACAAATGGCATGTTCCTTATAGGGGAGATAACCTAACAAAACCAGCTTTCATATATGCAGCACAATCCGGAATACAAGATTGAATTACTGGCCGGTCACATGGGGACATAACCCAACTCAATTGCATAGCTTCATAGTAGCGAACACCCAATACACAAATAAACTAATAATATACAAAGACATCTGATATGCTTATATAATACAGTTAAAATTTTACACTATAGCCGGTATAAGCTTACGTTGATTTTATCAGTAGAATACAGTGCACCCGTTTTTAAGGCTATTACGACAGTTTTACTGTCACTTAAAGTGACAGAATCAGTCTATTTTTACATATATTTTCCCGAGCCCTTGTTTGTCCAGGGTAGATCACACCAGTGAGAAAACTCACTGTGATTAATCAATCTTGTTCTGATGATTTGTTTTCCTCGGTTATTTGTTTCCTTGAAACTCGCGAAGATTTTACCTTCGTAGTACCAAGCTTGGTCTACGTGTTGTTTGTCTTTTAATCGTAGTGACGATAATACCTGTTGATTGAGCCAAGTTAAGTCGTGTCTTACGGACACTTGGCTTCCTTTTAGGCCTTTCACATTTTTAAATACAATCTGCTTGATTTGTCTTCGAACGAATTTTACAATGATAGGCCTGTTTTTCTTCTCATTGAATGTGCCTAATCTATGCGCAATATCGATGTCGCATTCTTGTAAGTCGAGTTGCAATTTTTCATTTAGTGTTTTCACTACTTGAACTGTACTTGTGTGAGACGATTGCTTTTTGTCGTCTTCCGGAACTCCGAACACACGTATGTTGTTCCGTCTACTATATTGCTCGAGATCATTTGCAATGCATTCATTGTATTGAGCTTCTCTTTTGATCTCGCCTCTGAGGTAGGCAGTTTTTTCTTGAAGATCAACAATATGTTTCTTCTTGATTTGAAGCTCTTTCTTGATATTGTCATTTTCTATAACTCGTTCATGCAGCTCGCCCTCTAAAATATCTAGTCTATGTGACACAGTAGCTAATATTTGTTCTTTCATCTCGTTAACTGTGTCTTTAATTAAGTCTTTAATGAAGCCCCTGTCAGATTTTGTTAATACATTCGATAATTTTTCGTTTATTTCATCGAGCTTTTTCTCAATCGTAGACTCTTCTGGCAGGGTATCTGGGGCGCTCTTTGTAATAAATTCAGTCATGGTTTTTTGCTTTTTGCTTTTTTTCTTCTTTTTGTTAAATTCCTCCTTTGCTGAGATACCTGCTTTAAATACAGATGTATCAAGCGCGCTCGCACTGGTTTCGTGTTCACTGGACGTGGATGAATACGCTCTTTTGTTCGCAATCGAGTTCATTGTTCATTTAAACAGGTGTACAGGTAAAACTATTAATAACTCTTCGATACTGCATATAGTCCATTATGCATAGTTATTCATGCGTGACGATTTTCCAGTCATAGTTTACCCAGGTGATACCAACTTTAAACTTTATCACCCCATCCTCCTTATAGAAGTAAGCGCGGTATATACTTTTCTATAAATTCACAATGTCAACAAAATTTCCCCATTCATATTTACCACCTGATTCCATATAGTCCAAGGTATGTTTACAGTATTAATTTTCCATCGCTATATTTGATCCTACTGGGTTTATTTCGAATTTTCTTTCACATATTTGTTTTGTTATTTACATTCTTGTAACGGAAGCGGAAGTACTGTGTTCTAGTGTTACACCAGTATCACTCAGGTGTTCCAGTGTTACACCAATAACACTCATGTGTTCCAGTGTTACACCAATATCACTCATGTGTTCTAGTGTTAAACAAGTACCACTCATGTGTTCCAGTGTTACACCAGTATCAATCGTGTGTTCTAGTGTTAAACCAGTATAACTCATGTGTTCTAGTGTTACACCAGTATCACTCAGGTGTTCCAGTGTTAAGCCAGTAGCACGCATGTGTTCCAGTGTTTAACCAGTGTCACTCAGGTGTTCCAGTGTTAACGCAGTATCATTCAGGTGTCCCAGTGTTAGGCCAGTATCACTCATGTGTTCTAGTGTTAAACCAGTATTACTCATGTGTTCTAGTGTTAAACCAGTATCCCTCATGTGTTCTAGTGATACACCAGTATCACTCATGTGTTCTAGTATTACACCAGTATCACTCAGGTGTTCAAGTGTTAGACCAGTATCACTCAGGTGTTTCAGTGCTAAACCAGTATCACTCAGGTATTCAAGTGTTAAACCAGTATATCTCGTGTGTTCCAGTGTTAAACCATCATACAGGCATTCCAGTGTTAAACCAGTATCACTCATGTGTTCTAGTGTTAAACCAGTAACTCATGTGTTCCAGTGTTAAACCAGTATCACTCATGTTTCCAGTGTTAAACCAGTATCACTCAGGCGTTCCAGTGTAAACATGTACAACACAGGTATTCCAGTGTTGTTAAACCAGTATCTCTCATGTATTCCAGTGTTAAACGAGTATCACTCAGGTGTTCCAGTGTTAAGCCAGTAGCACGCATGTGTTCTAGTGTTAAACCAGTACCACTCATTTGTTCCAGTAGACACACCATATATGCATATTGTACATAGAAGATATGCATATTGTATGTAGGCACACCAAATATGCAAATTACTCCTATATGAACCAGATATACATCTTGCACGTAGACAAACACCTGCGTTCCTGTGTTAAACAAGTAGCACACACGTATTCCAGTGTTAATCCAGTATAACACAGGTGTTCCAGTGTTACACCAGTATCACACAGGTGTTCCAGTGTTAAACCAGTATCATTCAGGTGCTTCAGTGTTATACCAATATCACACAGGTGTTCTAGTTTTATACCTATATCACACAAGTATTCCAGTGTTATACCAATATCACACAAGTATTCCAGTGTTAAACCAGTATCACTCAGGTGTTTCAGTGTTATACCAATAGCACACAGGTGTTTCAGTGTTACACCAGTATCACGCATATGTTCTAGTGTTAAACCAGTATCACTCATGTGTTCCAGTGTTAAACCAGTATCACTCCTGTGTTCCAGTTTAAACATGTAAAACACAAGTATACAAGTGTTGTTAAGCCAGTATCACTCATGTGTTTCAGTGTTAAAAGCAGTATCACGCATATGTTCTAGTGTTAAACCAGTATCACTCATGTGTTCTAGTGTTACACCAGTATCACTCAGGTGTTCCAGTGTTAAATCAGTATCACTCAGGTGTTCCAGTGTTAAGCCAGTATCACGCATGTGTTCTAGTGTTACACCAGTATCACTCATGTGTTGTAGGGTTACACAAGTATCACTAAGGTGTTCTAGTGTTACACCAGTATCAATCGTGTGTTCTAGTGTTAAACCAGTATAACTCATGTGTTCTAGTGTTACACCAATATCACACAAGTATTCCAGTGTTAAACAAGTAGCACACAGGTGTGCCAGTATTAAACCAGTATCACACAGGTGTTCCAGTATTAAACCAGTATCAATCAGGTGTTCGAGTGTTAAACCAGTATCACACAAGTATTCCAGTGTTAAACCAGTATCACTCAGGTGTGCCAGTGTTAAACCAGTATCACTCAGGTGTATCAGTGTTATACCAGTATCACACAAGTGTTCCAGTGTTAAACCAGTATCACCCAGGTGTTCTAGTGTTACACCAGTATCACTCATTTGTTCTAGTGTAAACCAGTATCACACAAGTATTCCAGTGTTATACCAATAACACACAGGTGTTCCAGTGTTACACCAATATCACACAGGTGTTCCAGTGTTACACCAGTATCACACAGGTGATCCAGTGTTAGACCAGTATCACTCAGTTGTTTCAGTGTTATACCAATATCACACAAGTATTCCAGTGTTAAACAGTATCACACAGGTATTCCAGTGTTAAACCAGTATCACATAGGTGTTCCAGTGTTAAACAAGTATCACACAGGTGTTCCAGTGTTAAACCAGTATCAATCAGGTGTTCGAGTGTTAAACCAGTATCACACACGTATTCCAGTGTCAAACCAGTATCACTCAGGTAGTCCAGTGTTTAACCAGTATCACGCAGGTGTTCCAGTGTTAATCCAGTATCACCCAGGTGTTCCAGTGTTAAACCGGTATCACGCTGGTGTTCCAGTGTAAACCAGTATCACTCATATATTCCAGTGTTAAACCAGTATCACTCAGGTGTTGCAGTGTTAATCCAGTATCACGCAGGTGTTCCAGAGTTAAACCAGTACCAACTAGGTGATCCAGTAAAGAACCAGTATGGCACAGGTGTGCGAGTGTTAAACCAGTATCACTCAGGTGTTGTAGTGTTAAACCAGTATCATTAATGTGTTCCAGTGTTAAACCAGTATCACTCATGTGTTCCAGTGTTAAACCAGGATCCCCCAGTATTCCAGTGTTATACCAATATCACACAAGTATTCCAGTGTTAAGCAAGTATCACACATGTATTCCAGTGTTAAACCAGTATCACTCAGGTGTTTCAGTGTTATACCAATATCACACAGGTGTTCCAGTGTTAAACCAGTATCACTCAGGTGTTTCAGTGTTATACCAATATCACACAGGTGTTCCAGTGTTAAACCAGTATCACTCAGGTGTTTCAGTGTTATACCAATATCACATAGGTGTACCAGTGTTAAATCAGTATCACTCAAGTGTTCCAGTGTTTAACCAGTTGTCACTCAGGTGTTCCAGTGTTAACGCAGTATCATTCAGGTGTCCCAGTGTTAGGCCAGTATCACTCATGTGTTCTAGTGTTAAACCAGTATTACTCATGTGTTCTAGTGTTAAACCAGTATCCCTCATGTGTTCTAGTGATACACCAGTATCACTCATGTGTTCTAGTATTACACCAGTATCACTCAGGTGTTCAAGTGTTAGACCAGTATCACTCAGGTGTTTCAGTGTTAAACCAGTATCACTCAGGTATTCAAGTGTTAAACCAGTATATCTCGTGTGTTCCAGTGTTAAACCAGTATCATACAGGCATTCCAGTGTTAAACCAGTATCACTCATGTGTTCTAGTGTTAAACCAGTATAACTCATGTGTTCCAGTGTTAAACCAGTATCACTCATGTGTTCCAGTGTTAAACCAGTATCACTCAGGCGTTCCAGTGTTAAACATGTACAACACAGGTATTCCAGTGTTGTTAAACCACTATCTCTCATGTATTCCAGTGTTAAACGAGTATCACTCAGGTGTTCCAGTGTTAAGCCAGTAGCACGCATGTGTTCTAGTGTTAAACCAGTACCACTCATTTGTTCCAGTAGACACACCATATATGCATATTGTACATAGAAGATATGCATATTGTATGTAGGCACACCAAATATGCAAATTACTCCTATATGAACCAGATATACATCTTGCACGTAGACAAACACCTGCGTTCCTGTGTTGAACAAGTAGCACACACGTATTCCAGTGTTAATCCAGTATAACACAGGTGTTCCAGTGTTACACCAGTATCACACAGGTGTTCCAGTGTTAAACCAGTATCATTCAGGTGCTTCAGTGTTATACCAATATCACACAGGTGTTCTAGTTTTATACCTATATCACACAAGTATTCCAGTGTTATACCAATATCACACAAGTATTCCAGTGTTAAACCAGTATCACTCAGGTGTTTCAGTGTTATACCAATAGCACACAGGTGTTTCAGTGTTACACCAGTATCACGCATATGTTCTAGTGTTAAACCAGTATCACTCATGTGTTCCAGTGTTAAACCAGTATCACTCCTGTGTTCCAGTTTAAACATGTAAAACACAAGTATACAAGTGTTGTTAAGCCAGTATCACTCATGTGTTTCAGTGTTAAAAGCAGTATCACGCATATGTTCTAGTGTTAAACCAGTATCACTCATGTGTTCTAGTGTTACACCAGTATCACTCAGGTGTTCCAGTGTTAAATCAGTATCACTCAGGTGTTCCAGTGTTAAGCCAGTATCACGCATGTGTTCTAGTGTTACACCAGTATCACTCATGTGTTGTAGTGTTACACAAGTATCACTAAGGTGTTCTAGTGTTACACCAGTATCACTCATGTGTTTCAGTGTTAAACCAGTATCACGCATATGTTCTAGTGTTAAACCAGTATCACACATGTGTTCTAGTGTTACACCAATATCACTCCTGTATTACATTTTTAAACATGTACAACACAGGTATTCCATTGTTGTTAAGCCAGTATCACTCTGGTGTTCCTGTGTCAAACCAGAATCACTCAGGTGTTCCAGTGTTAAACCAGTATCACTCATGTGTTCCAGTGTTAACCCAGTATCACTCAGGTATTCCAGTGTTAAACAAGTATCACACAGGTATTCCAGTGTTAAACAAGTATCACTCAGGTGTTTCAGTGTCAAACCAGAATCACTCAGGTGTTCCAGTATTAAACCAGTATCATTCAGGTGTCCCAGTGTTAAACCAGTATAATTCAGGTGTTCCAGTGTTAAACCAGTATCACTCAGGTGTTCCAGTGTTAAACCAGTATCACTCCTGTGTTCCATTTTTAAACATGTACAACACAGGTATTCCATTGTTGTTAAGCCAGTATCACTCAGGTGTTCCTGTGTCAAACCAGAATCACTCAGGTGTTCCAGTGTTAAACCAGTATCAATCAGGTGTCCCTATGTTAAACCAGTATAACTCAGGTATTCCAGAGTTAAACCAGTAACACTCACGTGTTCCAATGTTAAACCAGTATCACACAGGCATTGGAGTGTTAAACCAGTATCACTCATGTGTTCGAGTGTTAAACCAGTATCACTCATGTGTTCCAGTGTTAAACCAGTACCAGCTAGGTGTTCCAGTGTTACACCAGTATCACTCAGGTGTTCCCGTGTTAAACCAGTACCACTCATGTGTTCCAGTGTTAAACATGTACAATATAGGTATTCCAGTGTTGTTAAACAAGTGCCACACAGGTGTTTCAGTATTATACCAATATCACACAAGTATTCCAGTGTTAAACAAGTATCAATCAGGTGTTCCTGTGTTAAACAAGTATCACACAGGTATTGCAGTATTAAACCAGTATCACTCAGGTGTTTCAGTGTTATACCAATATCACACAGGTGTATCAGTGTTAAATCAGTATCACTCAAGTGTTCCAGTGTTTAACCAGTTGTCACTCAGGTGTTCCAGTGTTAACCCAGTATCATTCAGGTGTCCCAGTGTTAAACCAGTATAACTCAGGTGTTTCAGTGTTAAACCAGTATCACTCAGGTGTTCCAGTGTTAAACCAGTATCACTCAGGTGTTCCAGTGTTAAACCAGTATCACTCGTGTGTTCCAGAGTTAAACCAGTATCACACAGGCATTCGAGTGTTAAACGAGTATCACTCATGTGTTCGAGTGTTAAACCAGTATCACTCATGTGTTTCAGTGTTAAATCAGTACCAGCTAGGTGTGCCAGTGTTACACCAGTATCATTCAGGTGTTCTAGTGTTACGCCAGTATCACTCAGGCTTTCCAGTGTTAAACCAATATCACTCATGTGTTCCAGTGTTAAATCAGTACCAGCTAGGTGTGCCAGTGTTACACCAGTATCATTCAGGTGTTCTAGTGTTACGCCAGTATCACTCAGGCTTTCCAGTGTTAAATCAATATCACTCAGGTGTTCCAGTGTTAAACCAGTATCACTTAGGTATTCCAGTGTTAAACCAGTATCACTCGTGTGTTCCAGTGTTAAACCAGTATCACACAGGCATTCGAGTGTTAAACCAGGATCACACAGGTGTTCCAGTGTTAAACCCGGATCACTCAGGTATTCCAGTGGCAAGCAAGTATCACACAGGTGTACCAGTCTTAAGCCAGTATCACGCAGGTGTTCCATTGTTAAACAAGTATCACTCAGGTAGTCCAGTGTTAAACCAGTATCAATCATGTGTTTCAGTGTTAAACCAGTATCACGCATATGTTCTAGTGTTAAGCCAGTATCACTCAGGTGTTCCAGTGTTAAACCAGTATCACTCCTGTTCCAGTTTTAAACATTTACAACACAGGTATTCCAGTGTTGTTAAGCCAGTATCACTCAGGTGTTCCCGTGTCAAACCAGAATCACTCAGGTGTTCCAGTGTTAAACCAGTATCATTCAGGTGTCCCAGTGTTAAACCAGTATAACTCAGGTGTGCCAGTGTTTAACCAGTTGTCACTCAGGTGTTCCAGTGTTAACCCAGTATCACTCAGGTGTTCCAGTGTTAAACCAGGATCACACAGGTGTTCCAGTGTTAAACCAGGATCACTCTGGTGTTCCAGTGTTAAACCATGATCACTCATGTGTTCTAGTGTTAAACCAGTATCACTCAGGTGTTCCAGTGTTAAACCAGTACAAACCAGCTAGGTGTACCAGTGTTACACCAGTATCATTCATGTGTTCTAGTGTTACACCAGTATCACTCAGGCGTTCCAGTGTTAAACCAGTATCACTCAGGTGTTCCAGTGTTAAACCAGTATCACTCAGGTATTCCAGTGTTAAACCAGTATCACTCGTGTGTTCCAGTGTTAAACCAGTATCACACAGGCATTCGAGTGTTAAACCAGTATCACTCATGTGTTCGAGTGTTAAACCAGTATCACTCATGTGTTCCAGTGTTAAATCAGTATCACTCATGTGTTTCAGTGTTAAACCAGTATCACGCATATGTTCTAGTGTTAAACCAGTATCACTCATGTGTTCTAGTGTTACACCAGTATCACTCAGGTTTCCAGTGTTAAACCAGTATCACTCATGTGTTCCAGTTTTAAACATGTACAACACAGGTATTCCAGTGTTGTTAAGCCAGTATCACTCTGGTGTTTCAGTGTCAAACCAGAATCACTCAGGTGTTCCAGTGTTAAACCAGTATCACTCAGGTATTACAGTGTTAAACCAGTATCACTCGTGTGTTCCAGTGTTAAACCAGTATCACACAGGCATTCGAGTGTTAAACCAGTATCACTCATGTGTTCGAGTGTTAAACCAGTATCACTCATGTGTTCCAGTGTTAAATCAGTATCACTCATGTGTTTCAGTGTTAAACCAGTATCACGCATATGTTCTAGTGTTAAACCAGTATCACTCATGTGTTCTAGTGTTACACCAGTATCACTCAGGTTTCCATTGTTAAACCAGTATCACTCATGTGTTCCAGTTTTAAACATGTACAACACAGGTATTCCAGTGTTGTTAAGCCAGTATCACTCAGGTGTTTCAGTGTCAAACCAGAATCACTCAGGTGTTCCAGTGTTAATCCAGTATCACTCAGGTGTTCCAGTGTTAAACCAGGATCACACAGGTGTTCCAGTGTTAAACCAGTATCATTCAGGTGTCCCAGTGTTAAACCAGTATAATTCAGGTGTTCCAGTGTTAAACCAGTATCACTCAGGTGTTCCAGTGTTAATCCAGTATCACTCAGGTGTTCCAGTGTTAAACCAGGATCACACAGGTGTTCCAGTGTTAAACCAGTATCACTCAGGTGTTCCAGTGTTAAACCAGGATCACACAGGTGTTCCATTGTTAAACCAGGATCACTCAGGTATTCCAGTGGTAAGCCAGTATCACACAGGTGTACCAGTGTTAAGCCAGTGTCATGCAGGTGTTCCATTGTTAAACAAGTATCACTCAGGTAGTCCAGTGTTAAACCAGTATCACTCATATATTCCAGTGTTAAACCAGGTGTTCCAGTGTTAAACCAGTACCAGCTAGGTGTTCCAGTAAAGAAAAATCCGACCTAAAGCGTATTTAAAATATTTTATCAATATTATAACCTTATGTTAACTATGCTAGTGGAGTTTTCTTTCGGTATTCTCTGCAGCTGAATTTTTCGTAGCAAATCAATATAGCATAGACACAAATGTTCTTAAATCTCTTATAGTTGTTTAATTGAAATTGCTGTGGCTAAGACATGCAACTGGCACAACGTGCATCTTCAACTTTAGGAACATCTCCCCACAAATTTCTAAAATAAAATTAACCAGACGTGTTGTATACCCAATAGTGTGACCAATTATCGACATGATACTTCCCGGTCTTACGGAAGCAGTGCCTCTACCAAGACACAACCCGTCTCTAACAGATCTAGCCCCACCCCGTCTTTAAAAGCTGTGCACGTGCAATCGATATATTATTATATATTTTTAAACTTTCTAATCAAGTTTGTATATGGTCAAACTACTGTTGCGATCACATGTTGTAATCTTGTGAAATGCACATTTCGGAAAGCCCTTTTCCAAAACAATGTTGGAAATTCAAAGCATATAATATTATATTATGTACCAATACTATATAAGTCACATAGTACAATTCCATATATAGTCAGCTATAAAATTCAATCAATGACTTTTTATAATTCATGATTATATCAATACTAATGATCGATGCAATACATGCATATTGCTGCAGAAACATACCACTATGATACATATCCATTTACACTAGATCTGGCGGATATGTAGTCCAGTGGTTAATACGTTGGACTGGTAATCCAGGTATAGCAGGTTCGATCCCCCGTCTGATACTAATACAATTATTAACAGATGGCACTTCAAACCGAGATCTCTTGTCGGTGTTTTACACCTTGCACGTAAAAGAACCAGAATATATTCTGGAATGGGTTTCTCTCTGTCTCATTGCACTTTCCTCCAAACACTAAAATGTTTAATCTCTTCAGTAGGCGTCGCTAGTATGGGCAACCGGTAGCGACGATAAATAAATGTAAAACACACACATGTATACAAGTGTCCATATCAATATACATCCACTTTCTGAACATAATTTATTTAAACACTAACAGTTGCTATATCAGGCACTATGTTAAGCTATTAAATATCCGTTACATGCATGCCTATATCTTCTATTTCTTCAGTACGTTCTTCCGGTGTGCCGCCTATATTTTTTTACCCTGATACGGCCAAGACGGAATTTATATCAGAAAATTCCAGTCCTGGGACTATTGTGTTCACTGTCATAGCAGCAGATCAAGATGGCGATACGCTTACATATTCCAAGGTTAGTAAATCAGTTTAATATAATAGTAATATAGTCAGTTTCATATATTAGTGATGGAACCTATGCTCGGCGTAAATCTCACATATACTGACCAGTATAAAATGTTAATTGCACTTGCCGTATATTATTAATTTCTTAAGTCGTGAAATCAACTTTCAAAACACTCTTGTGGACAGTTTTAGCTTCATCACGCGACCTTGCTGCTCAATACAGCTATCGCAACGGTGTCGGTCGACACCCGTTTATATGGCGAACTGAATACTTCAGGACACCTATGCACGGCGTACTTGTTATTTATTTTATTTATCCACCATAACTTGTTGAATATCTTATTTTGATATAGTACATGATTGAGTAAAAACATTTACTGGTCTTAATCAGAAATAGTATAGAAACTATGTTTCGGGTTAGTGTAGATTTTTATAATTCGGATAGCTACCCGAATTGCTCATACACTGTAACAGTTTCGCTGGAAATATTCTCCCAATGATTTGCTTGTTTATATTCGTCTGCTGGACCAGTCATGTGACATATGCATCAGCATATGTTTCAGCTCTGTCCATGAAATTAGCCTAGCACTATATAAATATGTTAAATACGGATGAAAATGGGAATACGCCGAGCATAGGTTCCACCACTCTATTAATAATAAATCTATTTTTTCCACAAATGTAAGTGTTTCTGACACACTAATGTACTCGTAAGTATTCTGAAGGCTAATGTTAATAATACAGTCAAACCTGTCTTAAGCAGCCAGTCACGGGTATCACAGAAATTGGCTGCTTAGCACAGGTGGCTGCTTAATAGAGGTCAAATGTATAATAAAACAGCAAATTGGGAATGTGGCAACTGGCTGCTTAATACAGGTTGTCTGCTTATTCTACCACTTCTTCTTTCTTCCGAGTCAATCTCAGTTTCAACCTTTTAAATTAGTTACTATATGTACTTGTTTCACCTTAATCCTTTCTTAATCTTATTTATATTCTAATTTACAGTTCATGATTAAAACGCTTACGTACCATAAATTCAAATTTATATGAATAGTTTAGAAAATAATACAACACTGTCATATCGCAATTGCATTAAGTACCTTGCCATAGGAGAATACCTCTATAAGTTATAATACCTTTCGTTCAAATCACTTTTCATTCGTGTATCTACATTTGTGTAAATTGTATATTTGTATATACGTAATAGGTTAACGTTTATTAGTACGTACTTACAACATTAAATTGGTCAGACACGGCGCATGCGTACTAATAAACTTTAACCTGCTTAGTGTTTTAAATTATTTGTGTTCACTCACTCTCTACATGTATGCGCCCTCTTTCGTCCCGCGGCATTGATTGACACCCCGAAACACAAAAATCGCGCCTGTCATCTCTTAAATACTTACTAATAAACTTTAACCTGATATGTTTTAAAGCTGATTTACTAAAATAAATTCATTCAAAGTTTGAAAAATGCTGCCATCTCATTGGACCAAAAATACGTTTAAAGGGATGTCAAAACCGGTCAGAATTAATAACCCGTTAACTGAACATTCGTACGGTCGGTTAGCTGCATAGTTTTGCATGTAGCTTACGTTTCCAAATTGTTCAAAGTTTTGTCGGTGCTAAATAAGTATAAATGTTAAAGTAAGTTTCTAGTCATTATACTTAAAATGTAAGAGATATAATCGGATATGTATGTATGGTACTTGACAACTATATACATCTGTATTGATACATACAATGTCCAGCTATATGTATAATACAGTTCACAGGCAAGCAATGCATCGTCGCCTTTGACAAAACGCTTAATTAACCGTCAAATTAAATATAATCTTGTAAAAAAGATATTTGAGTTTATTGGAATTTCATTTGAATTAATTTCAAAGCGTCATCATGCGATCTAACTATTAATAGTAACATCTTTATTTTTATTACATGGATAAGTCATTTAGACAAGATAAAGATCACCATGGCAACATGCACGTACAATCTCAATTAAGCGAATCGTTTTGCAGACAAGTAATGTTAATTGTGAAAGGGCATCCAGTGAGTAGTATGAATGTGTTTCTATGTCGAAAAACTTGTCATTACTGAAACTTTTTCATGAAAACTTTTGATAAAAATAAATTTGATATAATACAGTCTATGATCTGATATGGAATGTAGACTGCTTCTCAACCAACATCATCATCATGGATGCCGCCGCCTTTGAGTGTTTCGGCCCTTTAATTCCATGGACACTCTGGTGGCGGTGGGCCCACAGTGGTGATCAGTCACTGCGCGTTGGTTGATTGCTTCCAGCTCTTCTTCTCTCGTCTCAGCCACAGCCAGCTTGAAGCCCGTTCAGCTGCTTGGCTCAGTGTCTGGATATCCATCCTTTTCTCTCTACCAGTAGTCCCAACTGCTGTCATCAGTCTGCAAACGGACTGGGAACAGAAGCCTCTCGCGCCTACTTCTACTGGGAACAGCCAAGTACGCCAACCTATACGCGATAGAGTATGTCATATCTGCACATTGTTTTATAGAAGTGTTGTCATTAATTGTCTCATTCCTCCTTTTCTACTATACTAGACGCTTTCATATATCATCATATTCCATAACATATTTTATATAGTTTCTCTACTGTTCAGCTTTAATATTACTATATGATCATAGTCCTATCATTTAAGTTGCATATATGTTGAGGGCCCCATGGTACATTAACATTTATTAAATGAGTTATCTCGTAAAATAAAGTCTTTATTATTGTTATTCTTATTATTATAGAAAGGAATCTGAAGCCATAAGGTATTTTCCTTCACATTTGGTTTTATCATGGTCAACTCTTTCAGTATTGCTAGTAAACCAGTGTCTGCGAATACGTGGCATGTATTCTCAATGTGTTTAATTAATACTATGTGTGTGTTTTGCGTTTATTTATCGTCACTACCGGTTGCCCATATGAGCGACGCCTCCTGAAGGAGAAAATCTCAATAAGCTTTAAGCTTCCGTTTTAATCCATTTTCGTTTTGTATACAATGTATATGTAATGTACATTGTTATCGAATAAATATGTTTAAACCAAGGATTAATCATTTTAGATTTTTGGAGGATAGTGCAATGATACAGACAGATACCCATTCCAGAATATCCTCTGGTTCTTTTACGTGCACGGTGTATAGCACCGACACGAGACTTCCGTTTAACGTACCACCTTCGTATTCTGTTTTATCATGGTCAACTATTTCAGTATTGCAAGTGAACCCGTGTCTGGGAATGTGTGGCACCGACACGAGACCTCGGTTTAACCTCCCATCTGAAAGACTGTTAATTGTATTAGGTTTAGGCGGGGGATCGAACCTGCGATCACTGGATTACCAGTCCAGCGTGTTATCACTGGACTACAGATCCGTGTGGTTTTTTAATACTATGACATGGATAAAATAGTATATATACATAGGCGGAGCAATACATCAAATGGTAGCCAGTGGGAATGCTGCACCGCGATATATAGTTCAGTAAAACGTATATAGAACTTCTCGCGTGCACGTTTCATTGTACGGTGTCACTTGTAGACTACATTCTATTCTTCCAAGAGCTTCCCAATATGTATTAACACACTTGCGTAGCACATGAGCCGATAGCCAATAATACTAGAGGACATAGATAACGCACACCTACATTATATACTATAGCACATAGAAAACGCACACCTACATTATATGATTATATTTACGTGAAAATGAAGTATGGACAGACGGCACATGATATAAATCAGTAATAGTGTTACGGTAAAGATGGCCTCCCTTAAAGGTACACCGATTGCTAGATGATAATGATTAAATAAATATATTACATTGACCATGAATCTGGAACTATGTCGGAACCAAAGAAATATGTCGGAACCAAAGAAATGAAAATGAGATAATGCGTACTGAGAAGAACGAACACAGTTAGCTTACTGCTTGTTTGTTTTATGTGAAGAACGAACACAGTTTGCTTACTGCTTGTTTGTTTTATATGAAGAACGAACACAGTTTGCTTACTGCTTGTTTGTTTTATATGAAGAACGAACACAGTTTGCTTACTGCTTGTTTGTTTTATATGAAAACGAACACAGTTTTTGTATTGCATGTTTTATATGCAGAACGAACACAGATTGCTTACTGCTTGTTTGTTTTATATGAAGAACAAACACAGTTTACATACTGCTTGTTTGTTTTATGTGAAGAACGATCACAGTTAGCATACTGCTTGTTTGTTTTATGTGAAGAACGAACACAGTTTTGTATTGCTTGGTTTATGTGAAGATCGAACACAGTTTGCTTACTGCTTGTTTGTTTAATATGAAGAACGAACATAGTTTGCTTACTGCTTGTTTGCTTAATATGAAGAACGAACATAGTTAGCTTACTGTTTGTTTGTCTTATGTTAAGAACGAACACATTAGCTTACTTCTTGTTTGTTTTATGTGAAGAACGAACACAGTTAGCAGACTGCTTGTTTGTTTTATGCGAAGAACGAACACAGTTAGCTTACAGCTTGTTTGTTTAATATGAAGAACGAAAATAGTTTGCTTACTGCTTGTTTGCTTAATATGAAGAACGAACACAGTTAGCAGACAGATTGTTTGTTTTATGCGAAGGACAAACACAGTTAGCTTACTGCTTGTTTGTTTTATGTGAAGAACGAACACAGTTAGCAGACTGCTTGTTTGTTTTATGCGAAGGACGAACACAGATAGCTTACTTCGTGTTTGTTTTATGCGAAGAACGAACACAGTTAGCATACTGATTGTTTATGTGGAGAACGAACACAGTTAGCTTACTGCTTGTTTGTTTTATGCGAAGAACGAACACAGTTTGTATATTGCTTGTTTATATGAAGAAAGAACACAGTTTACATACTGCTTATTTGTTTTATTTTTGGGATTTAAAGTAACATCAACAACCTAGGTCATATGGCGACTATCCAGTTAATATTGGTAGAGGGAGAAATTGGAGTCCCCATTAAGTACAATTACAGGCAGGAACGGGCACCAGCAACCTACAACCAGCCAGCGCGAAAGTTTCCTCACTTGAAAGAGTTCTACCCCTCCAGTGGGATTTGAACTCACATCGGTGACAGGCAAGTGCTATGAAGTCAAAACCGTTACCACTCGGCAATGGCCTCCTGTTTGCATACTCATAAAGTACGGCCATGTTGTATCATCGCTAAATAATACAGCTAATTTGGAACCAATACCCCACATGAAACTAGGAATAATGTGTCCAGACAACAAGCGTCTGTGATACATGTGCTATACTTATTAATAGAACAGTGGTCAACGTATATAAACACATACGATGGCAAGTATGAACATATCTAAATACAGTTAGGTTAAAGCGACACTACATCAGTGCAAATGTATTTTTCTACATAATGTAATTTCCTATTATATGGTATAATTTGTTCCATATTCTGAGTATTTCAACTAATAAACAAACATCGTATACGAGATTTGTTAACATAACAAAATAATGTAAATAGTGTCGACATCCATGCGTAATACAATGCGCGTATTTTGAATACTTAATACGATTTATGTTACAGATTTACCGTTATATCTCACAGTTGTGCCTATGCATATTTATTTGTAGGCTAATCCAGTACAGTACGACGCGTTAGGTATCGACTCCAATGACAAACAGAGTCATTTCAGGAGAATGGAGGATCGTTATATGAAATATTACTTTCACTTTTGAAAATGTATAGACCCCTAAAACACTGTTTTCGGAAGATTGTGTAGTAGCAATGCGTGAACACATGCATTTCTTTGCTTTAGACGATGTATTGTCGCTTTGAAATCCACGAATTGTTATCAACTCTGGGATTTTCAGAGTATTTGATCTCAATTATTTATAGATTAGTCAGACTCCACCTTCTCCAGATTTTCCATTTAACACTAATGAGTTGGTATCACCATCAGGACTGGACTCGGAAACAACTACTTCATTCGCATTCCAATTCAGGTAAATATACACACACCATCTCAAAATGTCTTATATGTACACACGTGCAATAACACCTGGACGACTTCTGACTGTTTAGTTTAAACTTGATTTATTTTACAATGATTGCGAAGCAAGTTCTAACAACTTATATTAATCACTCTCGTTGGCTCGGATGAAAGCGTATATGTTGTCATTTCATTCGTGTGGGGGGACACATGAGTATCAGGATAAAACACAACTGTCCGATCTGGCGACCACCGCACCATCACGCATAGTTCCCGGTGAGAGGATCGAACCCGGGTTACATTGGTGAGAAGCGAGCGCACTAACAACTACGCTAATCGGACAGCCTCTATATATTCTGACTGTTTGAGAGAATAATTGTTATAATTTGTAACTTAACCTTTGCAGTATGCATATTTCTATTTGAATTGGTACATAGCGATAATGGCAAGACAAACTACGACAAAAGAAATATTGACTCAATTAGAACGCTGTCTAAAACATAAATATAACGGTGCTTTGCGTAGTGACGTCATGACAATTTAGTGACGTCATGACAATTTGCGCTGACAGTTTGCGCCACAATGAAAGTAGTTCAATGTTATTTTGTGCAAAAAATGGTATGAAATCACCACGAGTATAAGGTCCTATAGTTTTCAATATGGATTTCAAATATCAGGTGCACGGATTTGATAACCTATTATTGCTCTATATAAATGCATTGTAACAATCACAATCGTACCATGAACTAAAGTATTGACTCAAATGTGAATCGATCATCAGCAGATCATTCAAACATACATACAGCCTTATAGGGATGTCAACACAGGTACGAATTACTAACCGGTTAACCGTATAGCTTAAGTTTCAACATTGTTCAGAGTTTCGTCGGTGTTAACGACTGATCGGACAATGTTTGACATGGTTTCTAGTCATTACACAGACTAGCGATATAATCGGATATATGTTTATGAAACATGAACTATATACATCTACAAGTTACGGTGGAAACCGTGGTGGTAATCGCGACGGTTGGAACAGAGTAGACAGTCGTGGCAGGCACTACAATAGAAGGAATGGAGGTGGACGGCGTGGTGGTCGTAATTAATATAAAGCCGGTTTTTGGAATGTTCGTGGCTTTAATATTAATCCTGATTCTGATAATTTTTTATTAAGATCTGCTTGTATTTTACAGTATAACTTTGATATATTAGCTTTAGCTGAAACTCATTTAATAGATGATAATGTTTTAACTGTTGAAGGTTACCGCTGGTTCGGTCATAACCGGAAACATATTCATAGAAATGCCAGGTCAGGTTCTGGTGGTGTTGGATTTTTAATTAAAGATACACTATGTGATATTTTTTATATTTCTATTTTGAGTGATTCACATGAAGGTATCTTTTGGCTCAAAATGGTTCACAAGTTTGAGCAGTTCACCTTGATGCCATGTGTCTGTTACTTGCCACCAGAAAATTCATCTCGCTATTTTAACGTAAACACCTTTTATGATTGCCTTTTGACAGATATCTATGCTTTTCAGAATGATGGTATGATATATGTATTTGGGGATTTCAACAGTAGATGTGGGGGATTGGACGACTTTATTGCGGGCGTAGATAATATACCGCCTCGTAACATTATAGATTTCACAACTAACTTTTATGGAGAACTGTTCGTTGAGTTCTTGATAAACACAAATATGTGTATGCTTAATGGTAGAGGTTCTTCGAATAATTTTACCTCCGTGTCTGTTAAGGGGTCGTCTGTTGTTGATTACTGTATTGCTACTCATGATAATTTATGTAACATGATTGATTTTGAGGTTGTTTTAACATCACAACTAATAAATACATCTGGTGATATCCGGATCTTAGCACCAACTTGTATACCAGATCATTCATTGCTGTCATGGAATATTGTTAGTGATACCAGTTCATATCATACGAAAGATATTTCAAATGAGGGTACGTCTTATGATAGATTTGATCTTAGTAATGTAAATAATTATTTCATGAATAGTCCTTCTGCTGTGTTACAGATAAATAACGTCATTCAAAAACTAGAACAAGGTTTTCGTTCGCAGAATGATATTGATCTTGTATATGAGGACTGGTGTAATGTAGTGAAACAAAACATGTATAAAGATATTCCTTTCAAAACTATAAAGAGTGGGTGCAGGAATAAAAAGCGTAAACCTGGTAAATCTTGGTGGAGTGAAAATTTAACTAACTTATGGTCTAATCTATGCATTTTGGAAGGTAAATGGTTAAATTGTTCACATCGTAATGCTAAATTAAAATTCAAAACTGAATATGTTCAAGCACGTACATTTTTTGATCGGGAAGTACAAAAGGCTAAACGATTTTATTGGTATTCCATGCAAAACGAACTTCTAACAGACTGTAATGTGGACCAGACTAAGTTCTGGAAGTCGATTGGGAAAATTGGCGTAGGTAATTGTAAGAGTAAGCAAATACCGATGAAAGTTACATTAGAAGATGGGTCTACTTCTACTTGTGTCGATGATGTTCTATTTAAGTGGAAGAATGAGTTCAGTTCTTTATTTAACAAAGACAGTGTAAGTGAGCCCGTGGCTACTGAAAATAGTAATAATATTGATGGTGTACCATTTAATGAACATATTTCTTTGTTAGAGGTCAAGAAGGCCGTAGATAAGGTCAAACGTGGTAAAGCTTGTGGAGTAGACGAACTTCCATCGGAAGTATTAAAAAATGATGCCACTATATTGTTTCTGCATGCCTTATATAATATATGCTTTGAGAATGGTATTACTCCATCATTATGGAATAGATGTATTATTAATCCAATTCCAAAGTCTACAACAGCTGATCCTACAGACCCCATGTCTTATAGAGGCATTTCTCTAGCTTGTACAACATACAAGATATACTGTAATATATTGAATGATAGATTGAGTTCTTGGGTTGAAGACAATGACATTTTGGCAGATGAACAGAATGGTTTCCGTAAGAAGAGAAGCACTTCCGATCAAATTTCGTCTTTAGTTAATTTAGTTGAAACACGAAAGAAACTTAAGCAATGTACTTATGCAGCTTTTATAGACTTCCGTAAAGCTTACGATTTCATTAATAGTTCTAAATTATGGACACGATTAAATGATGTAGGTATTTCTGGTAAAATGGTTCTAGCCATAAAGTCACTCTATTCATCTGTCGCCTCTTGTGTTAGAATTAACTCATTTAAAACAGACTGGTTTAATGTTCATTGTGGATTGAGACAAGGCTGTGTGTTATCACCTTTGTTGTTTAATTTATATATCAATGACCTAGCTGTATATCTTAAGTCCTTTGATATTGGTATTACTATAGATAATGAAAAGGTTTGCATACTCCTATATGCTGTGACATTGTTTTACTAGCTAAAGATGAATATGACTTACAAATTTTGCTAAATGCTCTGAACGATTGGTGTTGTCTTAAGGACATGTCAATTAATGCCGATAAGAGTAAGAAAGTGCATTTCCGTCCAGATAGCCGGGCGAGATGTGAGCATATATTTAAATGTGGAAATGAAGAGTTATCCGTTGTTGACAGATATACATACCTCGGTGTTGTTCTTCAGGAACACCTAGATTTTAATGTTACAGCTAAGATGGTTGCTCAGAGTGCAAGTCGTGCGTTAGGATTATTGATAGCTAAATGTAAAATTTCGGGAGGGGTACCGTATAATGTATTCACCAAGCTATACGACACTGTTGTTTGGCCTGTAATTGCTTATGGTGCCTCAATATGGTGGTATAAATCCTTTCCTTGTATAAATGCTGTCCAAAACCGTGCTATGCGGTTTTATCTTGGTGTCGGCAAGTATACACCCAATGCAGCCGTTTCCGGTGAAATGGGTTGGCAACCTCCCATTGTCCGTCAATGGAAAACAGTTTCTACGTTTTGGGTACGAATTTCCAATACAAATAACTCGAGAGTGAACAAACGAATTGCACTTTGGGCAAACGAGAAATCTGCTTCCTGTAAAAACTGGTTCTATTTTGTTAAGAAACATTTTACGGATATTGATTTTGCAGAATTTTGTAACTTATATGCTCCAATTTCTAAGCCTCATTGTGTCGAATGTGTGGGGAAATTTGGTATGAACAAATATATAACAGATTGGTATGCCTCTATAAATAGCATTCATGGTACTACTGAACGAGGTCGTAACAAATTAAGAACGTATTGTAAGTTTAAGCATGTATTTGAACCTGAGGAATATTGTAAAATGATTTTACCTACACGACACAGGTCGGCATTTAGTAAATTTAGATGCGGTGTTGCACCAATCCGTATAGAAACCGGAAGGTATGAGAATTTAAGATAGACGATCGTAAATGTCCCTTTTGTAATGTGATAGAAGATGAACATCACGTTTTATTGGAATGTGCCATATATAATGATCTAAGAACTTTACTATTGCAGAAGGCAATATTAGCTGACCATAATTTCTGTAATATGACAAAACGTGATCAATTTATATTTATATTCAGTAATCAATCAGTGATAAGACTTTGTGCCAAAACCTGTTTTAATATACTACAGCGTCGTTACTTTTACCTTTGTAAATAATGCCCTTTTTTTTGTTAATTACTATATATCTATGATTTTTACAGACTACAAGAAGCAACTGCTAATTAGGTCATTCTCGATCTGATCCTGGGTGATAACTGATTTTGTAAAATATTTCTTAATAGCGCACTAGTGCTTGTTTTTCGATTTAGTGTTTTATACCATTTAGTTTTATTTCGTATTTAAATATAAATTAGCAACTGTTTCTTGGCTTTAGAATGTAAATAAGCATTAACATAGTAGTGTGGGATTTTATAATGTGATATGTTTTGTTGCAATATGTCTCTTATAATTCTATTCAGAATGGCTATGTACTTTTAATCTGATTATTTATATTTGTGTTTGTATTACATGTATGTACATAGATGAGACTTTAATAAAGATTAAAACTAAAACCTCTACATATATTTGTAATAGATAGCCTACAAAACAATTTATCATCGCTTTTGACAACACGCTAATTAAGTTTCATCACAAGGTGTTAGATTAAATCTGGTCGTGTTATGAGATGAAATAAAATTCTTTCTTACATTATTAAACATATCGTTTTCTTATAAGATTCGAAATGATCGGAAGTTTATTCCCGTTGTCTTAAATCCTCTTCTTCATTACAACTATGTACGCCTAAATCTTGGAAATATTCCGTAATACTTTTGTTCATTCAGGTTCTTCGATTTGAAATTCACTACCTCACTACCTCATTCTATTCCAAATTCAATATCATTAAAACTCGATTTTTAAGATTGAATAAGCCAACAGAAACATGGTAATCTGGTGTATATATACATAATAGATGAGCTTCCACGTATTGCTGAATGCTGTACTTAACATGTAGTGTTTCTTTAATTAATATGTTTTCTATGTCATTGTATAAAAACAATTATGTTGAGGGTCTTATTTGTATTAGTCTTGTGTTACGTAAGCTCCCTCGTAAAATAAAGTCTTTATTATTTATTATTATTATTATTTTGGTTAATATAGTTTCTATATAATTGTATTCATCTTAACTGCACCTGCTATGGGCCTCATTTCACTAAAATACACAACATAGTTAGAAGAACGTTCACAATAAAATATTAGTTCGTCATATTTGTCAAGCTACTTTCTGTCTGTCGTCAAAATTGAACACGCCAGACAAAACAAATTCATTAGATCAACTACTTTATAACTAACTGTTCATGATTGTCAGAAAATAGCTACATTTTACATGTAAACTACAAAAGTGCATGCAACCGTGGAAGAATATGAATCACAAGCAGTGGGAAAGAAAATGCCATCTTCCACTGTTTCAAAACGGTGAACAACACCATTTTCCTGACTGAGAAAACTCATTCATTCATTGGAAAGAATTGACCAACATGTCATTAACTAAATCACTAGACAGTCTATTAAAGCTCTGCGAGTGTTTAACATTCTCTAAGAATGCACATAGCACATGAATTTCAGATTCAAACACGCAGCGAATACGATAAATTCCGAGGGCCATGATTTTAAACGCGAAATCATAAGCTGGTTCCATGTTTTCATATCTCTAGACGGATCTGTAGTCCAGTGGTAACACGCTGGACTGGTAATCCAGGGATCGCAGGTTCGATCCCCATTCTGACCCTAATAAAATTAACAGTCTATCAGATGGGACGTTAAACCAAGGTCTCGTGCTTTACACTGTGCACGTAAAAGAACCAGAGGAGACTCTGGAATGGGTCTCTGTCTGTATCATGCACTATCCTCCAAAAATCTAAAATTACTAATATCTTCAGGAGGCGTCGCTCATATGGGCAACCGGTAGCGACGATAAATAAACGTAACACACATATCTCCTCAACTGGAGTAAACAGGCTACCTGTTAACACAATTGTTTAATATGCAGACTATATGGAGTGTGGTGCTCGTGCACGTTACCATAAAGGGATCAATCCCGATGTTTACGCTTCGCTCGAAAATCTTGGGATCGAGTCCCTATTACAAATAAATAATTAGCAAATGGGTTGGACCAGACGTTTTGACAGTATTGGTGATTGGATTAGGGTAGAAACCACATTGCTAGACGTAGCTGCTATTCATATAGTTTGCATTGTTATGTATCGTTACTGTAACAAAGGTTATAAAAATCAAGCATATAGGCTTCGCAAAAAACACCGTATGATTGGATTAGGTGCACGGATATTTGGGAGGGGTTACAGGCATTAAGCAATACCATACCTGATCTTACGCAATCGCACATCGCAAAGCTGGTAAATAATCACATATGCATGGTACTCATTATGGTGGCATTAAACATTGTTATATATTTGATAGTGTCACGGATGGGACATCAGCTGCAGTTACTAGTCCAATACTGACTATTAATATAGTAAATATCAACGATAATCCACCCACCTTCAACCAGACGTCTTATACCGCAACAGTATATGACACTGTCACAGATGGTTTGTATGAGTTTTGTATATTTCAAACATGAGTATTCTACAACAATTTAAACTTTATTTATTTTACAACGATTTAAATTTTATTTATTTTACAACGATTTAAATTTTATTTATTTTACAACGATTTAAACTTTATTTATTCTACAACAATTTAAACTTTATTTATTTTACAACGATTTAAATTTTATTTATTTTACAACGATTTAGACTTTATATATTTTACAACGATTTAATTTAACCTTTATTTATTTTACAACGATTGCGAATCAAGTCCTAACAACTTATATTAAACACTCTCGTTGGCGCGGATGAAAGCATATAATTATGTGGTCGTTCGTGTGGGAGGAAACCGGAGTACCTGGAGAAAACCCACCTGTCCCATCTGGCGACCACCGTACCTTCTACAACGATTGCAAAACAAGCTTTAACAAATTACATTATTCACTCTCGAAATATGATGAGTATACAGCTACACGTAGCAGCCTACGTAACTGCCACAAGTGTACACACATGTAAATATCAATATTTACACATTACGGTGTCCTCGGCCGTGGTCATGTGGTAATCGTCGCTGACTTCAAATCACTCGTTTTTAACAGATGTAGGTTCGCATATCTTTGTGACATCGAATGATTGCATGTGAGTAAGCTACAATGAAACCATTTGTACGATATTAAAGGAAGAGAGCTATATGACATAGAAGTTGTTTGTACGACATTACAGGAAGAGAGCTATATGACATAGAAGCTGTTTGTACGACATTACAGGAAGAGAGCTATATGACATAGAAGCTGTTTGTACGACATAACAGGAAGAGGGCTATATGACATAGAAACTGTTTGTACGACATTAAAGGAAGAGAGTTATATGACATAGAAGCTGTGTGTACGACTTTAAAGGGCGAGAGCTATATGACATAGAAGCTGTTTGTACGACCGACGTTAAAGGAAGAGAGTTATATGACATAGAAGCTGTGTGTACAACATTAAAGGGCGAGAGCTATATGACATATAAGCTGTTTGTACGACATTAAAGGAAAAGAGTTATATGACATAGAAGCTGTGTGTACGACTTTAAAGGGCGAGATCTATATGACATAGAAGCTATTTGTACGACATTAAAGGAAGAGAGTTATATGCTATAGAAGCTGTTTGTACGAAATTAAAGGAAGAGAGCTATATGCTATAGAAGCTGTTTGTACGAAATTAAAGGAAGAGAGCTATATGCTATAGAAGCTGTTTGTACGAAATTAAAGGAAGAGAGCTATATGACATAGAAGCTGTTTGAACGACATTAAAGGACGAGAGTTATATGAAATAGAAGCTGTGTGTACGACTTTAAAGGACGAGGGCTATATTACATAGAAGCTGTTTGTACGATGTTCAAGGAAGAGAGCTATATGATGTATAAGCTGTTTGTACGACTTTAAAGGACGAGGGCTATATGACATAGAAGCTGTTTGTACGATGTTCAAGGAAGAGAGCTATATGACATAGAAGATATGTGTACGATGTTAAAGGAAGGGAGCTATATGACATAGACGCTGCTTGTACGACATTAAGGGAAGAGAGCTATATGACATATAAGATGTTTGTACGACATTAAGGAAAGAGAGTTATAAATTATGACATATAAGCTCTTTGTACGACATTAAAGGAAGAGAGCTATATGACATAGAAGATATGTGTACGATGTTTAAGGAAGGGAGCTATATGACATAGACGCTGCTTGTACGACATTAAGGGAAGAGAGCTATATGACATATAAGATGTTTGTACGACATTAAGGGAAGAGAGCTATATGTGTTTACATAGTTACAACTATTTCGACACAAATTAAGGAAACTATTATAATCTAAATTGTAAGTAACTCATTCATCTATATTTCAGGAAGTCATGTTATTTCTATATCCGCCACGGATGCAGACGTCAGCCATAGCCTAATCTATGCCATAACAGGTATGTAGCCGTTATATTTCAGTATACGCCCCATGGACCCTGATATACGCCCTATTCTGGTGTATAAAACACATACCCTGATGTACGTCCTAGACTGATGTATACACCACGGACCCTGATGTACGTCCTAGACTGATGTATACACCACATACCCTGATGTAGGTCCTAGACTGATGTTTACCCCACGGAACTTGATGTACGTCCTATACTGATGTATACACAACGGGCCCTGATGTACGTCCTAGACTGATGTATACACCACGTACCCTGATGCACGTCCTAGAATGATTTATACACCACGGACCCTGGTTTAAGTCCTAGACTGATGTATACACCACGTACCCTGATGTACGTCCTATACTGATGTATACACCAAGTACCCTGAGGTACGCCATAGAGTGATGTATACACCACGTACCCTGAAGTACGCCCTAGACTGATGTATACACCACGTACCCTGATGTACGCCATAGAGTGATGTATACACCAGGTACCCTGATGTAAGCCCTAGACTGATGTATACACCACGTACCCTGAGGTACGTCCTAGACTGAGGAATACACCACGTACCTCGATGTACGCCATAGACTGATGTATACACAACGTACACTGATGTACGCACTATACTGATGTATAAACCACTGTCCATGAGGTACGCCCTACACTGATATATACACCACGTACATCGAGGTACGCCCTAGACTGATGTATACACCACGTACCTCGTGGAACGCCCTAGACTGATGTATACACCACTGTCCCTGAGGTACATCCTACACTGATGTATGCACCACGTACCTCGAGGTACGCCCTAGATTGATGTATACACCACGTACCCTGATGTACGCCATAGACTGTTGTATACACCACTCGCCCTGAGGTACGTCCTACACTGATGTATACACCACGTACCTCGCGGTACACCCTATACTGATGTATACACCACGTACCTCGAGGTACGCCATAGAGTGATGTATACACCATATACCCTGAGGTAAGCCCTAGATTGATGTATACACCAAGTACCCTGGTGTACGTCCTATGCTGATGTATACACCATGTACCCTGAGGTATATCCTAGTCTGATGTATACACCACGTACCCTCAGGTTAGTCCTAGACTGATGTATATACCACATACCCTGAGGTACGCCATATAGTGATGTATACACCACGTACCCTGAGGTAAGCCCTAGACTGATGTATACACAACGTACCCTGAGGTACGTCCTGCACTGATGTATACACAACGTATCTCGAGGTACGCCCTAGAATGATGTATACAGCACGGACCATGATGTACGTACTAGACTGATGTATACACCACGTACCCTGATGCACGTCCTAGAATGATTTATACACCACGGACCCTGATTTAAGTCCTATACTGATGTATACAACACGGGCCCTGATGTACGTCTTATTCTGATGTATACACCACGTACCCTGATGTACGTCCTAGACTGATGTATACACCACGGACCCTGATGTACGTCCTAGTCTGATGTATACACAACGTACCCAGATGTACGTCCTAAACTGATGTATACACCCCGGACACTGATGTACGCCCTAGACTGATGTATACACCACGGACACTGATATACGCCCTAGTCTGTTGTATACACCACGGACCCTGATGTACGTCCTAGACTGATGTATACACCACGGAGCCTGATGTACGCCCTAGACTGATGTATACACCACGAACACTGATGTACGCCCTAGACTGATGTATACATCACGGACCCTGATGTACATCCTAGACTGATGTATACACCACGGACCCTGATGTACCTCCTATACTGACGTATACACCACGGACTCTGATGTACGCCATAGACTGATATATACACCACGTACCCTGATGTACGCCATATACTGATATATACACCACGGACCCTGATGTACGTCCTAGACTGATGTATATACCACGTACCCTGATGTACGCCCTAGACTGATGTATACACCACGGACATTGATGTACGCCCTAGACTGACGTATACACCCGGACCCTGATGTACGTCCTATACTGATGTATATACCACTGACCCTATGTTTGCATTGTAGCGGTTGGTACATCATCTTTGTTTACTCTATTTGCATTGTAGCGGTTGGTACATCATCTACGTTTACTATGTTTGTATTGTAGCGATTGGTACATCATCTACGTTTACTATGTTTGTATTGTAGCCATTGGTACATCATCTACGTTTACTATGTTTGTATTGCAGCGGTTGGCTCATCATCTACGTTTTCTATGTTTGTATTGTAGCGGTTGGTACATCATCTATGTTTACTATGTTTGTGTTGTAGCGGTTGGCACATCATCTATGTTTACTAGGTTTACATTGTAGCGGTTGATACATCATCTATGTTTACTATGTTTGCATTGTAGCGGTTCATACATCATCTATGTTTACTATGTTTGCATCATAGCGGTTGATACATCATCTATGTTTACTATATTTGCATCGTAGCGGTTGGTACATCATCTACTTTACTATGTTTGTATTGTAGCGGTTGGTACATCATCTATGTTTACTATGTTTGCATTGTAGCGGTTGATACATCATCTATGTTTACTATGTTTGTATTTTAGCGGTTTGTACATCATCTATGTTTACTATGTTTGTATTTTAGCGGTTTGTACATCATCTATGTTTACTATGTTTGCATTGTAGCGGTTGGGACATCATTTACGTTTACTATGTTTGTATTGTAGCGGTTGGTACATCATCTACGTTTACTATGTTTGTATTTTAGCGGTTTGTACATCATCTACGTTTACTATATTTGCATTGTAGCAGTTGGTACATCATCTACGTTTACTATGGTTGCATTGTAGCGGTTGGTACATCATTTACATTTATTATGTTTGTATTGTAGCGATTTGTACATCATCTACGTTTACTATGTTTGCATTGTAGTGGTTGGTATATCATCTACGTTTACTATGTTTGTATTGTAGCGGTTGACACATCATCTATGTTTACTATGTTTGTATTTTAGCGGTTTGTACATCATCTACGTTTACTATGTTTGCATTGTAACAGTTAGTATATCATCTACGTTTACTATGTTTGTATTGTAGCGGTTTGTACATCATCTACGTTTACTATGTTTGCATTGTAATAGTTGGTATATCATCTAGGTTTACTATGTTTGTATTGTAGCGGTTGGTACATCATCTATGTTTACTATGTTTGCATTGTAGCGGTTGGTACATCATCTACATTTACTATATTTGCATTGTAACGGTTTGTACATCATCTATGTTTACTGTGTTTCCATTGTAGCGGTTGACACATCATCTACGTGTACTATGTTTGTATTGTAGCGGTTGGTACATCATCTACGTTTACTATGTTTGCATTGTAGCGGTTGGTACATCATCTACGTTTACTATGTTTGCATTGTAGCGGTTGGCACATCATCTACGTTTACTGTGTTTCCATTCTAGGGTTGGTACATCATCTATGTTTACTATTTCAGCTTGTGAACCAGCATCTACATCTACGTTGTTCTCATTGCAGCCGGTGAAACATCATCTGTATATACGACATTTCCTTTTCAGCGGGTGACACATTGACTACATTTACGATTGGGGCATCTTCTGGTGACATATCTGTAAACAATGCCAGTAATTTGGACCCATCGGCAACACCAACGTATACGTTAACATTGGAGGTCACAGATGGGGCAAATATAGACATGACCAACCTTTCAATTAGAGTTGTGGGTAATCATATGTTTAATACATTCATTGGTACAGTGAGACAATCTAACACTTTCTCAGCCTATGGTTTGTCGTGTGATACAGAGAAATGCGGTTACAATTTTTGTTCACATAGCACTATCTGTTGTCATGCTTGTAGTAACAATGTTTTTAAAGTCGTATTTAAATGTAAAACTGTATAAGTATGCTATTGATGTGCTAAGCTAATGTTTTTCTTTGCTGCAGAGACTGAGCGACATTTGCATTCCCCATGACATAGCACAGACGATTGGGGTATGGACACATGTTTGCGGTTTCAAAACCACAAAACTAAAACAAAATTTGTTTTGGTTTCTACGAACACTCTGATAAACAATAGGCTTGCCACTATACACAGCATTTGTTTTAAGCCATTCCAAGCAAGTTTTAAAATGACACCCCGTCACTATCAAGGTTATATAAGCAACTCCGAGTTGACCGTGACTAAACAGACGGATCTGCAGTCCAGTGGCTAATACGCTGGACTGGTAATCCAGGTACCACAGGTGTCCACGTCTGACACTAATAAAATTAGCAGTCTTTCAGATGACACTTTGAACGGAGGTCTCGTGTAGGTGCTTTACACCGTGCACGTAATCGAACTAGAGGACACTCTGGAAATGGGTCTTTGTCATTGCACTAGCCTCCAAAAATGTAAAATGACTAATCTCTTCAGAAGGCGTTGCTCATATGGGCAGCCGGTAGCGAGATAAATAAACGTAAAACGTAAAACGTAAACACGTAAAACACACACACACCGTGTCTAGTTTGCATACCTTTTCTCCATTCATAAGTATTGAGACCCGTCATGCTTTTATAATGACAGCCATGTATACAATATAATTATATTACACATTTCAGATGATCCCTGTTCTCCAGACCCTTGTCAAAATTCAGGCACATGCACACGCTCGGGAACATCTTTCACGTGCAACTGCCAGCTGGGATGGGGTGGAAAGACATGTGCAAATGGTATATATCCATTTATATTTGTTCGTACTGATAATGTAGTTGTGTAGTGGTAGGTCCAATACTTCCTTGAATGAGGCAGTTGAAAATGTTGCATATCTACAAGTTGTACTTGATCACTAAAATGTTATAGTCATGTATACATACAGATACAGACAGGAGATTAACAGCTTGTTTGAAGCATTTCCACTGTATGGTAGACTAAGCTTTATAGTTGTCCCGCGTAGATTACTTAAATCCTGTTATAAAATTCAGCATTCATAAAATGTATAAAGATTTTTTTACTATGTTGCACAATACATATCTCTACACAATAAGGTTGTATAACGTGTAACCATGTATGCTATCAAAAGAGGCGAGCAGTGGTTCAATTTTAGCATAATTATTGTGCTGCCAATCCAAGCACAACGATTTCGTTCCCCATACCTGCCACCCTACACGATACAATCAATAGTATATCGGGGAGACTGGTAGCTGAAATCCGAGTTATCCATGTTATTTATGGCACGTCTTGTTTATACAAATATATTTTAGCTCGATTGCGAAACAAGTTCTTAAAACTTATATTAATCATTCTCGAGACCTCATTCCTGATAGAATCCATCGCCACGAAGGAGAGAGAAGAGGCAACGTGGAATTTAAATGCCTTACCTAAGGGCACACTCGTAACGGCTACAATGGGGCTCGAACTACGGATCATTCGCACCTGTGACACGTTTAGTTGAAGTCCCGTGGATCGATGCTATGTGGGCCATGCATATATGAAGTCCTATGGATCGATGCTATGTGAGGCATGTTTAGATGAAGTCCCATGGATCGATGCTATGTGAGGCATGTTTAGATGAAGTCCCATGTATCGATGCTATGTGAGGCATGATTAGATGAAGTCCCATGGATCGATGCTATGTGAGCAATGTTTAGATGCAGTCCCATGTATCGATGCTATGTGAGGCATGTTTAGATGAAGTCCCATGTATCGCTGCTATGCGAGGCATGTTTAGATGAAGTCCCATGTATCGATGCTATGTGAGGCATGCTTAGATGAAGTCCCATGTATCGATGCTATGTGAGGCATCTTTTGATGAAGTCCCATGTATCGATGCTATGAAGTCACATGTATCGATGCTATGTGAGCCATGCTTAGATGAAGTCCCATGTATCGATGCTATGTGAGGCATGTTAAGATGAAGTACTATGAATCGATGCTATGAAATAGCATGTATCGATGCTATGAAGTCCCATGCTATGTTGCTATGGGGCATGATCTGTATAATTATTGCACTAAATTAGAAGAGTGCAGTCCATGAGCCAGCCAAATATGTCGCTGTTTTACTAAATTTTAACTACAGTGCAACTGAAATGTCTTATACCCGCACCTTACACATCGTCTTTGATATGGTTTACAGTTATTTTAACATTACTCTGGCGGTTCAAGAGTTCTGTAAAATTAATGTGAAGAATAACAATTATAACTCTTATGTTATCAATGTGACCATCACCGATTAGATGACGCATGCGCTCTGTACACCGTCTCGATATGATTAACTCTTTCACCGCAAAAGTCGCATAAAAGCGACTTTGCAAAAAGCAGAGAAACCCGATCACACAGAACAGAACGTGCCGTCTGACCAGGATATTATGCTGATTTCTCTGCAGACAGTGGAGCTGAAGCACCTGTCCAAATATCAAACAAATCATATCGCCGCGTCTGATCAGGATCTATGTTATTTGCACATGCACTGTATTTATAGGTGGAAGTCGTGCTAGCGCAGTGGTAACGCGTTCGCTTCAGAGCCCCACCGGAGCCGTTACGACTGTACACTTAGACAGGCATTTAAATTCCACGTTGTCTCTTCTTTTTCCCTCATGGCGATTGATTCCGTTAGGAATGCGGTCTCGAGAATGATTAATGTAAGTTGAAATAACGTGTTTCGCAATCGAGCTAAAATAAATTTGTATAAACTAAGTTGAATTTATGAGGCACTCAAAGAGTTAAACTGTAAACCAATTAATTGTAAAATTCCGTAAGCGGTTCAACAGTTATGGAGTTGACACTAATTTGTATCGGACGGAGATAATTCTATACAACTAGTGGCTGTAGTAGGACACATATCTAACCGCGTTCTTGTGGTCGGGCCCTGATGTGTCGGCGCTGTTGCAGCGGATGCGATTAATACACATTTGATAACACTATACAAATATGCAAGAAATTAAAACCAATCTCATTTAAATGGAAGCTAATAAACCTATTTATTTTGTATTACTAACTGACCACCAGGCTTTCCGATTAGCGCAGTGGTTAGCGCACTCGCTTCTTACCAATACAACCCGCGTTCGATCCTCTCACCGGGAACTATGCGTGATGGTGCGGTGGTCGCCAGATCGGACAGTTGTGTTTTATCCTGATACTCCTGTTTCCCCCCACACGAATGAAATGACAACATATACGCTTTCATCCGAGCCAACGAGAGTGATTAATATAAGTTGTTAGAACTTGCTTCGCAATCATTGTAAAATAAATCAAGTTTAAACTAAACAGTCAGAAGTCGTCCAGGTGTTATTGCACGTGTGTACATATAAGACATTTTGAGATGGTGTGTGTATATTTACCTGAATTGGAATGCGAATGAAGTAGTTGTTTCCGTGTCCAGTCCTGATGGTGATACCAACTCATTATTGTTAAATGGATAATCTGGAGAAGGTGGAGTCTGACTAATCTATAAATAATTGAGAACAAATACTCTGAAAATCCCAGAGTTGATAACAATTCGTGGATTTTAAAGCGACAATACATCGCCTAAAGCAAAGAAATGCATGTGTTCACGCATTGCTACTACACAATCTTCCGAAAACAGTGTTTTAGGGGTCTACACATTTTCAAAAGTGAAAGTAATATTTCATATAACGATCCTCCATTCTCCTGAAATGACTCTGTTTGTCATTGGAGTCGATACCTAACGCGTCGTACTGTACTGGATTAAGCCTATGTGAGATGGTATGGTGGTAGCCAGATCGGACATGTGTGTTTTCTCCGGGTACTCCGTTTTCCTCCCACATGACTGACCACATGTACGCTTTAGTCTGCGCCAACGAGAGTGATTAATATAAGTTGTTAGAACTTGCTTCGCAATCATTGTAAAATAAATAAAGTTTAAACTACCTGACACAATCCGTGTATACAAGGTCTGCATGAACTGGATTTAATTTAATCAGGGTAGTGTGATTAGAGCACGACAGTTGAATGCAGCGGTTACACTATTGTCGGCGACATCAATTAGGGTAGTATTTCAAAAGCTGCGGGTATAATTCAGAAACACTTCCTGTTTGTTAATCGAAATTACAAATATAATATAATAATGGTCGTGTTCATCTTTGTGTTTTCGGTTTGTGCTCTGTTTAGTTCTTGGTTAAAACTCGCACCCACAGATTAATGAATGTAGCGACACTTCAGTTGGTACTGGCGGAGTAAGACTTAGCGTGAATTGACTGGCACCCGGATATAACTACCGACCTTCCACACACCAGCTAAACAGCTTCCTCACATGAAGGGATTCAACAGTCCAAATGGGATTAGAACCTACAACGGTGATGGGAAATTGATTTGAATGCAACGATCCTAACAATCATACAACCGAATCCCCCACATATCGTCGTCTCTTACAACCGAACCCCCCCCCCCTCATATCGTCGTCTCTTACAACCGAACCCCCCTCATATCGTCGTCTCTTACAACCGAACCCCCTCATATCGTCGTCTCTTACAACCGAACCCCCTCATATCGTCGTCTCTTACAACCGAACCCCCTCATATCGTTGTCTCTTACAACCAATCATATCCGTCTTTACACCGAACCCCCTCATATCGTGTCTCTTACAACCGAACGCCCTCATATCGTCGTCTCTTACAACCGAACCCCACTCATATCGTCGTCTCTTACAACCGAACCCCCCTCATATTGTCGTCTCTTACAACCGAACCCCACCCCCCCTCATATCGTCGTCTCTTACAACCGACCCCCCCCTCATATCATTGTCACTTACAACCAAATCCCCCTCATATCGTTGTCTCTTACAACCGAAACCCCCTCATATCGCAACTGGAACAACGTGGCTGTGGTATGTGTTTATACGGTATGAATGTTTGCAGTCCGAGGGTGGCTGACGACATGGTATTGGTATCACTGTCAAAAAATGGTATGAACAATATGTTAAACATATGTGATAGTTATTCCAAACGCTGGCGTTTTTGTTATAATGCTAGCAAATGTGCGGTTATAGTCTTTAATGAACGTTGTAAACCACCAATTGATCGAACATTTAGTCTTGGAAATGAACGGATAAAAGAAGCTGAAGACTATACGCATATTGGTATTATATATGACAAATTCCTCTCGACAACAAAATTGATCCATCAAGCCTGTGTAAAAATCAGAGGGACGTTTCTTAGTGTTTCGAATAATGGAATTGATACACAGTCGTTAACCCTTTGACTTCAAACACTATATATAAGTGCGTTGTGTTACCTAGAGCTCTTTATGGCTGTGAACTGTGGAATATGTACTCAGCAACTGATATGTTATCCTTGATAAGAGAGCTCACAGATTTTGCTTAAAATCCATGCAACAGTTTTTAAGTAAACACTAACACTTATTTATGTTTAAGTGCTATTGATATAAACTCTATTGAGACAATTATTGACTATTAAAAGCTCCAATGTTTCCGTCGGTTGTGCCAGCTCCCTGATACGTATTTAGCTAAGCAGATATCCCTACATAGACTGACAAGATTTGTAAATTATGACAAACAGGCATACGGTTTCATGCCAGACTTGCATAGACTCTTTCAAAAGTATAGATTGGAGACTTTCGTCACAGACTACTTACAGACGGCATATTTCGCCACACAATACGTGTGGAAATCTACTTTGAGAAAAGCGGTAGGCTTATCAGAAACAGTTGAAAGGGTGACACGCGTTCAAGGGATAAAGCCAAATATATCCGACGTGATCACAGTTAACCGTCCGTGTATATTATGGGCAACTGCGAAATCAAACCCAAAACTATTATTTATGTGTACTTGTGTAATGGATTGCATTGCTAAAGTAATGTCAAGAACTTTTGTTCAAAAGTGTCACAAGTGTGGTTACCTAACTGAAGACCTAACTGTTCACTTGGTTTGTGGGATACTACCATAAAGCATCATGGCGTTGAAACGTTTGCGCAGACTGTTCTCCATGAGCCCAAAGGTACAGTGTTGGTTTTATGTTACAATGGCTGCAGATACCGACGGATACTGCTTGACTCATTATAGCGTTGGTAAACTTCTGTGGCGCATCATGCATTAAACAGTTATAGTGAATAGTAGGTCGCTATTTATGACTCAGTAGTGAATAGTAGGTCGCTATTTATGACTCAGTAGTCAATAGTTACATCATGTATGTGACGTACTTCTAATGTCAACGTATACATTCATTATGACAACTGCGGCAATTATTATATCCGATGTGTTTGTGTTTTGTATGCCTTTGTGGTGTCTCCCCTCGTCTGCTCTTACTCTACGTCTGGTCTATTTATGGCTCTTTCCAAGGATTAAGCTATATAAACTCTCTGGTCGGTTGTCTAGGGGTATATTTCAGTTCTCAATCAGTTAAATAATAACGTAACACAAAGTTCTTTTCTATCTATTTTACTCTATCGTCTATTTTTATTTTCTTCTATTTCGTTTATTCACATCTCGTGAATCTCTGATTTCTTATCTATATCATAGTCACTTCAAGCCTCATTAATTTATAATGTCTTTATTAGATCACCGCCCTGTCGATAATTGGATTACATTTTTAATCTTCAATATACAATCAAGGATATCTCAATTAGACTGTCTACGTTGATCAGCCGCTCGCGTCTCTCAATAACTTCAATATCTCAAAGTACTGTTCTGGTATCAATTTATTACCGCTATATATTAGAGAGAATTTGTATCTCTTATCTTATTATATTAGCTATCACGTATTCTATTCAAGCAATAGGGTGCTTCTTAATCCATCACTACCCAATGTGTCCGTAACACTTAAGTTCAGTTTATAGTTCGTTTTATAAGTATAATAAATTAATATACTTAAGACATGTCGTCATTAGTGTCATAGAAACTGTAATTTTTTTCAATTTGAGATACACAATCAATTTGTGTTCTGATTTCTCTTTAATTTTACTCGGATTTATATACATTTCAGTCAGACAGCGTGGCACTGACCACCTGTTACCTTACCCAATCAAAATCGTAACTTTAATGAAACAGCCAGACATAATGGCGCTTCATCAAAAGAAACCGACAACTATTACATAATCTCTCGCTGTGAGATAATATTTACGTACATCAGCCTCGCGGTAAGCTAAATTAACAAGTTTCAAATTTATTGGCATAATCAGCAACTATATTGCCTTTGGCCATTTACAATGATAGAAATATGGCAAAGACATCACAAAACATGTTACATATATACATATATAAACAAATACAATACATTTAAGAAACAGTAGTAATTGACAGGGTATTACTACGTAATGACATAGCTTCTTTGATATACTTACAAACATTAATCAAATATTTTTTATTTTTGCATGACATGATAGATATAAATTTATTTATTGATGGCCATGCTATGTAGCCCAAATATTTCAATCTTATATCTCTGTATTTTTCACAACATAATATAAAATGGTATTCTGATTCAATTACATTTTGATTGCATAATTTACATAACCCATTGTTTCTATCAATACCATTAAATCTTCCAAATTCAATTTCTAAATTATGGGATGTTAATCTTAAAGATGTAAAACATTGACGTAAACTATCACTAGAGATTTGATCAATATAGTCTTCATAACGGAATGTCAGCTTAAATTTACAATAATAATCAAGTTTCGACATTGTGTTTACTGATGTGTTCCAGTCTTGAACGAACTGGTCGCGTAATCTCATTTTAAACATAGGTAAATAGTTAATATTAGCATCAAAATTGAGTCGAACATTTGTAAAACCGAGATGATCAATTAAGGAATTAACTCGGCTAGCCCAACATTTACCGTTAACGTTATTACACAGATCGGCATACATATTATACATTGGAGAATCAACATTTTTCATTACTTTAAACCAAAATTTGATTACTCTCTCTTTACATATAACAGATAATGGAAATCGTCCTAAATCAACATTTTTCATTACTTTAAACCAAAATTTGATTACTCTCTCTTTACATATAACAGATAATGGAAATCGTCCTAATTCACCATAGATAGCATTGGTAGGTGTTTGCAGCTTAACACCCAAAATATATTTACAAAATCTCAAATGTAATTTATCGACATCCTTTAGGTTGTAGACACCCCAAACCTCAGAACCATATACAATTATAGGTACAATCATTGTATCAAACAGCTTAAGTTTAGTTTTAACATCCATATGTACTCTATCGAATAATGACAATAAATTGTGATAAGCTCTTAATGCTTGATCCTGTAAACATTTTATTGCACCAGTTAAAGTTCCTGTATATGTAAGCTTAATACCAAGATATGTAAAGCTATCAACAATATCTATTTGTTTTCCATTGATATAAAAGATAACATTATGATTCTGTTTACGCTTTTCAAATATACACATTTTTGTTTTATTTACATTTATAGTTAAGCCCCATTTCACAGAATACTGGTAAATACTATCAATTTGAGATTGTAGACTCCTGGCATCTGTCGTGAACAAAACAATATCGTCAGCAAATAATATCAAATACATGGATAATAAATCCAGATCTTTTTCAGTTAACGAGTTAACATCCAAATTTTCAATAATATCATTAATAAATATAATAAATAACAAAGGTGATAAGGGCTCACCTTGCTTTAACCCAATTGTAACATCAAAGAAATCTGAAAATGTCATAGTATTAAGCATTTTCACGCACGATTGAACTCTGTTATAAATACATTTGACCATGTTAACCATTTTACAGCTTACGCCAGATTTGATTAATTTTTCCCACAAAGCATCCCGATTTACGGTATCAAAAGCACGCTGATAATCTATAAATATGCACCAAAGCTTGGCATTTTTAGATAATACCTTTTGAATTATTGAGTGTAGCAAAAATATAGCATCAGCTGTAGAACGGTTATCTCTAAAACCAAACTGAAAATCATTAAAAACATGCTCAGATTCACACCACTTGTTAATGCGATTCCTTAAAATCAAAGAAAATATCTTACCCATGCTGTTAACTAACGTAATCCCTCTATAATTGGAAAGGTCATTTTTATCTCCCTTTTGTACAATGGAACAATGACTCCCTTGGTCCATGCCTCGGGATAAGTATCAAATATATGATTAAAAATCAGACATAAATATGGTGATATCAAATTATTCGAGTCAATAAAGAAATCAGATACATTTTTATCATAATCACAACTTTTATAACGATTTAACATGGAAATAGTTTTTTGTACTTCTTCTACAGTGATTGTTTTGTCTAATTGATCAACAGTGACCGTATTGCTATGTAAATCATCAGAAAGATAGGTGTTAGGTTCTGCATCGTTTGAACTATTAGAAAAATGTTTTACAAAATCGTCTAAGTGAATGTCACTAGCATAATTACTAGCTTGTTTATATTTATTTAAATATTTCCAAAATTTACGTGGTGAGTTTTTACTTAAGCTTGACAATTTCTGCTTCTCTTTATAATAGAATTTCCATTTAACACGTCGTTTGGTCTTAACAAAGTTTCTTCTGCAAAACAAAAAATTTAGTTTGTTTTCTTCAGATTTATTTGTAAAAAATTTCCTTTTATATTCCAAACATACCGCTTTATTTTGACGGCACTCATCGTTAAACCATAATGATTTACATTTTTTAGACTTTGGTTTGGTTGAATAGGTTTTACCAAAACACTTAAAAGAACATCATAGACTGTATTAGAGAATTCATGAATACATTGGTTGATATCAACTTCTCCCATCGATAACTGATTTGTTACATCATCCAATATCGATTTCTTGGTAATTAGCATATTTACGAAATAATCAGTTTTTGAAGTGTCCCATACAATTTTATCAACATTACAACAATCTATTATAGGTATAACATCAGCGCGTTTCAAAGAAAATGCAATTGGACAATGATCTGAGAATTCAGATAAATCAAGAACACTCATATTACAGACTGAGTTAAAATATTCACATCCTGTTATTAAATAATCCACTGTACTGGCAACCGGTCTATTTCTATACATCCCGTGGAAAGTACAATCTCCATGCTCAAGGCGACCGTTAACTATAACTAGATTATTTTCTTTACAAAGAGTTAATAATTTTGATCCAAAACTATTTACACCAGTGTCATGATTTTTTCGGACTGGTAAGTTAAATGTACGATAAGTGGACTGCGGTAGATCAACATAACGGTCTAGGTGTACGACTGGCACGTAGTCAAGCTGATCAGCAGTGCGTGAGTTCAGGTCTCCAAGTAAATACACAATACCAAGGTCACTATATTTTCGAATGTCGGTATTCAAGTTTTCAAAAAAATCAAACTGAAATAATGTCGAATTAACATTACGGTATACAGCGGAATCTTCTGGCGGAATATAACAAATACAAAAATATGAATCGGTATTACATAGTTCATGTTTCAGTTTAAACCAAATGAGTCCGTTTTCATTAATACTAAGCAGATCAATATAAGTTCGATAACATTCCTTATAGTATACAATAACACTTCCGCTACTACGCTTTGCATTCTTATTAAATTTCGGTCGTGGACAATTAAAATATTCGTAGCCATCAATTTTTATATTAGTTACTTTAGAGTTCCAAGTTTCTGTTAATAATATAATGTCGTAGTCTGAAACAAAATTTATGAAATCACAATCTTCTAATTTAGCTCTAATACCCTGAATATTCCATAGCAAACATGTTAACTGTTTCTGGGTAGCTTCCTAGCTATAGCCAGCACTGGCCGCAGTATCCACCGTGAATGCTTTACCGTTAATTATCAGTTTATCATAAGATAACACGGCTCTTTTGTCATCTGCACGAGCCTTGATCATGATAGGGATCAACGCTTTACGTCTGTCTTGTATAGCCTTGGGAAACTGTTCGCTCACACGATACCCGGAATCAGATGTCAATTCATCGAATGTCTTTTTGTTTCACTAACATTTTTGTAGGGAAGTGACTAAATTTCACAACAATTGGCCTTCTTTTTGTACTGTCATATTTCCCAATCCTATGTGCACGTTCTATTTTTACAGTGGCATGTGTATCTGTGATTTTCAAATCATCTCTACAAAAATTAAGAATGGTTGCTGCACAGTTCTCTGAACGTCTATCTTCTACCGATGCCTTTTCTCCAAATCCAAAAAACAACAAGTTATCCCGCATCGAACGTGACTGTAGTTCTATTACATCCTCGCTGGTTGATTTTAAACTATTTATCTCTATTTGAATATGTTTGATGCTGTCACGCTCTGTTTTCATGGATTTGTCAATGTCCCGCTGCTTATCCTGGATGTCATCACATATCTGCGAGTTCATAGCTCTGCTAGCCTCAACATCACTGAGTCTACTTTTGATTTCACCAACTGACTTTTCAACGGATGAGACTCGAACATCAACAGAAGTTACTTTCTGGTTTAAAGTTTGTAATTGCTTTTCAATTAATCGGTTGTCCATTGAATTTAACCTCTCTATAACAGTTTGTTGGAACACATCTGAGTAGTATTGAGGCTGGTTGGGCGATGGTACAGGAGGAGGTCCGAGAGGTGCGTGGGTCATGCTGGATTGATTGTTGAAATACTGTTGATGAGAAGTAGGAGTGTAGAATGTACCCACTGGAGTTTGATACGAGTTGACGTTTGCCATATTTGACATATTCGAAGGTTGTATATAGCCCGGAGACGTCATAGTGGTAGTGTTTGTATTTACCTGGGCAGGTGGATTTGATGTTCTTTTCTCAGGTAAACTACTTCCATTGTCCGGCGAGGAAAGCGACCGCTTTTTCTGCTTTTTCTTTGAATTTGGCATTTGAGCACATTATTTACTGTCAACACAATAGTATGTCCACAAATTTGTAATACAATAATCCAAGTTTATATATGATTAAATCACACAAACTATAAAATTGTTATTTGTTTTTTCACGAAATTTGAAACGTCCGCCATATCTTAAGCATGCGCATTATCCATCAGCGTTTTAGCACAGCTTTATACAAGTTGTATATTTTCTATTTTGAATAGTATTATTATATAGTGAATGTATGTGTATTACTTAAGATGTTATTGCTTCAAAATGGTTGTATATTTCCAATGTCGTATAAGAATTTAAAGTTGTTTCTTTTAATTTTGGTTATGAGATGTAAGTTATTGACACCAACTGACCAAACATTATATTAGTACATAGTCGCCTGTGCCGCATATTCTTGCTATTTCGTTTCTGTTTAAGATTTCGGTAAGAGTTATGGTACTAAATGAATATTTAATAACTAAACCTATGCCAATACTTTAGATTTAACTTTCGTTTTCGCGTTAAGTTGAGGTTAATTTTGGCCTCCTAAATTTGGTTAAAATTGGTATTATTTCCTCCTCATCTCTGATACTAGCAAGTCATAAGTATAATGGCTTTGTGCAATTTAAATTTCATTATTATTACTTACTAAAATTTACATACTAAAAGGTCTTGTCATTTATACATTCAGGTCAATCCTTAGGATACAGTATACAAACATATAGCAGAACTCAAACTGCACACGAGTGTTGTCGCATACGATTCTGTGTTAAAAATGGATGTTGTAAATGACATTCTTGTACATTTTCATTTATGTAAATATGTATGTTCATTAATATTATCTTGCATGTATATATGTTAAAATCTTCAATATTGGAGGAACAATAAATATATTATTATTATTATCTTGCACATAAATCAGTTACTTTGAATACTTACTGACTGGATAGCTAACCGAAACAATATTCTAGGATTGTATAGGACTCTTGCATGATCGAAATTCGATTTTGGATTAACTTTGTATCAACTTCCAAACTGCTGAAAAACACGCTTTGTGAACAATTACTCTACAACAATGTATCACGTACCAGATCAATATCCCTCTGAAGTGATGTGTAAACCTCGGAGAGGAAGGCACGATTACCGCAATAGAAGCTACAGTAGTGAGGGGCAAACTCGACAATAATATCGAGCTCTATACATCCGACAGCATCATGCCCTTCCCAATAGGATCACTCAGGTCTGTGTTCAGATTGTGATATTTATGAAAATGTATTTGTTGACGAAAATGTTACACGTGAATATTTATCTAAACAATGTTGAGCAACTATATGAAATTGTTAAAGATATATCATGTTTAAAACAAGGTAAACGTGGAGGAATTTATAACTTAATACCAATTTCAGTGTACGGGCAAATCGGCAATATACCCTGCCTTTGGCCTTTCACAATATAGTAATAAGAATATGGTCAAGACGATATGCATGTAATATGAGTATGTATGGTATTAATATGAATCAGCTGTTACAATTTTAAGAGTTTCGTTCCTGGTTGAATAAGCCTCGTATGCAATGGAATTATAAATACAAATGTTTGCATGGATAGATGCCTGAATACTTCCTAGAATATGTTGGACAGCAAATAAGGAAGTGTTATTCAGACTCGACAACATTGCTTGAACAACATTCCTGCGCACATTCTTGCGGTTGACCCCAAAGGAAGTCGACCTCTTATTCCCTTTGATGACAGGACATACGTCATTAAAGCTGTCAAGCTTATCAGATAAAAGAATGAGTGATTACCCACGCACCTGCGTTCTTGTAGTTTGTTTGTACGTCTTTGTAGGTCAAGTACGTGACATAACGGTCACAACGACCTTCCTTAGAGATCAAACGTTCAGAAAGTGATAATGCATTTATATCTAAGGTATCAGAGTATTATTGACTAATTACTATTTATCAGTTTTGATTGATATTAATTATGGATAGAATGACCAGATTTGAAACCACTGCGTTTATTGCACGTCTAAACTGTCGTAAATTTAACTTGGTAATACCGAACAAACGTCTACAAATAGTATATATAGTACCGTGTAACATCACCGGTGTATGTGTATCAGATAAGGATTGGTAGGGACACACCCGTAAATACGGCGATAACAGTGTCTCCAATGTTCTTTTGAAAACTCTGAGTGTTTTACAAGATAATAATGATTGAAGGGACACAAAGTACGGAAAAGCCGGCAAGAGTATCGCGGTGGAATTGTTCAGCACCTAGAACGGATCCCGGTCACATCGAGCAAGGTTAAGCAAAGAAGTTGGTCATGACATCCGTTCTTAAAGTACAGGAATCTTTTCAAAGTATATATACATGTAGTGGAAATGTCAAGTCATATTTACAAAACGCGCCTACGTGTCGAGTTCAAAATAACAATGAAGTCGGTCATGGCATAACCTATATTAAATGTCACACAATCGAATTTGCTATGCATCTATATTTAAAATATCTAACTACGAATTACTAATTATCATATTGATTGATTATCGATTATTGATTGATGATCGATTATTGATTGATTGATTATCGATTATTGACAATCAGGCAACCAGGCATAGTGCGCATACAGCGTACACTATACTACTTGCGGATACTATAAAATATTACCATATATATTCGTGTTTTAATATAGGTTTTACATCATCATAATACCGTACATTTCCGGGTTGTTACGTTTTGAACGAAACGGTATGGAGGATGTACGGGCAATAGATGCATCTGTAAACATGAATTGTGTTTGAGTATTAAATGTTGTATTTGGGGTTACTGTTTATATTAGCATCATATTACGAACCCTATACCTTACACGCATTTCCGTTACTAGTTGTTGAACCTTTTGAGGTAAGGTATATTACTTGTTTGAATGAACTCTTGTATCTTCGAACTAGCAATTGTGAGAAGAAAATGTTGGGAAATTCAGTAATCAATATTTAGAGATGTCATAGTACAGCCAATGATGCAAGCAAGAACGTTCGCCTATAACTGATCACGTTACAAATGAAAACCACTATATAAACGATTGTACATGTAACGTAATTGCATATAATCACATCTAATCAACCTTCTCCAACGGCAAGCCCAATGTAATTGCATTAACCCGAGTACACGTAATTCGATTTAGTAGGTTAAACTTAGTTATATTGTTTAAACATTCCAGGTTGTTAAAATGGATACATTTATGGAGAAGGCTTATCATACGTATATTATGTCATCCAGACGTTGGTCCACTTTAATAAAGTTTGACTTAAGGTCATAGTTTTCATCCGACATTTCTTGACTTACTGTGGCATTAATTACCCAGCCTAACACCGCATTCACAACGAATGGCCCATTGTTCTCACATCCCAATGTTCCATGGTCTTTGGGACGTCAACGCCTATGAGAAGTTCAATTTCACTATTAATTGAATATAAAGGAACGTCTCGTAAGTGTGACCAAGTGTTCATTTCGGCTGCAGTTATCAGATCTGTTAAATTGACTGGGAAAGTTTGTTGTGTGTATATTTCTGGAAAATCTAATTCAACACTATCGCAACTATCGATAGGGGACACTTGCAAATTCGTAATGCTATAACTTGTTTGATTGTGCTTTCCTCAAACTGTCTGTACAGAAAGTTGTGTTGCTCCCAGAATCTAAGAATGCATATGTTTCGACAGTCACAGTTGTTTGTGGTGGCGCACTAACACCTTGCGGTTGGGTAGGTGTTTCCTCTGGAAGTTGGATAATGTCCACATGCAATATGGTGGGATGTATTTTCTGACATATATTGCAAGTTACTTTCTGTCTACAATCAGATTTTTGATGACCCTTTCTACAACAATAATAACATAGACCATTATATTTCAATGCTTCATATCTTTCTTTCAATGTTTTTTTGATAATTTAGCCAATGACCTTTCCCGCAATATTCACACTTTGGAGTAGGTATACTGGGACTGCTGCTCGCAAAACTCGATGTCCCAAACGCCTTTCTTTGAGTGTTCCATGGGCGGGGTCTAGAAACAGGTGTAGGTTTGTAGGCGCGAGTACTGTTTTACCAAATATTGGATCGTTTGCTTTTCTAGATTCCCTTTTAATGAATTTTACTAGCTCTTCGAATGTAACATGTCGATTTGATTATTTCAAGTTAAACACGGTGTTCCTGAACCTTTCTTGTAATGGAAAGGGTAATTTCTTCACAATCCTTTGAATGTTTTCTTGCTAATCTAAAACCCTTGCAGCCGAAACATTTTCAACAGCGTATTGACATTCACTCAGAAATATACTGAATAAATCTAAAGATTTAGGGTCGTCACTCTTCATGTTCGGCCAGTCTAAAGCCTTTTTGACATAACTATTTAAAACAATGTCCGGATCACCGTATCTTTCCTTATATTCCTTTAAAGTCGCGTTGTAGCCTATTACAGCATTTAAGTGGGAGTATCCGGTGGCTATTTTATTCGCTTCTCCTGTCGTAAACTGTAGCATATAATTCATCTTTTCTTCTTAAGAACTGCAATTTTGAACAACCTTTGTTTCAAATTGTCTAATAAATCTTGTATAATCTATGGGGTTGGTTTGGTTTATTTAATTGTTTTGTCATTTCTATTAAGCCTATTGACTGAAAATCTTGTCCTATGGTTTTCTCATAATTTTGAATGGCAGGATTTCTCACTTCTGTTTTCAGGTTTAATTCAAGTACAAGACCATAATCGTTCACCATACTTCTTTCTAAATCTTCTAACACTTTTGATTTTGCGTCGATAACTTTCAATTTCTTTTTAATTTCAGCTCTTCCTACTTGTACTTCAACCAGGGCGTTCACTAGACTTTGAAACTCAAGAGTCAATGACCCTTGAAGTCAAACAGGAATGTTCAAGAGTCAAGCTGGAATTTTCAAAAGTCAAATATATGCATGTTGGTACTTTACGTACATGTCATTTTTTCTCGATCATACAATGCACTCTAGACCAATGTGTGAGCTGACCAAGCCAGACCTTTCTCTATTAATACATGACTGTACCTTAACCAAAACGAACACATGTTTATAATAAATATGTATTTTATTTTTATGAAAAACAGTTTTATAAACTTTATTCAAGACACACATCATTAATTCATTCACTTTACTGAGCACGTTTGAAGTTACTGTTTCATTTTCTACGCTTGCACATTTTGTCAAATCTGCGGGCAACCTTTCCAGTGGGGACATCTGTTACTGTTGGCCCTTCCTCTATGATTCTGATAAGTTTTGCTACCTTGTCATGGGACATGCCTGATCTTGCTTTCGTTTTGAGTCTATTCTGGGTTGAACACCCTCTCTCACAGGCAACACTGGTGAGAGGTGCGGTTAACATGTACTTAGCTAACACACAATAATCTGGGAATATGTCATCATAATGTTCAATTAAGTCCTGGCACACAGTTTTCAGTGTTTTTCCTCGCATGTTTTTGATGGTCATTTTCAATTGAATGTGGTCCGCTCTCATGCACTCTGGATTTACAAGACCAGGAGCCTCACTAACTGGGCCTCACCATATTCACTGATGGCAACAGTGGACACGGGAAGCAGCTATGGGTTTAACACACGGTTGGCAACAGCCAATTTGTCCATGGATGACTCCTCAAATCGAGAGTTGATGTTGTCAATGATAGTATCAATGTATTTAGCAGCACTGTTTTGAAATCCCATGCGTAGTTGGGGAGTATCGTTAAGTTTCACTCCCTTGTATGTCCCAGTAGTGACTTCACTATACACCGCTTGAAGTGTTGTTCCACTTTTGATCTTGTAAGCTTCAAGTGTTGCTTTCGTAGCGAGAACATTCATGCTGACAGTATCAATGTCAAGTTCATCCTTCTGAAAGACTTTGCAAAGTTTGTTCACAGGTAATAATATATCCACCAAGAATGCTTTTTAATGCTATATGGCTTTCACTGCACTTTCAAGAGATAACCACCGAGTGGCTGCTGGCTCCTTAAAGGGTCACATGTTTTGTGTCACCATTGTCATCATTTAGCACAGTCTCCATTGCACGTAGTGTGTTGTACCTAACAGCTGAATTGTGGAAGTATCTGTAGACCTGCTTGACGGTATCATGGTACTCACTGAACGCTGCCACATCCCTGCATGTCGATGTGTTATACAGTGGATTAGCACTAGCCTGGGGTTTTTTTCCGAAGAAGCACACCAACACCACCTTTACGGCCAGTCATTACACTTGCACCGTCGCTAGCCATTGATACAACTTTCATTAAATCCAGTGCCATGTTGACACAATCATTCTCTATTTCCAGTACTAGTGTCTCAGCCTTTTCATTTACCACTGGAACACAGTCCACAAAGTGCACCACGGGCTCAGATGTGCCGAACTTAAACAATTGAAGTATATGTTAAGTTTCCTGTGGATAGTTATATCTGTGGTTTCATCTACAATTACACCCACAAAGTCACTGTAGTTGATGTCTTTATTTATTTCATCTACCAGCTCAGAGTTTATTGCATCTATCATATCATTGTGAATACCGGCGCTCGTGTAGATGTTCACACCGTCTCGTAGAGGCTAGCACCCATTCTCCTTTTGGAGACTAACTAGCTCATTGTGGATGCGCAGTGGTAAGTTATTCTTGGCGACAAAGTACATTGTCTTCAATTGGGCTTCCTGAAAATATATAATACAAGTACAATATATAGTAAAGCTGTAAAAAATATACAACACTAAATTATAACGAATCTGAAAAAAGTTAGTTTTGACATTACAACTTGTCGAGCACAAATAACTTCAACATGATCAGGGTTACTATTTGCATGGCGATCAAGAGCACTTGTTTGTAGGTTCGTGCTACCACTGTTAGCGAAGGGATTTTTCTTTTTAGCATCTCTACACCAAGTACAATACAACAGAATCTGATCATCAGTTTGTTTCATTTCCAGCAACTCAATTTCATTAAGCCACTCAGACCTGAATTTTCTTTTCACTTTAGACTTAGGAGTGTCACAATCTACTTTATGGCGTTTACTAACACTATCACTATCACTCAGCTTACATTTGCTGGGTGTGCCAATTCCGAAGTGACTAAGGCTTTTCTGAACCATATTTAAGATTTAATTTCTAAAACTGATACTCTTTAATTTCTTATCTCCGATCCGATTGAAAATACAACTAAGAATGATTTATGAATATTCTCCAGAAAATGAAGGAATAATGTAGAAACAATGAAATGATTAATGGGTGGTGCACACAATGAATACCCCATAGAAATCTGTAACAAACAATAGCAAAAGTACTTTTACTCACCGACATCATCAAACGATTCCGGCGTATATTTTCTATATCAGTGGCCCACTATAAGCTTCTCAATTAGCAGACAACTTATTCTTTACAATACACGTGTTACAAAAACACCGTGTTATCTATGCCGATTGTACATTGACAATACACATAATGTCAACACCTACTTAAACTTCTCAGTTCTCATGATTAGCAGCACATATGATGACAAACAACACAAACGGTAATTGGTTGTTTGCAAAACTTGCTAAAGGTGTTTATTGTTACAATCAATAATAATTGTCTTTTGATAAAAACTAATTTTTACCGGAAAAATACCGATCCGTACAGGTATTAGAGAAACGTTATTAAAGATGTATTTCCCTTTGATTCTAAAGTTTGCGTAAAATCTTTATCTCAACCAGCCGATCAGAATATAGTATCGACCACGCATAAAGAACGCCTTCATCACTTGCTCCGGTTAGGGTTGGGTTAGGGTCAAAACGCGTGGTTGATGTCATTATTCAGTTGGGTGGTTGAGAACCAAATGCAGCAGACATTTGTTGAAAATAACTGCGTTTTATATATGAACGATTACGGTCTTCGACCTCGTAGACAGACCGATATTGATAATTACTCCGCTGAGAAAATATTTGATGACGCATGACCGATCAACGCCCCGGGTCAAAGTTGACTCTCAGGGCATTTTCACCAAGAGTCAAACATGCGTCTTTATCAATTTTCGTGCGTCAAAACCCGGGAGCTCGGGTCAAATGAACGCCCTGCTTCAACTTCAACTTCTCTTCATCCAATCGACGTTCTTCATTCAATGCCTACTGTCGAGCCAATAATTCAGCCTTTCTCGTATCTTCACTAAATTTCTTTGACGATAGCCGAGACATCGCACTACTTCTGCTCGAACCGGATTTCCATAAAAGTCTTGAAATTCTAGAGTGTGTGTCATCGGGTTGATATGCGGTAAGCCTTGAATATGTTTTTAGCTTAATAGCTTCGAATCGTTCCCGATGTTTCTTTAACTCTCTTTGATCGATTTCTAAGGATTCCGGTGATAATAATGACTGGTACTGTCCATTTTCAGTCAGGAACTGTTCATAAAGGTTGAGCCATCTCTTATGTATATCTCTTACAGTTTGAACATCATCTGATTTAGCAATATCAATCAAATTCTGCAGCCTGTCACTCTCCTCTAGTAATTTTAGCAACCACGCCTTTCTGAGCTGCGAAAGTTCACGATATTCAGAATTAGGTGTGTCTTTTACTCCAGATGCCATCATTCTTTATTTGTCTATTGATGTACTGACGATAAATAACCCAACTGTCTATGCGTTTCCTCTGGAATGTATTACATGTATGTCTGTTATCACAACACAACTTGAAACGTTGAATCTTTGAAACAATAGACTGGAAATAAACAAAACACAATAATCAATATCATGTTAAACAATGTACCCTAGAAATGCTGGGAAAATAACATGGATTTCTTGAAACTAGGAAAATGCAAGAGTTACTTCCCTAAGATTAAGATTTTTGCTAGAACTCATCTTCAACACATCTCTTATTAAATTAATTACTTAAAATGCATAAAATATATGCCTGGTAAACTACAAATACATCAATGAATCAATACTTATCGTTAGAGACAATAATTAATTTTTTACATATTTACTGGTACAATGCAAATGTAGGTGGATGGGGTACGGTAAATCGAACACAAACATTTATTACTTGAAAAGTATGCAGTAAATCAATGATATAAATCAAAAGACTGGTAAATTTCCTTACCAAATAAAGATTGTCCTTCATACAATCAGTACAATAACTAGCAATACTTTGGGTTTTAACTGCTAGAAATTTGCACACGTCCATCATAGGTTATAGGAACGGTCTATGATACCTATAATACAAATATATCATCATGGGCATTCAACCTCCTGCGCAGTGTACATAACCCTGTAGGTGGCACCTACATTCCATGCATGCCCATCTTTATTGTTATTGCTGCAACACCACAATTTACTAAATGCGTGTATATGCCTCAGAGGTAAACCCATCACACAGTAGTCTTCTATACAGCAATGATTTGTTTCTACCTCGACCCAATATACCAATATCGTTATTAATAGATGTAACCCAGCTTAACTAGTTAATTTCCAGTGGAAGTATTAATGATGATTGCTTAGGCTATGCAATATTTGTAAACATATTTAAATCATTTTCATTAAATGCCTTTACAATTAAATAATGACAATGTTTACATATCCAGTACTTTCCAATATCTCACAGTGTCAGATAAATTGTAAAGTAGGTCACTAATAAACAAAATAAATAGAGGTGGGGATATAATACAACCTTGACTAAGACAGCAACTAACAGTAAACCGTTGGTGATTTAATTAAAAGAAAGACGAATTATTGTATTTACCAATATGTCTGCTATATTCTAGATTGCGAAGACCCAACACCAACAAATGGCACAGCGTTATTTCCCGGGGGTCTCGCCAATGGGCAGTTAGCGCAGATTGATTGTAACACAGGATTCAACAGGATTGGACATGACTTAATATTTTGTGATACTGGAACATGGAGCGACAATACAACCTGTGAAATTGCTGGTGAGTAATAGCTATATAATGTATATCACACGCAACGATGACATTCCACGTTCGATCCCCAATCTGACCGTAATAAAATTAACAGTATTTCAGATGGGACTTTAAACCGAGGTCTCGTGTCGGTGCTTTACACCGTGCACATAAAAGAACCAGAGGAGACTCTGGATTTGCTATGTATCTATATCATTGCACTATCCTCCAAAAATCTAAAATGACTAATCTCTTCAGGAGGCGTCGCTCATATGGGCAACCGGTAGCGACGATAAATAAACGTAAATAAACAACAACAAAAACAAGGACATGTGTTAGCTTATACACATTTAACTGTGCTCTCGATTGCGAAACAATTTTTTACAACGTAAGATTAATCATCGTTCACGTGACCCCATTTCTGATGGAATCCATCGTCATGATAGAGAGAAAAGACAATATGGATTTAAATGTCTTGCCTAACGACACCACAACCGTGGAGCTCGAACTCACAACATCTCGGTTGCAAGGCGGACAATCATGGTTCACTCGTGCATGTGTATGTTTTTGGAGAATTCGACTTGTGCATTGGATGCTCTATGATGAGCACATGGATGCTTCATTTTCATTTTCCCATTGTAATTAGCACAAGTTTTCTCATCTAAATGTTAGATACATTCAGAGACAAGAGTCTGTAATAAAACATTTTTTTTCTGCAGAATGTGGGGATCCAAAACCAACATTCGGATCCAGCAACCACACAGATACCACCTATCTGGCGACAGCCTGGATCGATTGTAACACCGGCTACAACCGTAATGGACCTTCTTTCATAGAATGTCAGGACGGCAACTCCTGGAGTGGAACACCAACATGTCTGCCTATGGGTAAAGTCATACCAACATCCGTCTAGTCAACGGTTATTAAAATGATACCTGCATATATGTATAATCGTAATATACATGTATTAGCCACTGTTTAGATGTTATCATATAAATAAATTACATCGGTAATCTAGAGTCAATTTCATTAGGCCTATATAATACTAAAATAGGCCCGTACAGTAATATATAAATAATTAGTTATTTTAATTATAAAACATATCTTCTTTTAATTTATTAAAAAGTACAGTAGTTATCGCCATGCTGCATCTGAGACATTTTAGCGAATGTTCTAAACATTTTTATCAATTAAAATGTATTGCAATACCGACTCATTTTCATATTAGTTGTGTTCACTACACATCATACACCGCCATTAATTGTCTCATTCCCCTTTTCTACTCTACTAGACAATTCCATATATCATCATATACCATAACATATTATATATAGTTTCTCTACTTTTCAGCTTTAACATTGCTATATATTTCCAATGTGCAGTCAGTTTTATCTTATACTCTTATCTTTTGATTGTATTTGATTTGTACATGTTTCATATTATATTCAATATACAAGATATATGAAAAAGAGAATTTCATAATGTTTGAAGATTAAAAGTGAAGTATAGTGTATCCGTATCAGTTACAATATGCACACATATGGGACACGACCATGGTTCTGGACTCGGTAACCATTTTTTCTGAGAATTATCATATTTAATACACAGCGGATGCTGTGTACAATATATTGCATAAAAGGTATAATATTTTAAATTGATATTTTAATATATTTCTGAAATAGTAGTGACATGTATTGATCGTGTTAACCACCAACATTAACCGATTACATTCAATATTTAAAACATAAAAGTACACTTCTGCTTCTGACGAAAGTGGTGTGCTATCGCTAAATTGACGGTGTTCCATCCCCGTCACTGTCTCATCTAGTCCGACACTATTTCATTGCTTTATGTAGATTTACATATATTATATACACTGGCACTGTTTGAGACAGAAATATTGCAATAGCTACAATAATATTTTACCTTATACAATTGTAACACATTAAAACTAAGATTATATAATAGTAAGTTCCTTTTAACGAATGTTGTTTCAATTCAATGTCTTCTTTCTGAGTATAGTTTGTATGTAACCCGAACTCGGTGAAGATAGTTTGTGACTTTGAATATTATTGTTGGTAACTATTTCGTTCTGGTGTTTCTAACACGTAATTAGCACTCTCGTAACTTATGTGTGATCGATCCATATACTCACTGGTCTGCAAAAAAGATGAGATATATGCACTGACATATGTCTCAGGACTCACAGAAGAAAATTCGACGATATTTAATAGTTTGAGCCGAACACAGTCCTGATAAACGCCAGAACTATTTATGACCTAATGACAAACGTTGTATTAAACTGTAGCCTATGCTTGAAATATCAATACATTTAAATGACAGAAACATCGGATTACGCTAACTTGCATAATTGCATGTGCAATAATTAGAATTTCATTTATGCATTCCAGAATGTGTATATTGTTCCCCAATAGCGATTACTTCTCCTGGCTTCATACAAGGTTGTAAAACAACAAATAAATTGCCTATTAAATACATAGTAAAAAGTAAAAACATACATCCTGTTCATTTATATTTCCAATATTTCATATCTTCTGATACCACATCCACTGTGAAGAGGTATTCAAATTAAACTGAAAAACAGCAAACATATCAAAAATGTAATGTTTGGTATAGCCAGTGCTCACTTGTGAATAACGTCGGTAGTAATACAGTATACCAACGTTCAGTTTGCAATGGCCTGAGTTCTTATACCACATCTTTTTTACACATCAAACTAGTCTGATGTTTTCTCAAATCACATAATTTCTCCTAAAAAACACAAAAACTATACACTGCTTGTCATGAAAATGCATTTTTACCAAAACGAAATATGAACTATATTAGTTATTGAGATTACACTTCTGCTTATTTACGTATATACAACCTACACATATCCGACATTGCAGTGTTGGCCTACGCGATGTATAAATGTAACCACTTTAGGTTACCCAATTAGCATATTTTATGCAAATTGGTGCCGTTGATAATTGCGGCTTTTGGTATCATACATTGCAAGATGAAATATTAGAGGATATTTGTTTATTTCAGTGAATGGTCGAATTATAGTTCACCGAATGAACATTGAAAGCATACTAATCACGAGTGATAATAATAACTTTCTACCTAGAACCGACTTATTTCACTCATATCTATCTCATTTGGAAGCGAAAAATCGCAACTTCCTTATTGTCAAAATTGCTTTGCGACTTATGAGGAAAATAACAAAATTGCTAATTTTGACTTCAAAATCAATGGACAAAATTAAAAAGATGGCCTGTAGATATGTTCCTTTCGCTTATTTTGATATATTTGTAAAGAAAGGCGCGTGTATGTGTGAGTAGGTTATATATTTAGTACGTTTGACTTATAATGAGGGTATATAGGATATGTGTGATTACCAGCGTTTAATAGGTTATATATTTAGTACGGTTGATTTATAATGAGGTTATATAGATATGTGTGAGTAGGTTATATATTTAGTACGGTTGATTTATAATGAGGTTATATAGATATGTGTGAGTAGGTTATATATTTAGTACGGTTGATTTATAATGAGGTTATATAGATATGTGTGAGTAGGTTATATATTTAGTACGGTTGATTTATAATGAGGTTATATAGATATGTGTGAGTAGGTTATATATTTAGTACGGTTGATTTATAATGAGGTTATATAGATATGTGTGAGTAGGTTATATATTTAGTACGGTTGATTTATAATGAGGTTATATAGATATGTGTGAGTAGGTTATATATTTAGTACCGTTGATTTATAATGAGGTTATATAGATATGTGTGAGTAGGTTATATATTTAGTACGGTTGATTTATAATTAGGTTATATAGATATGTGTGAGTAGGTTATATATTTAGTATGGTTGATTTATAATGAAATAACAATGTAATATGATTCTACCCAAAGCTACCAAACAAATATTACAAATATTGTAGTTCTATTATGGATAACATTATGTTTTAGTTTATACAAATTTATTTTAGCTCGATTGCGAAACAAGTTCTTAAAACTTATATTAATCACTCTCGAGACCTCATTCCTGATGGAATCCATCGGCACGAGGGAGAGAGAATAGGCAACGTGGAATTTATATGTCATTCCTAAGGGCACAATCGTAATGGCTCCAGTGGGGCTCGAACTCCGGACCTTTCGCACGTGAAGCGAACGCGCATCCACTGTGCTATCACGACTTCCACCTCCATTATTTTGTATTTCTTCAATCCAAATATGTTATCAATTTGCATGACCCAGATGCTAACATTACATCTACAATAAATTATGTTACATTCATATGACGACTTTTAAACACTATTTCAATCACACCAACTTTTCTGCCATAGATTAATTCCCAAAAATAACAAATCAAACTGTAGCTTTACGAACTCATTTCCAGAAACTGTCTTTTTCTTTTCACTGGAATATTGGTTTCGTAAACATTGTTTAACCCTTAAAGCTGCTAACTTCATAGAGGCAGATCAGGCGGGACAGAATGTGCCGTCTGATAAGGCTCTGTACTGTTCGCTATTCGAATAGTGGAGGTAAACACTAAGGTGAATATCAAATAGCATCTACAGTCTACATCCGTTTTGCCGAATTCCGTATGACCAAACAAAATACTTCGACATAACCGATGTTTGATTTAACGAAATTCTATATAAACGGAGCCAGTTATATGTAAAATGATAGTGTCTGAAACGGGACTTTGATCCGACTTCGAGATAACCAGATACTTCGACATAACGGATGTTGTTTGCATATTCCTTCGGATTTATTCAGCACGTTAAGGGTTAATAACGTACATTTGACTAATGTTGTTTAGAATGTTGGTGCCATGTCAAAGCCAGTTTTCTATTTTATGTATACAATCCGTTGCTGACTGAACTGTTGTCCATCAAGGAATTATACAGAGAATAGGTGCTTCTCCACAAGCATGTATCCAACAATAATACCTGGATAATCGCGATATGACATAAGTTGTTAGTGCGACATTAGGAAACACACCAAGATATGTAATAAATAATCACTGTTGTATATAACTGACACTCCATCTTACAATACAGACTGTGATTATTCGTGAATATTTCTAGAAAAAAACATAAGTTATGAATACACAAGTAGTGTTGTATTTCTGATGGCCTGGGAATTTACTCATTTGTACCCTGTTCCAATTTCAGATTGTGGAGATCCGACGCCTTCCAGTGGCTCTGCAAATGACACTACTTACACATACGGAGCAGCTTTGGAAATAGAGTGCACGACCGGATACAACATCATAGGCAGTTCAGTAATCGTATGTCAGACTGATGGCACTTGGAGTGATAGCCCAACATGTAACCCATCAGGTAATGTTGAAGTTGCACAAAACATACTAGAATTAGCACATTTACAATGATTCATGCTGCTCCACAACCATGTCTCCAACAATAATACCTGGAGAATCGCGATATGATCTAAGGTGTTAGTGCGACATTAGGACACAAACAAAGATATTTAATGAATACTCACTGTTGTATACGTAACTGACACACATGCAGACTGTACCATGAATATGCTATATGATGCAATACTACTATATTGCATCATAGCTGCGTGAGGTCAGAGGACGTTGGTTTGAGGCATACATTATTATTGGAAAATATAATAAAATAGTCAGAATATATTCTATGAAATAATTGAAAACACCCATTGAGTGGTGGAAAGTTTCAGTTAACTGAACAATAACAAAAACATATGGACAAGGCAATATAGTGTGCTCAGATGTGTTGCAAACGACCTATATATCACCGTTGTTCATGGAAATTGTGGTACGCTGATGATTGTTGACGGACAGTTCAATGCTGACCCAGGAACGACATTTTAGGCAACATGCAACGCTGACTTGTGATTTAGGATACAACCATTCGGGTAATAGCGCGATCAGTTGCACCGATATCGGATGGAATGGCACGGCAACATGTACCATCAAAGGTATGACTTTGTGCTACGCTCAACTTTATTTTAATGTTTTAGTACCATGCATGTCTGAAGAAATATGAGAAAGAGGAGATCTGACACATACATTTCAATTTCGGTATGGAGTATTAAGTATGCTTGTATTCATAACATGCCATTGATTATATACCGCAATGGCGACACACACACCTACATCGGTAGTGACTCTTGATATCTATTATTTCAGATTGTTTGTCACCGACTATTACAAACGGTGATACACCTATGGCTCCAAAAGGAACAACCTACGGAGCATTGGCTATACTGACATGTTTGGAAGGATACATAATGAATGGAGATGCATTCGTTACTTGTCAAGAAGACAGCACGTGGTCCACCCTGCCATCCTGTGACCTTAGAGGTCTGTATATATCTGTATTTGCGATGCTTCGTTTATATCACAGAAATATATTGATGATTCACTTTCACCAGAATATGAAATGAAAGCACAATAAACCGATTATCACACTTAATAATGTGAACAGAGACTCTCGTCAGTATGTGCAATTATGACGCTATTGAAGTTATGATTATTCGTGAACATTTCTAGGAAAACATAAGGTATGAATACACAAGCCGTGTTTTATATCTGATGGCCTGGAAATACGCACTCATTTGCACCCTGTTCCAATTTCAGATTGTGGAGATCCGAAGCCTTCCGATAGCTCTGCAAACGACACTACTTACACATACGGAACAGCTTTGGAAATAGAGTGCACGGCCGGATACGACATTATAGGCAGTTCAGTAATCTTATGTCAGACTGATGGCACTTGGAGTGACAGCCCAACATGTAACCCATCAGGTAATGTCGATGGTGCACACACACATAATACATTTAGCTCATTTACAAGCATAGATGCTGCTCTAATAACATAAATCCAACAATAATAGCTGGAAAAGATGCGAAGTGACCTAAAGGTGTTTTTGCGACATTAGGATACAAACAAAGAAACTTAATAAATAATCACTGTTGTAAACGTAACCGACACTAAGTGTGACAATACAATCTGTATTATGGATATGTCATGTAACTAAATATTACTCTGTTGTATCATAGTTGCGTAAGCTTAGAATACTAACGTTTGAGGTAAAGTATTGTTGCAAAATTTAAAATAGTCTGAATATATTATATGTAGTAATTGAAAACCTTCCAATGGCGGGTGGAGAGTTTCAGTTAACTGCAAAATAATAGATGGAAACAAGGCAATATAGTGTGTTCAAATGTGTCGCAAACGACATCTATATAACTGTTTTTGCATGCAGATTGTGGTACGCTGATGATTGCTGACGGACATTTCAGTGCTGTCTCAGGTACGACATTGGGGCAACATGCAACGCTGACTTGTGATATAGGATACAACCATTCGGGTAATAGCACGATCAGTTGCACGGATTATGGATGGAACGGCACCGCAACATGCACCATCAAAGGTATGAGCTAAGCACACATTACTTTAATGTTTATTGCCATACAAGTTTGAAGAAATCTGAGACAGAGGATATCTTAAACAAACATTTCAACTGCGGTACGCAGAATTATGCTTGGATGTATAAAATGCGATTTATTATATACAGCAATGGCGGAACACCCAGAAAGCGCTTGTCAGTCGTGATATCTACTATTTCAGATTGTTTGCCTCCGACTGTAACTAACGCAGATACACCGTTAGTTCCAAAAGGAACAAAATTCGGAGCATTGGCCATACTGACCTGTTTGGAAGGATACACAATGAATGGAGATGCATTCGTAACATGCCAGGAAAACAGCACGTGGTCCACCCTACCATCCTGCGATATTAAAGGTCTGTATCTTTATGTAATGCGATGCTTCGTTTATGTCAAATACTTATAGTGATGATTCCTTTTCATCGGAACATGAAATGAAAGAACAATAAACCGATTATCGCACTTAATAATGCGGAAAGAGAATATCATTAATATGTGCAATTATGATGCTATTGAAGTTCTGAATATGATTGCACATTTCTTGGACAACTTAAGATAAGAATATACAGGCCGTGTTTTATTTTCGATGGCCTGGACATTCCTATTTGTTTGTACCATGTTCCAATTTCAGATTGTGGAGTTCCGAAGCCTTCCGGTGGCGCTGCAAATGACACTACGTACACATACATCATCATAACCGCCATCATCATAACCGCCATCATCATCATAACTATCACCATCATAACCGTTATCATCATAACCATCATCATCATAATCGCCATCATCATAACCGCCATCATCATAACTATCATCATCATAACCGCCATCATCATAACCATCATCATCATAACCGCCATCATCATAACCGCCATCATCATAATCGCCATCATCATAACCATCATCATCATAATCGCCATCATCATAACCGCCATCATCATAACCACCATCATCATAACCGCCATCATCATAACCATCATCATCATAATCGCCATCATCATAACCGCCATCATCATAACCACCATCATCATAGCCGCCATCATCATAACCGTTATCATCATAACCATCATCATCATAATCGCCATCATCATAACCGCCATCATCATAACCATCATCATCATAACCGCCATCATCATAACCATCATCATCATAACCGCCATCATCATAACTATCATCATCATAACCGCCATCATCATAACCATCATCATCATAACCGCCATCATCATAACCATCATCATAACCGCCATCATCATAACCACCATCATCATAACCGCCATCATCATAACCACCATCATCATAACCGCCATCATCATAACCGCCATCATCATAACCATCATCATAACCAAAATCATCATAACCGCAATCATCATAACCGTCATCATCATAACCGCCATCATCATAACCATCATCATCATAACCGCCATCATCATAACCATCATCATCATAATCGCCATCATCATAACCGCCATCATCATAACTATCATCATCATAACCGCCATCATCATAACCATCATCATCATAACCGCCATCATCATAACCATCATCATAACCGCCATCATCATAACCACCATCATCATAACCGCCATCATCATAACCACCATCATCATAACCGTCATCATCATAACCGCCATCATCATAACCGTCATCATCATAACCACCATCATCATAACCGTCATCATCATAACCGCCATCATCATAATCACCATCATCATAACCACCATCATCATAACCATAAACATCACACTCACAATCACCATTATCATCATCGTCAACTTCATCGTCATAATCAACGTCGTCATCATCCATCATCATCGTCGTCATCATCATCATAATCATTATAGCCATCGATGTCATCATCATCGTCATCGTCGTGACAGAACTTGCCATTTTAGGCAAAAGAAGGACGATTCCGTCGCCATTGTGAATATTTGGAATTGCGTAAATCATACCTGTAAGTAATATACTAGAAAACTGTTAGCTTGATTTGGTGTCGTCTATACTTACAGCCGAGTGCCCATCAGAGACTACGGACGATCCGACGTACGGGACATTTGTATGGCCTTCAACTTTAACTGGAGACGTTTCATATATAAAATGTCCACATCAACAGTCGGAAAGTTCAGCAGTGAAATTTGCCTCCAGGATCTGGTATGGACTAAGGAACTTATCGGTGCATGTGATGGGATGAGGGTATGGGTATATATTTTGCAGAGATATGGGCACATAATAGAACACTATGGATGCAGAGGCTGCATCAGAATAGGGCATCTGTATCTGTTTAGTGTGTACATACATCAGATTAGTTTATACAAATTTATTTTAGCTCGATTGGGATACAAGTTCTTTCAACGTATATTAATCACTCGAGACCGCATTCCTGATGGAATCCATCGCCATGAAGGAGAGAGAAGAGGCAATGTATTTTAGGGGGGTGGTGGTGTCACTAGTGTATTTGAAAGGCAATGCATTTAAAATACATCAGTGGCATCCCCCCCCCCGTAAATTATAAGCATAAAGTTTATTATAGCGAGCTTTACGGTAAAGTGAGTTGAGATAAGAGTGTCGATATGTTATCTAAATTAGTTGTAGTCTTTACCTTCTCGTTGTGTAACCACATGCTCGGTTGAGGGATTTCTAACAATCCTGTTTTCATCAATGACAGATATACGATCGCTTTTATTCTCTCAAGTCACCTTCGCTGTATTAAAATTTATATCAAGTTAGTTTTTAAAGTTCAGAGTGATGCCACGTACTTTACAAATTGATGTGTGGCCTTTTTGTTGCGTCTCAGCAAGGAATACGTGTAGTTTTAGGACCACCTGTCACAAAGGATGTTATAGTATTATGTGGCACTTCGTCCGTTAAATATCGTAGGTAGTCCCTTAGCTGTGGTTCTCATTGTCCTGGAGATGTAGTGAAGAAAACAGAATCGGTGTCATACAGAACAGCACCCGCTCTCCTAATTGTTTTAAATAAATATATAGAGAGATGGGCTTGTGCTGTTGTGTAGGCTGTTATCATAACGTTGGTTCTGGCAAAAACCTCAATGATGTCGGTAGTGTACACCAAATTTAACTACACAAACTCGTCGTTTGCGAACAATACGTTATTATTTTTTTGTTTGTCGGAAATCATCATGTCGAAAATTTCAACTGGGCCCGAATTTAGGACGTCCGAGTCAAATTGGTACGCTGTCCAAATTTACGCCAAAAGGAGTTAAGCATCAACTTGGCGAGGGATATTGTTGCAATCTAATAGAATGCCCTCTTTCTCGTGTACTTCCGTTTTGTTTTCTCACCAATACACCAGTCTGGCCAACCACTACCTTCCTGTTTGACTTTCAAATACGTATTACGTACTCCAGATTGTGACTCGGGATCATACTGGGACACTGTCTCGAAATGCCACACTTCGTATATGTTCTGTATGACATAAGCTTGTGATACATCTACTTTCACCTATCGGTTACCCAGGTACCAACGAATGCTCTCTCGAAGTCACTGTGTATACATTAACCTTGCTTGTAGAGCTCTCAGCACGAGTGACATCAGCTAAACATAATCGTTCCATTATATGTCATGGGTATATGCAGTTCTCTATGTGGCAGCATTTAATCAAACCTTCATACTGGCTGATGTCCTGGAAGTGTCTGTAATAATTTGAGGGTGTCCAATAGGCATTATATCAGCCTTATTCACAAAGGGGTAAAGAAAGGTGACGTCGTAATACTTGATTTGTTTATCTGCAGTTGTTTCCTACACAGCTTAAATGCCTCCGTTCGACCGCCAAAAAAGTCAACTATTTCAAGGGTCTGAATATAATGTTTCATGTGGTCACAGTTCTCCACATCATGCTTAAAATCACACTCCCAGATAGAGCTGTAGGTCTATCCGCTGTTTTCTATACATTCTGTTTTCTCCATAGTACTGGCATACAAATCACCCATGCTCATGTCATTCACACCTGTTGTCTTAGGGCATCCGTGCCAAAAACAACCACGAAACTCGAGCACCATCTTTTCACCAGAATCTGTTTGATAGCAACCATACACTTGGTAGGGTCCAATGTGTTTTTCGCCTTTGTTTCTTCCATGTTGGATGTTGGTCTGCTTTTTGTGTGCTAGATATGACATCCATTGATAAGCCATGACCGACTGTTTTTCGTCTGGTCGATAGCCATGTTGCGGTATAACTGCAATGCTCTCATGCTCTAGAAAAGTCATCCTGTCCATGACATGCGGAGGCAATTGTGATACATATTTCGAAAGGATATAATTATTCCTTGGTAGTTACCAAGCTTTGGTAAGTTCATGAACAAAGCTCTGTATTTCAGACAGTATTTTCTAAGGATATCCACATCTTGGCGTAATTATGATGCTGTGTAAAACGTAAATATGACGTTATTTTGTGAAATGACGTCATGATAATTTGTGCTGAACGTAGCAATGTTATTTTAGGCAATAATATGATTAAGACGAACGCTATATGGTAATGTGATAACAAGGGTCTTACACTCGTGGTGATTTCATGCAATGTTTTATGAAACTCACAATGAAATTTTCAAGCGGATATTAAGTTCGGCAAAAGGGTAGCTTAATAGCAAAATTCCAAAATTAGTTTTAATAAAATATCGTATCAAATCACCACCCATGTAAGATCATATATATGTATGCATACATGACCGGTATATTGGCCCTACTGTAATAAATAGATGATTAATAAATGATCACTCTTAACTACGAATCTGATGTAAAAAAAAAAAACCCGAAAAATTAGTGGATTTAAATCCATTAAGTGTAGTGTAGATTGATTGACTTGTAAGTATTAGAAACACATATATTTCATCGTTGCAGTGAAAGATATCCAGACAATCACTCGGGACGTTGGATAGCGCCGATAGTTAGTCAATGCTTACCCGTCGACGAGACTTCGCGAGAGTTACAGAACATCGCTCAGACTAACATCACAAACGGTAAGGGAACCTTCCTACCGTTGAACCCATATTATTTGATCTAGTCTATATTAGTTTACATTTAACCTGCTATATCTTAGTCATTAGAAGTTTTTTGAAATAATTTAAACCTGGTGAAGAAATTAAGGAGATCCCTTATGTACACTCCACAAACAGGCGATTGCATATATATTTACCCCCAATGCAACTCATATATGCATGTACATGCATGCACGCTGATAAATCGTACAATAGTAAACTCGACCATCGGCCTCATCATACGACGCAGTACCCTTGGCCGTTATACACGGCAAGTTTCGATTTTAATGAATGACCCGGCTTCACTGTGGTCAAATAACAACACAATTTACAGCAAAAGCCTTTTTTTAAAAATGCTAAAGCATTATCGATTGACAAATATTAGAGAATAACATACGGCACAAGTCATCGTGTGAATACTTTCGACACCCGTAGTGTATTTCAACCTACAGCGATGAACAGCAACGTGATTTGATGCCAACAACCATAACCACTCTGCCACGGAAGCACCTGCAGTATTTATATTGCATCCATTACTTTTTCAGATAATGTTGAAGCTGTCTCAACAAGTTTAAATAACTTAACGTCACAATGGCAGACGTTTGAAAGTGTCGACGTCAATTGGTCGGTTGAAGCCATTACCGCTAGTCTGAAGACGAATATTTCGACAACGTCACACACAGTAATCGGCAACACCTTTGACATTATCAACCAGTTACTATTTATTGAAGAAAATGTTCTAATACAATCGGAAAACAAATTTAACACTTCAAACAGGTAATTCAGTCATTTGCACTATCCTTAGATTGACCATATACGTTTCATATGAACAATGCACAGCCTCAACAAACAGGTAGACGTTTCCTTGCACCATCCATTGATTGACAATATGAATTCCATATGAACAAGACAAATCCTCAATAAACAGGTAGACGTGTCCTTTGCACCATCCATTGATTGACAATGTGAATTCCATATGAACAAGGCAATTCCTCAACAAACAGGTATACGTGTCCTTTGCACCAATCATTTATTGACAATGTGAATTCCATATGAATAAGGCAAATCCTCAACAAACAGGTAGACTTGTCCTTTGCACCATCCATTTATTGACAATGTGAATTCCATATGAACAAGGCAAATCCTCAACAAACAGGTATACGTGTCCTTTGCACCATCCATTTATTGACAATGCGAATTCCATATGAACAAGGAAATTCCTAAACAAACAGGGAAATGTGTATTGCTTGCTGAAAACATAAGTGTCAGACCGTCATACATCGTTTTCCAGCAACATAGTTATACCTTTAGTATTGCTAGGCCTAACAGTATCATTGTCCGCTTTTTGTATGAAACTGCATATGTCTGATTTTAACTATAGCTTTGTAGATCCTTTAAATTCGTTAACTTGCACATAACAGTTTAGATTAACTCACTGTTCCAGACTGCGCCTGCCAATCCTAATCATGACTGATTTTTCGGTAATAACAAGTTGACGTTGAAACTAAACTCTAAGTGCTGTTGTTTCACTCCGTAACATGTTGACGTAACGGATCATTGCTATTACAATGTTGTTTCCCTCCGTGACATGTTGACGTTACTGATCATTGATATTACAATGTTGTTTCCCTCCGTGACATGTTGACGTTACTGATCATTGATATTACAATATTGTTCCCTCCGTGACGTGATGCTTAACTGATCATTGATATTACAATATTGTTCCCTCCGTGACATTTAGACTAACTGATCATTGATATTACAATGTTGTTCCCTCCGTGACATGTTGACGTTACTGGTCATTGATATTACAATAGTGTTTCCCTCCGTGACATGTTGACGTTACTGATCATTGATTTTACAATATTGTTCCCTCCGTGACATGTTGACGTTACTGATCATTGATACTACAATAGTGTTTCCCTCCGTGACATGTTGACGTTACTGAGCATTGATATTACAATATTGTTCCCTCCGTGACGTGTATACTTAACTGATCATTGGTTTGACAATATTGTTTCCCTCAGTGACATGTTGACGTTACTGATCATTGTTATTACAGTTTAACAGAGCATAATCTGCCTTACTTCAGTATGCGCCCGACACTTACCATTTAGTGTAGCAAAGTTATTCATTTCAAAAAACATAGTCTTCTATATTATTGACATATTTTATTTTACAAACATCGCATTCATTTATTGACACATCATTTTCCTTAACATTTGCGAGTATTCAAAATATCCGCTTACGTAATGCATATTAAATGAAATACAGAATACGTAAACGGAATCATGACATAATATGTAACTGGAATACATAATGTGTAAATGGAATACGTACTGCATACACATAATACGTAATACGTAAGCGGAATACGTAATGCATTAAAGGAGTACAGAATACGTTTACGGATTCCGTTTACTTTCGTTTAAGTATTCCATGTTCGCATTACTTACTATGTTTGTGCTAGAAAGGTTCACTTTAATATTATTGTATTTGCTTCTATATTCAGACTGGTCACAGCTGTGGAGACCATGCTTGATCGTATCAAAGTGACGAACGGTGACTATAAAGTAGTGAAAGACAACATCGCCGGCTTCGTTGTCGGGGTTGATGGCAGTGACTTTGATGGACTCAGCATGTCGTACATAGGTGCAGGAAACAAAGCACTCACAAATTCACCGGTTAGTAATCGAAAACCAGTAAAATACATGTGCATTTGTGGTTAGAATGTTTTTATTTTATTTTATTAGCTCAGGTGAGCTATTGTTACAGCAATGTGGCTCTCCGCCCGTCGTCCACTTTGTTAAACGTCTCTCCTCAGTAACCATTGTGTCTATATCCATCATTTATGGTTATGGTATTTGGGTATGTGGGGAATTGCATAACTGTTAAAATTACGTCATTAAGTAATCCAATATGGCCGCTGTCTAAAAGTAGCAGACATTCTTATAATATCTATAATATCTTCTTCCTCCAGACGGATTTTGACAACTCTTATTATGAATGATTAATGCACAGTGATCGTTTAATGTTGCTAAAATGGTGACCACAGGATAAAAAATGTGCCTACCCCCCATGCAGTCAAATACATGTCAATTTTTAGATTTACTGTCAGTGGTCATGTCACACTTGAATTTACATTACAGCTATGCTAATACAATATATAAATGATATACACGTATGCATACATATTACGCCTACTATGCGTGATAATCTTACCTCAAAATACCACAAAAACACAAACAAGTCACAAAATCACAATCTACACGACGTCCCTAGTACCGTTTAAGCAAAAGGGGCCTTCATGGCCGAGTGGGTAAGGTCGTTGACAAATCAGTTACCCACCACTGGGTTTGTTGAATACTTCCATGTACGGAAGCTATCAAACTGGCTTGTGGAAGGTCGGTGGGTCTACCCGTGTGTCCGTCCGTGCCTGAAATACTGCTCGAATGGGTACTCGGGGTCTTCCTCCATCATCAGTAGTTGTCGAGTCGGCATACGATCTAAACCTAGTCATTGTTTCGCTTACTATCATTGTGGCTATATACACACATATATATATCATTGTTATATATCAGTGTTGCAAATGAATCAAATAATTTAACAGTTTTAAATGTTGTGTCTTCTGTATAGATATCATACGATGAGGGAGAGACGATCACGGGCGATGGGCAGTCTGGGATTGTATTGCCCAGTTCATTGCTCGCTACTATTCCAGACTCACAAAGAAACGATGTGAACAGAATGTCTTTATCTGTGTTCAGGGACCCAAATATATTCACGGTAATGTGTTTGTGTTGTTTATTTGTCACGACGCAATTGATTGGAATACGATATGTATTTTATGCATAGTATTACGTATAATGCGGATATTATAATTATGCATAATTATATGGTATCAATACAGTGTCGCAAACTATTCATTTTCTCGTATATTAATATATTTAAATTATGTGTTGCTTAGGGTCTTACCAGGGTCTTACCAGGGTCTACCATATCGCAGACTCGCTGGTGTTGAAACTTTATATATCACAGAGACATGTTATGTGTTCTATGTCATCAAATTGAGATACACGCAACTCACTCTCCTGGAGGTAGTGTAATGTGTTCTCATAGTATGATGATCGTCGCTACCGGTTGTCCATATGAGCGACGCCTCCTGAAGAGATCAGTCATTTTAGATTCTTGACAAAGTTTTCTATACTATATTTAATGTATAACACAAACAAATGAGGCCCATTGTTCTATGCTACAATTAGTATATAACACAAACACATGAGCCAAAGGTGTCTATACCACATTTAATGTATATTACAATTACTCTTAGCTCACACACATATGAGGCCACGTTTTTCTATACTACATTTAGTATATAACACAAGCAAATGAGGCCACGTTTTTCTCTATTACATTTAGTTTATAGCACAAGCAAATGTTGCCAAGTGTTCTATACTACAATTAGTATATAACAAAAACACTAAGCCAAGGTTTTCTATGCTACATTTAATTTATAGCACAAGCAAATGTGGCCAAGTGTTCTATACTACAATTAGTATATAACAAAAACAATAAGCCCAGGTTTACTATGCTACATTTAGTTTATAGCACAAGCAAATGAGGCCACGTTTTCTATACTACAATTAGTATATAACAAAAACACTAAGCCAAGGTGTTATATGCTACATTTAGTTTATAGCACAAGCAATTGTGGCCACGTTTTCTATACTACAATTAGTATATAACAAAAACACTAAGCCAAGGTGTTATATGCTACATTTAGTTTATAGCACAAGCAAATGTGGCCAAGTGTTCTATACTAAAATTAGTATATAGCAAATATACTAAGCCCATGTTTTCTATGCTATATTTAGTTTATAGCACAAGCAAATGAGGCCACGTTTTCAATACTACATTTAGTATATAACACAAACAATGAGCCCAAGTTTTCTATACTACATTTAATGTATAACACCAACACATGAGGCCACGTTTTCTATACTACATTTAATGAATTCAATATACTATCCATATAATTGATTTAGCATTTACTGTGTTCAATACTACATTTAGACTATTTCACAAAGTAATGAGTTCAAGTCATTACCCGTAGAAGGAGGTGAAGCTTTACCGGCGGAGAGAACGATTAATAGTAACGTTATTGCCGCCAGTGTACCGACACTGGATATAAAGGATCTTAATGACCCAGTCGTTGTCACGCTACAACATTTTAATGTAAGTAATCTTTGTCTAGAGACAACCGTTTTGGTATTTTTTCCGATTTTTTATCTGATTATACCACTAAGCAGTAATATTAAAGGCATGTGTAAAATATGTATGTTTAGGTTCAAGACAGGTGGTGATATTTCACTGTTAACACTTCACCGTTCACACTTCACAGTTCACAGTTCATGCTTCGCGGTATACACGTCACACTTCATAGTCCATGCCTTAAAGTTCATACTTCATAGTTCACACTTTTCAGTTCAAACTTCATATTCATACTTCATAGTTCATACGTCACAGTTCATTCCTCACAGTTCATACTTCATAGTTCATACTTCACAGTTAATGCCTCATAGTTCATACTTCATAGTTCATACTTCACAGTTCATGCCTCACAGTTCATACTTCACAGTTCATGCCTCATAGTTCACACATTACAGTTCATACTTCACAGTTCATGCCTCACATTTCACATTTCATAGTTCATACTTCACAGTTCATGCCTCACAGTTCATACTTCACAGTTCACACTTCATAGTTCATAGTTCACAGTTCATGCCTCACAATTCATACTTCACAGTTCACACTTCACAGTTCATAGATCATACGTCACAGTTCACACTTCACAGTTCATGCCTCATAGTTCATACTTCACAGCTCATATTTCATACCTCACAGTTCATGCCTCATAGTTCATACTTCACAGTTCATGCCTCACAGTTCATACTTCACAACTCATAGTTCATACTTCACAGTTCATGCCCCATAGTTCATACTTCACAGCTCATAGTTCATACCTCACAGTTCATGCCTCATAGTTCATACTTCACAGTTCATGCCTCACAGTTTATACTTCACAGCTCATAGTCCATACTTCAAAGTTCACACTTCACAATTCACAGTTCATGCCTCACATGTCATACTTCATAGTTCATACTTCACAGTTCACACTTCACAGTTCATACTAAACAGTTCACGTCACAGTTCAACTATGAATGTATGAACTATGAAGTGTGAACTGTGAAGTATGACCTATGTTCACACTTCACAATTCACAGTTCATGCCTCACAGTTCACACTTCATAATTCACACTTCACATTTCATAATTCATTGTTCATACTTCAATGTTCACAGTTCATAATTTACAATTCACAGTTCACACTTCACATTTCATGCCTCACAGTTCATACTTCACAGTTCATACTTCACAGTTCATGTGTCACATTTCACACCTCACAGTGCATGCGTCACAGTATACACATCACAGTTAACACTTCAAACTTCATGCTGCATAGTTCACACTTCACAGTTCTAACTACATAGTTCAGGCTTCATAGTTCATACTTCACAGTTCATACTAAACAGTTCACACAGTTCAACTATGAATGTTGAAGTATGTACTATGAACTGTGAAATATGAACTGTATCTATGAATTGTGAAGTATGAAATGTCACCAACCGGTCTTTAGGACCCAATCCATTTGCTTCAACATTTTATTAACAATTCGTGTGCAAACAATGCCATGATTCACCATAAATTGGGTTAGCGAATATGGCCCGTAAAAACCAATGCCATGAATCATGTCAAACATAATTATACATGTTTGTTTTGTATTGTCCATTGAATGCTTAGAATTATTATAAAATATGATTAAACAAATATTGAAGTATGTTTCAGCAGCTAAATTGTAATGAATTGTGAATTCTTTCCTGTCACGTCTAGAGAGGAGAGAATGTATCGTGTGTGTACTGGGACAGTGTCGGCTTACGTTGGTCCGTTGATGGATGTTCCGTCAACCTAACCACTGACCACTATACTGTGTGTCACTGTGACCATCTTACAAACTTTGCCCTTCTAATGGTAAGTTAACCTGACAAGTATGAAGTATAATGTTCATTAAAAGTATCAAAGTAAATGTTGACTCACGTGACTAGAAATTTGTGAAGAATAGTGCACGCAACAAGTAACAAGGTAAATGTTAGCTCACATGACTAGACATTTGTGAAGAATAGTGCCTCAACAAGTAACAGGCATCAATATAAGCTCATGTGACAAGTGTCATGACAAAGTTTACGTGAAAAGAAACAACGTAAGTGTTCATGGCAAGTATCAATATAAAGTCTAGAGACACGAATCAAGATAAAGGATACGTGACAAATTTCAATGTACAGTTTGAAATGACCATTTGCCAGCTTTCATAAAATTCCGAATGCTAATCTTTAATGCAGCTACACATAGGGGCCATGTCTAACAGGCAAAACACAATGTGTAGTAACGCCTCGACGGTCATTGTTATGGCTCCATCGAGTATGTGTGGTTACATGTATGATGGATGCGTACGTATCGGCCATCACGTCGACCGCTAGACCATCTCATCTAGTTCAGGATGTGGTGATACCGTAACCTAGTAGTGAATGTGTCCTACAGAGCCGGATATCTAATGTGTCAACATCGTCATATAGATAGAGCCGCCATCTATTAAATAGGTGTTACTCATAGCATATCAGCCTGGCTCCTGGCTTGCAAGGATAGGATTCGAGTAGTGCTGGTGTTATTAAATAGATGACTCATACGTCAGAAATAGCTGGCCCTTTCAATAGGGATGGCACTATATTAAGCAAGCATATTTTACTTATGTTTGACACATTACATTAGACGCTTGTTCTAGTTATATTACTGTTTGTTTTCAATAGGATGTTTACGGATCAGTGGATAGCGCTGACGCACTGGCTCTTCAGATCATCTCCTATGTCGGATGTGGACTCTCTTTGATCGGAGTTATCCTCACCTTGGTTACATATCTCAAATTCAGGTAATGTATATAGTTCAGATGATGTCACGAACATCTGGCTTATTGACCCACAATATGGCGATGTATTGAATGTCACGTGGTATTTAGTTTCAATAATAATTGGTTTTATTGAATATACATAATCATAATACACACACATGTACGATTGTTTTCAACATAGAATAATAACGGTTACAAACTAACATTCGATACAATATTCGCATTTCAATTCAAGTTTATTGGCATAATCAGCAAAAATCAATATACATACTTATGGCCATTAACAAATACAATGTGAAATGTGGCAAATACAACACATATAATTACATTCAACATCGCAAATACATAATAGGAAACTATTTACAAAATAGTCAAATGTGCAAGGGTATATTTACGAATTTTAGAAGCTTCATTAATTTTATAAACTTTAAATAATCATGACATTAAACAGGTGTATCTGTAGGCCATGATGTGTTGCTTAAATAGTTATTCCGAATGTCAGAATACATTGTACATCCTAACACAAAATGATATTCGAACTCAACGACATTTACAGTACACAACTTGCATAAACGATTAACTCTATCTATTCCACTGTATCTACCTAATTCAATTTCTAAACTATTACAGGTAAGACAGGGTGTTGGCATTAAACAATACGTCACATTACCTCCTACCTGTTAGCTATCGTATATTGTCATACCTGTACAGTATTTTAATATTCCAACGTTTGTGTACTAGTACTTTACTCTTCAAACACCGTACTAGTTTTCAATAGGGACTTTAAGGCCGTGGTTTTGTGTCGGTCCTTTAACACCTTGAACGTAAAAGAACAAGAGCTGACTCTGGAATGGAATGGAAATCTAAAATTACTAATCTCTTCATGAGGCATCCCTCATATGGGCAACGGTTTGTGATGTAACATAAATGTAAAACACATGTAAAACACACACAGAAATGGCATTTACCACAAGCTGTATATACTTGGTATTCAAAGAAATATACTTCGGATTATTCACTCTATCTATGACAACATAGAAATTGAATCTTGTACATATAATGATATAGAAATAGAACATCGTTTATGTAAACTATGTAACCAGATGAAGGTTGAATCTGAGTATCACTTTTTGCTATGTTGTAACAGATACAGAAGGTTAAGAACTAAATACCTTTGTAACAATATATTGGCATTATGTACAGAAATTCAATACCATCATGTCATCTAAGAATAAAATGGAATTGTTAAAGATATTGAAGTATATTAGGGATTCTTTGTTTCTAAGAAAAAATACCCTCAATAATATAACTGTTTCTGAAAATGTGTATGTATGTATTTAATAAATACTATTTATGTATTTGTGTATGCCCATAGTTTATGCAAACGCATTGTGTAAATGGCCAAAGGCAATATAATGCTGATAATGCCAATAAATTTGAAACTTGAAACCAGTGTATACAAATTCATTTTAGCTCGATTGCGGAACAAGTTATTTCAACTTATATTAATCACCTTCGAGACCTCATTCCTGATGGAATCCATCGCCATGAAGGAGAGAGAAGAGACAATGTGGAATTTCAATGCCTTGCCTAATGGCACACTTGTAATGGCTCCAGCGGGGCTCGAACTCAGGACCTTTCGCAGCTAAATCGAACGCTCATCCACCGCTCTATCACGCCTTCCAAAAATTGAAACTTGAAACTTTGATTTCGTCTGATACCGAGTTACTCGGACGTGTTTCATATAGCTGTCGGATTGAAGCAGGGTAATATTTGGCCGCCTCCGTTGTCGAGTGGTTAACGCCGCTGACTTGTATACCACTGTAACCAATCATCACTGATGTTCATGGGTTCGAACCCCGCTCAGACCATGTCTCTTTATATGGAAAAAGTTGGCAGTTTCTTACAGAGGTTGGTGTACCAAGTACTTAACCGCTGGAGCCTGCCCCAGGAAAGGTGTTGTTAGATAAACTACCTATCGTTAAATAAGCTTAAATACAAAGGGTGCTATTTGTTCTCCAATATTAGTGGACGACTTTGTGTTGTGATAGTTAGTTTAAACATACATGTATTGTATTATATAATAGCTGCATCATGTTGTGACAATACTATACAAGAACATATGAATTATATCGTTATTTTTATAGTCTTAATATCGGCCATTCACAAACACAAACTATATAATAAATAAAAACATATATAGTATATACACTTAGGGCAGCTTGTAACCCAACACGTATATAATTCGGTATAATTGGATTATTTGCGAAAGAATTTTGTTCACATTTAGACCATGAATAAATCAACAAAGCATACATACATACTAGTAATTTCTGTTTAATTCATCAACATTAAAGTATAAAACTAAACAAATAACAAACATCACTGTCAAATCAAAATTCACAAAAATGATGACCCAACGCAAAACCCGAACAATGTGAAAAGTCATCGAATCCCAATACAATCTGTATACATGTCCGAGATACTAATATATAATGTGTCCTCCCATGACTCATGGGATGTGCACACACAAACACACACACATCTGTCTCACGAGTGTATCATTTTTTGTACAATATCTTGAACCATGCTCGAGATAATCCAAATTGAAAAGTTTCAGGTATTGTGTTGTTTGTGCATTTCAGGTTTTGCACCTGTTTGTGAATTTTGATTTTACAGTGTTGTTTGTTATTTGTTAAGTTGTATACCTTTTGGAAAATTGAAAAGAAATGTCCTGTATGTACGTATGATGTGTTGATTTATACATAGACCGAATTAGAACAAATAATCCAACTATACCGAATTATATATGTGTCGGGTTACAAGTGACCCTAAGTATATATCCTATTCTGTCATAGTTCGAAATCTCACTTGACAAGATATTTGTTTTTGATTTATTTGTGAGGTAGGACAAACATATTATATCATATGGTTCATCTTCACATTTTATCGGTTGAGGACGACACTACGTGTCATCCATAGCCATAGTTCAGGCACTTGGCATAGACCACCAACATTCCGCAAGCCAGGTGGATACCATCCTCGCATGGAATAGTTCGATCCTCGCATGGAATAATTTGACATCCCTTTGAGATTCGAACTTACAGCGGTGATGGGAACATTATTTGAAGTCACCTTAACCACTCGTTCAGATGCCCCTCGATGGACATGGGCACTGAACCCCAATAATAAAAAGCTCATAAGATATACTTTCTGTTGTATTTTAGAAAGCTTAGACGTGGTAACCCTTCCGTAATTCTGATGAACCTGTGTGTTGCGATAGGCTTGGTTGATTTGGTGTTCCTGGCCGGTGAACAAGAGTATGCAGCAGTTAGCGTTGTCGGGTGCAAGGTAGTCGGTTGCTCACACTATATAGTCATCTCCTATTCGTTATTATTGTTCTTATAGTTTGTTTGAATACGGTTATTTATCGTCTTCCTTTAACACTACAAACATATATTAGCTCAATTGCGAAACAAGTTTGTACAACATTAGATTAATCACTCTCGTTACCTCATTCCTGATGGAATCCATCGCCATGATGGAGATACAGAAGAGAAAGAATGGACTTAAATGTGTCGCCTAATGACACCTCCACCGCGGATCTGACAGCTCGAACTAACAAGCTCACGGTTCCAAGGCGGACACCGTGTCCATTACACCACGGTAGCTCCACAAACGTCATATATGTTATACCACCGTAACTAAATAGCAATAACTAAGTACAAAAACCTATTTAGAAGAGACATATATTGATTTTGTATCATTCCATTTCAGGTTCTTGCCGTGTTGCTGCAGTACTTTATGTGTGTATCATTCCATTTCAGGTTGATGCCCTGTTGCTGCAGTACTTTATGTGTGTATCATTCCATTTCAGGTTGATGCCCTGTTGCTGCACTACTTTCTGTGTGTATCATTCCATTTCAGGTTGTTGCTGTGTTGTTGCACTACTTTATGTGTGTATCATTCCATTTCAGGTTGTTGCTGTGTTGATGCAGTACTTTCTGTGTGTATCATTCCATTTCAGGTTGTTGCTGTGTTGTTGCACTACTTTCTGTGTGTATCAGTCCATTTCCGGTTATTTCTGTGTTGTTGCACTACTTTCTGTGTGTATCATTCCATTTCAGGTTGTTGCTGTGTTGTTGCACTACTTTCTGTTGTCGGTAATGTGTTGGATGTCCGTAGAAGCGTTCACTATCTACCTCGCACTTGTCAAAGTGTTTGACACATATGTTGCTCGTTTCCAACTGAAAAGCACATTGTTCGGGTGGGGTAAGTTTATCTTCAACTGTAAAGCGCATTGCCCGGGTGTGGTATGTTTATTTAGAACTAGCCAGCTCATTGTTCAGGGGGTATATATATATATGTACAACTAGAAAGCCCGATATTCTGGGGTAGGTTTATTTACAACTAGTAGACACATTGTTGGCGTGTGATATGTTTATAAATTTACAATCTGCAAACATATTGTATGTTGTGTTGTGCAAATAACTGAAACACGATACATGTATACATATGTCATATGAATTGAACAGATGGGTTCCTTATATGCACCCGAAGTGAGGCAAATAGTTGACGCACTATTCGTGTGTCCGTCCGAGTCAATATGTCCAGTCCGGGCTGTAACTTCTTGGGCTATGGCTATAAGCTTCGGGATCATTCATCACCTACTATATTATACCTCGGATGTTTCCATAAAACGATACAACAATTCGTTGCCTTCCCTTGAGGCTGCTGGATTGGTGTGTAGAATGACAGATACTTGTTAGTTATTGACCCCTGAATACTCTTTAAGGAGGATATATATACTAATTGGTTTCCTCTGTTTTCATCGTGGTTTCCTGTGCATCACATGCAATCAATTTGAATCCGTTTTCTCATCTTACCATTATTAAATCTCGACAGATATCCTACAGTATATCCAATGGATAATTGTTATCACTTAATTAACATGTATTAGCATAGCACTCGTTTCATTTGTATATGTAATTAATTCTAACTGAGACTACATATGAACACTCTCAGTAGCCTAGTGAAGCTTGGGTGCGGGAGGTCGAAGGTTCTACCCTCGTAATGTGTTCTGTCTGATATGGCCTTTATGTGAGCCGCCAGCTAGTTAAATAATGGTTACCGATTGCCTATCAACATGGTGGCTGACCTTCAAGGCTAAGATTCGGGAGTAGGAAGAACGTTAGAAATGACCGACCCTTTCAATAGAGCTGATACTATAATAAACAAAACACTATAAACTACTAGTTATAACAGATGTAAATTTGGTTAAACAGTATTTATTGCAAAACATAAATCGCATTTAACATACAACGACATACATAATACACAATGCAAAGGCGCAAGTAGGAAGCTAAAGGTAGCTATTATAAAACACTGGTCATTGAATTGTTTTTAATTGCAACGTAAAGCAACCGGCAAAAACATAAACAATTGCACTGGGAATGTGATGAAAAGTACAATATTGTTATGTTGTCTCAGGTGTAGAAAATTGGTACATTAATTTGAGATTGGTGTCGAATTTAATTAATATTGTAATATATAATTTAGCAAAGTTGATGTGTTATAATAAACTATTGGATTAAAGTCATACATACTCATAACTGTATAATAAGTACAATCTATTTACAGTCATTAGATGAGTTGTGTAGTAATAATTCAAATTGGACATTGAATGTTAAGACTTTATTAATATTGCTATCTATTTGTACGGTGTGTATTTATTTCTGATGTGTATGTTTGCAGCGTTGCCAATTGTAGTGGTTGTGATAACACTTGGAGTCAATTCAAGCGACAACTATGGGCTACAGTCAGGTGGAATGTAAGTTGTATGATATAATTGTCATCTCCAAGAGACCACTACTGATTCAGGCGGTCTTGTTGGTACTAGTATATTTGTATATTTTAAACACTTTTGGAATTTAATTACAATCTCTCCAAATGTGCGGGAATTTAATACTAGTTTAGTTTGGATGTGTGTCCGTCTGTCCGTCAGTAATGTGTGTAGTTTATGTTTACTTCCCATTCCAGACTCTCCCTTGGTTCTTTAAATTTGCGTACACTGTATGAAGCACCGACACGAGACCTCGATTTAAAGTCTCATCCGAAATACTATGATATGAGTCACTTTAGCATAGCTGGATTTCGAACCTGCGACCACTGGATTACAAGTCCAGTGTGACAGATGACATTTTTACTGTATTGACACGTAAATCATTGACAGTAAAGTGCTCGAAATGTCGTTCTGAGCTATACTAACGTAACGCACATAACTTATATATACCAGCTATACACGTTTGTCTCTGCTTTCTGTCAAATACTGCCTCGAGTGACGAATACGTACACAGATAGGATTTCTTTCTACAAATGGCAAGAATTACATTCGGACTGGTGTAGCGTAACGACGGGAAACCTTAGGTGATACAGATTAGTATACATTTTATTTGTTTTACAATGAATACTAAACAATCTTTGGTAACAACTTATATTTAATCACTATCGTTGGTGTGGATGAAAGCGCATGTGGTCCGAACATAATGGTCGTGCGATTAACACACTTGTATGAGAGCAACATTTTTACAAATTGTGACAGAGAGTTTGAATAGTAATATGTATTTAGCCGTAAACTATGCACGGATATGTTTTACAGTATGTATTTCCATCAATTCATTGCTCGAACTGTACCTGTAAATTCATTACATTGTGGATTTCTAATATTTCAGATGCTGGCTGGGCCGGGTACCATTCTATGCAGCATTTCTTGGTCCAGTTTGCTTGCTCCTTATTATCAATGCCATCATATACGTGTTGGCAATCCGGAAGATCGTGAACAGAAGTGGCAACACGTTGCCTAAGACCGATAAACCCAGCACAGCTGTGCGGCTGCGCGGGGCAATCAGTTTGTTGTTTCTGCTAGGCTTAACATGGGCGTTTGCTTTCCTTGCAGTGGACAAATTTGGAATTGTGTTCCATTATTTGTTTGCAGTGTTCAATTCATTGCAGGGATTTTTTATCTTTATATTCCATTGTTTGTGGCGGAAGGAAGCACGAACATGCTGGAGTAAAGAGATACAGTGTCTTACCTCTCCTTACGAGAAGGACATGTCTACTACATACAGTAAAGGTAATAGGATGCTTGAATTACATATCACCTCTCTTGTGTAGGGGATATGGTGTCCGACCCGCAACCGTGTGCTGGGTTACGAGTTCCAGCCTTACCTGGACCATTGTAGTGGTACACTTAAGACATACACTTAATTATCTCGTTCTCTCTCCCTCTCTCACTCTCTCTCTCATCTCTTTCTCTCTCTCTGTTGTACAAATGTGTACATGCCTATGCTGTATATGATATTCCAGTGTATATGATGTAGTACCAGTATTTTCTTTTTAACACCATTAGTTCGAATATAATTATATCAGTTCAAGCTGATAGGAATATTAATATTGAGAGTAAACTAAACCTATTTATACAATAAGTCATAGTTAAACGAGTGATTTCCCTTTGACCATTCGTTCACCGACTAGTGGAGCATGAATTAATTGAGTGAATATGTTACGTCACTGGTCAGTTAGTGTTCAGTTCAGTGTTGGACGTTTGTTCAGGATTTAAAAACCCTCCCAGCCCACCCATTATGTATAGATACTTGTATTGATTTTTATAGGGTTGTACATTGATTATGTTATATGTACAATGCTACTAACATTGTGTTATTATATAAATGCATTGCGGTTTTCGGCCGCGACGCGTTCGTACCATGACGTATTCAGTATGTATACATTCTTTGATTGTTATTATCGTTCACACGTCGCGGCCATTATTCGGCATATTAAACATGGTATGTTATATGTTGTAGGAGGTTCCAGTACTGATGCATCCAGTACACCAGGTAAGCTTGTTCAATCCAATAACTATATACGTTAACTTTGAAAGGTAGATTTGCAACAATACCGTCAACATTAACGTATAATAGTAAGTTTGTTGAATCCACTAACACAACGCAAATCCACGCTAACTTCCAAAGGTAGGTTTGTCGAATCAATGAACCCAACGCGGTCCACGTTTACTTCCACAGAAAAGTAAATTTGTCAAATGCACTAACACAACGAGGTCAATGGGTACCTGCAAAGGCAAGTTTATCGAATGCACTAACACAAAGAGGTGAACCTTAACTTCCAAAGTCAAGTTTGTCGAATCCACTAACACAACGAAGTCAACATTAACTTCCAAACTTAAGTTTGTCGATTCCAGTAACACATCGAGGTTCACGGTATCTTCCAATTGTCTGTTTGTCGATTCAATTCCAGTAACATAACGAGGTCAAGAGGTTAACATTTAGTGAATTAAGTAATACTACCTGCTTACCTGTCTGCCTTACCGTGGTAGTCTAAAGTGATTCTTATAATATAATCAGTCTCCATTTCACATGTTCATCAGAAGCGGAAAGTACCACAGCTCCATTCCGGTGTCATATAATATCGACACCTCTCAAAATAATGACCCCGATGGTCATTATTCGGCCATAGAATATTGACCCCCTTGCGAATAGCAATATATAGTGGGAAAATATTACATTTATTATAAATACATGTTAATTAGAACTGTTTAAGGCCTAAGAACGTATATATATTTGGAATCAATGATGTACAGAATAACATAAATATATTGAACAATGTGTAGACTATATGAGAGAGAGGGTCACTTTTCGATGTCATGGAATAATGGCCCCCTATGTGTAGACTATATGAGAGAGAGGGTAACTTTTCGATGCCATAGAATAATGGCCCCCTATGTGTAGACTATATGAGAGAGAGGGTAACTTTTCGATGCCATAGAATAATGGCCCCCTATGTGTAGACTATATGAGAGAGAGGGTAACTTTTCGATGCCATAGAATAATGGCCCCCTATGTGTAGAATATATGAGAGAGAGGGTAACTTTTCGATGCCATAGAATAATGGCCCCCTATGTGTAGACTATATGAGAGAGAGGGTAACTTTTCGATGCCATAGAATAATGGCCCCCTATGTGTAGACTATATGAGAGAGAGGGTAACTTTTCGATGCCATAGAATAATGGCCCCCTATGTGTAGACTATATGAGAGAGAGGGTAACTTTTCGATGCCATAGAATAATGGCCCCCTATGTGTAGACTATATGAGAGAGAGGGTAACTTTTCGATGCCATAGAATAATGCCCCCCTATATGTAGACTATATGAGAGAGAGGGTAACTTTTCGATGCCATAGAATAATGGCCCCCTATGTGTAGACTATATGAGAGAGAGGGTAACTTTTCGATGCCATAGAATAATGCCCCCCTATGTGTAGACTATATGAGAGAGAGGGTAACTTTTCGATGCCATAGAATAATGGCCCCCTATGTGTAGACTATATGAGAGAGAGGGTAACTTTTCGATGCCATATAATAATGGCCCCCTATGTGTAGACTATATGAGAGAGAGGGTAACTTTTCGATGCCATAGAATAATAACCCCTCTATGTGTAGACTATATGAGAGAGAGGGTAACTTTTCGATGCCATAGAATAATAACCCCTATGATTTAGGCTTGACATACGGATCTGTAGTCCAATGGTTAACACGTTGAACTGTTAATTCAGGGGTCGCAGGTTCGACCCCGTCTGACCCTAATGATACATGTATTTGTTTGTTTCCTTGTAAAAATATATTTCATCGAATGAACATTGAAAAGCATTATTATCACGTGTGTCACTTTGTCGTTCTGAGCACCGGAATTAACCTTTTAGGCATATGCCCTGAAATATTACTTCTTAAATGAATGTAAAATAACATTGTGTATGCAACATTTAATGCTAATCTGAATAGTTTTCACTTTATATTCGTAGAAGTTTCTTAACAGGAGAAAAAGAGAGAATAATTCTATAAGACCTAGTCTGTCATTCTTATTCGCTAGTCTGTATTATTGTCATTTGTTGCTATAAATAATTGAATAATAAAGTATGTTTAACCTAACAGTAGGGTATATGGCATTATTTCGTCACAAATTATATCAACTACTAATAGTGGGTTGTCGAATTGTTACGGTCGCTTACTTTCAATCACTTGCCCATTACCGTTGTATCTTTGAATCCCTCCGGAAGGTCGGTGGTTCTACCCTGGTGCCTGCAATATTACTGGTAGGGGCACCGGGGTCTACCGCCCCCAATAATAGCTACATAGTCGCCATATGACCTAAGTTGTTGGTGCGATTTTAGACCCCCAATATACAAAGAAACATGCCTTTGCTGTGTGTATACTCAGCTGTATATTATTATCATCGCTTAAATAATATTAAATTCGTTTCGTTTCAGCAACGAAGCAGTCATCTTCATCCATATCAGCCAAGTGTGACGATAAGGAACAGTAGTAATGCAGCATGATTTAAGACGCGAGTTTCATATATTAAAGACACATTGCTGTTTAAGTGTGGCGATAAGGAACACCAGTAATGCAGCATGATTTAAGACGCGATTGTCATATATTAAAGATACATTGTGATGTAAGTGTGGCGATATGGAACACCAGTAATGCAGCATGATTTAAGACGCGATTGTCATATATTAAAGATACATTGTGATGTAAGTGTGGCGATATGGAACACCAGTAATGCAGCATGATTTAAGACGCGATTGTCATATATTAAAGATGCATTGCGGTTTAAGTGTGGCGATAAGGAACACCAGTAATGCAGCATGATTTAAGACGCGATTGTCATATATTAAAGATACATTGTGATGTAAGTGTGGCGATATGGAACACCAGTAACGCAGCATGATTTAAGACGGGATTGTCATATATTAAAGACACATAGCGGTTTAAGTGTGGCGATAAGGAACAACAGTAATTCAGCATCATTTAAGACGGGATTGTCATATATTAAAGACACATTGCTGTTTAAGTGTGGCGAAATGGAAAACACTAATACAGCATGATTTAAGACGGGATGGTCATATATTAAAGACATATTTGTGTAATATAATAATATATGATAAAACAGAAGTGATAATGCAGTCAAACCTGTCGATTAAGGTCACCCTCGGGAAAGTAAAAAAGTGGCCTTTGTTGGCAGGTGGCCTCTCAATAGAGGATTAAAATGCATTGAAAATGGCTCGACTGGAGAGAAAAATGATGGTCTTTAGAGACAGGTTTTTCATATGCGGCCTTTATTCGGGGGTGGCCTTTAGCACAGGCTTGACTGTATTTTTAAGTCAACGAAATGCTCGTCACATTGGAAACTTAACAGTGTACATCAGGAACTGTTTACGTTAGTGGTACCGAGGAATTGAACTGTTGCGTATGGTGATCGAAGTGTTATGACTGCTGCGGCTAAGTTATGGAATGCTCTTCCGTCTAAGATTCGGGGATTGCCAACATTGTTTTCATTTAAGAAAGGACTGAAAACACATCTTATGGAACATAAACTGCGACATATGCAATTTGTTCGTTTATCACTTTTTTCATTGTTCGTTTTTATCTATCCATTTATTATGTTTTCTCTAAAACTGTTTACTTTAAAAATATATTATATTGTAAACGATTGTATAATGCCCTATATGGTTTATAGGTTGTAGTTTTAATCTATAAGTTCTTATTTTGTGTATCTAATGTACAATTCATAATTTAAGTAGGTTCCTCATTAGTTTAAGTGTAATATTTAAAACATGTACAAATCGAAATTATATAATTTTTTCCGTACTTTTATCACATGCTTTTCATCCTGCATTATATATGTTGTAATCTTTTGATTTTTATTGTTACATGTTTTTGTAAAGCGCTATTGAACGTGTCAATTAATATGATAAGAGCAGTCTATAAGAATGGTATAATATTATTTCCGTTCAAGTGTGGCATTATGAAACATCATTGATGCAGCATGATTTAAGACGGGATTGTCATATATTAAAGACATATTTCCGTTCAAGTGTGGCATTATGGAACAACATTAAGCCAGCATGATTTAAGACGGAATTGTCATATATTAAAAACATATTGCTGTTCGGAAATAAGAAATTGAACATTGTGTCGCTTTCCATTTTGTATGCCATTATATGATAAATCCGTGTCATCCAGTTTGACAATGTTTCCCTTTGTAAGAAATGTAAGACACCTTATAAAGCAACAATGAAGATGACACGATACAAGCATTTCAATGGTAAACCAGCCATGTTGGTCTTGGTCAAAAATAGAAACAGGTCACTGTGTCCAGTACGAGCTTTGACACAACTCCTTCAGAAAGGGCGTTCTAGGCCAGGTCAACTGTGTTGCCGGAAACATGGTACCCCGCTTTACAGTGTCACATTCAGCGTGATTCTAAGGAAGTGTGTGGAAACTATTGGTCTAAAACCAGCAAAATACACACCTCACTCTTTCAGAATAGGGGGGAACCTTATGCGTTCCAATGCAAATATTATGTAGCCCATATCCAACTCCTGGGTAGGTGGAAGACAGGTGCTTATCGGAGGTGCATCCGACCCGTGAACTCGTCTTAGGCGTGCAGTGACCCGTGTACAGGTTGGATCGGGGTACCAGGTAAACGTACCCGACTGGCTTAGACAGTGGGTCCTGCATCCACTGGTTTTTATGTCCTGAAATGTGTGTGTGGGTTTACCTGCCTGACTTAGACAGCAGAATACCCTTACCTCGGTATCGGGTATCTACTTGTATATGTTGTTATGGGGGATACCGGACTATCTTTTAAGGTATAGGATTTCCCTTACCTGTATATACATTATATATCTCTATGCATGTTTTTGTCATCATAATAAACTAAATTTTGTGTGGGTTTACTTGAATGGCTTAGGCGGCAGAATACCCTTACCTGGGTATATAAATAGTGTTATAGGGGATAACGGACTGGCTACTAAGGCAGTGCATTTTTGTTTTTCCTACCTGTATATACGGTGTACAGTATATATCTCTATGCATGTCAGTTGTCATCATAATATGTGCGGATCGGGCTAGTTGCATTATTTATATGTATCATCACTGGTTTGAATTATGAATAACATTGATATGACCTATACGTGTATGTATGTCCTGGTATGTATACATGTATGTACTGAGCACAAGTTAGGTAATCGATATTACTTCCATACATATATATCTCTAATACAACGGTACATACTGTGCTATATATATAGTTAGTATACAGGTATCTCTCTCACCACCAATTGCTCATACTCGTCTGGGCGGGTCGCAGCTCATTCATAATTCGCCTCTCCATGGCACTTCTTGTTGCCCAAATATCTCCATACTAGCTTCCCATGAGCATATGGTGGTACACGGTAGTGTGGTCAACATAAATAAAATGAATCTCTCATAACAGGTGTTATGTGTCACATTACCAGCGTCCTTTACCCCGCATACATGTACTGCGGGTTTTCAGTACATACATTTTAGATCCGCATACTGCAAGTACTCTGCCGTATGGTAAACACTGCATATTAATTAGCGTGGACTATAAAACGCAATAAGGTATTTTCGAACCCATCACATCCCACACTCCATCCACAGTGCAGTACAAATAGTCAGAATATCATTGAACCATTTGTGACGGATCTGTAGCCCAGTGGTACCACTCTGGACTGGTAATCCAGGGATCGCAGGCTCGATCCCCCGTCTGACCCTAATAAAATTAACAGTCTTTCAGATGGGACGTTAAACCGAGGTCTCGTGTCGGTGCTTTACACCATGCACGTACAAGAACTAGAGGAAACTCTGGAATGGGTCTCTGTCTGTATCATTGCACTATCCTCCAAAATCTAAAATGACTAATCTCTTCAGGAGGCGTCGCTCATATGGGCAACCGGTAGCGACGATAAATAAACGTAAAACACACAAAAACCATTTGTGTGGTTAGATTAGTTTCTTTTTATTATCAGTATGCGAATTTTATTAGTAATTCAGTTGTTGTTTTAACTAGGTTCTGTTTTTTTGTTCACGGTGTCCACCCAGTTGAACGATTAGTTGGCACTTCGTCTTATCAGAGGGTACAGCACTTCTTGTCTCCCATATATTTCGAAATTTAGTGCCAACTACGTTTATGTATGTAACTGTTGTTTCAATCAGATAGTTGTGTGTTTTGTAGACCTGTTAATTGTTATGGCTTATAAATAAAATCCATGTATCAATCTACTTGTGTTTTGGGTTAAATTTCTCCATACTAGCTTCCCATAAGCAGTTGGTGGTACACGGTAGTGTGGTCAACATAAAAAAGAGATCTGAACAAATCGACCTACATTCAATGTTTGTATAATCATAGTGCATCTATCGAACGAACTGCTATTATCAACAATTATAGTGAAATCCAAGATATATGCCACTATTGTCAATTGTATCAAAATAATGTATTTTCTAACAACGTAAGCGGTCAAAGTGTAAATTAACAACTCGAAAAAGCAATGATGTTCCCCTTCTGTGGTGTGAAATTAGCTCAGATGCATTCAGTAATACTGTGACGTGACGTTCTGCTGCATTCAATGATGCTGTGACGTGATGTTCTACTGCATTCAATGATGCTGTAACGTGATGTTCTGCTGCATTCAAATATGCTGTGACCTGATGTTCCGCTGCATTCAATGATGCTGTGACGTGATGTTCCGCTGCATTCATATATGCTGTGACGTGATGTTCCGCTGCATTCAATGATGCTGTGACGTAATGTTCCGCTGCATTCAAATATGCTGTGACGTGATGTTACGCTGCATTCAATGATGCTGTGACGTGATGTTCCGGTGCATTCATATATGCTGTGACGTGATGTTCCGCTGCATTCAAATATGCTGTGACGTGATGTTCTGCTGAATTCAGTGATTATGTTACGTGATGTTCCAGTGCATTCATTGATAATGTGATATTTAGCTGGATTGATTGATGCTGCAACGTGATGTTCCGCTGGATTCAGTAATATTGTTGCGTGATGTGCCACTGGATTCAGTGATGCTGTGGCGTTATGTTCCGCTACATTCATTGATTATTTGGCGTGTATTCAGCTGAATTGGTTGATGCTGCTACGTGATGTTACAATACATTCAGTGATGTTGTGGCGTGGTGTTCCGCTGGATTCAGTGATGGTGTGACGTGTATTCAGCTCAAACGGATCCAATATGTACACTATTGGTACTGTCTTCGGCGCTACGCGGCTCACACAGTACAATATGTTACATATTGGATCGTTGTCGGCTTATATCCTATACATAAAGAGAATAATTTGATTATCGCAAATGGTCGTGTTGAGGGCGGCAAATTACCTGTTATAGTGGTATAAGAGATATACATGCAGCTAGTGTTGTTGATCACCTAATTACAAGCCACACCTACAGTCAAAATGTGAGGTGAATGCAATATGAGATGAATATCATTATGTGTTGCAGTGTAAACGATTTGCAGAAGAAAGCACAATGTTCGTTAAAAATACTAAATATGTAATCCCAAGCTACTTAAATTAAGGGAATTGTTTGCAACTGAAAATAAACAAGATCTAATGAAACTACATGTATGTACATTTTTTGGAAATTATTATGGAAAATGTCAAAACGTTATACTAACCAGCTGATGTAGATGATAGTATGCTGCGAGTAGCTGATTATTATTATAATGTATTTACATGCATGAGGCACGGTGGCAAATCTCATGTTATTTGTATATAGCTGTATATTAAATATGTGATATTACTCAGGGGATGGTACATGTGTACATGTAACTTGGTGGGTATAAATTGATATATGTATATATAAATATATATATAGGTGTGTTGCGATACAACAACCATAACGGTTCATTGAGAAACCCGAACCTCAAAAACAGTACCGAACTTAGCAAGTTTATCTGGGAACTCAAAGAGCCAAACAAATAATTTAATATAGCATGGAACATACTAAGACATGCCTCAATGTACAATGTGTATATGTATATGTATATGTATATGTATGTGTATATGTATGTTTATATGTATGTGTATATGTATGTGTATATGTATGTGTATATGTATATGTGTGTATGTGTATATGTATGTGTATATGTATGTGTATGTGTATATGTATATGTATATGTATATGTATGTGTATATGTATGTGTATATGTATGTGTATATGTATGTGTATATGTATGTGTATATTTATATGTGTGTGTATGTGTATATGTATGTGTATATGTATGTGTATATTTATATGTGTGTGTATGTGTATATGTATGTGTATATGTATGTGTATGTGTATATGTATATGCATGTGTATGTGTATATGTATATGTATGTGTATATGTATGTGTATGTATATATGTAAGTGTATGTGTATGTGTATATATATGTGTGTGTATATGTATGTGTATGTGTATATGTATGTGAATATGTATGTATATATATGTATGTGTATATGTATGTGAATATGTATGTATATATGTATGTGTATATGTATGTGAATATACATGTATGAATAAATAAAAAAGACGGTATACAAATATAATTATATGCAGGTACATGTGTGTATATGGATGTTAATGTATACATGCATGTATATGTAAATAAATGTTCAAGTGAATTCTGAATTTAATTTAATACCAATGGTTTAGACTCTTTACATATGTATGGTAAATATATCATCATGAGTACTTAACCAACAGCTCATGTATTACCTACGGATATATACGTACAATAGACACATAGTCATGGGACATGTTGTTGCTGAACGCTTTGTTTATAGATGTATTATCTACGGATATATACATACCATAGGCACATAGTCATGGGACATGTTGTTGCTGAACGCTTTGTTTATATATGTATTACCTACGGATATATACATACCATAGGCACATAGTCATGGGACATGTTGTTGCTGAACGCTTTGTTTATATATGTATTACCTACGGATATATCCATACCATAGACACATAGGCATGGGACATGTTGTTGCTGAACGCTTTGTTTATAGATGTGTTACCTACGGATATATACATACCATATGCACATAGTCATCGGGTATGATGTTCATGAAAGCTGTGTTTATAGATGTGTTATCTACGGATATATGCATACACATAGTCATGTATCAATATGGATGAGGAATCCGTCAGTCCCCAGCTCGTGTCTGCAGCTGGTAACATGCGGATGCAAGACAAAATACAGCAGTGCACGCTGCAAATGTTACAGATCCGGACAGTTGTGCATGTTCGAATGTGCATGCGATGCAGCCAACTGTAAAAATCTAATTGACAACTAGGACAGCTAAGCTCTAAATGTCAAAGTACATCTCGAACTGTTATATAAAGAAAAATAGTTGATTATGTATATGCTGTTTGTACTCGGAAGCGTAAACCTACAATGAGCAATTTTAAACTGTGAGAAATACGTTGCTTGTTTAATTGAAACCATATATATTATATAATTATCATATTATTCTAAGTATTTTACAAACATACTGTTCTCTTATTATGCAAAATTGTTATAAGCATTACATATATTGAAAACTGTTGGGATACCTTGTGCATAACAAAAAATGATGAGAAATATGTAATGAATGTATAACACATATTTGTCATTTATCACATTCTTATTAATATTCATGAGTATGCAAATGAGCTAATGAACTGTTATTTTAATGAATATAAATAAAAAGCAAACTCCTAAAACAAATATCAAAATACCTAAGAACACTTTTATACGTGAGAAATGTTAATATTGTCAGTTTTGAAAACTAATATGTTGTCTTCTTTTGTTTATTTACCCCCACCCACTTCTGTAGTGTTCCTGCTCATGTAAATTAATATATAATGCCATAAACTATATATATATATAGCTTAATGGTTCAAGTGTAATTATGTACATGTGCGCTCTTTAAATAACACAACTATTGAAAGTATGACCTATGTATAATCTACTAATGTCAATTTTTAGCGAAATAGTTGTCTTTTTTTAAAGATTTTATTAATATTCATCATTATGCAAATGAGGAAATTTGTATATACTGTTTGGAAATAACAGAACAATGGTGTAGCTGTATTTTGATATCATTCCTGTTATTTTACCCCGGAAAATGGCCCAGCCATAAGGCATTATATGTGAATATGCATAAAAACTGCACTTATTGACATTTGACCTAGTTAATTTCACTTAGTATGGCCTCCCAAGGGCGACTACCGGGCCAGGTTTTCTTGGGACACCATGTGGATAGCGTCGAGCATGGTCGTCGCCCATGATCAGGGAATGCCTACACACGTCACAATTTTGAAAAGTATAGGGAGACTATAAACAGTAACCATAGGAAATAAGATATAAGCTGCAAGAACTAATATAACGTACATATATCTACACATATACATACAATGTACATTTTAATTTGACTATGTATACAAATGCACGAACACCTCGAAGTTATGTATTAATACGTGATAATTTGTGTGCAGAAAAATGAAAATAAATGTTCTTCAATTGGGACTGGAACTCACAGATTACGATACGAGAAGTGTGGTAGGCCACCACGTTGACTCAGATGTCGTAACGTTAAAAGTATCAACTAGCATAGCGTGTTGTATCTGATTCGCCTAAATTGAATATTGAACTTGGCGAATGATTACGTCATATTCTCAAGTTATCTTTCTTTATTAGTAGTACGCATGGATGTCGAACCTATTTACATTATTTGCTTATGTCAACAAACCGCGTATACGACGTTTGTTTATTAGTGGAAATACTCAATTTTGAGGCAACTATTTGTGGGAAATGTATACCATATAATAGGAAATTACATTCTGTAGAAAGTTGCGTTTTCACCGATGTAGTGTCGCTTTAAGCTTGCCGGATGAGTAAGAGCTAGGCACCAACTTGTCATAGCTATAGCTAGGCATAGCCAACTTGTCATAGCTATAGTCAGGCATAACCAACTTGTCATAGCTATAGCTATGCATAGCCAACTTGTCATATCTATAGCCAGACATAACCAACTTGTCATAGCTATAGCTAGGCATAGCCAACTTGTGATAGCTATAGCCAGGCATAACCAACTTGTCATAGCTATAGCTAGGCATAGCCAACTTGTCATAGATATAGCTAGGCATAACCAACTTGTCATAGCTATAGCCAGGCATAACCAACTTGTCATAGCTATAGCTAGGCATAGCCAACTTGTCATAGCTATAGCCAGGAATAACCAACTTGTCATAGCTATAGCTAGGCATAGCCAACTTGTCATAGCTATAGCTAGGCATAACCAACTTGTCAAACCTATAGCCAGGCATAACCAACTTGTCATAGCTATAGCTAGGCATAGCCAACTTGTCATAGCTATAGCTAGGCATAGCCAACTTGTCATATCTATAGCCAGGCATAGCCAACTTGTCATAGCTATAGCCATACATAACCAACTTGTCATAGCTATAGCTAGGCATAGCCAACTTGTCATAGCTATAGCCATGCATAACCAACGTGTCATAGCTATAGCTAGGCATAGCCAACTTGTCATAGCTATAGCCAGGCATAACCAACTTGTCATAGCTATAGCTAGGCATAGCCAACTTGTCATAACTATAGACAGACATAGTCAACTTGTCATAGCTATAGCCAGGCATAGCCAACTTGTCATAGCTATAGCCAGGCATAGCCAACTTGTCATAGCTATAGCCAGGCATAGTCAACTTGTCATAGCTATAGCCAGGCATAGCCAACTTGTCATAGCTATAGCCAGGCATAGCCAACTTGTCATAGCTAGAGCTAGGCATAGCCAACTTGTCATAGCTATAGCCAGGCATAGCCAACTTGTCATAGCTATAGCCATGCATAGCCAACTTGTCATAGCTACAGCTGGGCATAGCCAACTTGTCATAGCTATAGCCAGGCATAGCCAACTTGTCGTAGCTATAGCCAGACATAGCCAACTTGTCATAGCTATAGCCAGGCATAGCCAACTTGTCATAGCTATAGCCAGGCATAGCCAACTTGTCATAGCTATAGCCAGGCATAGTCAACGTGTCATATCTATAGCTAGGCATAGCCAACTTGTCATAGCTATAGCTAGGTATAGCCAACTTGTCATAGCTATAGCCAGGCATAGCCAACTTGTCAAAGCTATAGCCAGGCATAACCAACTTGTCATGGCTATAGCCAGGCATAGTCAACTTGTCATAGCTATTGCCAGGCATAGCCAACTTGTCATAGCTATAGCCAGGCATAGCCGACTTGTCATAGCTATAGCCAGGCATAACCAACTTGTCATAGCTATAGCTAGGCATAGCCAACTTGTCATAGCTATAGCCAGGCATAGGCAACTTGTCATAGCTATAGATAGGCATAGCCAACTTGTCATAGCTATAGCCAGGCATAGTCAACTTGTCATAGCTATATCCAGGCATAGCCAACTTGTCATAGCTATAGCCAGGCTTAGCCAACTTGTCATAGCTATAGCCAGGCATATCCAACTTGTAATATCTATAGCCAGGCATAGCCAACTTGTCATAGCTATAGCCAAGCATAGCCAACTTGTCATAAATATAGCCAGGCATAGCCAACTTGTCATAGCTATAGCCAGGCATAGCCAACTTGTCATAGCTATAGCCATGTATAGCCAACTTGTCATAGCTATAGCCAGGCATATCCAACTTGTCATAGCTATAGCCAGGCATATCCAACTAGTCATAGCTATAACCAGGCATAGCCAACTTGTCATAGCTATAGCTAGGTATAGCCAACTTGTCATAGCTATAGCTAGGCATAGCCAACTTGTCATAGCTATAGCCAGGCATAGCCAACTTGTCATAGCTATAGCCAGGCATAGCCAACTTGTCATAGCTATAGCCATGTATAGCCAACTTGTCAGAGCTATAGCCAGGCATAGCCAACTTGTCATAGTTATAGCCAGGCATAGCCAACTTGTCATAGCTATAGCCATGCATTGCCACCTTGTCATATCTATAGCCAGGCATAGCCAACTTGTCATAGCTATAGCCAGGCATAGCCAACTTGTCATAGCTATAGCCAGGCATAGCCAACTTGTCATAGCTATAGCCAGGCATAGCCAACTTGTCATAGCTATAGCCAGACATAGCCAACTTGTCATAGCTAGAGCTAGGCATAGCCAACTTGTCATGGCTATAGCCAGGCATAGCCAACTTGTCATAGCTATAGCCAGGCATAGCCAACTTGTCATAGCTATAGCCAGGCATAGCCAACGTGTCATAGCTATAGCTAGGCATAGCCAACTTGTCATAGCTATAGCTAGCTATAGCCAACTTGTCATAGCTATAGCCAGGCATAGCCAACTTGTCAAAGTTATAGCCAGGCATAACCAACTTGTCATGGCTATAGCCAGGCATAGTCAACTTGTCATAGCTATTGTCAGGCATAACCAACTTGTCATAGCTATAGCCAGGCATAGCCAACTTGTCATAGCTATAGCCAGGCATAGCCAACTTGTCATACCTATATCCATGCATAACCAACTTGTCACAGCTATAGCCAGGCATAGCCAACTTGTCATAGCTATAACCAGGCATAGCCAACTTGTCATAGCTATAGCCAGGCATAGCCAACTTGTCATAGCTATAGCCAGGCATAGCCAACTTGTCATAGCTATAGCCAGCATAGCCAACTTGTCATAGCTATAGCCAGGCATAGCCAACTTGTCATAGCTATAGCCAGGCATAGCCAACTTGTCATAGCTATAGCCAGGCATAGCCAACTTGTCATAGCTATAGCTAGGCATAGCCAACTTGTCATAGCTATAGCCAGGCATAGCCAACTTGTCATAGCTATAGCCAGGCATAACCACTTGTCATAGCTATAGCCAGGCATATCCACTTGTCATAGCTATAGCCAGCATAGCCAACTTGTCATAGCTATAGCCAGGCATACCACTTGTCATAGCTATAGCTAGGCATAGCCAACTTGTCATAGCTATAGCCAGGCATAGCCAACTTGTCATAGCTATAGCCAGGCATAGCCAACTTGTCATAGCTATAGCCAGCATACCAACTTGTCATAGCTATAGCTAGGCATAGCCAACTTGTCATAGCTATAGCCAGGCATAGTCAACTTGTCATAGCTATAGCCAGGCAGAGCCAACTTGTCATAGCTATAGCCAGGCATAACCAACTTGTCATAGCTATAGCTAGGCATAGCCAACTTGTCATAGCTATAGACAGACATAGTCAACTTGTCATAGCTATAGCCAGGCATAGCCAACTTGTCATAGCTATAGCCATGCATAGCCAACTTGTCATAGCTATAGCCAGGCATAGTCAACTTGTCATAGCTATAGCCAGGCATAGCCAACTTGTCATAGCTATAGCCAGGCATAGCCAACTTGTCATAGCTAGAGCTAGGCATAGCCAACTTGTCATAGCTATAGCCAGGCATAGCCAACTTGTCATAGCTATAGCTAGGTATAGCCAACTTGTCATAGCTATAGCCAGGCATAGTCAACTTGTCAAAGCTATAGCCAGGCATAACCAACTTGTCATGGTTATAGCCAGGCATAGTCAACTTGTCATAGCTATAGCCAGGCATAGCCAACTTGTCATAGCTATAGCCAGGCATAGCCAACTTGTCATAGATATAGCCAGGCATAACCAACTTGTCATAGCTAAAGCTAGGCATAGCCAACTTGTCATAGCTATAGCCAGGCATAGGCAACTTGTCATAGCTATAGATAGGCAGAGCCAACTTGTCATAGCTATAGCCAGGCATAGTCAACTTGTCATAGCTATATCCAGGCATAGCCAACATGTCATAGCTATAGCCAGGCTTAGCCAACTTGTCATAGCTATAGCCAGGCATATCCAACTTGTAATATCTATAGCCAGGCATAGTCAACTTGTCATAGCTATAGCCAGGCATAGCCAACTTGTCATAGCTATAGCTAGGTATAGCCAACGTGTCATAGCTATAGCCAGGCATAGCCAACTTGTCAAAGCTATAGCCAGGCATAACCAACTTGTCATGGCTATAGCCAGGCATATCCAACTTGTCATAGCTATAGCCAGGCATAGCCAACTTGTCATAGCTATAGCCAGGCATAACCAACTTGTCATAGCTATAGCTAGGCATAGCCAACTTGTCGTAGCTATTGCCAGGCATAGTCAACTTGTCATAGCTATATCCAGGCATAGCCAACTTGTCATAGCTATAGCCAGGCTTAGCCAACTTGTCATAGCTATAGCTAGGCATATCCGACTTGTAATATCTATAGCCAGGCATAGTCAACTTGTCATAGCTATAGCCAGGCATAGCCAACTTGTCATAGCTATATCCAGGCATAGCCAACTTGTCATAGCTATAGCCAGGCTTAGCCAACTTGTCATAGCTATAGCCAGGCATATCCAACTTGTCACAGCTATAGCCAGGCATAGTCAACTTGTCATAGCTATAGCCAGGCATAGCCAACTTGTCATAGCTATAGCCAGGCATAGTCAACTTGTCATAGCTATAGCCAAGCATAGCCAACTTGTCATATATATAGCCAGGCATAGCCAACTTGTCATAGCTATAGCGAGGCATAGCCAACTTGTCATAGCTATAGCCATGTACAGCCAACTTGTCATAGTTATAGCCAGGCATAGCCAATTTGTCATAGCTATAGCTAGGCATAGCCAACTTGTCATAGCTATAGCCAGGCATAGCCAACTTGTCATAGCTATAGCTAGGCATAGCCAACTTGTCATAGCTATAGCCAGGCATAGTCAACTTGTCATAGCTATATCCAGGCATAGCCAACTTGTCATAGTTAGAGCCAGGCTTAGCCAACTATGTCATAGCTATAGCCAGGCATATCCAACTTGTCATAGTTATAGCCAGGCATAGTCAACTTGTCATAGCTATAGCCAGGCATAGCCACCTTGTCATAGCTATAGCCAGGCATAGTCAACTTGTCATAGCTATAGCCAAGCATACCCAGCTTGTCATAGATATAGCCAGGCATAGCCAACTTGTCATAGTTATAGCCAGGCATAGCTAACCTGTCATAGCTATAGCCATGTATAGCTAACTTGTCATAGCTATAGCCAGGCATAGCCAACTTGTCATAGCTATAGCCAGGCATAGCCAACTTGTCATAGCTATAACCAGGCATAGCCAACTAGTCATAGTTATAACCATGCATAGCCAACTTGTCATAGCTATAGTTAGGAATAGCCAACTTGTCATAGCTATAGCCAGGCATAGCCAACTTGTCATAGCTATAGCCAGGCATAGCCAACTTGTAATAGCTATAGCCAGGCTTTTCCAACTTGTCATAGCTATAGCCAGGCATAGCCAACTTGTCATAGCTATAGCCAGGCATATCCAACTTGTCATAGCTATAGTTAGGCATAGCCAACTTGTTAGCTATAGCCAGGCATAGCCAACTTGGCATAGCTATAGCCAGGCATAGCCAACTTGTCATAGCTATAGTCAGACATTGCCAACTTGTCTTAGCTATAGCCAGGCATAGCCAACTTGTCATAGCTATAGCCAGGCATAGCCAACTTGTCATAGCTATAGCCAGGCATAGCCAACTTTTCCTAACTATTACTAGATCTTGGGAAAATCCCACATGATTAAAAGCATGCGATTAAATAAAAGGTAACTGTTCGTCTCCATATAAGTATCGCGCAATCTCGCTGACATAATTAACATGTATGTACCTTGAACACATCATCTTTAGATTTCTATTCCCCAAACCCAGTAGTCTCACAGACAAGTTGTTCCAACAGTGTTCCTGGAAAAAACGATCATGTGACACACAACTCATCATCACCGAATTTCTTTCATAATAGGCGTGACAAAGTCTGATAGTACCACCATTCAATGTCATGACGTAGATGAGGTTATAGCTCCTCCCACTAGTCACGTGATCAGAATTTGTTCTAGACACCGATAATCGCGACATGTTGTCGAGGGAAATGGCCGTTTGATAACGCTTACGGCTGCTGAAGTTGCCTTGCTTTATCGATCACTTATTGGCTTATCGAATTATCGCTGTCTGTGTTGCTTTGTTGAGCACATATTGGATTATCGTTGACTGGGGTTGCTTTATCGATCACATATTCGATTATCGCTTGATGGATTGCTTTATCGATCACATAAATGTATTGGATTATCGCTGGATGGATTGCTTTGTCGATCATGTATTCGATTATCGCTGGCTGGGTTGCTTTATCGATCACATAAACGTAATGGATTATCGCTGGCAGGGTTGCTTTATCGATCACATATTCGATTATTGCTGAATGGGTTGCTTTATCGATCACATATTGGATTATCGCTGGCTGGGTTGCTTTATCGATCATATACACTAGCCCTAACGGGATACCGTAGTATTAGTATTTCAATATACGTATAATTTTTACATGTATGCTTTCCGGTGAGATATAGAAAAGTAGTAAACCGAGCTCTTTGCACGGGCGCCATTTTGAATACGATTATTAGTAACTCATTTGCATATAAGGTAATATAAAGTAGATCACGCGAGTGCGCGTTTATTTTTAGTATACGCGTCGCCATCTGGTGACGTATCGCGCAACTACCGAGCTCTGTGTACGAAGGCGTATGTTCGGTGTCCATCTCGGACGATCTAGTAACAGCGTATAAGTCTTTACGAGGCGTCCATTTTGGATGCCATTATATGACCATGACGTAAAATAATCATTAAATACGTTCGTTCCGTCTAGAGACACGAATCGCTCTATAAATAGCGATTACGTACAAAAATGTCTGGATAAGCCGGATGAAGTTAAGCAAAGCGGGAAACGAACTGAACTGACAAAAACGTTCTTTTACGACATCGGTATACTGGGATATACTGATCGGTACAGTAACAGAGTGAAAGTGGTGTATAAGAAAACGAAGCGCCTACACTACGTTATTACTACATACTCGATTGCACCGACCAATGAGAGCTATAAATAGACACTAATGGGAACGAACCGCTCTATAAATAGCGATCGCGTATGTTTCTATAAATATCGACTACGAACCGATCTATAAATAGCGATTACGTACGCTTCTATAAATATCGACGGATTAGAAGGGACTTAAATCTATAAAAGACGGCGTAGCTTTAGTTAGTGTCATTAGAGTTTCTACGCCCGAACAACCAACATGACTAGATGCGAACTAAGCCTTGGCAACGGTCGTTACGTGCGGGTGAACGAATGGAAAGGGGAGCTTAGAGTCGACTTACGAGAATGGCGAGACAACAAACTGACGAAAAAGGGCATTAGTTTAACCTTGATGCGATGGTAGAACTTGGTTGATCAGCTAGAGTTTGTGGAAAAGGTCTTAGAGAACAGAGAAGCGTTTGAACTACATTTGGGCGGAAACGTAAACCTTACCGTGAAGGAGGGTAACATGTGCATGGATATCAGACAGTACTGGAGGCCCGAGACGGAGGTGGTGCCTACAAAAAAGGGGCTATGTTTAAGGCTCTTTGAATATAAACTATTGAAGCAACTGATACCCGAGATTGGAAAGGCGTTACCCGAATTGGACGCTGTGGTACCGTGCGCCCTAAGGAGCGATCACATGAACCAATTAGGAGCGGCACAGTGTCCGGAATGTAATCCGAATGACTTTGTAAACTGGTAAATAAAGCTCTAAAATGGTATGAACTTGTAAAAATAGCAACCAATGGGCTACAAGTTCTAAAAATAATCACCAATCACAAACGTTGAAGTTGTATATAATTTGGCCGATAACACAGCACTTCCGAAGTCATTGGCTAACCATCAACATGAACATTATCGATCAGAGCGATTCTACCAAAGTTTCTCAGTTTTCCGTGTCTGAGATGATGTTTTACGAAGATCGACTACAGAGTTTTGAACACTGGTCGAAACAGATCGAACCGAATACAATGTCTTTGGAGCACCGGAAGCGCGGATAAAGTTACCTGTTTCTCTTGCGGTGTGAAGGTGATGTCGTGGGAGCCCTCGGATCAGCCGTGGGAAGAACACGAACAATGGTCTCCGACGTGTATATACTTGAAAATGACTGGCTACAAAAATGGAGATACCGGATCGTTCGCTCTCGGATTTATCCCAGCCAGTAAGAACGCACCAGTTATATTTGGACACAATACTGGATTTAGTTTTGGTACACAGGTTGCACCAAAACAATATATCCGAATTGATATATTGAGTGACAGTTATACCAAACATGTTTACTGGAACATCTGTAGCTTGACATGTTATGGAATACATGTCCAAGCTTGCTTCTCTATAAAATATGAGATAAATTTAGATTAGTGGGACGCGTGTTACTTGCTATTTCACAACGTTAGGTAATACACTTGTTAAAGAACATGTTTTCATCCTGCCTTATGCCTAGATGAATTGTATATCAACTTGTTCTAAGATTGAGAATTATATATATGTATATAATATATACCATTGTACTGGTATATATAGCATAACACCCGCAACATGAGCTTCAAAGTTGTCCAACAATATATATATATCACATCACTGTGTTTGTATTCAGTGTAATACAGTCATCTGATACATTCTTATATCCGTTTAATAAAACCTGGACGGATTCTGATTGGTCGCACCATGACACTGACAGCTTGTAATACATATTCCAAATATAAATGTTATTTATATACATGCATAATTTATTGAAAATTAACTGTTTAGATAAATAATATGATATATGTGCACTAGTGGAATAGTGTTATTAAAACTAGTATGTCGATGATTTGCGTCGAATATCAGGGACTATTTACTACGGCGTATGTGTGCGTTAATGTGATAAGGTTGAAACATATACTGGAACACAGAAACGTATTTGTTCTTCAAATTTGTGGTTGTTGTTACTGTTATAATGTGATAAACATGATCTTACATTCGATGTGAAATCATACCATCATTTATGAAACTCATTTTGGAACTTTGCTATTAAGGCTCGTTTTGTATATCATCACTCATGTAAGATCATATATATATATATGTATATCGTATACATGTACAACTTTCTATTTGGTGGCGGGTACCCTCGTGACTATTAGATGAAGCAGTGGCTTATCATAATGAGCATTTGGCACTGATGGGTATTTAGTTTAAACTTTCCTTGCTGTATTAGTTTAAACATAGTTTATTTCAAACAATGATATAACATATACAAATGTACAATTTACACAAATATTTACATACATGTATGAAAAAGGATTAGAACCGAAAGCTATAGCTTATAGAGGTCTTCTCCTATATTTAGATGTATATTGTAATTACAGTATGACAGCGTTTTAATCGTATATGAACTATTAATTGCAATTCGATAAAGATAAGTATAAAATTATATTAACCATGAACTGTAAACTATAATCTCAATAATATAATGAGATTATTAAGGTGATAGAAATACACATAGTAATTAAATTAGTAAGTTGAAATTAAGATTGACTGAGAAGATAGGCAAAAGGATAGAAGATGGAGGAACATGATGTATTCATTCGGATAGTTCAATGGGAGAAGCAAACTTGCTACATTTAGTGAACAGATGCTCATGAAAATCGTCTGCTTTCCCGGATGTAGTTTTGGACTGCTTCAAATATGTGTGCGTTGAGGTCATCGCTAAGGTTCCGGTCTCCGTGTAATAGAGTGTATAGTGTTATGGTACAATATTTAGAAGTAGTTGCTAAGAGACGAACTCTGATGTCATTGTAGTAGACACATTCAAAGAAGAAATGATGATTACTCTCAGGAAGACCACATTGGCAGAGTGGTGATGGAGAAATGTTTTTTGTGAACAAATGCTGGTTTAATGAGCTACAATTAGTACGGAGTCGAGCATGATAGACTTGCCATTTGCGGTCACCTAAGTAAAAATAGTTTGGGCATTTTGTGACGTCACTCTTTAGCTGCGATTTGAATGAGGAAAGAGATGGTGAATTTTGTAGTACATTTGATAGTTTGTTCCAGTCTCTCAGAGCCGATGGCAGAAACGCATTGTTGTATAGAGATGTTCTTGCGCGTATGGTTTGGATATCATCGACATTGCGCAAATTATACCTAGAAGTTTCTCCTACAGTAGGTGGGACTAGAGAAGAAAGATAATCAGGAGTTAGGCCGTTCTTCATCTTGTACAGCATAATTAGTTTATGGTTGTGTCTTCGACGTTCAAGGGATTCCCATGGAACTTCTCTATGGAGTTCGTTAAGTGATACAAGTTTGGTAGCTCCAGAAACAATACGGGAAGCTTCGTGCTGAATTTTGTCAAGTTCCGATTTCTCATAGTGTGTGCAGTTGATATAAACAACGTCCGCGTATTCAATAAGAGGTCTAATGAAGGATACATATATCACTTCTAGAGATCTTCTATCTAGTTGGAACTTGAGTTTTCGCATGATGTGTATTCTTTTCCAGGCACGCTCTTTAATTGAGTTGATATGAGAATGCCAAGAGCAATCATCGGAAAGGTGGACACCAAGATGCTTGTGACAATTGACTAGTGTAATAGGTTGATCGTGCATAAGTAGAGGTGGATGAACGTGTTTATGAGTTTTACGTGAAATTGTCATAGTTTCTGATTTGGAAGGATTAAACGTAACTAACCATTTGTCAGCCCAATTTGATATTTTTTCAATGTCGGATTGTAGAGTTTCTGCAGCAGAAATAGGATGATCAACAATGATATGTAAACTGGTGTCGTCAGCAAAGAGATGTACTTGAGAACCCATGTCGTCGACAATGTCGTTGATAAACACTAGGAATAAGAGTGGGCCAAGAATAGATCCTTGGGGAACTCCTGCATTTACCGCTGACCAATCAAT
>CM026387.1:85059331-85091092 GCA_014843695.1 Archivesica marissinica
ATCTCTAGGAACACAAACCAATTGTGACCCTCCACTACAAAATCAGTCACATGGTCATGTTTTTATATGTGCTTATCTGAAAGGGCACTGAATAAGCTTTCCAATGATGTAAATAATTTTGTTATAGGTTAAAAATTGACAAAGATATGGACATTTTAATATGCCATATCTACAGCTTTAGAAATATGAATAATGTCCCAAAATTGGCGTTAAAGTTGTCCAATTTAACTCCCTAGCAACGCACATTTATACAAGGACTATGAAAATGAAAATTGAACAACATTATGTATTATTAAACAACCTTTATATACACATAATTTCATTATAATATTCCAATGGAAACATAAAAAAAAATATATTTCAAATTTTCATAATTTTCAATTTTTTGGAATTGATACTGTGTGTATCACAAAAACTGTTTATTGTTCACAAGTACAATCATCGTCTATAATATGGTCGTCACACAGTCTAATGTAGGCTATGACTACATGCAGAACCATCTGCGCATGATCATGGACTATTCTGTCCACGTGCACGTGGTTTCCCGCGAGCACGCGCACGTGGTTGCCCGCGACCATGTGGTTGCCCGCGACCACGACCGATGTTGCAAATATTCATTACTTCATCATCCGAATTGTCTGGTGGCATAACATTTGGTCTTGGGCACACAATATCCTTATATGGGTCATCTACAAACTCCCTAATTGACTTGTAGAGGTACTGCTGTCTCGGAAGGGGGAGTCCTGGAGGGTCAACTGTTGGAGCCTCTCCATCCGGGAATGTCGTATTGGGCAGCAGAACTCTAAATGACACTTCTTCGGCGTCAGCATCATTCTTCACAAACACTGTTCCAGGATGATCAGCATCAAACCTGAGAAACAAATATATATATATATATACATTCATGCAGTGGTTTCATTCAGCGGACATCGACAGATACGACGCCCAAAATTATGAATAAAATTGGGAGATGGACTTTCAACCCCCCCCCCGCCATTTTTTTAATATTCTAATTTATTGGTGTCCAATGGCAGTCAACTCATTTAATGGGTGTATGTAACATAATTGGTAATAAGAATTTGTAATATACACTGCTTTTTATCCAAATTGTGCAGTTCATGGCACATTTGCACCCAAATTGAATGCAATCAGTTAATGGTTAATAAGGGTGGAAAATAATTCTGATTTTTGGGAAAATATCTGAAATATCAATATGAATATTTTAAAATATCCTGAATCATCTGTTAAAGTTGTATTACTGCTCAAAAAAGAAATCAGAGTGTAAACGATAGGCCAGCAATTTTAATAAAACATGCTAAAAGTGATGAATTAGATTTTTTATGTGGGTGTCCCACGACAGGTTATTTGAGATATCCACGCCAAGGTATTTGGCTGAGGTGACCGACTCAAGTAGGACTCCATGGAGTTTATAATTGCTGGGAATAGGATGTTTCCTTCTGGTGACGTGGATAACTTGACATTTGGAGGGGTTAAATTCCATGTCCCACTCCAACTCCCACTCTTCTACTCTCTTAAGATCATTTTGGAGTGTGACCGATTCATTTGCAGATGTCAGTGATAGATATACTGCAGTATCATCTGCAAAGATGCGGACTTTGGAACTGATGTTTTGTGGGAGGTCGTTTATGTAGGCTAGGAAAAGCAGGGGTCCAAGTACGGATCCCTGTGGGACTCCAAAGGACACCGGAATGGCCTCTGAACTAGTACCATTAAGGACAACTGACTGGAGTCTATTATCTAGAAAACTCTTAATCCACCTTAATGTTTGACCTCTGACTCCATATTCATGCATTTTTAGTAGTACTTTCTCGTGATTTACCTTATCGAAAGCCTTACTGAAGTCTAATAGGATTAGATCTACCTGATGCTTATTGTAGACAGAGGTAACCAAGTCATTGACTAGCATTACTAATTGGGTCACGCATGACAGTTTTTCTCTAAAACCATGCTGCAAATGGTACAGAATACTGTGGTTAGTGAAGTGTTTTGCTATCGAGGAGGAAACTATATGTTCAAGTACCTTGCATAGAACACATGTCAGTGAGATAGGCCTATAGTTGGCGGGGTTTGACTTGTCCCCTTTTTTGTAAATGGGAGCAACATTTGCTGACTTCCACTGGGCAGGCAGTGATCCTTCGTTGAGGGGTTTTGGAATAAGACTTCAAGGATAGGTGAGAGTTCTTTAGACAGGGTTTTAAGTATGATTGGCTTAATTAGGTCAGGACCACTAGCCGTGTGGGGTTCAGGTTATTGAGAAGTTTCTCTATGCCATTTGAGCTTACTGTGATCTCATTCATGTTTGGCGTGGATTGACCATTCAGGTTTCCATATGTGTCCTGAATTTTCATTTTACAAATGGAGGTAAGTCTTAGTGGGGATTTGGAGCTGAAGACAGACTGAAACTGTTTGTTCAGTGCTGTGGCTTTAGCAGCTTCTTTATGATGGAATTTGTTTTCATGCTTTAGGGGTGGCATTGAATTGGAATCTTGCTTGGAATGCTTAAGGGTGGAATACAGTTTCTTGGTGTTTGGCCTGTAAGGATGGGAGGCATAAGCACTGTTTAGATTTAGGATGTTTTCTAGGTATTGATGATAAGCCTCTTTTACCTCTTTCTGCACTAAATGTTTTAGATCCAGGAATTTCATGCGATTTGAAGGCGTACTTGACTTCTTAGTATTTTTAAAGGCCCTATTTCGCCTTCTAATCATTCGCTTAACACTCTGATTGACCCAGGGTAGGTGATCTCTTGACGATGACTGTTTGGATGGAATCCATTTATCTGTGAGGGTGTTTAGAGCATGAGAGAAATGTTCCCATAGCTCTTCAGTGTTTAGTGCGGTATATTTACATTCGTTGGTCATAACCTGGTGATAGTCACATAATGACTGTCTAATGGCCTGCCAGTTTGCTTTCTTATAGAGTGGAATCCTGCGAGGCTTTTGATAACATATCCTTGCGGATGTGTTGACTTTTATTTCGACTACATTATGATCACTGATGCCAGGTAGAATATTGACCTGGTTTACTAAACTGGGGTTAGTTGTAAGGAATAAATCCAGGATGTTGTTTTCACGGGTGGGGAGGTTAACCATTTGGGTGAGGTTTGTATCATTAAACGTTTCAATGACCTGCCTATAGAAGAATGGGTGTTTGCAGTCGGTGGATGGGCTGGTAGTGTCCCAGTCCATCTTTGGTAGATTTAGGTCCCCAGCCACCCAGATGTTGGAGAAACGTTTATTAACCTTTTCAATAGACTTACAGAATTGATTGAAACTGTCTATATCAAGCTCATGAGGTTTGTAATAAGCTCCAATAACAAGAGACTTATTTCCTACAAGGTCTAATTTTACCCATAGGTCCTCGCATTCAGACTGTAGGTCGGGCATTTCTTGGGCTGTTAAGCAGTCCCTTATAGCAATAAATATACCTACGCCTGCCTGATTGATACGGTCACGACGGAAAATGGAATAACCTAGGTCTGGGTCAAACACTTCACTTGTATAATGCTTAGGTTTAAGCCAGGACTCAGTACCTATTACAATATCCGGTTTTGATGAACTGATGAGATTGTTGAATTCGAGTTTTTTGTCTACTATTGACCTGCAGTTGATGATTTGGACTTTTAGTGACCTCTTTATGTTATTTTTTTGACCTGTTTTTTTGGACTTAGGAGGGTTTCGCTTGGGAGTGGACGTTTGGGCCATGGAGAAGGATACATTGCTCATGTTTGAGCTGTCAAGGTTGGCGAAGGGATTTGAGGTTTCGAAGGAGTCCAGGCTCGGGACAGAGCTGTTTGAAATATTTATGTTTTCGCAAATAGAACACTTCCAGACTGCCGTCCCAGTTGAAGAGTTTCCGAGTCTGTCGTATAGGGAGTCATTTATGTTCTGGCAATCGGCATGGAACCAGACCGTACACATGTCACACTGGACACCCTTGCAAGTCCAGGAGACGGGCAGTTGACAGTTTCCACACGGAAAGATTGTGGAGTTTCCTTCCAGATACATGTCCGTTTGGATGGGGCCTGGGTTGCTCTCGATATCATGGGATAGTGCCAGTAGGAGGAGACATAATTGGGTGATACAGATGGGAATTGGTTTCCTTTTCCTTTTGTAGTTTGTTGTCTTTTTAAACAGTTTATTTAAGTGGGCAGTTTGGTTATGTATCAAGAGCTTGACAGATGTTCTAGCCGGAGAATGAGTACTAGAAACATCTTCATTATACGATAAAAAACATATGAAGGCAAATAGGGCAGTTGAGGTGATCTGAAACATGGTAAATACAAAGTAATTCACCTGTAATGATGATGTGAATATCAGTAACACACAAGAGTATTAAGGGGAGATGATTTCGGCTTGCTTATCAACATGTACTTCCGGTTTGGGACATTTTTTGAAAAGATTCGAAATTGCATCAGATTGGCGTGAGTTCAATGGGAGTTTGTGTGTTGACCTATTTGTGTGTTACTGGAGAAAATATACTTAGTTGACTGCTGCTGGAGACGAGAAATAATTAATTTTAGGAGAGCTGAAAAGAAAGGGGTAGCGGTTGACATATGCGCAGTAGATATCCAATTATCTATTATATATTATGCGATGCCATGGTGGTTTTGGTTATTGGTAACATTTAAACAATATTTATCAAACTAAGAAAATTAATTGTTCTTATTTGTTATAGGAGTACATGTTATTATTATAACTAAATCTTAAAGATTAATGCTACAGTTGTTTAAATAAACTGGGTGTCACATATTATTAATAGATCTATAATTAAAGCATGCCATAATTATACTTATGATATTCATATATATATGTTCTAGCAATGGAAAATATAACATTGTAATTTGAACAATTCAAAGTATTTATAAAGTAATTTGACCTAGTAAGACAATTATAGCAAGTTATCTCATGTTGAAGCAATAAACAATGCGTCTGTATATGTAGAATGATGTGATTCCTGCAGCACGTATGATCTTGTATCTGGTATGTGAATCTTACAAACACAAACGATGCCGAATGTACATAATTCCTTGCAATGCCCATGTTCATATCGCCCATGTAGACAGGGACGCAATCCCAAAATATAATAGATATATTATAGTTCTGGTTGTTCAAAATACATATTAATCCCAGATAAGAAAACAAGTACACTTTAATACCTACCCTTAATTGAACAGGAAGCAGACTCCCATGAGCCATTCCCTTGGCATTGTACGATGTCTGTGGTTGTATTGTAACCATTTGCACAAGAAACATTTGCTATAGATCCGAACGTGCTTGAGTTTGGAACGTGTAGGTCAATACTGCCGTTATCAATTGAGTTGGGGCTTCCACATTCTGTTTCAATAAATTAATAGCAATTACAATGCATATATTGTGTTACTGCTATATTTATGTTCAGCAAATCATTATTATGATCCTATTATTTCTTTCCGGCGATAATGCAAATGGACACATGTGGATAGTAATGAGATATAAAAGTGATTCGCAATATTATGCGATGCCATGGTGATTTTGGTTATTGGTAACATTTAAACAATATTTTATCAAACTAAGAAAATTAATTGTTCTTATTTGTTATAGGAGTACATGTTATTATTATAACTAGATCTTAAAGATTAATGCTACAGTTGTTTAAATAAACTGGGTTTCACCTATTATTAATAGATCTATAATTAAAGCATGCCATAATTATACTTATGATATTCATATATATATGTACTAGCAATGGAAAATATAACATTGTAATTTGAACAATTCAAAGTATTTATAAAGTAATTTGACCTAGTAAGACAATTATAGCAAGTTATCTCATGTTGAAGCAATAAACAATGCGTCTGTATATGTAGAATGATGTGATTCCTGCAGCACGTATGATCTTGTATCTGGTATGTGAATGTTACAAACACAAATGATGCCGAATGTACATAATTCCTTGCAATGCCCACGTTCATATCGCCCATGTAGACAGGGACGCAATCCCATAATATAATAGATATATTATAGTTCTGGTTGTTCAAATTACATATTAATTCCAGATAAGAAAACAAATACACTTTAATACCTACCCTTAATTGAACAGGAAGCATACTCCCATGAGCCATTCTTGGCATTGTACGATGTCTGCGGTTGTATTGTAACCATTTGCACAAGACACATTTGCTATAGAACCGAACGTGTTTGAGTTTGGAACGTGTAGGTCAATACTGCCGTTATCAATTGAGTTGGGGCTTCCACATTCTGTTTCAATAAATTAATAGCAATTACAATGCATACATTATGTTCCTGCTATATTTATGTTCAGCAAATAATTATTATGATCCTATTATTTCTTTCCGCCGATAATGCAAAAGGACACATGTGGATAGTAATGAGATATAAATATGATTAGCAATATTATGCGATGCCATGGTGGTTTTGGTTATTGGTAACATTTAAACAATATTTGATCAAACTAAGAAAATTGTTCTTATTTGTTATAGGAACACACGTTATTATAACTATGACTTAAAGATTAATGCTACAGTTGTTTAAATAAGTTGGGTGTCACATAGAACACATATATTCCGGAACCGGAAATATTGGAAATTTGCATATAGAGGTATAGGGTTAGAATCCGTGTGCCCGTCGGCCTTTGGCATACATTGTGATATCGATATTGTACCTGTGTACTCATTCGGGAATGTTATAATATCCCAGTAACACCCCGGGTGTTATAATAGTCGGACTATTGACGAACGCTCTTTTCTTCAATGACACTAGTTATACATCTGGGAACTAATGACAGATACACCTCCTGCTTCGCATGGAATATATGTACGCATGAGTAGACACACCGCCGATGATGATGATAATGGAGAGTTTATATTCTAGACGCAGGACTATGAGTTATTTTATTTGTGGATACAGATACATCATTTGTGTCAAGGCGAGGACCGCGGGTAACAGCTATTCGTAAGTTTCCTATATGGCGCACACCCGGTCGTTGCATTATAAGACTTAATGTAGAAGCAGACGATAATGCATATCGGGTGCTAGATCGTGGAGTCTGGCCTAGCAAAATAAGGTGTAGGCCATGGGTGTCAAGAGATGCACGACAGCGGGGTGAAATGGTGGATACAGAATCATCATTTGTGTCACGGCGAGGACCGCGGGTAACTGTTATTCGTACGTTTCCTATATGGCGCACACCCGGTCGTTGCATTATAAGACTTAATGTAGAAATGTACGATAATGCATATCGGGTACTAGATCGTGGGTTCTGGCCTAGCAAAATAACGTGTAGGCCATGGGTGTCAAGAGATGCACGACAGCGGGGTGAAAACCGGAAGTCGAACTTTATATATTACAACAGTCAGCATATACATGATTCTCAAACAAATACGTGTAGCAACAATAGGTTCGAGTCTCTTAGCGAGGCTATAAATTAGGTTTGTCACCATGGCAGATATTAACATAATGACTTGGAACATGTCTGGTGCTATGAGTAGTGCTTCCTATTTATGTGATATTTTAACTAAACGAAACATAGGTATTTGTGGTATTTCCGAACATTGGCTATATGAACACAATAAGCATTGTCTTGACTCTCTGAGCAGTAAATATAAATGCTTAGGTCCATGTGACTCGGATCTTATGATACCCGGTAAACGAAAAGTGGGAAAAGGTGGTGGGGCAATTGTATGGCATACTTCTTTAAATAATTATGTAACACCATTTACAAATCGATGGTGATCGTATTACAGGTGTACAGTTACACATTTCCCCAAGGCATTTTATCTTTATATTTCAATTGTACCGTCCTTGTACCAACCATTCAATACAGTTCGTCAGAGAATACATGGACAAATTGTATGATATTAACACCATGTACTCTGATAAGGGAAGTATTGTGTTTATGGGAGATATTAACGATAAATGTGACCCGAGCAGTGCTAGCTCAAGGGACAGATTATTCTTACAATTTGTATCTGACTCCAACATTGTTACTGTAAATACCATGTCAAATTGCTCAGGTGCTAACTACTCATGTGTATCATATGACAATACATGTAACACATTGATTGATTATATATGTATTCCTGTAGATATTTCAGATTGCGTTGTGTGTTCTGTAATTGTTGATGATGATTGTTTAAATGTCTCCATACACCGACCAGTGCTTACACGCTTAAGTATACCAATCTCGTTGGATGAAAATATGGCTAGTACTGTTACACCTGTTTGTGCTAATATGAGGATTAACTGGAGAAAAGTAAATGATCAATGTATATCCTTATATCGCGATAGTTTAGTCGAAAATGAAAAATTGAGTACATTACAACACTCTTTGCTTAGTGAACGGGACATAGATTATGCGTATGAAACACTAACGGAAACCATAATAAAAGGTGCGGATGCTAACCTTCCGAGGAAGAAATTCAAAGAGTACTTAAAGCCATATTGGACCTCTGAATTAACAGGTGCACACAACGAGATGATGTTGCAATGCAGTATATTGTGTCGCGCGGACAAGGGTCGAATTTAGTTTATATAAAAATGCAAAAAGTAACTTCCGCAGGATACATCGATATTATGCTAATAAATATTTATTGGACAAGAATGTGAATTAGACAAGACTGCAGAAATGGACTCAACAGATTCTGGGGTTTAGTGAATTTACAGCGGATTATGTGCAGGGATTATTTTTAATGGGCATATGTATAGAGACCGGGAACAATTAACTGAACATTGGGCCTTATATTTTAGAAACTTATATTCTCCCTCTGAATCGGATGAATTTGATTCTGAGTGGAAGGGATCAATGTGTAGAAATGTACAGTCTGCACTGACATCATGCAAACCTGATCCGAATGTGATAGTGCAACCTGAGGAGATTGAATCGATGGTAAAATCAGGGAAGGCAGCAGGATAGGATAATGTGTGCTATGAGCATTTACTATATGCCAATGACATTATATCATCTATTATGGCTAACATGTTCACACATATCTTACGTACGGGTTACATTCCAGATAAAATGAAACGCGGTGTAATCATAACTTTACATACAGGAGGTAAAAAGCAAAAAGACATTCCGGATAATTATCGCGCAATATCACTGACATCTGTTGTTCTAAAACTATTTGAAATGGTACTCCTGAATAGATGTAATTCACAAATGCTCCGTCATCTCAGTATTCAGCAAGGTGGATTCCAAGAAAAACTAGGATGTTTGATGACGTCGTTCGTAGTTCGGGAAAGTATATTATATGCGATGGAACAACATTCCAAACTCTACATCTGCTTCTTGGATGGCCGACAGGCGTTTGACCGTGTGTGGTCTTCCGGGCAGTAGATGAGACTTCATTTATAGCCTTCAATAATTTATATATCAATGTGTCAAGTCGTGTGCGACACCAATGCCTATACTCAGAAGCATTCATTGTACACCAAGGAACCAGACAGGGAGGTAAATGTACATCTCATCAGTACCTCCTCTTCATAAATGGTTTAATATTAGAGCTTGAGAAATGTGGCTGTGAATAGTATGCGATAAGTACCTGTCGGCGAGCAAGATCATGCATAATGCCGCTGTTAAACTACATGGGACCATGCTGAGTGTAATGAATAGTGGGCTTCATCCATCAACATTGGATCCATTGTCGATGAAAATTATGTACTCATCTATAGTGCTACCTAAGGCCTTATATGGATGCGTACTATGGAACATGACATGCAAAACCGACTTATTTAGGTTAGAAACAGCTCACCGTTTCTGTGTGCAATTAACACAATGCTTCAATAAATATACGAACACTGACTATGCGTTGTGTACGCTCAACATCGACTGCATTAAAGGAATCGTTGATTTGCGAAAACTAATTTTCTTTGGTCAATTGTGTAGATTACCATGCAATCTATTAGCCAAGCAATTATTTACGCATAGACTAGTACGATATATTAATCATGATAGACAGTATTCGGGATTCATGCAGGATATATATAGATTGATTGGAAAGTATAGGTTGTTACATTTCCTTGAATATTATATCACAACGGGATTTTTCCCTGCAAAATTAACTTGGAAAAGTGTACTCAAGAAGAGTGTATCAGCAGCTAACAAACAAGAACGGTTCGTCAGACTTCAAGCACAATTAACCATACCGCACATTATTAAGTCGGACAGCCCATGTGTACTCTGGTCGGCATGTAGAAGGAGGCATGAGTTACTTCCCCTGTGTAAAATAGCAGCGTCAGTCTTGGGTCAAATGGTATCGAGACAATTCTTAAGTACATGTTACAAATGCTCACTATTGGCTGTCAACAATGTTGAACATAATTATAATGTGTTATTGTCATGCAATTGATCACATAAGGTGTAAAGTGTTGAACATTTTAGCTGACAGTGTTAGTACTAAAGGTTATATAGAATTCATGCGTTTATCACCAATGGACCAGTGCAATGCATTACTATATTTAGCATTACAGGTAGAAGATAATCTTGTTCCAAGTAACTTGTTGCTATTGAAGCTAATATGTAGAATGTTTTTTTCCGGGTAGTTGAAAGCAAACTGATTCTATGTTTTACTGGTGCACATTGTTATGTTCGGACATCTATAACTTTTATATATTGATAAATATGTATTCGTCCATAGTCGAGGTCAATTGACTAAATACAAGGTTATATATGCCTACTATGATACTAGCTCAACTGTATTTTTAGAAATTCTGATATTTAATAGAAGATAATTCAAGATTATGATCTTTATGTATAGCCTTGTAAGTAGATTCGATAATAATATATGGGGTACTATTAACGTTTGTATCAAAGAGTGTTTGTTCTGGGGAGGGTGTCACATATGTAGCTGGGGCCTCGTAGGTAGGTATTTATCCAATCCCTGGATCGGCTACATTCTGTGATAAACTTGCTGGAAATAATAGTCGTTTCGACACATTCAGAAAATCGAAATAAATAAAGATTACATTGCAATTCATTAGGTCAGATACCAGTCAACAATGCATAATTCGCATGTATACATATTAGTAGCTGTTTTGCTTTTCGTTTCGGCAAGATGCCATTACCTCGAGTATGTATGCCTCAAGCTCAACATATGGAGACTTTGAGTGTTCTTAGCACAACTATTATATAGAGTAAGGACACGCTTAATGGGTTTACTGTAACCTAATTGTTTTCTGTTATCTTGGATGCATCAGGATGTTTATGCATTGATCCGTTGAGTACTACAACTGTGCTTGCAATGTTTCTAATGCACGTATAGTTCAGTTGCGAGTACGCTACTGACAATTAACAGTTATTTGTGCATTTATTTTATACTGATTGTACATACATATTAATAATGATTTGTAAATATGGTATGCTCTTCAGAAAATAAAAATATCTATCTATCTATATATACATTTACTATTATAAATATGTCGCCCATGTAGACAGGGACGCAATCCCAAAATATAATACTCTTTAAAGAAGCTCATTCTAATTTGCCAATCCTCATACAGTGTATGGCTAATGTATGGTTGTATTGTATTTGTTTTTGGAGAAACATGTAGCACCACAACAGTTTAGGTATTATAGTGATTCTCCAGCTATTATTGGTAGAGGAAGAGAGCGAATGGCCCTCCAATCATTAGTTCAGGCATGAACAAGCACGCCGTTATAACCACCGAACTTCCTAAAGACAGCTGGATAGCGTCCACAATTGAAAGAATTAGACACCCCGGTGGGATTCGAACTGGCGGCGACGAGAGGCAAGTAATATGAAGTCAACGGCATGGAGGCTCCATGGGTGTATTGCAACACGTGCCACCTGGAACGCTAACATTGACATCATAAGTGTTTTTATCTGCTACATGAAGTAAAATGTTGACGATATCTATTCATATTGGAGCTTCGCAGTGGAAATATATCAAGAGAATGAAGGAGATAATAATTATAGTATATATAAAATGCTGATATATTAGACTAGTTTGTAGCACAAACGTGCATTTGCCATATCTGTTTATTTAAGCACGTTCCTACCTTTTATCACACAAGTAGCTGCATCCCATGTGACAGTATCCAGACACGTTATGACATCTTTGGATGCATCGTAGCCTGGGTCACATGATACATCTGCACTTGCACCGTAAGTGCTTGTATTGGCTACTTGAAGTGTAATGTTACCGTTATTTATTTCTACTGGGCTTCCGCAATCTATTTCAAGAATTAAAGTAAATTATATCATGGACATTGAAATATGATGTGATAAAAAGATAAACAATTAAAAATGTGCGATATACATTGTAGAAATGTAGTGTGCATGACAGGTGTACATGTCTATTCTCAAATTAGTCTTAAACTACTTCAATAACATACACAGAAACCCGCGATTCATATTAGATAACTATGACGTTGCACACGTGAAGTGAAATGTTGACGTTGTCTACTGATATCGGAGTTCCACAATGTGACTCAGGACGCAGCGTAATATTCTATAATGACTGCGATAATATAGTGATAATAACATACTGAAATATAAGACCAGTTCAAAGTACAAACGAGCATATTTACTGAATATTATTTGTAATCATTTATAGACTTCCGATATTTTAGCAAGCAAGACGCTGATTCCCATGTGCCAGTTTCCAAACACCTTACGACTTCTGTGGATGCATTGTAGCCTGTATCACATGATACATTTGCAAATGCACCGTAACTGCTTGTGTCTCGTACGGGACGTGTGGTGCTACCATTACTACTCCCACAATCTGTTTCAAGAATTAAAGTCAATGATACCATGGAATTGTGATACAACGTTCAATAACTAACATAACGCCATATGCACTGTGCCAATGTATTGAGCACGGGTGTACATGGCTATTCTACCATTAGTCTTAAATTATATAAACAAGGACATTCGGTAAAATCGATGGATATTCCCTGATACTAGTTCAAAGCATAGAATCATACTTTTAATCACTAATTGTTACAGTTACACACATTCCTACCGTTTATCAAACTAGGAACTGGTTCCTATTTGACAGTACAAAAATACATTACGACTACTAATGTCGTTTTACAGCATATGTCACATTGTATATAATTATTCAAATTAGGAATTGCTAGCACAATCCAGATAATATATTTGCGTTGTGTCATATGTCGAATATAACATATAATAGTTTACTCTAATAAATCCTACCGGTCATTCTATAACTTCATATACCTATACATGTTATCCGCCATGAATTACATATAAAGATACCAGGCATTGGAATAAAGTATATTTGAAATGAATATTTACAGACATGGCGTCCTCAAATGACCTGAATTCAAACACTTAGATGATAGAGAACAGAGACCCTGCGAATATATGAATAGCAATGATTCCGTCATCCCTTGATATTACATGACGGTAATGTATTTCAAGACGTAATTTCAATTATGATATAGCAATAGAAAGAATGTGGTAATATATCATGTCTATACATCAGAGTATCCACACACTAGTATTGAGTATTGAGATATGAGACTGACTACCGTGTACATACATCATATTATTGAAATATGAGACTAGCTACCGTGTCTATACATCATAGTATGGAGATATATGAATAACTACCGTGCACATACATCATAGTATTGACATATGAGACTAGCTACCGACAACAACAATATTGAGATATGAGACTAGCTACCTGTACATACATCATATATTGAGATATGACACTAGCTACCGTGTCATACACATAGTATTGAGAAATGAGACTAGCTACCATGTCTATACATCATATTATTGAGATATGAGACTAGCTACCTGTGCATGCAACATAGTATTAAGAAATGAGACTAGCTACCGTGTACATACATCATAGTATTGAGAAATGAGACTAGCTACCATGTCTATACATCATACTATTGAGATATGAGACTAGCTACCTTGTCAATACATCATAGTATTGAGATATGAGACTAGCTACCGTGTACATACAACATAGTATTGAGATATGAGACTAGCTACCATGTCTATACATTATAGTATTGAGATATGAGACTAGCTACCTGTGCATGCAACATAGTATTAAGAAATGAGACTAGCTACCGTGTACATACATCATAGTATTGAGAAATGAGACTAGCTACCATGTCTATACATCATACTATTGAGATATGAGACTAGCTACCTTGTCAATACATCATAGTATTGAGATATGAGACTAACTACCGTGTACATACAACATAGTATTGAGATATGAGACTAGCAGCCGTGTACATACAAGATAGTATTGAGATATGAGACTAGCTACCGTGTCAATGCATATAGTATTGGGATATGATACTAGCTACCGTATCTATGCAACATAGTATTGAGATATGAGACTAGCTTCCGTGTACATACAACATAGTATAGAGATATGAGACTAGCTGCCGTGTACATACAACAAAGTATAGAGATATGAGACTAGCTACCGTGTCAATACATAATATTATTGGGATATGATACTAGCTACCGTATCTATGCAACATAGTATTGAGATATGAGACTAGCTTCCGTGTACATAAAACATAGTATTGAGATATGAGACAAGCAACCTATACATACATCATAGTATTGGAATAAGAGACTAGCTACCGTGTACATACATAATAGTATTGAGATATGAGACTAGCTACCATGTCTATACATCATAGTATTGAGATATGAGACTAGCTACCTGTGCATGCAACATAGCATTGAGAAATGAGACTAGCTACCATGTCTATACATCATAGTATTGAGATATGAGACTAGCTACCTGTGCATGCAACATAGTATTGAGAAATGAGACTAGCTACCGTGTACATACATAATAGTATTGAGATATGAGACAAGCTACCATGTACATACATAATAGTATTGAGATATGTGAATAACTACCGTGCACATACATCATAGTATTGAGATATGAGACTAGCTACCGTGTCTATACATCATAGTATTGAGATATGACACTAGCTACCGTATCCATACATCATAGTATTGAGATATGAGACTAGCTACCGTGTACATACAACATAGTATTGAGATATGAGACTAGCTACCGTGTACATACATCATATTATTGAGATATGAGACTAGCTACAGTGTCTATACATCATAGTATTGAGAAATGAGACTAGCTACCATGTCTATACATCATAGTATTGAGATATGAGACTAGCTACCTATGCATGCAACATAGTATTAAGAAATGAGACTAGCTACCGTGTACATACATCATAGTATTGAGAAATGAGACTAGCTACCATGTCTATACATCATACTATTGAGATATGAGACTAGCTACCTTGTCAATACATCATAGTATTGAGATATGAGACTAGCTACCGTGTACATACAACATAGTATTGAGATATGAGACTAGCAGCCGTGTACATACAACATAGTATTGAGATATGAGACTAGCTACCGTGTCAATACATAATATTATTGGGATATGATACTAGCTACCGTATATATGCAACATAGTATTGAGATATGAGACTAGCTTCCGTGTACATAAAACATAGTATTGAGATATGAGACAAGCAACCTATACATACATCATAGTATTGGAATAAGAGACTAGCTACCGTGTACATACATAATAGTATTGAGATATGAGACTAGATACCGTGTACATACATCATAGTATTGAGATATGAGACTAGCTACCATGTCTATACATCATAGTATTGAGATATGAGACTAGCTACCTGTGCATGCAACATAGCATTGGAAATGAGACTAGCTACCATGTCTATACATCATAGTATTGAGATATGAGACTAGCTACCTGTGCATGCAACATAGTATTGAGAAATGAGACTAGCTACCGTGTACATACATAATAGTATTGAGATATGAGACAAGCTACCATGTACATACATAATAGTATTGAGATATGAGACTAGCTACCGTGTCAATACATCATATTATTGAGATATGAGACTAGCTACCGTGTCTATACATCATAGTATTGAGATATGAGACTAGCTACCGTGTACATACATCATAGTATTGAGATATGAGACTAGCTACCGTGTACATACATCATAGTATTGAGATATGAGACTAGCTACCGTGTACATACATCATAGTATTGAGATATGAGACTAGCTACAATGTATATACATCATAGCATTGAGAAATGAGACTAGCTACCATGTCTATACATCATAGTATTGAGATATGAGACTAGCTACCTATGCATGCAACATAGTATTGAGAAATGAGACTAGCTACCGTGTACATACATCATAGTATTGAGAAATGAGACTAGCTACCATGTCTATACATAATACTATTGAGATATGAGACTAGCTACCTTGTCAATACATCATAGTATTGAGATATGAGACTAGCTACCTGTACATACATCATAGTATTGAGAAATGAGACTAGCTACCGTGTACATACATAATAGTATTGAGATATGAGACAAGCTACCGTGTACATACATAATAGTATTGAGATATGAGACTAGATACCGTGTACATACAACATAGTATTGAGATATGAGACTAGCTACCGTGTCTATACATCATAGTATTGAGAAATGAGACTAGCTACCATGTATATACATCATAGTATTGAGATATGAGACTAGCTACCGTGTACATACATAATAGTATTGGGATATGAGACTAGCTACCGTGTACATACATAATAGTATTAGGATATGAGACTAGCTACCGTATCCATACATCATAGTATTGGGATATGAGACTAGCTACCGTGTACATACATCATAGTATTGGAATATGAGACTAGCTACCGTATCTATGCATCATGTTATTGATATATGAGACTAGCTACCGTGTCCATACATCATAGCATTGAGATATGAGACTAGCTACCGTGCAAACACATCATATTATTGTGATATGAGACTAGCTACCGTGTACATACATCATAGTATTGGAATATGAGACTAGCTAACGTATCCATACAACATAGTATTGGGATACGAGAATAGCTACCGTATCTATGCATCAGGATATTGAGATATGAGACTAGCTACCGTGTCCATATATCATAATATTGAGATATGAGACTAGCTACCGTGCAAACACATCATATTATTGAGATATGAGACTAGCTACCGTGTACATACATCATAGTATTGAGATATGAGACTAGCTACCGTGTCCATACAACATAGTATTGGGATATGAGACTAGCTACCGTATCTATGCATCATAGTATTGAGATATGAGACTAGCTACCGTGTACATATAACATAATATTGAGATATGAGACTAGCTACCTATGCATACAACATAGTATTAAGACATGAGACTAGCTACCGTGTACATACATCATAGTATTGAGAAATGAGACTAGCTACCATGTATATACATCATACTATTGAGATATGAGACTAGCTACCTTGTCAATACATCATAGTATTGAGATATGAGACTAGCTAACGTGTACATACAACATAGTATTGAGATATGAGACTAGCTACCGTGTCAATACATAATATTATTTGGATATGATACTAGCTACCGTATAAATGCAACATAGTATTGAGATATGAGACTAGCTTCCGTGTACATAAAACATAGTATTGAGATATGAGACAAGCAACCTATACATACATCATAGTATTGGAATAAGAGACTAGCTACCGTGTACATACATAATAGTATTGAGATATGAGACTAGCTACAATGTATATACATCATAGCATTGAGAAATGAGACTAGCTACCATGTCTATACATCATAGTATTGAGATATGAGACTAGCTACCTGTGCATGCAACATAGTATTGAGAAATGAGACTAGCTACCGTGTACATACATAATAGTATTGAGATATGAGACAAGCTACCGTGTACATACATAATAGTATTGGGATATGAGACTAGATACCGTGTACATACAACATAGTATTGAGATATGAGACTAGCAACCGTGTCTATACATCATAGTATTGAGAAATGAGACTATCTACCATGTATATACATCATAGTATTGAGATATGAGACTAGCTACCGTGTACATACATAATAGTATTGGGATATGAGACTAGCTACCGTGTACATACATAATAGTATTAGGATATGAGACTAGCTACCGTATCCATACATCATAGTATTGGGATATGAGACTAGCTACCGTGTACATACATCATAGTATTGGAATATGAGACTAGCTACCGTATCTATGCATCAGGATATTGAGATATGAGACTAGCTACCGTGTCCATATATCATAATATTGAGATATGAGACTAGCTACCGTGCACACACATCATATTATTGAGATATGAGACTAGCTACCTTGTCAATACATCATAATATTGAGATATGAGACTAGCTACCGTGTCTATACATCATAGTATTGAGATATGAGACTAGCTACATTGTATATACATCATTGTATTGATATACGAGACTAGCTACCGTGTACATACATCATAGTATTAAGATATGAGACTAGCTACCTTGTCAATACATCATAGTATTGAGATATGAGACTATCTACCTTGTATATACATCATAGTATTGAGATATGAGACTAGCTACCGTGTACATACATCATAGTATTGAGAAATGAGACTAGATACCGTGTCAATACATAATAGTATTGATATATGAGACTAGCTACCGTATCCATACATCATAGTATTAAGATATGAGACTAGCTACCGTATCCATACATCATAGTAATGAGATATGAGAATAGCTACCTTGTCAATAAATCATAGTATTGAGATATGAGACTAGCTACCTTGTCAATACATCATAGTATTGAGATATGAGACTAGCTACCGTGTCAATACATAATAGTATTGAGATATGAGACTAGCTACCGTATCCATACATCACAGTAATGAGATATGAGACTAGCAACCGAGTACATACATAATAGTATTGATATATGAGACTAGCTGCCGTGTACATACAACATAGTATTGAGATATGAGACTAGCTACCGTGTCAATACATAATAGTATTGGGATATGATACTAGCTACCGTATCTATGCAACATAGTATTGAGATATGAGACTAGCTGCCGTGTACATAAAACATAGTATTGAGCACTGGTTTGGGCCGTTGTCTGGTGCGGGCCGTTGTCTAATGTTGTTAAAACGTGTGGCCCAAACCATTTTTATGTTCATATTATGTATTTATTTATGCATGACATATATAATAATGATTTGCAATAAAATATGATTAAACTAAAAACTAAAAATAGTATTGAGATATGAGACTAGCTACCGTGTACATACAACATAGTATTGAGATATGAGACTAGTTGCCGTGTACATACAACATAGTATTGAGATATGAGACTAGCTACCATGTCAATACATAATAGTATTGGGATACGATACTAGCTACCGTATCTATGCAACAGAGTATTGAGATATGAGACAAGCAACCTGTACATACATAATATTATTGGGATAAGAGACTGGCTACCGTGTACATACATCATAGTATTGAGAAATGAGACTAGCTACTGTGTACCGACATCAGAATATTGGGATATGAGACTAGCTACAATACCCATGCAACGTATTATAGAGATATGAGACTAGCTACCATGTCCATATATCATATTATAGAGATATGAGACATTCTAGTGTGTACATCCATCATAGTATTGAGATATGAGACTAGCTACCATGTCCATATATCATAGTATTGAGATATGAGACTAGCTACCGCGAACATATAATCAACGTATTGAGATATGAGACTAGGTACCGTATACATATATCATAATATAGAGATATGAGATTAGCTACCGTGTCTATGCATCATAGTATTCAGATATAAGACTAGCTACCGTGTACATACATCACAGTATTGGGATATGAGACTAGCTACCTTGTATATACATCATAGTATTGAGATATCAGACTAGCTACCGTGTACATACATCATAGTATTGAGAAATTAGTCTAGCTACCATGTCAATACATACTACTATTGGGATATGACACTAGCTACCGTATATATGCATAATAGTATTGAGATATGAGACTAGCTACCGTGTCAATACATAATAGTATTGAGATATTAGACTAGCTACCGTATACATACATCATAGTATTGAGGTTTGAGACTAACTACCGTATCCATACATCATAGTTATGAGATATGAGACTAGCTAACTTATCAATACATCATAGTATTGAGATATGAGACTGGCTACCGTGTCAATGCACACTAATATTGAGATATGAGACTAGCTACCATATCCATACATCATCGTACTGAGATATGAGACTAGCTACACTATCCATACATCATAGTATTGAGATATGAGACTAGCTACCCTATCCATACATAATATTATTGAGATATGAAACTAGCTACCGTGTACATGCATCATAATATTGAGATATGAGACTAGCTATCCTATCCATACATAATAGTATTGAGATATGGACTAACTACCCTATCCATACATAATAGTATTGAGATATGAGACTAGCTACCGTGTACATACATAAATGTATTGGGATATAAGACTAGCTACAGTGTCCATACATCATAGTATTGGGATATGAGACTTGCTACCGTATACATACAACATAGTGTTGAGATATGAGACTAACTACCGTGCACACACATCATATTATTGAAATATGAAACTAGCTACCTTGTCAATACATCATAATATTGAGATATGAGACTAGCTACCGTGTCTATACATCATAGTATTGAGCTATGAGACTAGTTACCCTGTCTATACATCATTGTATTGAGATATGAGACTAGCTACTGTGTACACACATCATAGTATTGGGATATGAGACTAGCTACCTTGTATATACATCATAGTATTGAGATATGAGACTAGCTACCGTGTACATACATCATAGTATTGAGAAATGAGACTAGCTACCGTGTCAATGCATAGTAATATCGGAATACGACACTAGCTACCGTATCTATGCAACATAGTATTGAGATATGAGACTAGCTACCGTGCCAATACATAATAGTATTGAGATATGAGACTAGCTACCGTATCCATACATCATAGTAATGAGATATGAGACTAGCAACCGAGTACATAAATAATATTATTGAGATATGAGACGAGCTACCGTATCTATGCAACATAGTATTGAGATATGAGACTAGCAACCGTATCCATACATCATATTATTGAGATATGAGACTAGTTACCGTATCCATACATCATAGTAATGAGATATGAGACTAGCAACCGAGTACATACATAATAGTATTGAGATATGATACTAGCTTTCCGTATCTATGCAACATAGTATTGAGATATGAGACTAGCTATCGGGTCAATAAATAATATTATTGAGATATGAGACGAGCTACCGTATCTATGCAACATAGTATTGAGATATGAGACTAGCTACCGTATCCATACATCATAGTATTGAGATATGAGACTAGTTACCGTATCCATACATCATAGTATTGAGATATGATACTAGCTACCGTATCCATACATCATAGTAAGGAGATATGAGAATAGCTACCGTTTCTATACATCATAGTATTGAGCTATGAGACTAGCTACCCTGTCTATACATAATTGTATTGAGATATGAGACTAGCTACCGTGTACATACATCATATTGGGTATATTTCAAGTTACTTTACCTTTTGCAGTATATATTTCAAGTTACTTTACCTTTTGCAGTATATATTCAAGTTACTTACCATTTGCAATATATATTTCAAGTTACTTACCATTTGCAGTATATATTTCAGTTACTTTACCATTGCAATATATATTTCAAGTTACTTTACCATTTGCAATATATTTCAAGTTACTTACCATTTGCAGTAAATATTTCAAGTTACTTACCATTGCAGTATATATTTCAAGCTACTTTACCTTTTGCAGTATATATTTCAAGTTACTTTACCTTTGCAGATATATTTCAAGTTACTTTACCTTTTGCAGTATATATTTCAAGTTACTTTACCTTTTGCAGTATATATTTCAAGTTACTTTACCTTTTGCTGTATATATTTCAAGTTACTTTACCTTTTGCAGTATATATTTCAAGTTACTTTACCTTTTGCAGTATATATTTCAAGTTACTTTACCTTTTGCTGTATATATTTCAAGTTACTTTACCTTTTGCTGTATATATTTCAAGTTACTTTACCTTTTGCAGTATATATTTCAAGTTACTTTACCTTTTGCAGTATATATTTCAAGTTACTTTACCTTTTGCTGTATATATTTCAAGTTACTTTACCTTTTGCTGTATATATTTCAAGTTACTTTACCTTTTGCAGTATATATTTCAAGTTACTTTACCTTTTGCAGTATATATTTCAAGTTACTTTACCTTTTGCTGTATATATTTCAAGTTACTTTACCTTTTGCTGTATATATTTCAAGTTACTTTACCTTTTGCAGTATATATTTCAAGTTACTTTACCTTTTGCAGTATATATTTCAAGTTACTTTACCTTTTGCTGTATATATTTCAAGTTACTTTACCTTTTGCTGTATATATTTCAAGTTACTTTACCTTTTGCAGTATATATTTCAAGTTACTTTACCTTTTGCAGTATATATTTCAAGTTACTTTACCTTTTGCTGTATATATTTCAAGTTAGTTTACCATATGCAGTATATATTTCAAGTTACTTTACCATTTGCAGTATATATTTCAAGTTACTTTACTATTTGCAGTATATATTTCAAGTTACTTTACCATTTGCAGTATATATTTCAAGTTACTTTACCATTTGCAGTATATATTTCAAGTTACTTTACCTTTTGCTGTATGTATTTCAAGTTACTTTACCTTTTGCAGTATATATTTCAAGTTACTTTACCTTTTGCAGTATATATTTCAAGTTAGATCAAGTTAGATTAAAACTTTTTGTATATATTTTGCTATATATATTTCAATATATATGCATTTGATATATCAAGGATCAGTTTAGAGGGCGATGTGGGCGAAATTGTCGCCCTAGGGACCCTGACTTCGCCCTCTGGGGGTCCCACTTCTCCCTAAAAAATAAAAAATATATTTTTCAAAATTTTGTCTAGTAAGATAGATACACTGGCCCATTATAAAGCATTCCTTCTATTCAAATGGTGTATTTAATGGTTGTACTGTGCATTTTAACCGTATTTTGCATAAGTATATTAAAGAACACCATTTAAGGAAGTGATCACACGCTTTCTCACTTCTCCCAAAAATTCTGACCTAGAATGAACCCTGTATATATAGATACATGTAGATGTACTTTTGCTATATATAGTTGAATAGATGTACTTTTGCTATATATAGTTGAATAGATGTATTTTTGCTATATATAGTTGAATAGATGTACTTTTGCTATATATAGTTCAATAGATGTACTTTTGCTATATATAGTTCAATAGATGTACTTTTGCTATATATAGTTGAATAGATGTACTTTTGCTATATATAGTTGAATAGATGTACTTTTGCTATATATAGTTCAATAGATGTACTTTTGCTATATATAGTTCAATAGATGTACTTTTGCTATATATAGTTGAATAGATGTACTTTTGCTATATATAGTTGAATAGATGTACTTTTGCTATATATAGTTCAATAGATGTACTTTTGCTATATATAGTTGAATAGATGTACTTTTGCTATATATAGTTCAATAGATGTACTTTTCCTATATATAGTTCAATAGATGAACTTTTCCTATATATAGTTCAATAGATGTACTTTTGCTATATATAGTTCAATAGATGTACTTTTGCTATATATATTTCAATAGATGTACTTTTGCTATATATAGTTCAATAGATGTACTTTTGCTATATATAGTTCAATAGATGTACTTTTGCTATATATAGTTCAATACATGTATAATATGTACTTTTGCTATATATAGTTCAATACATGTATATTATGTACTTTTGCTATATATATTTCAATAGATGTACTTTTGCTATATATATTTCAATAGATGTACTTTTGCTATATATATTTCAATAGATGTACTTTTCCTATATATAGTTCAATAGATGTACTTTTGCTATATATATTTCAATAGATGTACTTTTGCTATATATAGTTGAATAGATGTACTTTTGCTATATATAGTTGAATAGATGTACTTTTGCTATATATATTTCAATAGATGTACTTTTGCTATATATATTTCAATAGATGTACTTTTCCTATATATAGTTCAATAGATGTACTTTTGCTATATATAGTTGAATAGATGTACTTTTGCTATATATAGTTGAATAGATGTACTTTTGCTATATATAGTTGAATAGATGTACTTTTGCTATATATAGTTCAATAGATGTACTTTTGCTATATATAGTTCAATAGATGTACTTTTGCTATATATAGTTCAATAGATGTACTTTTGCTATATATAGTTCAATAGATGTACTTTTGCTTTATATAGTTGAATAGATGTACTTTTGCTATATATAGTTCAATAGATGTACTTTTCCTATATATAGTTCAATAGATGAACTTTTCCTATATATAGTTCAATAGATGTACTTTTGCTATATATAGTTCAATAGATGTACTTTTGCTATATATATTTCAATAGATGTACTTTTGCTATATATAGTTCAATAGATGTACTTTTGCTATATATAGTTCAATAGATGTACTTTTGCTATATATAGTTCAATACATGTATAATATGTACTTTTGCTATATATAGTTCAATACATGTATATTATGTACTTTTGCTATATATATTTCAATAGATGTACTTTTGCTATATATATTTCAATAGATGTACTTTTGCTATATATATTCAATAGATGTACTTTTGCTATATATATTTCAATAGATGTACTTTTGCTATATATATTCAATAGATGTACTTTTGCTATATATATTCAATAGATGTACTTTTGCTATATATATTTCAATAGATGTACTTTTGCTATATATATTTCAATAGATGTACTTTTGCTATATATAGTTCAATAGATGTACTTTTGCTATATATATTTCAATAGATGTACTTTTGCTATATATATTTCAATAGATGTACTTTTGCTATATATTTCAATAGATGTACTTTTGCTATATATAGTTCAATAGATGTACTTTTCCTATATATATTTCAATAGATGTACTTTTGCTATATATAGTTCAATAGATGTACTTTTGCTATATATATTTCAATAGATGTACTTTTGCTATATATAGTTCAATAGATGTACTTTTGCTATATATATTTCAATAGATGTACTTTTGCTATATATAGTTCAATAGATGTACTTTTGCTATATATAGTTCAATAGATGTACTTTTCCTATATATATTTCAATAGATGTACTTTTCCTATATATATTTCAATAGATATACTTTTGCTATATATAGTTCAATAGATGTACTTTTGCTATACCGGTATATAGTTCAATAGATGTACTTTTGCTATATATATTTTTCAATAGATGTACTTTTGCTATATATATTTCAATAGATGTACTTTTGCTATATATATTTCAATAGATGTACTTTTGCTATATATATTTCAATAGATGTACTTTTGCTATATATATTTCAATAGATGTACTTTTGCTATATATATTTCAATAGATGTACTTTTGCTATATATAGTTCAATAGATGTACTTTTGCTATATATATTTCAATAGATGTACTTTTGCTATATATAGTTCAATAGATGTACTTTTGCTATATATATTTCAATAGATGTACTTTTGCTATATATATTTCAATAGATGTACTTTTGCTATATATATTTCAATAGATGTACTTTTGCTATATATATTTCAATAGATGTACTTTTGCTATATATAGTTCAATAGATGTACTTTGCTATAATAGTTCAATAGATGTACTTTTGCTATATATAGTTCAATAGATGTACTTTTCCTATATATATTTCAATAGATGTACTTTTGCTATATATAGTTCAATAGATGTACTTTTCCTATATATATTTCAATAGATGTACTTTTGCTATATATAGTTCAATAGATGTACTTTTGCTATACCGGTATATAGTTCAATAGATGTACTTTTGCTATATATAGTTCAATAGATGTACTTTTGCTATATATAGTTCAATAGATGTACTTTTGCTATATATAGTTCAATAGATGTACTTTTGCTATATATAGTTCAATAGATGTACTTTTGCTATATATAGTTCAATAGATGTACTTTTCCTATATATAGTTCAAGTTAGATGTACTTTTGCTGTACATGTTTGAGTGAGATTAACTTTTGTTCTATATATTTCAAGTTGGTGTTGCTTTTCTTGTCTATATTTCAGGTTAAATTTACTCTTGTCCTATGTCCTTGTCCTAACCCATATATCTGTCAGGAAGGGCTGTAACTAATGTTTCTAGAACTTATGGCCTGGCCCGTTTGCCTTTCTTTTAATTGTCATGTTTTGTATTATATATTTGTAAAACAAATCGAGCAATAAAATATGATTAAACCAAGTTAGATTTATTTGTTCAGGTTAATTTTGTTTTTGCCGTATACAATAATCCTGATTAGGAGATTTGTAAAGATGTGACTGAAGCTTCCTCCAAACTGAAGAGTACTGTAAATCTGTTTTTCAGAGAGTGCTATCTCGGTGGACGATGGAATATTTTGCTGGGATCCGAAGATCGGACCGTGTTTGAAGGAGTGAGTAGATACTAGTTACACAGACTGTGTGGCAACAATGCCAGCACGCCGAGATAATAATTTGTAGATTTAACACAGCCACGCACGTGCCCTACCACCAAACTTAGACAACATTAAACAACATATACAGGAAATATTTAAGTAAAGCTGGTATGCGAATATCAATAACTCCAGTAGACTATCGTCGTACAATATTTATAAACACAAATTCGGATTAGAAAGGTACATGTCTTGTAACCATGTAAATAACTATAGAATAGTGTTATCGAAATTTCGGCTCTCATCGCATGATCTTATATGATAGAAATGGGAAGATACACAACTATTCCAAGGAATGATCGAAAATGCGTCGACTGTTCGATGAATGTAATTGAAAACGAATATCACTATTTACTTGTATGTCCGAAAATAGACAATTACGTCAAGATTTTATGAAACCATATTATTGCAGATGGCCAAATATATACAAATTCGAAAACCTAATGTCAAATAAATCCATAAAGAATGTTAACAATCTCGCGAAATATATCTTTGTTGTTTTTCGATTAAAAAAACATCTAGGTAATACATAAATACATGAAACTTGCAGTAATTATATTTCACGTGTCACTTATTGTACTTATTGTACTTTTTCATCAACCAATTATTATATATTCAAACTTCTCAGAAAACTGTATCCTGTATTTCACTATTTGTCAAACTTCATCATGTATGGCTATAAATGTGCTTATGCTATTTAATGCCAATAAACATTATGTTATGCTAACTATCGGAGTAGTTGCATTTCGTGTAGGTTGTTATGTTATGAGGTTTAAGCCCTGAATATCACCATATAAAGTCTAAAATTAATTTATGCCATTATTTGTTTTATTATTTTTTCAGTATAAACATGAAGGTGCCAAAAGGAAGCCTTGTGGCAATAGTCGGTGTTGTAGGGGCCGGAAAATCATCCATCATCTCGGCAGTCCTCGGAGAGATGGAAAAGGTCAACGGCCAAGTTAACGTCGATGTAAGCATGTAATTTGTTTTTCGCAATTTTAGGTTGGCTGTTTTTTTGGGGAAGAAACGAGCAATGAGATGTTGTCTTTGCTTTGTTGTTGTCCATCCTTTCCTCTCCGTCTGCTTCTCCTTTGTCTATCTCAATACATAAATGCTGTCCGATTAGCACTTTTCGATTTTTGGACCGTGAAGTATGTTAGATGATACCATTGTCTCTAGATGAGACAGGTGTGTTTCGTCCCACAAGAATGACCACATAATTATACACTTGCACCGCTCCAAGGAGCGTGATTAATATAAGTTGCTAAAGCTTGTTTCACAATTGCAATATCTAAAGTTTATTCTCTACTACATAAAATCTTGCCCATTACTTCATCACCTTGTCATAGACCTAGCTGATATTCATTCACAATATTTCTAGATCTTTATATTTGACCTTGCTATTTGACCTTTATGTTATGTTCCGGCCTTGGTGTTAGCACCAATCAGGGCATGTTATAATTACATATATTTCAGGGCAGTACGGCCTACACCAGGACATACCATGATTACATATATTTCAGGGCAGTACGGCCTACACCAGGACATACCATGATTACATATATTTCAGGGCAGTACGGCCTACACCAGGACATACCATGATTACATATATTTCAGGGCAGTACAGCCTACACCAGGACATACCATGATTACATATATTTCAGGGCAGTACGGCCTACACCAGGACATACCATGATTACATATATTTTAGGGCAGTACAGCCTACGTACCACAACAAGCTTGGATCCAGAATGCTACGGTGAAGGACAACATTATTTTTGGACAGCAGTCGGACAGTATGAAATACAAGAGGATCATCGCAGCCTGCGCCCTACAGAGTGACCTTGACATTCTGCAGGCCGGAGATATGACGGAGATCGGAGAAAAGGTATTGTTTTAAATGATTTGTTTTGCTTAAAATTGTTTATTTAACACAAACCTTAGTTACTACGGTAAATAAGTAGTCGTGTCTTTAACAAGAACGTGGCAAGTCTGGACAGGGCAGTATGTTTTGGCAGTGACATTTAAGCTACTTCATATACAGGGAATAAATCTGAGCGGTGGTCAGAGACGGCGCGTAAGTCTGGCCAGGGCAGTGTATATTGACAGTGACATTTACCTACTTCATTTACAGGGAATGTATTTACAGGGAATAAACCTGAGCGGTGGTCAGAGACATCGCGTAAATCTTACCAGGGCAGTGTATATTGACAGTGATATTTATCTCATTTACTTCCATGTATTTACAGGGAATAAACCTGAGCGGTGGTCAGAGACAGCGTGTGAGTCTGGCCAGGGCAGTGTATTTTGACAGTGATATTTACCTTCTTGACGACCCGCTCAGTGCAGTCGACTCACATGTTGGGAAGCATATTTTTGAAAATGTCATCGGGAAGGATGGACTTCTGAAGGGAAAGGTATGGTCCCTATTTAAACATGTATATGGTATAGTTTTTTTATGCAAGACTTAATTTCACTTGCTCCTCACTACTGTGGGTTTGAATCCCAACAGGGGTGTTCAATTCTTTCATGTGAGGAAACTATCATGGCTGGCTTGCAGAAGGTTGGTGGTTCTACCTGGGTGCCTTTCTGTGCCTGAATTATTGCTCGATGGGACGCCAGGGGTCTTCTTCCACCAATTTAGGCTGTTCGATTAGCGCAGTGGTTACGCGCTTGCTTCTCACTAATGTAATCCGGGTTTGATCCTCGGACACAGGAAGTATGTGAGATGGTACGGTTGTCGTCAGATCGGACAGGTGGATTTTCTCCGGGTACTCCGGTTTCCTCCCACACGAATGACCACATTCATGCTTTCATCCGCGCCAACGAGAGTGATTAATATAAGTTGTTAAAACTTGCTTCGCAATCGTTGTAAAATAAATAAAGTTTAAACTTAATATTATGTACTTTTCCGAATCCTATCCTTGCAGGTCAGGCTGATAGGCAATCAGTAGCCATTATTTAACTAGCTGACGATTCACCAACCGGAACTATCAGAATGAACCACTGACACGGTTTGACCCTCCTCTCCATAGGCCTTACCGCTAGCTAGACAACAGAGACGGGGACGAGATCAAATATGGACCAAGGATAGCTATAGGATCTATTTGTTGTATGAATTGGGTCGAGAGAATTTCAATAAGCTACCAGTATTATAGCTTCCAATTCAACCCACTAGTCATTGCAAATATATTTGTGTAAATTATGTATAGTGTGTATATTATGACGAATAAATATGTTTGAACCAATTGGGTCGCTGATCAGATTTCAGCAGTGAGTAAATGATATTTTCATCTGAATTGCTTAGTCATGGTGAATAGTTTTGCTTTTCAGACAAGGGTCCTGGTTACCCATGGAATTCATTGGTTACCATCCGTCGACATGATCTTTGTGGTTAGTAATGGAATTATATCGGAGGTCGGATCGTACGAAGAATTGCTGAGTCATGATGGAGCATTTGCAAAGTTTCTGCGAACCTACCTGACGGAACATGATGATTCGGCTGAGGATGATGATGACAAGGAAGGTCAGTATGTCAAGGTCATAGGAAATGTCGATAGGTCCAAGGTTAGTAGGTCAAATATCAGAGTAATCAGAAGGTCAGTAGATCTAGGTCATTGGAAGATCAGTATGTCACCTTTCAATGCCATAGGAATGTCACTTGGTCAAATGTGAAAGGTATATAGGTACATTTAATAGAAGGTCAGTATGTAACATGTGAACGTCATAGAAACCAAAGGAAATTCTGCATATCAAAGATCAAATGTGAAGGTCGGAGATCAAATTGGTGATATTCAACACAGAAATAAAAGTAATAAAAATAATCCTGCATGATGATTGTGAGAATGTCTATTGATTGTTAGGTAGGTACCTGTAATTGTGAGAATGTCTATTGATTGTTAGGTAGGTACCTGTAATTGTGAGAATGTCTATTGATTGTTAGGTAGGTACCTGTAATTGTGAGAATGTCTATTGATTGTTAGGTAGGTACCTGTAATTGTGAGAATGTCTATTGATTGTTAGGTAGGTACCTGTAATTGTGAGATGTCTATTGATTGTTAGGTAGGTACCTGTAATTGTGAGAATGTCTATTGATTGTTAGGTAGGTACCTGTAATTGTGAGATGTCTATTGATTGTTAGGTAGGTACCTGTAATTGTGAGATGTCTATTGATTGTTAGGTAGGTACCTGTAATTGTTTTTTTATTGTTGTTTGTTTTTCCAAAAAAACATTCTATGAAGAATACGAAAATAACATCTCTGCATTGGGTATCAAGTTGAAAGTTTATTATTTACTAACTTGAAAATTTGTTATTTACGAAGTTGAAAATGTGTTATTTACTAAGTTGAAATTTTGGTATTTACTAAGTTGAAAATTTGTTATTTACTAAGTTGAAAATTTGTTATTTACTGACAACTTAACGTATGTTATACATTGTAAATACCAAGTTGAACATTTGTTATTTACTGACAACTTAAATCTATACTAAATTGGTGAAAAAAGAACATTTCTACGGAATGAAATTTCGTGGAAGTCGTGATAGCGAAGTGGATGCACGTTCGCTTCAGGTGTGAAAGGTCCGAGTTTGAGCCTCGCTGGAGCCGTTACGATTGTGCCCTTAGGCAAGGCATTTAAATTCCACATTGCCTCTTTTCTCTCCCTCATGGCGATCGATTCCATCAGGAATGAGGTCTCGAGAGTGATTAATATAAGTTGTAAGAACTTGTTTCGCAATCGAGCTAACATAAATTTGTATAAACTACGCAGGAGGAAATTTCGAAAACCAAATGCCTTCGTGATATATTTCTACGCATAAGAACTTCAAACTCGGGTTATTCTGCGATATACCACGGTTGATACTTATTATTTCTTAATTAACCTACATCTAAAGCGACAGTATCACACGATAACCTACCCTGTATTGTAGGATTTAGTAATAAACAAATGTCACTTCAGGGTCGTGTTAACTCTTTCGAACAGTTTTACTTTCACTTTTGCGAATTTTTTGATCGCATAAACCTCGTTTACAGATGAAAATTAATTATTCAAATTATTTCGGAAGAATATGTAGTAACAATGCTATTTATA
>CM026387.1:85092092-85120690 GCA_014843695.1 Archivesica marissinica
ACATCACTACATGCAGCATGTTATTCATGCCATGTAACCACTTATACAGTATTTATATTACAGAAGGACAGATAGCGGCCTTACATCGCTACATGCAGCATGTTATTCATGCCATGTAACCACTTATACAGTATTTATATTACAGAAGGACAGATAGCAGCCTTACATCGCTACATGCAGCATGTTATTCATGCCATGTAACCACTTATACAGTATTTATATTACAGAAGGACAGATAGCGGCCATACATCACTACATGCAGCATGTTATTCATGCCATGTAACCACTTATACAGTATTTATATTACAGAAGGACAGATAGCGGCCATACATCACTACATGCAGCATGTTATTCATGCCATGTAACCACTTATACAGTATTTATATTACAGAAGGACAGATAGCGGCCATACATCACTACATGCAGCATGTTATTCATGCCATGTAACCACTTATACAGTATTTATATTACAGAAGGACAGATAGCGGCCATACATCACTACATGCAGCATGTTATTCATGCCATGTAACCACTTATACAGTATTTATATTACAGAAGGACAGATAGCGGCCATACATCACTACATGCAGCATGTTATTCATGCCATGTAACCACTTATACAGTATTTATATTTATATTACAGAAGGACAGATAGCGGCCATACATCACTACATGCAGCATGTTATTCATGCCATGTAACCACTTATACAGTATTTATATTACAGAAGGACAGATAGCGGCCTTACATCGCTACATGCAGCATGTTATTCATGCCATGTAACCACTTATACAGTATTTATATTACAGAAGGACAGATAGCGGCCTTACATCACTACATGCAGCATGTTATTCATGCCATGTAACCACTTATACAGAATATTTATATTACAGAAGGACAGATAGCGGCCTTACATCACTACATGCAGCGTGTTATTCATGCCATGTAACCACATATACAGTATTTATATTTATATTACAGAAGGACAGATAGCGGCCTTACATCGCTACATGCAGCATGTTATTCAGGCCATGTAAAAATTCTGACGAAACTCCTGATAGCAGGTGGACTCACCACACTCGTTGATCGCCAGGGAAGGAATTTATTTGATTGGGCAAATTTAAATGACAAACCAAAGAAGAGAAAGAGAATGGTAGAATATCTAAATGAAAGGTAGGTTGTGTAATATAATCACTATTTACATATTAGCGCAGTGGTTAGAGCGCTCGCTTCTCACCAATGCAACCCGGGTTCGATCCTCAGACCGGGAAGTATGTGAGATGGTACTATGGTCGCCAGATCGGACAGGTGAGTTTTCTCCGGGTACTCCCACACGAATGAGCACATTTACACTTTCGTCTGCGCCAACGAGAGTGATTAATATAAGTTGTTAAAACTTGCTTCGCAATCGTTGTAAAATTAATAAAGTTTAAACTTAAAATGTAGTTATATTTAATTATATTGGTTTCTAGTGATGCTTTGTTTCATTAATTAACTTGATTGAGTTAACATACATTGTATGATTTCTGCATGTATATTATGATTATCATTATTATTATCATTATTATTATTATTATCATTATTATCACTATTGAATTTTGTACTTGGGAACATGTAGTTTATAAATGCAGAATAAGAGTGATTAGATATAGTTAAAGTCTTTTTATGAACTGAATTTTAACTAGAAAAACAATCAATCTGCACACTCAGATAGTGTATTGAGTGAATGTATTGAGTGAATGTATATAAATTATAAAGTGCATAATTTTGTAATGTTGACAATAACATGAAACCCTGTCCAACATAATAGTATATACCACATGCCTGCTGGAACATCCACGAATCATATGGAAACCAAACATAGTATATACCACATCCATGCCTGCTGGAACATCCACGAATCATATGGAAACCAAGCATAGTATATACCACATCCCTGCTGGAACATCCACGAATCATATGGGAACCAAACCTGCTGGAACATCCACGAATCATATGGAAACCAAACATAGTATATACCACATCCCTGCTGGAACATCCACGAATCATATGGGAACCAAACATTGTTGCAGAATTACATAAATAGATTGACCTGGTCATTTCTGGATTCCAGCTCAAGTCTGTATTTCTATGCGCACACCAGTGAAAGCTTGGAACTAGTTCCTTGAAAACAATTAGACAATTTTAATACCTATAATATGAATACATAGCAGTAATTCTTATCACATACATTCCTATTCCTCCAGAAAACTAGTTAGCTTAGCCATCTGTTAAAGTTTTGAACATCTGAGTCCAGGCAATGAGAGATATCACTGGTTTATCTATTACCTCCCTTGGCAGATACAGTCTATTACCTCCCTTGGCAGATACAGTCTATTACCTCCCTTGGCAGATACAGTCTATTACCTCCCTTGGCAGATACAGTCTATTACCTCCCTTGGTAGATACAGTCTATTACCTCCCTTGGCAGATACAGTCTATTACCTCCCTTGGCAGATACATTCTAATTTATCTTGAAATATATATTGGTCCGCTTAGTTGGAATCCTTTGTTTTTACTGTTGTTCCCTAACCAAATGTAGTGGTAGGATAAATGTAATTTGATCAAAATCATGTTAATTAATTGATAACACATTTTTGTAAACAATAAAGTATCCATTGGATATGCTGTAGGATATGTGTCGAGATTTAATAATTTAATAATTATAAGATGAGAAAGCGGATGAAAATGGATAGCATGTGGTGCAAAGGAAACAACCATATATAAATGAAGAGGGCCAATCTACTTTTAGGAGTATTCATTGACTGAAACTGACTAATGTTTCTTATTGTTAGAAAAACATCATGTTAAATATTTGGTATCTACTTATACAAAGTCTGAGAACCATTGTTTTCTTTTGTATAGATCTCAAATTACAAGAAATTCATCGACCGACGAAATTAGACAACTTCCTATTGAAGAAACAGTCACCAGTGAGGATTATCGGCAAGATGAACTTGTAAGATTAAGAAAATATATATGTAATAATTTCTCCCAAATAAATTTGTATACAATGTAGGGTCATAATGTAGACTTGTAATGCTTGTAATGTAGGGCATTGAGATGTAGGTATAGTATCATAATGTAGACTTGTAATGTAGGGCATTGAGATGTATGTATAGTGTCATAATGTAGACTTGTAATGTAGGGCATTGAGATGTAGGTATAGTATCATAGTGTAGACTTGTAATGCAGGGCATTGAGATGTAGGTATAGTGTCATAATGTAGACTTGTAATGCTTGTAATGTAGGGCATTGAGATGTAGGTATAGTATCATAGTGTAGACTTGTAATGTAGGGCATTGAGATGTAGGTATAGTATCATAATGTAGACTTGTAATGCAGGGCATTGAGATGTAGGTATAGTATCATAGTGTAGACTTGTAATGTAGGGCATTGAGATGTAGGTATAGTATCATAGTGTAGACTTGTAATGTAGGGCATTGAGATGTAGGTATAGTATCATAGTGTAGACTTGTAATGCTTGTAATGTAGGGCATTGAGATGTAGGTATAGTATCATAGTGTAGACTTGTAATGTAGGGCATTGAGATGTAGGTATAGTATCATAGTGTAGACTTGTAATGCTTGTAATGTAGGGCATTGAGATGTAGGTATAGTGTCATAATGTAGACTTGTAATGTAGGGCATTGAGATGTAGGTATAGTATCATAGTGTAGACTTGTAAGCATGTAATGTAGGGCATTGAGATGTAGGTATAGTATCATAGTGTAGACTTGTAATGCTTGTAATGTAGGGCATTGAGATGTAGGTATAGTACCATAATGTAGACTTGTAATGCATGTAATGTAGGGCATTGAGATGTAGGTATAGTATCATAGTGTAGACTTGTAATGCTTGTAATGTAGGGCATTGAGATGTAGGTATAGGGTCATAATGTAGACTTGTAATGTAGGGCATTGAGATGTAGGTATAGTATCATAGTGTAGACTTGTAATGTAGGGCATTGAGATGTAGGTATAGGGTCATAATGTAGACTTGTAATGCTTGTAATGTAGGGCATTGAGATGTAGGTATAGTATCATAGTGTAGACTTGTAATGTAGGGCATTGAGATGTAGGTATAGTATCATAATGTAGACTTGTAATGTAGGGCATTGAGATGTAGGTATAGTATCATAGTGTAGACTTGTAATGTAGGGCATTGAGATGTAGGTATAGTGTCATAATGTAGACTTGTAATGTAGGGCATTGAGATGTAGGTATAGTGTCATAATGTAGACTTGTAATGTAGGGCATTGAGATGTAGGTATAGTGTCATAATGTAGACTTGTAATGTAGGGCATTGAGATGTAGGTATAGTATCATAATGTAGACTTGTAATGTAGGGCATTGAGATGTAGGTATAGTGTCATAATGTAGACTTGTAATGTAGGGCATTGAGATGTAGGTATAGTGTCATAATGTAGACTTGTAATGTAGGGCATTGAGATGTAGGTATAGTGTCATAATGTAGACTTGTAATGTAGGGCATTGAGATGTAGGTATAGTGTCATAATGTAGACTTGTAATGTAGGGCATTGAGATGTATGTATAGTATCATAATGTAACTTGTCCAATTATGGATGGACTACACACTGTCATAGAATAATGACAATTATGAATAGACTGCACTGTCATAGAATAATGACAATTATGAATAGACTGCACTGTCATAGAATAATGACAATAACAGATGGAATATGCACTGTCATAGAATAATGACAGTAACAGATGGACTGTGCACTGTCATAGAATAATGAGAGTAACAGATGGAATGTGCACTGTCATAGAATAATGACAATAACAGATGGACTGTGCTGTCATAGAATAATGACAGTAACAGATGGAATGTGCACTGTCATAGAATAATGACAATAACAGATGGACTGTGCACTGTCATAGAATAATGTCAGTAACAGATGGACTGTGCACTGTCATAGAATAATGTCAGTAAATGAGAAAGTAAATATAATGAAAATGAAAGTAGATTAAAATCAGCAACATCAGGCCTGAGCGTGACCTAAGTAATGGTCGAGTTATCAGGCCTGAGTGTGACCTAAGTAATGGTTGAGTTATCAGGCCTGAGCGTGACCTAATTAATGGTCGAGTTATCAGGCCTGAGCATGACCTAAGTAATGGTCGAGTTATCAGGCCTGAGCGTGACCTAAGTAATGGTCGAGTTATCAGGCCTGAGCGTGACCTAAGTAATGGTCGAGTTATCAGGCCTGAGCGTGACCTAAGTAATGGTCGAGTTATCAGGCCTGAGCGTGACCTAAGTAATGGTCGAGTTATCAGGCCTGAGCGTGACCTAAGTAATGGTCGAGTTATCAGGCCTGAGCATGACCTAAGTAATGGTCGAGTTATCAGGCCTGAGCGTGACCTAAGTAATGGTTGAGTTATCAGGCCTGAGCGTGACCTAAGTAATGGTCGAGTTATCAGACACTTCTTCTTATGTTAGAATCTTGTGTTTTGTTAAAGATGGTTTTATTTTTAGGTTTACAGTGATGATGAAGAGACGATGGGACGTTTGATATCCTCTATACCATATATATATGAGAGCGACGTGACCAAGGACAAATCGAGAAAAACTTACAACAATGCGCCATTTTGTAGAATGGAAAGGTAACATCTTGCTTGTAAAATAAGTTTAGTTACGACAAAATTCTAATGAAATTACATGGCATATTTCCACCGATAGCAGCAAAATATAGGATATTAAATGAGTTAATAATATTGTTATTGAATTTAACTCTTCTAAACACGAAAAAACGAGTTTTTAGAATACAAGTTAAATAAATTCAATAACAAATTACACAAATATAAGATCCTATTTATAACATGTTCATCAAAACAACTGTATATCGTCGGTGGTCTTCGCATACCTCGTATGTCGGATTTTGCCAAAAAATATGGTTTCCATAATATCAAATCTTCAACCGATTTTACGTCTTTTGCGAAGGGTTTGGTCTCCAAAGCACCAAAAATAGCGTATATACACGTGTGCTTTTATGTCGTATTTCCGGTTGGGTAAATTTTAAGGCCTTCGCAAATGACGTTTATTGTTCCAGCATGTCGGCTAAACACGAGATGACATGAATACCGCATTATCGTCAAAAAAACACAGGTAAGGTATATGAAAACGTCTTTAGAGTCATGCATGTATATTATACATCATGTTGGTTATGATGTTGTCCTTTGTCTGGGCCTGAATGTGACGTAAGAACTATTAAAATGAGTTGACACAATTTCAAAAATATTTGGCCGCTATTTTCACGTTTCTTGTGTCCATCCTTCGTTTCCTTACGAACAATTAGCCATAAGTGAGCTAAGAGAGAACGGTATACATTGTACAGTTTGTGAACCAGGTAAATAACAACAAATCAACTACTAAAATTAACGTTTCAAGAGGTCGGTTAATGGTACAATTGTCTTTACAAAAGATACTAGACCAAAATGACAATGATATACAGAAAGCAGACCGTACAAAATCAACTGAAACTAATGGGGCAGGAAATGTAGAAGATGCATCTAATGGTAGTGAAGGGCAAGGGCAAATACTTCTTAAGCAGATATATTCGTCCGGCGTTGACAGTAGTGATTATGATGACGACTTAAATGATCCAGATTGGAAGGATGATCGCAAAAAGAAACGAAAGCGAAAATCGACGTCCGTGTCAGATACGGACGAAGAAAACAAAACAAAATCTCGTAAAAAAAGAACCAAGAAGAGAAAAATGAAAGACCAAAAAGAAAATAAAAACATAAAACCAAGAGCAAAGACTCATAAAGTAAAACAACCAACTCAAACAGTACAGCTGACCTTTGGACAAGAACAAACAAGGCCAGCACAACATACAATTGGGCAAGAACAAGCCAGGCCAGAACAGCAGACCATTGGACAAGAAAAAGCCAGACTAGAACAGCAGACCATTGGACAAGAACAAGCCAGACTAGAACAGCAGACCATTGGACACGAACAAGCCAGACCAGAGCAGCAGACCATTGGACAAGAACAAACCAGACTAGAACAGCAGACCATTGGACAAGAACAAACCAGGCCAGAGCAGCAGACCATTGGACAATAACAAATCAGACTAGAGCAGCAGACCATTGGACAAGAACAAACCAGGCCAGGACAGCAGACCATTGGACAAGAACAAGCCAGACTAGAACAGCAGACCATTGGACAAGAACAAAACAGGCCAGAGCAGCAGACCATTGGACAATAACAAACCAGGCCAGAACAGCAGACCCTTGGACGAGAACAAACCAGGCCAGTACAGCAGACCATCGGAGATAACGATGAAGAAGTAAAAGCAATATATTTTACTGCTACGGAGCTGAATGTGATTGATGACCAGCAATTTGACTATCAAAATGTCTTACCTGAATTAGACCATGAAGAAATAGTAGTAGAGACTCCTAATGCTACACAAAAGAGAGCAAAAAAAAGGAGAACCTGATCCAAGAAAATGGGAAAAGAACAGGCATAAGATTAATAGGATGAAAGGGCAGACATACAAAGCTGTTGGACAATCGGATGCAGGAAAGACGGTATACAGCGTGGATAGAAATGAGAGGATCATGGCTGACAGAACCTGTAGTAGGAGATGTGAAAAATCTAGAATGTGCTTTGATATTTTAAGTCACTTTGGACAGACATGCATGTAAAGGGCTTAGTTTATGTAACGGTTCCCACATCTAGTCAAATTAGTAGCAGGAAGACAAGGACATTCAAATATAACCTGAAACACAAAGGAGCAGTGTTTTCCGTGTGCAAGGACTTATTTCTCGCAACGTTGGGTATTCGTGAAAAAATGATGTATGGCTGGTTTAATGAAAATGATCCATAGGAATGTGGTGATAATGATGGAGAAGCAGATGTGGACTCAAGAGAGGTTAATTTTTAAAGGGACAAAATGAAAAGTGCACGAGATTTTCTACGGTCATTGCCAACTGTACCATCACATTATTGTCGTGCTTCGAGTTCAAAAACCTATCTGGAACCAGTTTTCAGTTCCTTACATGATGTGTATCGAGCTTACCAGAGTCAGTGCGAACAGCCGGCTGGAATAAAATGCTTTAGGAGGGCATTCAAGATTTTAAACTTTGGACTCCATCAACCAAGAAAAGACCAGTGTGATTTGTGCTGCTCCTACAAGGTCGGTACTATTGAGAAAGAAGTCTATGAAGAACACATAAAGAGGAAGACAGAGGCTAGAGGAGAAATGCAACAGGACATACAAAACGCCCGAGGCAAAGATGATATAAAGGTCCTAACTATGGACGTGCAATCGGTTCTGTTTTGTCCCAAGATAAAAGCAAGCGCTCTCTATTATAAGACCAAATTGGCATGCCATAATTTCACTGTATTTGACACAATTTCAAAAGATGTTTGCTGCTACTTCTGGCACGAAGTGGAATTTGGCCTCACTGCTGATGCGTTTGCGACCTGTATTGTGGATTATGTGACATCCCTTATCACTAAAGGCGCCATTGAGATCATAATCTACAGCGATGGTTGCTGCTATCAAAATCAGAACACCACTTTGGCCAACGCATTACTTCTGACAGCACAAAGACACAACGTCACAATTACACAGAAATATTTAGAGAAAGGCCATACGCAGATGACAGTTGACAGTGTACATAGTACAATTGAAAGACGCATCCGAAAGCAGGACATATTTGTCCCATCAAACTATGTAGAACATATGAAAATTGCCCGGAGAGATAACCCTTATCGAGTTAAGTATTTGCAATATAACTTTTTCAAGGCCTACAGCAAAATTCAAAGGTACACTTCTATTAGACCAGATTGGTCACATGGGGACGCAGTTGTCACGGATCTACGTCTTCTCCGCTACTATCCAGATGGTCACATTGAGTACAAACTCAATTTCTTGGATCAATTCTCTGACCTGCCAAAGCGGCACACCCGTAGCACTCCACCAACCGTTGTAGAGCAGGCTGCCGATGCACGTTCTCCTATTAAAGGATCCAAATATAAGCATCTACAAGAATTAAAGATAGTCATTCCCTCTGACTACTACAGCTTTTATGACACCCTACCATACAAAAAGTTATCTTGACATGCATAATACAGTCAATATATAGAGTGTCGTAATAGCTGTTGTAGGCATTGGTCGGACTGACATTGTACTCGTTAAAACGAAGTGTCGTATTATAAAACTTATAGTTCAGTAACATTGTCATGCTGCCTTCCTTACGTGTCTAACTCTTTCTTTTCTGTTTCATTGTTAACGTTTTAATTCAAATATCCAAAGCTGCTAATGTACACGTATAGTTACGATAACGTCTTTCCACGTGTTCGATTATTATAGTATTTAGTACTGTACGTATTGACTTAGTATGATTTACGAGGCATATCAAGCGTTTTAATCTGAATTTCTTGATAAATTGTAGTTTCTAGTTCTCTGTTCAGTGTTCATGTATAAAGTTCGCGAAATGCAGTGCACCAAAATACAAAGTTGATTCTAATAATTCTTAGAGGGAGTAGAAACGTCTTGAAATAATTATTGTCAGCATTAATATTAAAATAATTAATGATTTTAATCTACATCCATGCTTATCCCGTTGTGAGGTTGTTATTTCGCAAATCATTTCTTTTGCGCTTTTACTGTTGTTGTGGTGCTTTTATAAAGATGCTTTGCTCTGTTTCATGATTGTTTGAAAAATAAAGTTTATATAGGTATGTTAAACTGCAATCAGTTGTTGTGTCATGCTATTACAGATGTATTGTATAGTTCGCGCGAGTAAATAAAGTATTTACAAATGCACCCGGGGTATACGAGCCTGACACGTTGTACAAAATGTATGCTTTATTTACTTACACGAACTATACATTATACAATGTTGATAACACAACATTTGGTTTTCAACAAACAACATCTAAGCTCTGGATGTATCATGTAACCTGTGCCGATACCGCTCTCCCACTCTCAATGGAGAGGAGAAATGCCGGGTAAATGTCTTGCTCACGGAAATCAGCAACTGCTGTCTCTGGTGGGATTCGAACCCTGGACCTCTCGATCAAGAAGAGCACGTTTTACCATTTAAACGGTAGTTTTATATGCAGCCTCGTGAGAATTAGTATCCGTGCACTAATTGGACAAAATCGGCAAGAGTGTCGCAGTGGTTTACCCAGTGGCCTTCTAATCAGACCATCAAATCAAATTCGCAAAAGACGTATATTCAATATAAGACCAAAGTTTGGAAAAAAGTAAGTTCGCATTGGATGTATATGAATATACGACTTTTGCGAATTTGATTTTAAGTTCTCAAAGGTCGTATGTGTGTTTCTTCAATAACTACAAAGCATTATTTTTAATTCACACGTACATTATAATAAGTACTCTATAAATTACATCTGCTCCAAATTTCACGATGATAGAGCGAGTTATTTACATTTTAGACAGTTTTTTGCAGTTTCTGAAAAGTGGCCAAATCCCACATACGAGGTTTGCGAAGACCACCGACGATATGAATTGGAGCGTATTTTGTATTTTGCACCATCCTCCAAAACATAAAATGATTAATATTCTTCTGGGTGCGTCGCCCCGATTAACTGGGCATTTTATTGAGCATACTACCCCTTTTCTTTCTTTCTCCACCACGACCTACATCTCTTTCTGTCTCATGCTTACTCATTATAATCTGTTTGTTAAGGTGCTTCATCGTCAGTTGGTGTATTCTGTCTGGTAAGCTGCTTCATCGTCAGTTGGTATATTCTGTCTAGTAAAGTGCTTCATTGTCAGTTGGTATATTTTGTGTAGTAAAGTGCTTCATCGTCAATTGGTTTATTCTGTCTAGTAAAGTGCATCATTGTCAGTTGGTATATTCTGTCTGGTAAGGTTCTTCAATTGTCAGTTGGTATATTTTGTATAGTCACGTACTTCATTGTCAGTTGGTATATTCTGTCTGGTAAGGTGCTTCATTGTCAGTTATTATATTCTGTCTGATAAGGTGCTTCATTGTCAGTTGATATATTTTTCTCTGGTAAGGTGCTTCATTGTCACTTGGTATAATTATTCTGTCTGGTAAGATGATTCATTGTCAATTGCTATATTCAGTCTGGTAAGGTGTTTTATTGTCAGTTGTTATATTCTGTCTGGTACGTTGCTTCATTGTCAGTTGGTTTATTCTGTCTAATAAAGATCTTCATTGTCAGTTGGTATATTCTGTCTGGTAAGATGATTCATTGTCAATTGCTATATTCAGTCTGGTAAGGTGTTTTATTGTCAGTTGTTATATTCTGTCTGGTACGTTGCCTCATTGTCAGTTGGTTTATTCTGTCTGGTAACTTGCTATATTGTCTGTTGTTATATTCTGTATCGCAACATGATTCTGTGGGATCCTCTCATTGGTCACGACTTGCGTGCGTTACATATATGTATGGTTAACAATTTGCACACTAGCGGCATATATAATCACTTTAGCACACAACATAGAGCCAGGTCAGACGGCACGTTCTGTACCGTCTGACCAGGCGCTAGGTTGCTCGGATAGTAGAGCTAAAACATGTGGCTGAATAGCAAAAACATCAGACGCGGCGTACATTGATCTGGATCTATTTTGTTTGAAAATGTGAGTTTATGTACTCAGCAGGCATATGGTTAAATATACAAGTGGACACTTTCGTTTTGCAACAAAAATGAATTTAAGAATTCTGTTCTGTTCTTGTTTAAGGTTATAATCCTAGTCATGTGCACATGTTAAACCTGCAAAACGAGTATTACTAACGTGAGATTTTAAAACACCTGACATAACATAGACATTATTCTAAATTGATATCAAGGGTCGTCTGTTTAGCAATTCGCAACGGCAAAGAAAAGAAAGTATACAAGTGTTACATAGTCGTTTGAAGAAAGAATACCTTCTGTAATATATATATATATATAGTCTTAAAGTATTACTAATATATCTCAACATTTATCGGACTTTAAGCTATATATATATATATATATGTATTGGAAGAGATAATAATATACACATTGCATGCTAACAATAACAACCCTGGAGCCGTAAGTACTTGTTTTTGCCAAGCAGAATATAGCCAGCAGAATATACTCAACAGATAATAGCCAACAGAATAACGTTTGTATAATAACGCCAGCAAAATATAGCCAGTAAAATGTAGTCAGCAGAACATAGCCAGCAGAATAACGTCAGCAGAATAACGCCAGCAGAATATAGCCAATAGAATAACGCCAGCAGAATATAGCCAATAGAATAACACCAGCAGAATATAGCCAATAGAATACCGCCAGCAGAATATAGCCAATAGAATAACGCCAGCAGAATATAGCCAATATAATAACGCCAGCAGAATATAGCCAATAGAATAACGCCAGCAGAATATAGCCACTAGAATACCGCCAGCAGAATATAGCCAATAGAATAACGCCAGCAGAATATAGCCAATATAATAACGCCAGCAGAATATAGCCAATAGAATAACGCCAGCAGAATATAGCCAATAGAATAACGCCAGCAAAATATAGCCAGTAAAATGTAGTCAGCAGAACATAACCAGCAGAATATACATTGCGGAATATAGCCAGCAGAATAACACCAGCAGAATATAGCAAGCGGAATATAGCCAGCAGAAAATAGCCAGTAGAATAACGCCAGCATAATAGAACAGGCAGAATATAGCCAAGCAGAACATAGGCAACATAATATAGACAGCAGAATAACGCCAGCAGAACATAGCCACCAGATTAACGCCAGCAGAATAACCACAGCAGAATATAGCCCGCACAATATAGCCAGCAGAATAACGCCATCAGAATACCGCCAGCAGAATAACGCCAGCAGAATAACGCCAGCAGAATATACCTTGCGGAATATAGCCAGCAGAATAACGCCAGCAGAATATAGCAAGCGGAATATAGCCAGCAGAAAATAGCCAGTAGAATAACGCCAGCATAATAGAGCAGGCAGAATATAGCCAAGCAGAACATAGCCACCAGATTAACGCCAGCAGAATAACGCCAGCAGAACATAGCCACCAGATTAACGCCAGCAGAATAACGCCAGCAGAACATAGCCACCAGATTAACGCCAGCAGAATAACGCCAGCAGAATATAGCCCGCATAATATAGCCAGCAGAATAACGCCATCAGAATACCGCCAGAAGAATAACGCCAGCAGAATATAGCCAGCAGAATATAGCCAGTAGAATATAGCCAGTAGAATATAACCAGTATAATAACGCCAGCATAACATAGCCAGCAGAATAACGCCAGCAGAATATACCCTGCGGAATATAGCCAGCAGAATAACGCCATCAGAATATACCCTGCGGAATATAGCCATCAGAATAACGCCAGCAGAATATAGCCAGCAGAATATAGCCAAGCATAATATAGTCAGCGGAATAACGCCAGCAGAATATAGCCAGCAGAATAAAGCCAGCAATATAAAGCCTGCAGAATATAGCCAGCAGAATATAGCCAGCATAATATAGCCAGCGGAATATAGCAAGCAGCATAAAGCCTGCATACTATAGCCAACATAATATAGTCAGCAGAATATAGCCAGCAGAAAATAGCCAGCGGAATATAGCCAGCAGTATAAAGCCTGCAGAATATAGCCAGCAGAATATAGCCAGCAGAAAATAGCCAGCAGAATATAGCCAGCGGACTAACGCCAGCAGAATATAGCCAGCAGAATATAGCCAGCAGAATATAGCCAGCGGACTAACGCCAGCAGAATATAGCCAGCAGAATATAGCCATCGGCCTAACGCCAGCAGAATACAGCCAGCAGAATATAGCGAAGCAGAATATAGCCAGCGGAATAACGCCAGCAGAATATAGCCAGCGGAATAATGCCAGCAGAATATAGCCAGCAGAATAAAGCCAGCAATATAAAGCCTGCAGAATATAGCCAGCAGAATATAGCCAGCATAATATAGCCAGCGGAATATAGCCAGCAGCATAAAGCCTGCATACTATAGCCAACATAATATAGTCAGCAGAATATAGCCAGCAGAAAATAGCCAGCGGAATATAGCCAGCGGACTAACGCCAGCAGAATATAGCCAACAGAATATAGCCAGCGGACTAACGCCAGCAGAATATAGCCAGCAGAATATAGCCAGCGGCCTAACGCCAGCAGAATACAGCCAGCAGAATATAGCCAAGCAGAATATAGCCAGCGGAATAACGCCAGCAGAATATAGCCAGCGGAATAATGCCAGCAGAATATAGCCAAGCAGAAGATAACTACGATGAGAATGTAACATGTATTCGAAATGATAACATTTGTGTCAAGTAGTTTTAAGATTCCAATGGCGGTTCAAGAGTGAGGCAATAAGGCAGGCAGTAAGGCGCTTGAGTGGGAGGAATGGGGTGGTGTGGGTTATTGCAGAACAGGGAAGGGCAGTGGACAGGGCAAGAATACAGATATGCAGAGGTCATTCCGTATCCCTTCCCGCAAGGTGCCTTGGATAGTAACAACAGTACACTAGTGTACAGTGCAATATCGTCTTTCTGAACCTAGCATCTGAGTGACCAATCATCATAATTGTAAATGGTCAAATGATGCAATTGTAAATTGTAATAATGTAGCACAGGTGGAATAATGAATAGAGTATATGTTGTTACATGGTTACATTCAAATAAATAACAACATAAATACAAAATACTATTACTGACCTTCTAGCGCAACGAAGAATAGTCCTTCCTGATTGTTCGCATCTACACTGCTAAATGCAACTTGAATATAATGCGAATTCAAAGAATCCTGTACTATGCCATTTTCATAATAGCTGTCACAATTGATGCTCTTCAATGCTGAGCCTGTTCCGTTCTTAAACACGAGTGTCTGCTTACATATTGTTGTATCTAAATACAGATCAGCATCGATTGTATAAACAATAACATCCGAGGAACACGAATGCACTTCCAGTGAGCACGTGCATGACACATCACCATTCGTATCATATGGATAACCCTCGTTTGTTAGGTAGAGTGGCATACCGGCTGACAGAATCGTCTTGCTGGAGCATATAGACGCGACCCGTGTCTCTGGTAATAATAAAATAATAAATAATACATAAGCACAACTGGTGCGGTTCAAATATTTATTTAGAGATGCTACAAACAAGAAACAGTAAAGCGCCTACATGGTTCATCGTTATTGATTTATGTTCTGCCCCAAACATGTGCAGCTGAATCAATCGTCAGTCGCAGATGAAGGTATCGTTCTTGTACTATTCATAATGCATGACTACGCTTCAATGCAGTTTCCAATATTATGATTGGATACCGGTACAGTAAATATATCGTAACAGCTCGGATCAGACAGGGTATATACGTCTTAAAATAATACCTTTCGCGTGCCTCGTGAGTCTTAAAATAAAATATCGTCTGCAGCTCGGGGAAAGTCATCCAAGCCGACACTATATACTCGTATACCCTGTCAACAAACCAAATAGCATAACAATGTGTACGTAAGCAAATACGTTATTCGGCAAGGGTCACACGTAGTAGCGTAGTAGGCCTCGTCGTTGGCTAAGTTGCGCCAATGGGTGTTTGGTTATGTCATACACACACACGCGGTTAGGTTGCTATCTTGACCCAGTATTCGCATATCGAGTAAATAAACATGTCCATAGAAGACGAGTTTAACGGGGAACGTCGTTTGTTTGTTTATTTGTGTATTCTGGTTTTAGGCTTGCATCAGCACCAGCTTTGGATTATAGCGCCGGCGGGCAGTTTACCTAACAACACCCTTTCTAGGCAGGTTCCAGCGGTTAACCAGTACTTGACAACTTGACAACTACATCGTTAGTTATTAAATCTCCGTCTATACACAGTTTAGCGATATTCTGCTTCAATTCACTTCGTTGGGTTGATTTATGATTGTGTTAGATCTGTTTTCATTAAAATGTGCAAGGACACGGCAAATTCATCGTCCATAACAGAACATTTGATTACTATACATGTCAACATATACAGATCACGTTGAGCTGTCAAACATGACAATAATAACTTTAATGGCGAGCCCAAGAAAGGAAGAGTAACATAGTTGAATAATGGCAAAGGTAGAAAGACTCGGTCATGTACCATATGTAGTAGAACGACAGAAACAAGCTAGTACAGTTATCCCCGACTAATCCGATTTGGACAAAGACCCGTCAGCATAGCTCAGGTATCGTCATGTGGAGAAGGGGCTGGTTGAAAATCTCCTTCGTGAAGAATGTCACAGAGATGAATTGTTAAGTAACACCGAGCAATACAACAGACTCAATAGCATTCGAATAAATGGCATAATCGATGAAACAATGGGTAAGGTCATGCCAATAAGAGTGGGTGGAAAACCAGACACTCGAGTCCATGATGAAGAAAAGCAAGAAAAACCACCCTTGCAATTGGTTACACGAGTACCAGTGAATGCGGACACAACAGCAGCTGTTTTCATCAAGACACTAAACAAAGAAATGCCAGGTATACAGCTACAAGTTGGGGACATCGATATGTGTCACCGATTAGGCAAGAACAATGGTACCTCAAATAGACAGATCATTGTTAAATTCACTTCAAGGCTCATACGCAACAATAGCTTGAGGCGTAAAAAGGAACTACGAAGGCCTATGTTTGTCACAGAAGACTTAACTAAAACAAATCATCTTGTTCCACTGATTGTTAAACGGAAGGAACTGGATGAAGTAGATACAGCCTGGACCATGAACGGCACTATTTTCTACAAAGACAAAATGGGCAATGTGCACACATTTCTGTACAAAGACTTTGACTCTTGGTTGGACCTACCATGGCCATCTACATAAACAATGAAAGTGCAAAATCTGATAAAGTTGAATGAACCAACACTTTTGAGTGGAACTGTACAATTAAAACTTCGTGATATATAATTATAAATATATCTATATAGCTATGCATTATGAGAGCACTTTATATTACTGTTATATGCATGATTTACAAGACTAGGCCAGGAATGAAATATGTATGTTCGTTGTTGCTTGGCTGAATAATAGCAGACGGTTGATTGTCGACATAATGAAATGATTGGCAGTAAACAAACATTCAATATTTTGTTGGCCTAAAATGATGCATACAGTCATGACGTATCATTTAAATGGTCAATGATTATCTAGCGATAACATTGGTATATCCATAGGTTTTAGGCCGAAAACGATCTAATATGTAAACTATTGGTCTGTGCGCGGTGTGTAGCGCTTAGCACCAGGCACAACACCAATATTTTACATACTGGTCCCATTTGAGACCTACATATTACTTTATAACACACGCGTATATAATTATTATGATCTTATTAATTAAAATGTCGTAAAATTACGTGTATGATTTAATATAATACTCCGGCCTTTGGACAGCAGTTCAATATTGATAATAATGATGGATTGCCAGTAACAAGGTATGACGTCACGATTGTATTTGAAGGAACGTTGAAATATGTATATTTGAAGTCTTTATGTCAAAAACAAACATACCAATATTGTCATGTAGTAAGTCATTATATCCAAATGTAATGGACTATATTTTTATCTTAGACCACGGAATATCAACGTGAATTGATCAATTGTTATTGAGGTATCCCTCACAAACAATTCCAATATTTACGCTTCGTTAGGTATTTGCCATATAGGGTTGATAGCTTAGACTGACAATTTGATCTGTGTAACATCCACATGGTGTCTGTTCCGAGGAGTGTATCACAGCTGTGGCGAGACCTCGTTGGTAGAGTTTGACTATATCACTGACACACATTATGAAATGCAGTCCTTGGAAGCAGATCCTATTTGGAGTGTTCTAACTTGCCATAAATTGGCCAGCATATATTTGTTTCTGAATGTTTATATGCCTAAGTTATTATTTCAATGAACGTGTACATGCTATTTTTCGGGGAAGATGAAATAAAAAGCACGTGAACCATTCCTACATGTAAAGGATTGAGTAGTAGATACCGTTTCCATCTGATTGGTACATAAATGTATGCACTGTCATATTGATATATATGAAAGATACCATTTATTTACTTCTGCATATCACGCAACATAATAATACTGCTGTTTTAGATATACTTTCTCTATGCCCAACATACATCAATTACGTATGTAAATTGTACTACATAATTACTCATTTTGTTGTACTAGATCAGAGTATACACCACATAATATATATATATGTATTTAATTGAATTCTAGAAAAATCTTTAATGCTGCATGTAAAACTCTAGATCCTTTCCTGTTATGACACTTATATACGTACCCAATACATTAACATGTTACTCATTCACGGATGTAAATACAACATAATGACATTGTTTTACCGGATTAGAGTATATTTCCTATAAAGTTTTCGAACCTAATCTCATTCAAGCACTACAATGTGGTCGAACATTTTCCTGGATCCGTTCATTACAACTACATACACTTATGCCCAAGCTTTGTTATATTTCTAAACGATCGTTTCCATCATGGATTCATGTTTATCTTTCATTTGTAAAGCAAAATGGAAATATGTTCATATAATGTCCGCGGGCTTGCAAACACCAAGAAGCGACTGCAACTATTCCAGTGGTTAAAAAGCAAAAAATGTCACTATGCCTCTTACAGGAAACTCATTCTACTAAAGAATCATTTGGAAAATGGAAATCAGAATGGAAATGTGAGGCATATTAAATGTTTAGCGGAACAAAGCATGCGTAATCACAAACGTTGAAGAAATAATAAACGGTCGAATAATGTCACTGGAACTAAAAATAACAGAACTTCAATTCACTTTAATCAATATTTATGGACCAAATACAGATGACCAACACTTTTACAAAGTGCTAGAAAAATACCTCCTAGAAAATAATGATACAAATGTTTTAATAGGCGGTGATTTTAATACTATATTAGATATTGACACAGATAGGAAAAACTGTCGAAAGGACACGTATCTTAAATGTATACAAACAATTTATGATATTGTAAAACAAAACAAGTTCGTAGATATGTGGAGACATTTAAATCATTCTGTTTCTCAATTTACATGGCATTCAAATACGAATCCACCAATATTCAGCAGACTGGATTATTTCCTAATGTCGGAGTACCTATGTAATGTTGTTAAAGATTATGTGATAATGCCAAGTTTTAAATCCGATCATTCAATAGTTGTTCTAAACATGGAGATATTTAATCAAATTAGAGGAAAGGGATATTTTAAGATTAATAACAGTTTGCTATTAGATGATGACTACCAATTGATTAGCAAACAAAGTATTATCGAAACTTGTACATTTAATAAAAATGCAAACCACAATACACTGTGGAAAATAATAAAAATAAAATATTTGAAATGAATCGATACATTTATGCAAGAGATAAAAAACAACAACAGTGTAAACAAGAACTTTAACTGAGGAAAACCATAGAAGAATTAGAACATAAACTAGCTGATGATAATACAAACACCAACAATTTAAGAGAACGATTAAATGAAACACATGACCTGCTTAGCTATACTTGAACACAGAATAAATGGAATTATGATAAGAGAAAAAGCTATTCATATTGAATATAACGAAAGAAATACAAACTATTTTGCTAATTTAGAAAAACGGCACGTTGAGCAAAAGAATATCACTGCACTTATCGTTTCCAATAAAATTATAACTGATCCAACCACAATTCTAGAAGAGGAATGGATATTTTATAAAAACTTATATAAACACAAACAAACAGCTGCTTCATGTCTCAACTTCTTTAATGAAACAGTAACTAATTTAGAATTAGATGATTCTCGACAGTGTGATGGCCTCTTAGCCGAGTTTGAATGTTCCCAAGCACTATATTAAATGAAAAATAACAAAAGCCCTGGTTCCGATGGTTTAACAGTTGAATTTTACAAACTATTCTGGAAACATTTAAAGGAATACTATATTAAATCGATAAACGTTTGTTCTCAACAAGGTGAATTAAGCAACATGCAAAAACAGGGCATAATAACAATCTTACCACAATCAGGAAAATACTCGCAACTTCTGTCAACTTGGCGGCCTATTAGTCTCCTCAATATAAAAAGGTGTTGCATAAAATAATAAGTCCTGAACAAACCGGTTTCATGAAAGATCGCTATATAGGCGAAACTGTTAGACTGATATTTGAAATCATTGAATATGCTGACGACAATGATCTCCCTTGACTGCTCTTCTTCTAGGCTTATGAAAAAGCATTTAACAGTCTTGACCACGAGTTCATATTCAAGTGTTTAAATCACATAACATGTGGAGACTCCTTGACTAATGGGGTTCGCTTGTTCTACAATCAGTCAACTAGTGTCATCATCAACAATGGTAATATGTCTGAAGCTTTTCCAATTGAAAGAGGTGTACGACAAGCATGTCCATTGTCATATTCTCTCTTCATTATATGTATGGAACTACTATCAAACTTCATTACAAACGATAATACAGTAGTTGGAATAAAAATAAGAAATAAAAAATTCAAACAAACCCTGTTTGCGGATGATGCGACATACATTAATAATGGTCAGAAAGAATCTTTTGAACGCCTAATTATGATTATTAAAGAATATGGTAAGGAGTCAGGATTAAAATCAAAGGTATTGCATTCAGGCTCTTTAAAAACTTCAAATGTAAAATACAGAATCCGCTAAAACTTTAGGAATGAACTTCTTTAATGACAAGGAAAGAAATATAAAAAATAACCTAGAACAAAAACTACTAGAGTTCAGAAATTGTTTAAAACAGTGGCAACATCGAAAGCTAACTTTAATGCGAAAAGTTATGATAATAAAAACGTTTGCTTTACCAAAGCTTGTATATCCGTTCCGTCTCTAACCCTGAACCTGAAGTCGTAACAGCGATAATGAAATCAATATATTGTTTTATTTGGGATAATAAACCAGATAAAATAAAAGAAACGTACTGATACAAAATTTTGAAAAAGGAGGATTAAAGCTTACGGATGAAAGAACATGTGTGTATTCAATAAAATCATGCTGGGTAAAAAGAATACCGAACACTCAAAACAAAGGACTTTGGAAAATATTTTATGATAACATTCTGAATAAGTATGGGGGCGATTTTATATTTGAATGTAATTTATCTACAAGGGATATTTCGGATATTTGTGGTAGCAACTATTTCCTAATGGATGTATTGACAGCATGGTTTAAAGTAGTCTCCGATTTCAATAAACAATCAAAATATGATGGAATTAATGAACCTACAATTTGGAATAACTCACATGTGAAAATAGATGGCTAAATAATGATATTCCAGAATTGGTTCGATAAAGGTATACGCTTCATGGAACAACTTTTTGACTTTCGAACTAATAAGTTCTTAACCTTCAATGAAGCAAAAAATATATTTAATATGGAGGAGCGTGACTTTCTAAAATACCACCATGTCATAAGCAATATACCATCTAACATAAAATCGAACTTAAAGCAATATATGCTAATGCAAAACAGAATATAAACACTTGTTCAAAAAGTAAAAAACTCTAGGAACACAAACCAATTACTATATAAAATGCAAATGGATTATATAAATAGGGAAACATGAAAATATGAAGGCAAATTAATGGTCAATACTCCTTCATGAGCAAAATCTCACAAGGAAATATATCTATTGTGTTCCACTCGCGGCAACAATAGATACAACGCTAAGATGTGTTCAATATCAATTTGTAATGTAGTATGCATGTTGAAAGTATTGAGCATATTTTCTGGGCCCACATAATTATACAACATTATTGGAAAACGACTTAGTGATATTTTAAAATCAAAAGGATTGTGTGTCGAGTTCAAATTTAAAGATATCTGTTTTGGTAAAATAGATAGAAAAGGAAATGACACCATTGTAACAAATTTCATAATAATTCTAAACAAATATTATATTATACGAATGACAATTTAAACTTAAGAACAACTTTAGAAAGGGAAATCGCACTAATGAATGATAAATTAGATAAACACAACATAAATTGGTCTAGATTTATTTGAACATATTGTTTTCTAAGACAACTGTTACAAATGAATCCTTCAGATGGAAACAATCACCCCCCGCATATTTTAGTTCTCTCTTTTCCCCATTTCTACATCACTCTCCAAAACAAAACAATACCTATTATAAACATATAATGCGAATATGCATAATATAAACAAGTTATCATAATAATAATGTAAAAGAAATTACCTTGCATCAAATATGTGAATGTATAACTATTCATGTCATTATATATAGCCATATCACTTATATGTATGTTGTACATTATATGTCTATAACTGGAAATAAAAGGGATTACCCGCTCGGGGCCTCAAAATGAAAAATAAAGAATTCCATATCTGGTGAATCTGGTTTGTATGGTGTTGGCTCCATATTGTATTACATTACTCAAGATTGTGTAGTACCAGAGTGTTGTACATAGTCATTTCGAAAACTGTGTCTCGTTGTTTAGAGTCTATTGGCGAAAACTTTGTTTACCATTGTATTAATGAAGTTGCTGAGTCCCCTCCCCTCCAATGAGACAAAAGCAATGGACTGGACATGATTTATATACGTATAGAGGGGTTACACGACATGAAAATGGAATAGCAAGATAACACGTTCTCTCACGGCCAACATATAGTGCTCACAATGTCTGGTTGTCATCGTGTATTGCAAATATTCTCTTTGCTAACACATTGATCACAATTGCAGGTTGTTACGTGACTATGTAGTCCTCTACTACCATGTAACATGCATGTTGCAGCTAGCCTGGAGCTCAAACCCAGTTAAGATTTGTTCATATGTCGGTATATTGTGCTAGCCAAGATGATATAACTCGGCCACAAGGGTATGAACATTGGACTGGCTGCACGTGTTATCATCCCAACCTTGAGAACAGTATGCACGTTACCACAGAATGAATATAGTTTGTTTAAGACGAGATTACTGGTCATACCCGCTATGCAACATCAGTGGCATTTAATAATTCATTATGCCAACAATATGAAACATGTACTTATACAGTGAATACTAATGATATGATCGACACTGAGAACATATGATTAAGTCTAATCCTCCATAAGGTACTGCTCGAACTACACGTGATTTAATTGTTGACTAAACTCATTCAATTACTATTTCACCAGGAAAGTAGCGAAAACATTACTAGAGTCGGATACGATCGGATCGGGAACTAATTAAATCACTTTATTATTATGGAGCCTTGTTCTCATGACTATATATCGGGGAACCTGGTACTCGTCCAAGTTATATATGGTACCAATATTACATGACTAGTTATCGCAAAACATGTTACTCGACCAAGGTCTATATGGTACCAGTATTACAAGACTAGATATCAGGTAACCTGCTACTCGTACCAGCTCTACAAGATACAAGTATTACCAGACTAGATATCGGGGAACCTGCTACTCGTACCAGCTCTACCAGGTACAAGTATTACAAGACTAGATATCGGGGAACCTGCTACTTGTCCAAGTTCTATCAGGTACCAGTATTATATGACTAGATATCGGGTAACCTGCTACTCGTACCAGCTCTACAAGGTACAAGTATTACCATACTAGATATCGGGGAACCTGCTACTCGTACCAGCTCTACCAGGTACAAGTATTACAAGACTAGATATCGGAGAACCTGCTACTTGTCCAAGTTCTATCAGGTACCAGTATTATATGACTAGATATCGGGTAACCTGCTACTCGTACCAGCTCTACTAGGTACGAGTATTACCAGACTAGATATCGGGAAACCTGCTACTCGTCCCAGCTCTATCAGGTACAAGTATTAATTGACTAGATATTGGGGAAACTGTTACTCGTTAGAGCTATAGCAGATACCAGTATTACATGACTAGATATCGGGGAACCACGCAGTCGTTCTTTGTTTTTGACAAGCAAAGATATCCGGGGTTATTGTTCTATATAATCATTTGGATAGCATATTATATGTGCATGGTTACCAAAGACATTACGATATAGGACGTTATAGGCAATTATCCCATTTATCAATAGTAAAAATAACGGGTTACAAATACATTTGTGGGGGTTGTATCACGGAAAAATACAAACCTGAATCACTATTGGTCAAGTCGTGATAGCACAGTGGTGGGGCGTTTTCTTCAGATGCGAGAGGGCCGGAGTTCGCGCCCAGCTGTAGATGTTGCGGTGCGGGTATGACACCCCCACCCGGAAATATCCCCCATGGTAGGCGAACATGGCCGCCGCCTTATAAGCACCCATGTATGATATACTCAGCGTGTGCTATACAGTCATGTTCTTCTTATAATATGATCTTCAAATCGTATGAATATGCTAGTCCGTGCAAATTGTGAGTATCTGTCTTCATTTAGTACTTAAAACGATACTATTTACGTAACACTCTCCCAACACTCAAGCATGACTGGGAGGCGCTTAATCAGGGATAGTAGTTAATGCATCTAACTACTATTAAATTGCCATGTATGTTGACTTCTATTCGCACACTTCAATATATAGTATATTATTATAATACTATGCCATATGCTGAATACCTGAATGTACAATAACCTACAACTAGTATATCGTAAGCTTCAAAAGACAATACATTATTATAATAATATGCCATATTCTGAATAATTGCATGCATATCAACACTAAACTGGACACATAATTAGTAGTATACATACGTGGTATACAGTAGTATTGTAGAATGATGTACGAATTGGATTGAAGTCCTGAACCGAAGTCGTGGGCAGCTGAAAGGTCGACATTACATGATGACCGACCCGAGCATGTAACTATATGCCATATTCTGAATAACTGCATGCATATCAACACTATACTGGACACATAATTAGTATTATACATACTTGGTATACAGTAGTATAGTAGAATGATGTATGAATTGGGTTGAGGTTGTCCTGAACCGAAGTCGTGCGACGCTGAAAGGTCGACAATACATGACGACCGACCCGAGCATATCCCACGGAATATCTCTGTGTCCTCAGTAGAACCAGGTACTGTTGCATCGGTGGCAATATATGTGCAACATTCACTTATGCAACGATCATCGTAGAAATACATAACGGACTCGAATGCGATAATCTCATCTCCATCACAAAGTATACTAACACTTTCTAAACCATCACATGCTGTTGCCTTCAGTAGTGTCTCACTTGAAGATAACTGAGCTGAAAATATAACAAAACTCAAGATGATTTCCATAATTTGATATGGATGCAAAAGCTGACATTTCTGTTAGTAGATGAGCCCACAAAAAGGACATCTACTATACTCATATTCATTGATATATACGAATAATCCGCAAAACATAACATAGGTAACTTTTCCTAAGATTGGAAATAGTGATCAGTTCCCTGTTTTCTGTAACAGGGACGTACCGGAAAGGTGGCGCACCCTACACACCCTAAACACGAAACCAATACTTTTCGTAATTCCAAGCAATGGCTTCTTTTGTGTTTCTATATACAAAGTGTGCAACGTGTTTAGCAATTGTCAATACAATATGCATTACATAACTTGTAATAATAACTATGAATGCACATGTGATTGAAAAACAATATATAAGAACAATAATATCAATTTCTTTACAAACATATCAGCTGCAGGTTGATGCATGAGCTTGTTCACATGTAGTACATACATGCAATCAGTAATACATGTATTTAATAAGAATGTATATGTGATATATAACGTACTATTGAAGCAAAACGACAATATTAATTATTTAAATATCTGTATGCTTGATTTACAAATTGATATAGATATATTTTGATGCAATATATATTCGTACATTATTTTAGTTCAAATTTGATTAATTGATATAATTATATCATATTCTCTCTCTCTACTATTCACCTACACAATACGCCTTGTATATTGTATATACACTAATATTCCAGCTAATAAATGTTATAGCCAATTACTATATAATTAATTTCGAATGTCTTAAATTTGTTTTTATTGCACAGGTCATAAAATTCGTATGTACTTCATCCCAGATGTTGCGTGTAGCTGGACATTCAATAAATACATGAGTATATGTTTCAATGGTATTGTAAATATGACAATTAGGTGAGATAGACAAACAGTTCTTCCATTCATATCTTATCTCTCTTGATTGGATTATTAACCAGTTTATATTCTTAATTTTATTATCTTATAGTTTATGTATCATTCTGTAGAATGGTTCCCTGGGATTTCTTCTTTAAAACGGTGCACCGAGTAGTTATATATCTACCTTTGTTTTGTCACATTTATATTTATAGCAGCATTACATCGTATGAAATAAAAGATATTTGAAAAATTCAAATTTACGTATGGGTAGCAATGCGCTACACATTATAACATTATACTTTGTATGCTTATGTTCATTTGGTAAACGGTGTTTTTATGCGAAAAAACAAACTCGAAACCGAAAGTAGGACTTTCCGAATCGATCGGTCAAGCACTTGTTTACAACCGGAATGCATCGTCCGCACTTGTTTACATTCAGAATGCATCGTCCCCATTTGTCCCACGTTGTCATTAGTATTTATATTTTACCTAAAACATCGTTTATTACGATGTAATGCTACTTTAAAATTCAGCCGGGACCGTTCGATTCCAAATCCGACACTCTACATCTTGACCACGGACGCACTACTATGTGATGTATTCAGCATTAACACGTTTATAATTCTCGTTTACTGTTCTACATTGTATATTAAATGGAACAGTACCTGTATATAGCCGGATTTGTATTGAAAGCATAAAACAAAGAAGGTATGTACACAGTGACATTATTTCACTAATAAGAGCAATCCGAATGTAAATTCCATTTACAAGGCGATCCTGTCTGCGTTACTTCCTCGTCGGTCAGGGGACGCTCTTAGTAACACGCTTACATAATTTAATAGCCAACATGTCACGAGATTAGTTATAATACAGTGATTAAAACATCTTAAATGATAATTTACAGCGGCTTCAACACACTACTGTGCAACACGTCAGCATTGAGGAAATCCAATATTTTTGTTTTAAAGACTTTTTAGTTATGTTTGACTTTTGTTGTAATGTACCTCAAATGAACAATGCGTATTCATTCACGTGTGCAGTAAATAGCTATATCAAAATTTAACTCTACATTACAGTACTATTTTGTATATACGAGTATATTGTGAGAATATATGGTGGTCGCCGGATCGGACAAGTGTGTTTCTCCGGGTACTCCGGTTTCCTCCCACACGAATGACCACATTTACTCTTTCATCCACACCAACGAGAATGATGCATATACGTTATTAGAACTTGCTTCGCAATCCTTGTAAAATAAATAAAGTTACACTTTAAACTGTGTATAATATGAACATTACCTGCATAAAGTCGCAATTGCATTGATAGAATAAAACAAAGAACGTATTCACACATCGGCATTATTTCACTCTACAATCTCCACACTTTAATTATATGCTCACGGGGATACCGTTAGTGTTATTTAATCATCTTAATATCTGGCTTAATTAAATAATGTCTTATAGTCACTGTTAAAGAAACACTAGTCTTAATGACTAACACTGTTTTAAAATCTTAACCATCCATTAACATCATTTTGTAAACAATAATGTTGGTAAGCATTCTTTTTAGAATCCAATACAAGTTTATTTTAACTAAACTGTCCACAGTTATTGCTTCACAGGACTTTGTGAAATACATCCATACCTTGCTTTATATAATAACCCAACCGCACTAAGCGGAAGTCGTGACTGCGAAATGGATGCGCGTTCGCTTCAGGTGTGAAAGGTCCGCTGTTCGAACAGTGCTGGAGCCGTTACGAGTGTGCCCTTATGCAAGGCTTTTAAATTCCACATTGCCCCTTCTCTCTCTTTCATGGCGATGTATTCCATTAGGAATGAGGTCTCGAGAGTGATTAATATCAGTTGAAAGAACTTGTTTCGCAATCGAGCTAAAATAATTGTGTATACAAAAACCACACTGGCCTATAGAATACCGTCCCGTTTACAATATGAGGGTTAGTAGTACCAACACATAGTGGCTCATGCGTTTATATAACTTACAGTGCTACTAGTAGAGACAGCGATATCAGGGGGTTCGGTTGTAAGAGACGGCGATTTGAGGATGTTCGGGTGTAAGAGACACCCATATGAGGGAGTTCTGTTGTAAGAGACAGCGATATGAGGGGGTTCGCTTGTTAGAGACGACTATATGAGGGGGTTCGGTTGCAAGAGACAGCGATATCAGGGGGTTCGCTTGTTAGAGACGCCTATATGAGGGGGTTCGGTTGCAAGAGACAGCGATAGGGTTTCGCCCTGTTAGAGACACTATATGAGGGGGTTCGTTGTTAGAGACGCGGATATGACGGGGTTCGTTTGTCAGAGACGGCGATATGAGGGTCTGTTGTAAGAGCGACGATGACGACGATATGAGGGGGTTCTGTTGTAAGATACGACGATATGATGGGGGTCGCTTGTAAGAGACGACGATATGAGGGGGTTCGGTTGTAAGAGACGGCGATATGAGG
>CM026387.1:85121690-85155758 GCA_014843695.1 Archivesica marissinica
TGCAAGTGCAGATGTATGATGTGACAAAGGCTACGATGCATCCACAAGAGTCATATAGTGTCTAGATACTGGCACATGGGATGCAGCTACTTGCGTGTTTATGATCAAAGGACGCACCTTCACATGATTGCAGTGTCGCGGTTTCTTTTAAGAATAAATAATGACCCCGATTATGACCAAAGTACCTACGTACCTCACATTCATGGGGTTATGGGTGTGAGTGACACGTCATATGGCACGTGTTATGTCGCGTGTTTAGCATGAACATAGTAATGCTAATATAAATCATTCTATACTACTTAGAGCTCTTGTCCCATACAGCTTCCATGGACATCAATTCGTCAATATGCCCGATCGTCCATCATATAGCTCCCCTGTTGTAAATTATGAAAAACGTCATCATCATACCTATCACCCTCATACCCTCACAACATAACCAATCATCACAACCGCCATCATCATAACCATCATCATCAACCCCACCACATAACCGCCATTATCATAACCGCCATCATCATAAACCACCATCATCATAACCGCCATCATCATAACCATCATCAATCATAGCTATCATCATTATAACCGCCATCATCAAAACCGCCATCATCACAACCATCCATCATCATAACCGCCATCATCATAACATCATCTCATAACCGCCTCATCATAACCTCCATCATCATAACCGCCATCATCATAACCATACATCATCATAACCACCACATCATAACCGCCATCATCATAACCTCATCATCATAACCGCCACCATCATAACCGCCATCATCATAACCGCCATCATCATAACCGTCATCAACATAACCATCATCATCATAACCGCCATCATCATAACCGCCATCATCATAACCGCCATCATCATAACCGCACATTATCATAACCACCATCATCATAACCAACATCATCACACTCACAATCACCATTATCATCATCGTCAACTTCATCGTCATAATCAACGTCGTCATCATCCATCATCATCGTCGTCATCATCATCAGTATCATCATCACCATCGACTTCATCGTCATCGTCGTGACAGAACTTTGTGAATATTTTGAATTGCGTAAATCATACCTGTAGGTAATATACTAGAACACTGTTAGCTTGATGTGTTGTCGTCTATACTTACAGCCGAGTGCCCGTCAGAGACTACGGACGATCCGACGTACGGGACATTTGTATGGCCTTCAACTGTAACTGGAGATGTTTCATATATACAATGTCCACATCAACTGTCGGACAGTTCAGCAGTGAAATTTGCCTCCAGGATCTGGTATGGACTAAGGAACTTATTGATGCATGTGATGGGATGAGGGTATGGTATATATTTTGCAGATATATGGGCACATAATAGAACACCATGGATGCAGAGGCTGCGTCCGAATAGGGCATCTTTATATGTTTATTGTGTACATACATCAGATTAGTTTATACAAATTTGTTTTAGCTGGATTGGGATACAAGTTATTTCAACGTATATTAATCACTCTCGAGACCTCATTCCTGATGGAATCCATCGCCATGAAGGAGAGAGAAGAGGCAATGTATTTTCGGGGGAGGTGGTGTCACTAAAATACATCAGTGGCATTCCCCGGTAAATTATAAGCATACAGTTTATTATAGCGATCTTTACGGTAAAGTGAGTTGAGATAAGAGTGTCGATATGTTATCTAAATTGGTTGTAGTCTTTAACTTCTCGTTTTGTAAACACATGCTTGGTTGAGGGATTTCTAACAATCCTGTTTTCATCAATGACAGATATACGATCGCTTTTATTCTCTCAAGTCACCTTCACTGTATTCAAAGTTATATCAAGTGAGATTTTAAAGTTCAGAGTGATGTCACGTACTTTACAAATTGGTAGGTGGCCTTTTGCCAAAAAATGCAACTATTTCAAGCGTCTGAATATAATGTTTCATGTGGTCACAGTTCTCCATATCATGCTTAAAATCACACTCCCAGATAGAGATGTAGGTGTATCCGCTGTCTTCTATACATTATTTTTTCTCCATAATCCTGGCATACAAATCGCCCATGCTCATGTCATTCACACTTGTTGTCTTAGGGCATCCGTGCCAAAAAACAACCACGGAACTCGAGCACCAGAATCTGTTTGATAGAAACCAACCACTTGGTAGGGTCCAATGTGTTTTTCGCCTTTGTTTCTTCCATGTTGGATGTTAATCTGCTTTTTGTGTGTTAGATATGACATCCATTGATAAGCCATGACGGACTGTTTTTGGTCTGGCCGGTAGCCATGTTGCGGTATAACTGCAATGCTCTCATGCTCTAGAAATGTCCTCCTGTCCATGACTTGCGGAGGCAATGGTGATACATATTTCGAAAGGATATATGCGTTGGTAGTCATCAAGCTTTGTTATGTTCATGAACAACGCTCTGTATTTCAGACAGTATTTTCTAAGGATATCCACATCGGATTGGCAATAATGAATAATTTCCTCTTGAAACTTGAATGTGTTATTCTTGCTGTGCTCATACCACTGCAAAAAAGCATTTGCCTAGCTTCTGGTTTCATACTGTCTGGTGTGTAATGTAGGGTGTCTGAGAGATGTTGTAATAGTTCGCATTGGTTTTCCGTGCGATTATACACATGTGGAAAGTAACATTTTGCTACTTCTGTCACACCAACTGATTCTGGCAATTATCTGCTAATGGCATTGGAATAAAGTTCAATGAATCTATCATGCGAATATTACACACAGGTACCTTGATAGGCATGTACTTAGATGGGTTGAAATTACGTCTGACAACATTGTCTTGAAGATATTGTAGTATAGGGTGGTTATCATACCCTTTACAATTGTGGCCGATCACTGTAGCACCACCGTTCTCCTCTGAAAATAGCCATTTTCAAAATACATGTGTTATCTGAGACCCCTGAAACACGCGTTCGTTCTTGCAGCATGACTTGCAACAATACCCTGATGCAACATGACTGTTAGGCACATTTCACACAGTTTATGTACAACACACAGGTTTGGTATATGCTCAAATGTTCCACACCAGGTCTTTCCATAGTGTTTACAGTTACCGTTTTCTGTTGGACAATATCCAGCATCGCATTGGAATCGGTCATCTTGTGTGCATTCAAAATCGAAACATATGTATTGGATGTGTCCTTTCTTGTTAGACTTGTGTTCGATGTTTCTTCGGTAGCAACTGGATGCATATAGCATACATTGTCTTTACACGTTTACAATACACTTCATGACAGGTATGGACCTTCTTGTGTCTATTTATATTAAAATCATTGCATGTGTAATAAACTTATCACGTGATTTTACCACCCTCAATTTTCTTCAAATGCATTTGAAAATGTTGTGTTGTTCTTTTGCATTGCTTACATATCCGCCAATTCTCATCTTCATCTGTATGTAACTGATGGCAGTACACACATGGGTTATTGCAAACATGTCTTTCCTTAGTGTTGTAGCCTTTCTTACAAGTTTCACAGAAGTAATTTTAGAAAGCCTGGTGATGAAGTCAAAACATTCGTCATGGTACTATAGGTAGATAGGAACACACCCTATGTGCCCTCGTAGATCATAACATTGAAATGTTCTTTTGACAACACGTGTATCTGGTAGTTTGGTAAAACAGCTAGAAACCTCTTGACTTCTTCAATTCCGCATTTAGTTAACGGAACCCCTGCCATTCTCTATAAATCTACGGCCATCATCTTTTGAAGACCATATACTCTGCGTATGCTATCCCACTGAGGATGTTTTTTTCTAATCGCGCTATCGCTGTCACTATGGCTCGACCACAACAAAGATCATCGTTATTTCTAATTTGAATGACACTTCCCTTGCTTTGTAGTAACTGTGCTATATATACAAATGTGTTCTCTCCTTTCCCATAGGGTTTCTGAACATGCACACTATTAATGCGAAAGGTTTCATCAATGACCAACTGCTCGTACGACTGAAGAACACTCTCAATTTGAGATACATTGTTGTCTACAGTCAATGATCGGGGCGGCATAAACTCTAGTGTTATTGGAAAATCCAACTCAGGGTTATCAATTGAAATTCATACTAAATCTTTATCGGATATCATTTCTGTGATGTGTTCAATGCTAGATTGAACTATCGTTTTCAGTGTTTTCAAAATATTAGTAGGCCTTGTATTTCCAGGTCTCTGACATTGACTGTGTAGTAAGTAGTCCTAATTCTGAATTTCTCTATTGCTCTCTCACCAACGTTTCAAAGTCAATTATTGGATCTTCATCCAGCTTCCGCACTGTGGATGCCCCACCATCGTCTTGACTATTAGCACTTGCCCAACCATGTTGCTGATGTAAATGGTCATCGAGTGCATCCTCTCTCATGAACACTTTCATATACTCTTGACAGTGATGGCTATTTACGCTGTCGTGCTGAAAATAAAATTAGAATGGAAGTGTATGAGCACGGGATCTGACTGTATGGGACTTATCAAATTCAATTTGATAGATGCAAGTAAATATATCTTCAAATTAAATAAACAGAAGATGGCAACCGCTCCATGATGTATGTATAGTTTGTACAGGGAATTTCACTCATGCACATACATGCTATTGTTATTATCGTGCTACTCGTGGTAATAATGCGTTCAATGTTCATTCGGAGACATATAATTCGCTCATTCACTGAAATGACAAATACAGTCTCAATATTAATCAATCTCGTTGGCGCAGATGACAACGTATATGTGGTCGTTCGCTTGGGAAAAATTCGGAGCACCTGGATAAAACCACATGTCCGATGTAGCAACCACGGTACTATCCCACATCTGTAGCCGTTACGATTGTGCCCATATGCAGGGTCCACAGTTAATTGCTCCCGCCCTGGTGGCGATGGATTCCATCATGAATGAGGTCTCGAGAGTGACAGATATAAGTTGTAGTAACTTGTTTCGCAATTGAGCTAAAGAAAAGGTGTATAAACTACCCATCCCACATACTTCCCGGTTCGATGATCGAACCCAGATTGCATTGGTGAGAAGCGACGGACCCTGGTAATGGAGTTACTTAGACATCATGTTAAATGTGTTTCAATGTCCCCGTTGACATATAATAATATTCACGCAGAGTACACAACATAAACGGATCCTGGTAATGGAGTTACTTTGAAATCATGTTAAATGTGCTTCAATGTCTCCGGTGACATATAACAATATTCACACAGAGTACACAACATAAACGGACCCTGGTAATGGAAAGCAACAAGTAGAAAATAATAATAATTAATAAAACAATCAATTTACGCACGCATCTGAATTGTTGAAATCACAATGTCCAATATTGACGATGATCCTTTCTGTATCCCAGTGTATATAGTGTTGATAGTGGCTTGATCTGTATCAAGAACATCGACATGAGAGTTGAGTCAACAAATCCACGTTAAGGGGAATAACCTCTCTACTCCGGGATATATGTGTCCGGGTGAAAAACAAACACGGTATCTCCGCGAACTGCACTTCCGGCAAACGGTAAATAGGCTTCGGGAACTGTACTTCCGGGCAAACAAATCTGGGACAAACACATCCTACAACAAATAGAAGAGCATGGACATTAGAACAATACACTATTTATAGATCTATATCCGTAAATAGTTCTGCATGGCTAGGTCAAATATTAGTTTAATCCCCCCGGTGGCCATGTACTGCACAAATAACGATGACGTCACGGACTGGAGGCGTCACATAATTATTTTGTTCAAGAGTTTGATTATCTGTTATTTAGACGGGGGACATTGCATACCATCAACTCTATGACACATATTTTAGTTGAATTATCACATATAATTTCTTGTATTACTGTTCATACAGCCATCACAAATTTTCTCATATGTCAGGATTTTGTATGCATATTATCTATGTGAGTTACAATAAGACGAACGACGACTGATAAGCAGTCTTGGCGTAATTATGACACTGTGCAAAACGTAATTATGACACTATTCTGTGAAGTTACGTCATGACAATTTGTGCTGAACATAGCAACGTTATTGTATGCAATAGTATGATTAAAATGAACGTTATATGATCATGTGATAACAAGGGTCTTACACTCGTGGTGATTTCATGCAATGTTTTATGAAACTCGTATTGAAATTTTCAAGCGGATATTAAGTTCGGCAATATGGTAGTTTAATAGCAATATTCCAAAATTAGTTTTAATAAAATATGGTATCAAATCACCACCCATGTAAGATCATATATATGTATGCATACATGACCGGTATATTGATCCTACTGTAATAAATAGATGATTAATAAATGATCACTCTTAACTACGAATCTGACGTAAATATACAAAACGAAAAAAATCCATTAAGTGTAGTGTAGATTGACTTGTAATTATTAGAAACACATATATTTCATCGTTGCAGTGAAAGATATCCAGACAATCACTCGGGACGTTGGATAGCGCCGATAGTTAGTCAATGCTTACCCGCCGACGAGACTTCGCGAGAGTTACAGAACATCGCTCAGACTAACATCACAAACGGTAAGGGAACCTTCCTACCGTTGAACCCATATTATTTGATCTAGTCTATATTAGTTTATATTTAACCTGCTATATCTTAGTCATTAGAAGTTTTTTGAAATAATTTAAACCTTGTGAAGAAATTAAGGAGATCCCTTATGTACACTCCACAAACAGGCGATTGCATATATATTTACCCCCCAATGCAACTCATATATGCATGTACATGCATGCATGCTGATCGTACAATAGTAAACTCGACCATCGGCCTCATCATACGACGCAGTACCATTGGCCGTTATACGCGGCGAGTTTCGATTTTAATGAATGACCCGGCCTCACTGTGGTCAAATAACAACACAATTTACAGCAAAAGCCTTGTTTTAAAAATGCTAAAGCATTATCTATTGACCAATATTAGAGAATAACATACGGCGCAAGTCATCGTGTGAATACTTTCGACATCCGTAGTGCATTTCAACCTACAGCGATGAACAGCAACGTGATTTGATGCCAACAACCATAACCACTCTGCCACGGAAGCACCTGCATTATTTATATTCCATCCATTACCTTTTCAGATAATGTTGAAGCTGTCTCAACAAGATTAAATAACTTAACATCACACTGGCAGACGTTTGAAAGTGTCGACGTCGATTGGTCGGTTGAAGCCATTACCGCTAGTCTGAAGACGAATATTTCGACAACGTCACACACAGTAATCGGCAACACCTTTGACATTATCAACCAGTTACTATTTATTGAAGAAAATGTTCTAATACAATCGGAAAACAAATTTAACACTTCAAACAGGTAATTCAGTCATTTGCACTATCCTTTGATTGACCATATGCATTTCATATGAACAATGCACAGCCTCAACAAACAGGTAGACGTTTCCTTGCACCATCCATTGATTGACAATGTGAATTCCATATGAACAAGACAAATCCTCAACAAACATGTAGATGTTTCCTTGCACCATCCATTGATTGACAATATGAATTCGATATGAACAAGGCAAATCCTCAACAAACAGGTATACTTGTCCTTTGCACCATCCATTGATTGACAATGTGAATTCCATATGAACAAGGCAAATCCTCAACAAACAGGTAGACTTGTCCTTTGCACCATCCATTTATTGACAATGCGAATTCCATATGGACAAGGCAATTCCTAAACAAACAGGGAAATGTGTATTGCTTGCTGAAAACATAAGTGTCAGACCGTCATACGTCGTTTTCCAGCAACATAGTTATACCTTTAGTATTGATAGGCCTAACAGTATCATTGTCCGCTTTTTGTATGAAACTGCATATGTCTGATTTTAACTATAGCTTTGTAGATCCTTTAAATTCGTTAACTTGCACATAACAGTTTAGATTAACTCACTGTTCCAGACTGCGCCTGCCAATCCTAATCATGACTGATTTTTCGGTAATAACAAGTTGACGTTGAAACTAAACTCTAAGTGCTGTTGTTTCACTCCGTAACATGTTGACGTAACGGATCATTGCTATTACAATGTTGTTTCCCTCCGTGACATGTTGACGTTACTGATCATTGATATTACAATGTTGTTTCCCTCCGTGACATGTTGACGTTACTGATCATTGATATTACAATATTGTTCCCTCCGTGACGTGATGCTTAACTGATCATTGATATTACAATATTGTTCCCTCCGTGACATTTAGACTAACTGATCATTGATATTACAATGTTGTTCCCTCCGTGACATGTTGACGTTACTGGTCATTGATATTACAATAGTGTTTCCCTCCGTGACATGTTGACGTTACTGATCATTGATTTTACAATATTGTTCCCTCCGTGACATGTTGACGTTACTGATCATTGATACTACAATAGTGTTTCCCTCCGTGACATGTTGACGTTACTGAGCATTGATATTACAATATTGTTCCCTCCGTGACGTGATACTTAACTGACCATTGCTATTACAATATTGTTCCCTCAGTGACATATTGACGTTACTGATCATTGATATTACAGTTTAACAGAGCATAATCTGCCTTACTTCAGTATGCGCCCGACACTTACCATTTAATGTAGCAAAGTTATTCATTTAAACAAACATAGTCTTCTATATGACATGTTTTCCTTCACAGACATCGCATTTATTTATAAATCATTGACACATTCAAAATATCCACTTACGTAATGCATATTAAATGAAATACAGAATACGTAAACGGAATCATGACATAATATGTAACCGGAATACATAATGTGTAAATGGAATACGTACTGCATACACATAATACTAATACGTAACGGAATACGTACTGCATAAACATAATACATAATAGTAAGAGGAATACGTCGCATAAATATAATACATAATGTGTAATGGAATACGTACTGCATAAACATAATACATAATGTGTAAATGGAATACGTACTGCATAAACATAATACATAATATGTAAGAGGAATACGTACTGCATAAGCATAATACATAATGTGTAAATGGAATACGTACTGCATAAACATAAACATAAGTGTAAGAGGATACGTACTGCATAGCATAATACATAATGTGTAAATGGAATACGTACTGCATAAACATAATACATAATATGTAAGAGGAATACGTACTGCATAAACATAATACATAATGTGTAAATGGAATACGTACTGCATAAACATAATACATAATATGTAAGAGGAATACGTACTGCATAAGCATAATACATAATGTGTAAATGGAATACGTACTGCATAAACATAATACATAATATGTAAGAGGAATACGTACTGCATAAGCATAATACATAATGTGTAAATGGAATACGTACTGCATAAACATAATACATAATATGTAAGAGGAATACGTACTGCATAAACATAATACATAATGTGTAAATGGAATACGTACTGCATAAACATAATACATAATGTGTAAGCGGATTACGTACTGCATAAACATAATACATAATGTGTAAGCGGATTACGTACTGCATAAACATAATACATAATGTGTAAGCGGATTACGTACTGCATAAACATAATAGGCAAGCGGAATACGTACTGCATAAAAGGAGTACGGAATACGTAAGCGGAATACGTACTGCATAAACATAATACATAATGTGTAAATGGAATACGTACTGCATAAACATAATACATAATACGTAAGAGGAATACGTACTGCATAAGCATAATACATAATGTGTAAATGGAATACGTACTGCATAAACATAATACATAATGTGTAAATGGAATACGTACTGCATAAACATAATACATAATATGTAAGAGGAATACGTACTGCATAAGCATAATACATAATGTGTAAATGGAATACGTACTGCATAAACATAATACATAATATGTAAGAGGAATACGTACTGCATAAGCATAATACATAATGTGTAAATGGAATACGTACTGCATAAACATAATACATAATATGTAAGAGGAATACGTACTGCATAAGCATAATACATAATGTGTAAATGGAATACGTACTGCATAAACATAATACATAATATGTAAGAGGAATACGTACTGCATAAACATAATACATAATGTGTAAATGGAATACGTACTGCATAAACATAATACATAATGTGTAAGCGGATTACGTACTGCATAAACATAATACATAATGTGTAAGCGGATTACGTACTGCATAAACATAATACATAATGTGTAAGCGGATTACGTACTGCATAAACATAATAGGCAAGCGGAATACGTACTGCATAAAAGGAGTACGGAATACGTAAGCGGAATACGTACTGCATAAACATAATACATAATGTGTAAATGGAATACGTACTGCATACACATAATACATAATACGTAAGCGGAATAAGTACTGCATAAACATAATACATAATGTGTAAATGGAATACGTACTGCATAAACAGATGATACATAATACGTAAGCGGAATAGGTACAGCATAAAAGGAGTACAGAATACGCTTACGAATTCCGTTTTCTTTCACTTATAGCAATATTATTGTATTTACTTCTATATTCAGACTGCTCACAGCTGTGGAGACCATGCTTGATCGTATCAACGTGACGAACGGTGACTATAAAGTAGTGAAAGACAACATCGCCGGCTTCATTGTCGGGGTTGATGGCAGTGACTTTGATGGACTCAGCATGTCGTACTTAAGTGCAGGAAACAAAGCTCTCACAAATTCACCGGTTAGTAATCGAAAACCGGTAAAATACATGTACATTTGTGATTAGAATGATTTTATTTTATTTTATTAGCTCAGGTGAGCTATTGTTACAGCAATGTGGCTTTCCGACCGTCGTCCACATTGTCAAACGTCTCTCCTCAGTAACCATTGTGTCTATATCCATCATTTATGGTTATGGTATTTGGATATGTGGGGATTGCATAACTGTTAAAATTACGTCATTACGTAATCCAATATGGCCGCTGACTAAATATAGCACACAGTCTTATAATATCTTGTTCCTTCAGTCGGATTTTGACAACTCTTAGTAGGAATGATTAATGTAAAGTGATCGTTTAATGTTGTTAAAATGGTGACCACAGGATAAAAAATGTGCCTGCCCCCCCCCCCCATGCGGTCAAATACGTGTCAATGTTTAGATTTATTGTCAATGGTCATGTCACACTTGAATTTACCTTACAGCTGTGCCAATACAATATATAAATGATTTACACGTATGATACATATTACGCCTAATATGCATGATAATCTTACCTCAAAATACCACAAAAACACAAACAAGTCATCAAAGCACACGACGTCCCTGGTACCGTTTAAGCAAACGGGGCCTTCATGGCCGAGTGGGTAACGTCGTTGACAAATCAGTTACCAACCACTGGGTTTGTAGAGTGCTTCCATGTACGGAAGCTATCAAACTGGCTTGTGGAAGGTCGGTGGGTCTACCCGTGAGCCCGTCCGTGCCTGAAATAATGCACTAATGGGTACCCGGGGTCTTCCTCCATCACCAATAGTTGTAGAGTCGATCGAAACCTAGTCATTTTTTCGCTTTCTATCATTGTGGCTATATACATATATATATATATATATATGGTTGTTACATATCAGTGTAGCAAATGAATGAAATAAGTTAACAGTTTTAAATGGTGTGTCTTCTGTATAGATATCATACGATGAGGGCGAGACGATCACGGGCGATGGGCAGTCTGGAATTGTATTGCCCAGTTCATTGCTCGCTACTATACCAGACTCACAAAGAAATGATGTGAACAGAATGTCTTTATCTGTGTTCAGGGACCCAAAGATATTCACGGTAATGTGTTTGTGTTGTTTATTTGTCACGACGCAATTGATTGGAATACAATATGGTCAATATGTATGTTATTCATAGTATTACGTATACTGCGGATATTATATACATATATGGTATCAATACAGTGTCGCAAACTATATGTTGTTCTTGTATATTAATATATGTAAAATATGTGTTGCTTAGGGTCTTACCAGGGTATACCATATCGCAGACTCGCTGGTGTTGAATCTTTATATATCATAGAGACATTGTATGTGTTCTATATCATCAAATTGAGATACACTCAACTCACCCTCCTGGAGGTAGTGTAATGTGTTCTCTTAGTATGATGATCGTCCCTACCGGTTGTCCATATGGGCGTCCTCCTGAAGAGATCAGTCATTTTAGATTGTTGGCAAAGTTTTATATGCTATATTTAATGTATAACACAAACACATGAGGCCAAGTGTTCTATACTACATTTAGTCTATAGCACAAGCTAATGTGGCCAGGTTTTCTATACTACAATTAGTATATAACAAAACAATAAGCCCGGGTGTTCTATGCTATATTTAGTTTTTAGCACAAGCAACTGAGGCCACGTTTTGTATATACATTTCGTTTATAGCACAAGCAAATGTGGCCACGTTTTGCATATACATTTAGTTGATAGAACAAGCAAATGAGGCCAAGTTTTCTATTCTACATATAGTATATAAAACAACCAAATAATGCCTCGTTGTCTATGCTACATTTAGTATACAACACAAGCACGTGAGGCCTCATTGTTTTCTATACTACATTTAGTATACAACACAAGCAAATGAGGCCACGTTTTCTATACTACATTTAGTATATAACACAAACAAATAATGCCTCGTTTTCTATGCTACATTTAGTAAATAGTACTAGGAAATGAGCCCTCATTTTCTATACTACATCTTGTATATAACACAAGCAACTGAGGCCTCGTTTTCTATACTACATTTAGTATATAGCACAAACAAATGATGCCTCGTTTTCTATACTACATTTAGTATATAACACAAACAATGAGCCCACGTTTTCTATACTACATTTAGTATATAGCATAAACAAATGATGCCTGGTTTTCTATACTACATTTAGTATATAACACAAGCAAATGATGCATGGTTTTCTATACTAAATTTAGTATATAGCACAAACAAATGAGACCTGGTTTTCTATACTATATTTAATTTATAGAACAAGCAAATGAGGCCACGTTTTCTATACTACATTTAGTATATAACACAAACAACTAATGCCTCGTTGTCTATGCTATGTTTAGTATATAGCACAAGCAAATAATGCCTCGTTGTCTATACTACATTTAGTATATAGCACAAACAAATAATGCCTCGTTGTCTATACTACATTTAGTATATAGCACAAACAAATAATGCCTCGTTTTCTATACTACATTTAGTATATAACACAAACAAATAATGCCTCATTTTTTATACTACATTTAGTATATAACACAAACAAATAATGCCTCGTTGTCTATACTACATTTAGTATATAGCACAAACAAATAATGCCGCGTTTTCTATACTATATTTTGTATATAACACAAACAAATAATGCCTCGTTTTCTATACTACATTTAGTATATAGCACACAGAAATAATGCCTCGTTTTCTATACTACATTTAGTATATAACACAATCAAATAATGCCTCGTTTTCTATACTACATTTAGTATATAACACAAACAAATAATGCCTCGTTTTCTATACTACATTTAGTATATAACACAATCAAATAATGCCTCGTTTTCTATACTACATTTAGTATATAACACAAACAAATAATGCCTCGTTTTCTATACTACATGTAGTATATAGCACACAGAAATAATGCCTCGTTTTCTATACTACATTTAGTATATAACACAAGCAAATAAGGCAACATTTTCTATACTACATTTAGTATATAACACAAGCAAATAAGGCCAGGTTTTCTATACTACATTTAGACTATTGCACAAACCAATGAGTACAATATGCTATCCATATAATTGATTTAGCATTTACTGTGTTCTATACTACACTTAGACTATTGCACAAACCAATGAGTTCAAGTCATTACCCGTAGAAGGAGATGATGCTGTACCGGCGGGGAGAAAGATTAATAGCAACGTTATTGCTGCCAGTGTACCGACGCTGGATATAAAGGATCTTAATGACCCAGTCGTTGTCACCATACAACATTTTAATGTAAGTAATCTTAGTCTAGAGACCACCGTGTTGGTATTGTTTCCCTTTTATTTTATCTGATTATACCACTAAGCAGTAATATTAAAGGCATGTGGAAAATAAGTATGTTTACGTTCAAGACAGGTGGTGATATTTCACGGTTAACACTTCACGGTTTCACACTTTACAGTTCACAGTTCATGCTTCGCGGTATACAAGTCACAATTCACAGTCCATGCCTCACAGTTCATACTTCATAGTTCATACTTCACAGTTCATAGTTCACAGTTCACACTTCACAGTTCAAACTTCATAGTTCATACTTCATAGTTCATACTTCACAGTTCATGCCTCAAATTTCACACTTCACCGTTCATTCTTCACAGTTCACACTTCATAGTTCATACTTCACTGTTCATGCCTCAAAGTTCATACTTCATAGTTCACACACTACAGTTCATAATTCACAGTTCATGCCTCACATTTCACAGTTCACACTTCACAGTTTACACTTCACAGTTCACACTTCACAGTTCACACGTCACTGTTCATACTTCACAGTTCACACTTCATAGTTCACAGTTCACAGTTCATATTTCACAGTACATGACTCACAGTTCACACTTCACAGTTCACAGTTCACACTTCATAGTTCCTACTTCACAGTTCATGCCTCACAGTTCATATTTCATAGATCATACGTCACAGTTCACACTTCACAGTGCACACTTCACACTTCACAGTTCATGTCTCATGGTTCATACTTCATAGGTCATACTTCACAGTTCACAATTCACAGTTCATGTTTCACAGTTCATACTTCATAATTCACACTTCACAGTTAACACTTCACAGTTCACAATTCACAGTTCATGTATCACAGTATACACTTCACAGTTCACACTTCATAGTTCACAGTTCACAGTTCATGCCTCATAGATCACAATGCACAGTTCATGCATCACAGTATACACTTCACACCTCAAAGTTCATGCTGCATAATTCACACTTCATAGTTCACACTTCACAGTTCATGCCTCATAGTTCATACTTCATATTTCATACTACACAGTTCACTTCACAGTTCAACTATGAATGTTGAAGTATGAACTATGAAGTGTGAACTATGAGCTGTAACTATCAAGTGTGAAGTATGAAATGTCAACATTTTATTAACAATTCGTGTGCAATCAATGCCATGAATCGCCATAAATTGGGTTAGCGAATATTGCCCGTAAAAACCAATGACATGAATCATGTCAAACATAATTATACCTGTTTGTTTTGTATTATCCATTGAATGCTTAGAATTATTATAAAATATGATTAATCAAATACTGAACTATGTTTCAGTAGCTAAATTGTTATGAATTGTGACTTCTTTCCTGTCACATCTAGAGAGGAGAGAATGTATCGTGTGTGTACTGGGACAGTGTCGGCTTACGTTGGTCCGTTGATGGATGTTCCGTCAACCTAACCACTGACCAGTATACTGTGTGTCAATGTGACCATCTTACAAACTTTGCACTTCTAATGGTAAGTTAACGTGACAAGTATGAAGTATAATGTTCATTACAAGTATCAAAGTAAATGTTAGCTCACTTGACTAGAAATGTGTGAAGAATAGTGCACGCAACAAGTAACAAGGTAAATGTTAGCTAACGTGACTAGAAATGTGTGAAGAATAGTGCACGCAACAAGTAACAAGGTAAATGTTGACTCACTTGACTAGAAATGTGTGAAGAATAGTGCACGCAACAAGTAACAAGGTAAATGTTAGCTCACGTGACTAGAAATGTGTGAAGAATAGTGCACGCAACAAGTAACAAGGTAAATGTTAGCTAACGTGACTAGAAATGTGTGAAGAATAATGCACGCAACAAGTAACAAGGTAAATGTTAGCTAACGTGACTAGAAATGTGTGAAGAAGAGTGCACGCAACAAGTAACAAGGTAAATGTTAGCTAACTTGACTAGAAATGTGTGACGAATAATGCACGCAACAAGTAACAAGGTAAATGTTAGCTAACATGACTAGAAATGTGTGAAGAATAGTGCACGCAACAAGTAACAAGTTAAATGATAGCTCACGTGACTAGAAATGTGTGAAGAATAGTGCGCAACAAGTAGCATGCATCAATATAAGCTCATGTGACAAGTGTCACGACAAAGCTTACGTGAAAAGTAACAACGTAAGTGTTCATGACAAGTATCAATATAAAGTCTAGCGACAAGATTCAAGATAAAGGATACGTGACAAATTTCAATGTACAGTTTACGTGACAAGATTCAAGGTAAGATTTACATTACAAGTATTAATTTGCCAGCTTTCATAAAATTACGAATGCTAATCTTTAATGCAGCTACACATAGGGGCCATGTCTAACAGGCAAAACACAACCTGAATTAACGCCTCGACGATCATTGTTATGGCTCCATCGAGTATGTGTGGTTACCGTCAAACCTGTCTTAAGCAGCCAACCAAGGGAATCTCAGAAAGTGGCTGCTTAGCACAGGTGGCTGCTTAATAGAGGTCAAATGTATAATAAAACAGCATATTGGGAATCTGGAAACTGGCTGCTTAATACAGGTTGGCTGCTTAATAGAGGTGACTACTAACACAGGTTTGACGGTACATGTATGATGGCTACGTACGTATCAGCCATCACGTCGACCAGTAGACCATCTCATCTAGTTCAGGAAGTGGTGATACCGTAACCTAGTGGTGAATGTGTCCGACAGAGCGGGAGATCGAATGTGCCAACATCGTCAGATAGATAGAGCCGCCAGCAATTAAATAAATGTTACTCATAGCATATCAGCCTGGCTCCTGGCTTGCAAGGATAGGATTCGAGTAGTGCTGGTGTTATTAAATATATGTCTCATACGTCAGAAATAGCTGGCCCTTTCAATAGGGATGGCACTATATTAAGCAAGCATATTTTACTTATGTTTGACTCATTACATTAGAAGCTTGTTCTAGTTATATTACTGTTTGTTTTCAATAGGATGTTTACGGATCAGTGGATAGCGCTGACGCACTGGCTCTTCAGATCATCTCCTATGTCGGATGTGGACTCTCTTTGATCGGAGTTATCCTCACCTTGGTTACATATCTCAAATTCAGGTAATGCATATAGTTCAGATGACGTCACGAACATCTGGCTTATTGACCCACAAAATGGTGATGTATTGAATGTCAGGTGGTATTTAGTTTCAAATATAATTGGTTTTATTGAATATACATAATCATAATATACACACACATGTACGATTGTTTTCAACATAGAATAATAGCTGTTACAAACAAACATTCGATACAATATTCGCATTTCAATTCAAGATTATTGGCATTATCTACAAAAAACAATATGCATATGGCCATTAACAAATACAATGTGAAATATGGCAAATAAAACAAATATAATTACATTCAACATCGCAAATACATAATAGGAAACTATTTACAAAATAGTCAAATTTGCAAGGGTATCTTTAGGAATGTTAGAAGCTTCATTAATTTTATAAACTTTAAATAATTGATGTTCCTTTCTACATACATCATAACATTAAACAGGTTTATCTGTAGGCCATGATGTGTTGCCTAAACATTTATTCCGAATGTCAGAATATATTGTACATCCTAACACAAAATGATATTAGGACTCAACGATATTTACATTACACAATTTGCATAAACGATTAACTCTATCTATTCCACTGCCTAATTCAATTTCTAAACTATTGCAGGTAAGTCAGGATGTTGGCATTACAAAACGTCACATTACCTCAAGCTACCTGTTAGCTATCGTATATTGTCTTACCTGTACGGTAATTTAATATTCCAACTTTTGTGTACTAGTACTTTACTCTGCAAGCATCTTAATAGTGTTTCAATAGGGACTTTAAGGCCGAGGTTTTCGTGTCGCTCCTTTAACACCTTGAACGTAAAAGAGCAAGAGCTGACTCTGGAATGGAATGGAACTCTAAAATTACTAATCTCTTCCTGAGGCATCCCTCATATGGGCAACGGTTTGCGACGATACATAAATATAAAACACATGTAAAACACACACATAAATGGCATTTACCACAAGCTGTATATACTTGGTATTAAAATAAAAATACTGCGGGGTATTCACTCTATCTATGAAAACATAGAAATTGAATCTTGTAGATATAATGATATAGAAAGAGAACATCGTTTATGTAAACTATGTAACCAGATGAAGGTTGAATCTGAGTATCACTTTTTGCTATGTTGTAACAGATACAGAAGGTTAAGAACTAAATACCTGTGTAAAAATATATTGGCATTGTGTACATATATTCAATATCATCATGTCATCTAAGAATAAAATGGAATTGTTAAGGATATTGAAGTATATTAGGGATTCTTTGTTTCTAAGAAAAAATACCCTCGATAATATAACTGTTTCTGAAAATGTGTATGTATGTATTTATGTATTTGTGTATGTTCATAGTTTATGCAAACGCATTGTGTAAATGGCCAAAGGCAATATAATGCTGATAATGCCAATACATTTGAAACTTGAATCTAGTGTATACAAATTCATTTTAACTCGATTGCGAAACAAGTTCTTTCAACTTATATTAATCACTCTCGAGACCTCATTCCTGATGGAATCCATCGCCATGAAGGAGAGAGAAGAGGCAATGTGGAATTTAAATGCCTGCCTAAGGTCACAATTGTAATGACTCCAGCGGGGCTCGAACTCCGGATCGTTCGCACCTAAAGCGAACGCTCATCCACTGCTCTATCACGACTTCCACTTGAAAATTGAAACTTGAAACTATGATTTCGTCTGATACCGAGTTACTCGGACGTGTTTCATATAGCTGTCGGATTGAAGCAGGGTAATATTTGGCCGCCTCCGTTGTCGAGTGGTTAACGCCGCTGACTTGTATACTACTGTAACCAATCATGAATGATGTTCACGGGTTCGAACCCAGCTCAGACCATTTATCTTCATATGGAAAAAGTTGGCAGTTTCTTACAGAGGTTGGTGCACCAAGTACTTAACCGATGGAGCCTGCACAGGAAAGGTGTTGTTAGATAAACTACCTGACGTTAAATAAGCTTAAATAAAAAAGGGTGATATTTGTTCTCCAATATTCGTGGACGACTTTGTAATGTGATAGTTAGTTTAAACATACATGTATTGTATTATATAATATAGCTGCATCATGTTGTGACAATACTATACAAGAACATATGAATTATATCGTTATTTTAGTATTATCCATATCGGCTATTCACAAACTATATAATAAATAATATATATTATATACACTTAGGGCAGCTTGTAGCCCAACACGTATATAATTCGGTACAATTGGATTATTTGCGAAAGAATTTTGTTCACATTTGGACAATGAATAAATCAACATAGCATACGTACATACTAGTAATTTCTGTGTAATTCATCAACAATTAAGTTTAAAACTTATCATTTGTTGTAAAATATCTTGAACCATGCTCGAGATAATCCATATTGAAAAGTTTCATGTATTGTGTTGCTTGGGAATTTCAGGTTTTGCACCTGCACGTATGATGTGTTGATTTATACATAGACCGAATTGGAACAAATAATCCAATTATACTGAATTATATATGTGTCGGGTTACAAGTGACCCTGAGTATATATCCTATTCTGCCATAGTTCGAAATCCCAATTGACAAGATTTTTGTTTTTGATTTATTTGAGAGGTAGGGCAACCATATTATATCACATGGTTAATATCCACATTTTATCGGTTGAGGAAGTCCCTAGGGGTCACCCAGAGCCATAGTTCTGGCACTTGATTGGCATAAACCACCGACATTCTGCAAGCCAGGTGGATACCATCCTCGCATGGAATCGTTCGATCCTCCCATGGAATAGTTCGATCCTCGTATGGTATAGTTCGATCCTCGTATGGAATAGTTCGATCCTCGTATGGAATAGTTCGATCCTCGTATGGAATAGTTCGATCATCGCATGGAATAGTTCGATCCTCGTATGGAATAGTTCGATCCTCGTATGGAATAGTTCGATCCTGGCATGGAATAGTTCGATCCTGGCATGGAATAGTTCGATCCTCGCACGGAATAGTTAGATCCTCGCATGGAATAGTTCGATCCTCGCATGGAATAGTTCGATCCTCGCATGGAATAGTTCGATCCTGGCATGGAATAGTTCGATCCTCGTATGGAATAGTTCGATCCTCGTATGGAATACTTCGATCCTCGCATGGAATAGTTCGATCCTCGCATGGAATAGTTCGATCCTCGCATGGAATAGTTCGATCCTCGCATGGAATAGTTCGATCCTCGCATGGAATAGTTCGATCCTCCCATGGAATAGTTCGATCCGGGCATGGAATAGTTCGATCCTCGTATGGAATAGTTCGATCCTCATATGGAATAGTTCGATCCTCGTATGGAATAGTTCGATCCTCGTATGGAATAGTTCGATCCTCGTATGGAATAGTTCGATCCTCATATGGAATAGTTCGATCCTCGTATGGAATAGTTCGATCCTCGCATGGAATAGTTCGATCCTAGCATGGAATAGTTCGATCCTCGCATGGAATAGTTAGATCCTCGTATGGAATAGTTCGATCCTCGCATGGAATAATTTGACATCCCTTTGAGATTCGAACTTACAGCGGTGATGGGAACATTATTTGAAGTCACCTTAACCACTCGATCAGATGTCCCTCGATGGACATGGGCACTGAACCCCAATAATGAAAAGCTCATAAGATATAATGTCTGTTGTGTTTTAGAAAGCTTAGACGTAGTAAACCTTCCATAATTCTGATGAACCTGTGTGTTGCGATAGGCTTGGTGGATATGGTGTTCCTGGCCGGTGAACAAGAGTATGCAGCAGTTAGCGTTGTCGGGTGCAAGGTAGTCGGTTGCTCACACTATATAGTCATCTCCAATTCATTATTAGTGCTCTATAGTTTGTTTGGATACTGTTATTTATCGTCTTCCTTTAACACTACAAACATATGTTAGCTCAATTGCGAAATAAGTTTGTACAACATTAGATTAATCACTCTCGTTACCTCATTCCTGATGTAATCCATCGCCATGTTGGAGATACAGAAGAGCCAGAGTGGACTTAAATGTGTCGCCTAAGGACACCTCCACCGCGGATCTGACAGCTCGAACTCACAAGCTCACGGTTCCATGGCGGATACCGTGTCCATTACACCACGGTAGCTCCATAAAAGTCAGATATGTTATACCACGGTAACTAAATAACAATAACTAAGTACAAAACCTATTTAGAAGAGACATATATTGATTTTGTATCATTCCATTTCAGGTTGTTGCCCTGTTGCTGCACTACTTTATGTGTGTATCATTCCATTTCATGTTGTTGCCCTGTTGCTGTACTACTTTCTATGTGCATCATTCCATGTCAGGTTGTTGTCGTGTTGTTGCACTACTTTATGTGTGTATCATTACAGTTTAGGTTATTGCCGTATTGATGCAGTACTTTCTGTGTGTAGCATTCTATATCAATGTGTTGCAGCGTAGCTGCACTACTTTATGTGTGTATCATTCCATTTCAGGTGGTTGCTGTGTTGCTGAACTACTTATTTGTGTATCATTCCATTTCAGTTTGTTGCTGTGTTGCTGCACTACTTTCTGGGTGTATCATTCTATATCAATGTATTGTTGTGTTGCTGCACTACTTTCTGTGTATATCATTCCATTTCAGGTTGTTGCTGTGTTGTTGCACTACTTGCTGTTGTCGGTAATATGTTGGATGGCCGTAGAAGCGTTCAATATCTACCTCGCACTTGTCAAAGTGTTTGACACATATGTTGCTCGTTTCCAACTGAAAAGCGCATTGTTCGGTTGGGGTAAGTGTTATCTTCAACTGTAAAGCGCATTGCCCGGGTGTGGTATGTTTATTTACAACTAGCCAGCTCATTGTTCAGGGGGTATATATATATATATGTGTACAACTAGTAAGCCCGATATTCTGGGGTAGGTTTATTTACAACTTGTAGACACATTGTTGGCGTGTGATATGTTTATGTTTATATTTACAATCTGCAACTGTATTATATGTTGTGTTGTACAAATAACTGAAACACGATACATGTATACATATGTCATATGAATTGAACAGATGGGTTCCTTATATGCACCCGAAGTGAGGCATATAGTTGACGCACTATTCGTGTGTCCGTCCGTCCGAGTCAATACGTCCAGTCCGGGCTGTAACTTCTTCGGCTATGGCTATAAGCTTCGGGATCATTCATCACCTACTATATTATACCTCGGATGTGTACATAAAACGACACGACAATTCGTTGCCTTCCCTTGAGGCTGCTGGATTGGTGTGTAGAATGAGAGATACTTGTTAGTTAGTGTCCCCTGAATATTCTTTAAGGAGGATATATATATTAATTGGTTGCCTCTGTTTTCATCGTGGTTTCCTGTGCATCACATACAATCAATTTGTATCCGTGTTCCCATCTTACCATTATTAAATCTCGACATATATCCTACAGTATATCCAATGGATAATTGTTATCACTTAATTAACATGTATTAGCATAGAACTCGTTTCGTTTGTATATGTAATTAATTCTAATTGAGACTATATATGAACACACCCAGTAGCCTAGTGAAGCTTGGGTGCGGGAGGTCGAAGGTTCTACCCTCGTAAAATAACGATTGCCTATCAACATGGTGGCTGACCATCAAGGCTAGGATTCGGGAGTAGGCCTACTTGTGTCCATAAGAGGTGTCTGAGATACGTTAGAAATGACTGACCCTTTCAATAGAGCTGACACTATAATAAACACAAATAGTATATAAACTACTAGTTGTAACAGATGTAAATTTGGTTAAACAGTATTTATTGCAAAACATAAATCGCATTTAACATACAACGACATACATAATACACAATGCAAAGGAGCAAGCAGGAAGCTAAAGGTAGCTATTATAAAACACTCTTCATTGAATTGTTTTTAAATGCAACGTAAAGCAACCGGCAAAAATACTAGCATTGGGAATGTGATGAAAAATATTCATAATAATTGTGATAACAATATTGTTATGTAGTCACAGGTGTAGATAATGTGTACATTTAGTTTTGAGATTGGTGTCGACTTTAATTAATATTGTAATATATAATTTAGCAAAATGTATGTGTTATAATAAACTATTGGATTAAAGTCATGCATACTCATAACTGTATAATAAGTACAATCTATGTACAGTCATTAGATGAATTGTGTAGTAATAATTCAAATTGGACATTGAATGTTAAGACTTTATTAATATTGCTACCTATTTGTACGGTGTGTATTTATTTCTGAGGTGTATGTTTTCAGCGTTGCCAATTGTAGTGGTTGTGATAACACTTGGGGTCAATACAAGCGACAACTATGGGCTACAGTCAGGTGGAATGTAAGTTGTATGATATAATTGACATCTCCAAGAGGCCACTACTGATTCAGTCTTGTTGGTACTAGTATATTTGTAAATTTTAAACACTGTTGATTCGTGGAATTTAATTACAATATCTCCAAATGTGCGGGAATGTAATACTAGTTTAGTTTGGATGTATGTCCGTCTGTCCGTCAGTAGTGTGTGCAATTTATGTTTACTTGTGGTCACTGCCTGATTACCATATGAGCGACGCCTCCTGCAGTGCTTGGTCATTTTGGAATTTGGAGGATAGTCCAATGATACCGACATGGACCCATTCCAGACTCTCCTTTTGTTCTTTAAATGTGCGTACACTGTTTAAAGCACCGACACGAGACCTCACTTTAATGTAACATCTGAAAGACTATGATATGAGTCATTTTAGTATGGTATAGCTGGGGATCGCACATGCGACCACTGGATTACAAGTCCAGTGTGAAAGATGACATTTTTATTGGATTGATACGTAAATCATTTACAGTAAAGTCCTGTACTTGTCGTTTTAAGCTATACTAACGTAACGCACATAAGTTATATATACAGCTGTAAACGTTTGTCTCTGCTTTCTGTCAAATACTGCCTCGAGTGACGAAATTGTGTAATATGTGCTTGCATACGTACACAGATAAGATTTCTTACTACAAATGGCAAGAATTAAATTCGGACTGGCGTAGTGTAACGACGGGAAAACTTAGGTGATACAGTTAAGTATACATTTTATTTGTTTTATAACGGATACTACACAACCTTTGGCAACAACTTATATTTAATCACTATCGTTGGTGCGGATGAAAGCACATGTGGTCATTCGTGGGGATATAACCGGAGTATCCAGAGCAAACCAACCGGTCCGCCCGGTCCGAGTATAATGGTCGTGCGATTAACACAATTGTATTAGAGCAACCTTTTTAAAAATTGTGACAGACAGTTTGAACAGGAATATGTATTTAGCCGTAAACTATGCACGGATATGTTTTACAGTATGTATTTCCATCAATTCATTGCTCGAACTGTACCTGTAAATTCATTACATTGTGGATTTCTAATATTTCAGATGCTGGCTGGGTCGGGTACCATTCTATGCTGCATTTCTTGGTCCAGTTTGCTTGCTCCTTATCATCAATTCCATCATATACGTGTTGGCAATCCGGAAGATCGTGAACAGAAGTGGCAACATGTTGCCTACGACCGATAAACCCAGCATAGCTGTGAGGCTGCGTGGGGCAATCATTTTGTTGTTTCTGCTAGGTTTAACATGGGCGTTTGCTTTCCTTGCAGTGGACAAATTTGGAATTGTGTTCCATTATTTGTTTGCAGTGTTCAATTCATTGCAGGGATTTTTTATCTTTATATTCCATTGTTTGTGGCGGAAGGAAGCACGAACATGCTGGAGTAAAGAGATACAGTGTCTTACATCTCCTTACGAGAAGGACATGTCTACTAGTACAGTAAAGGTAATAGGATGTTTGAATTACATAGCACATGCTTATTTACATTACGATAGAAATGAACAGAAAGCTATAATACCTATACAAATAATGTTATGCTCACCTAATATATTGCAATAAAGGGGAGCCTCTCTTGTGTTGTGGCTATTGTGTCCGACCCGCAACCGAGTGCCGGGTTACGAGTTCCTGCCCTATCTGGACCATAGTAAAGGTATACTTAAGACAGACACTTAATTATCTCTCCCGCTCCTCCCTCTCTCGCTCTCTCTCTCTTTCTTTCTCTCTCTGTCTTCTCATTCTCTCTCTCTCTGCTCTCTCTCTGTTCTCTCTCTGCTCTCTCTGCTATCTCTCTCTGCGCTCTCTCTCTCTGATCTCTCTCTGCTCTATCTGCGCTCTCTCTGCTATATGTATATGCGCTCTCTCTGCTCTCTCTCTGCTCTATCTCTGCTCTCTCTCTCTGATCTCTCTCTGTTCTCTGTTCTCTCTCTGCTCTCTCTCACTGATTCTCTCTCTTCCCTCTCTCTGCTCTCTCTGCTCTCTATCTGCTCTCTCTGCTCTCTCCTCTCTCTCTGCTCTCTCTCTGATTATCTCTCTGCTCTCTCTCTCTCTCTCTCTCTGTGCTCTATCTCTGAACTGTCTCTCTGCTCTCTCTCTCTCTCTCTCTGATTCTCTCTGTCTGCCTCTATCTCTCTCTCTCTATCTATGTTGTACACAAGTGTGCATGCATATACCGTATATAATATCCCAGTGTATATGATGTATTCCAGTATTTTCTTTTTAACACCACTAGCTCGAATATAATTATATCAGTTCAAGCTGATAGGAATATTAATCTTGAGAGTAAACGAAACTTTTTTATACAAAATGTCATAATTAAACGAGTGATTTCCCTTTGACCATTCGTTCACCCACCCGTGGAGCATGAATTGATTGGGTAGATAGATATATAGATAGATTTCTTTATTTATAGAGGGTGACCTAATTAGTTTTGAACTAATCCTCCTTAGGGCCCTCTTCAATTTGTTAACACTATAGAATAAATGTACATACACAATAATTATAACATAGTTATGCCGTACAATATACATGCATAATGTTGTACAATGTAACTTAAACAACAGCCTAAGTAAATCAGGTACTTTGATAGAAATACAAAACGACATAATGCATATTGATTTACAATCATTATATATATATAACTGTCTAGTGTCTACCAATTAAAACGTTGTATCCATACTTTACATTTTGTCTTGAATATATTTAAAGATCTGGATGTCTTAATTTCAAATGGTAGACAATTCCATATCTTTGGACCAGAGTATTTTAATGATTTCTTATACATTTCACATCTGAATATGTTACATCACTGGTCAGTTAGTGTTCAGTTGTAGTCGGTGTTGGACGTTTGTTCAGGATTTAAAAACAGCCCAACATTGACACCCTCCTGTGTTCCAATTCAATGGTTACATGTTTTTTATCATTCATAATAAGTAATATGTTATCATTGTATGAGCAAGGACAGACAACATTTTGTTTTATAACGTGTGCCTCCCTATGTATTAATTGCAAGCAACTGTTCCATGCATAGAATATGACCTCCTTAGTGTAGATTAGCTGATTGAGGGTAGATCACTTTTCCATGTCATAGAATATTGACCCCTATATATAGAGTTGCATTGGTGTTTAATAAATTTATAGGAAATGAAAACGAGTCAGAAAGGTGCTTTATCACATGAACAACGACTATTTTCAAACACTTTCCCACATATTTATGAACCTATCAATATAAACTAATGATTATAACGTAGTTCCCAATAAAATGTACTTTTTAAATTTCAATTTAACATGTATTGAGCAAAACTGAAAACGCAAATAAGTGTTACTCTACAACAAGTTGTTGACTGATTGGCCTCGCGTTTTGTAAACACGTGGAGCGATACAGGTAAGTCACGCGATTCGATTTCCTATGTTACACGTACGTACGTATGTATGTATGTATGTATGTATCATTAATGTCAAACCCCTTGCGGGGACCTATACATGTTTTTCTGGGCATGCTTAGCCGACCATAGCGGTTAACCAGTACTAAGCAATGTGTGTGAGGTGCCTTGCTCAATGGCACTACATACGAGGCCTGACTGAGTATCGAACCCGGACCGTTCGATTCTAAATCCGACGCTCTACCATTGGACCACGGACGCCACGTGCAAACTAAGGAAATGTGTGATGGCTGTCATTCTTACATAGTAAATACTTTGAAATTCTTAGATTGATTAGGAAAACATTCAATCACACCCATTATAAGTTATATAGTCAAACCTGTGTTAGTGGACACCTCCCTTAAGCAACCACTCTGTATAAGCAGAACGTTTCCAGATTCCGAATATGTTGTTTTTATTACACATTTATTCTCTATAAAGCCTACACATGTGCTAAGCAGCCATTTTCTGTGATTCCCTTGGCTGCCTGCTTAAGCCAGGTTTGACTGTAAATGCAGACAGACCCGTAGCCACACTGAGGCACATTTCCAAAGCAAAATAAAAAATAGAAAAATGTAATAAATACAATGCAAAAAATATCCATTTGCTGTATACAATGTTGACTGCTATAGACCTGAAAGGCCAGTACATAATTATACGTCTACGTTCATTAAATCAGAAAATAGCTTCTATATCCGAACAATTTTAAGGCCCCCGGACCCCCCTAGATTGCCTCGGTTGAAATTTTCCTCTGGCTACGGTACTTATATGTTAAAGAGAGTATACAGTATATACTATTCATCTAATAAGAACTAAAGAACGCAATGATACGTACATGGATGCTACATTGTATAACATGTACAGTATAACTTACCTCCCTTTGATACATCGAGAAATACCACGGTCTTGTTTTCGCTAAGTTGACCTACCACCTCATAGCACTGACTGGTGACATTATCGCCCACCTTGTAGCAGTTTCCCTTCCCGTCAGTGCATCCTACAGCAAACAGCAAGTCTTGCAAAGCACTAAGCAGCGTACATGAATGCAGAAAATCAATTCAGAAGTCATTAAGCGCATTTCCCACTGGGTCTTTCATTGAAGAGTACATGTCTGCTTCAAAACAGTTTAGAAAATTAGAAATTCCAACACACAACTATTGCAGACACTAAGGTAATACAATGCCAGCGGAAGCTAATGTGCTGATAGCTGTGGAAAAAGCATGGATATATGTGGGCTACAACCATTTGCACACTGTTTCACAAAGACTAGCAATAATCTGCGACTGGTCAACTATAAGACACGACCACATCTGTCTAATGTGTCACTGTGGTTGCTAGCCACACTATGTGGCTCTAGGCCCCTGACGTTATTTAAGGAATGTTAATGACATGACGGATTAACAAATTGATATGTAGCCCAGTGGTTAACATGCTGGACTGGTAATCCAGGGATCGCAAGTTCGATCCCTTGTCTGACGCTAATAAAATTAACAGTCTTTCAGATGGGACATTAAACCTATGTATCGTGTCGATGCTTTACACCATGCCCGTAAAAGAACAAGAAGAGACTCTGGAATGGGTCTCTGTCTGTATTATTGCACTATCCTCCAAATATGTGTGTGGCAAGTGATATGAAGTCAACGACCGTAACCACTCCGCCATGGAGGTCCCCAATTCGGTATATAATAAACGGCAAGGATATGTAATAATAGTTTGCCAGCATAACTTTATTAAAGCACTCGATTTATTATTCAAGACAATGTTATGTACATGTATTCTTAATTCATATTGTTCAACGTGAAACAAAGAACAATACATCCGGATTAGTGATCTACGTGGTCATGTACTGTCACTTGGTATCTTACCATACTGTATGGGTTGTATGTTCCACTGGTAATTTCCAGCATACGCCGTCACATCACAGCGGTACGTCATGCAGTTTTGTTTCCATGTAGAGTTCGGTGCTTTACAAGAATCTAGCCAGGGACAGTCTGTTAATAGACATCATAGCAGACAGACCTATTTTAGTGCGAACTTTCTTCTAACGTGGTTGTGTATTGTAGTGAAATGAGGCTCCCAGCAGAGGCAGTTATAATGAATAAAAGTGGATAACAAATATATTAGCCAAATCATTTGAACTCATAAAAGAAAAAGACGAATTGTGTTTATTAATGTAAGATTAAGATGATACATGTATTTGTTTGTTTCCTTGTAAAAGTATATTTCCCCGAATGAACATTGAAAACATTATTATCACGTGTGTCTCTTTGTTGTTCTGAGCACCTGATTTAACCTGTTAGGCCTATGCCCTGCGTGTATGCTGTATGTATATTTTATTCTACAATAAATAATTAAAATATTACTTCTTAAATGAACGTAATATAACATTTTGTATGCAACATTTAATGCTAATCTTAATAGTTTACACTTTATATTCGTAGACGTTTCTTAACAGGAGAACTTAATCTGTCATTCGTATTCGCTATTCTGTATTATTGTCATGTGTTGCTATAAATAATAAAGTATGTTTAACCTAACAGTAGGGTATATGGCATTATTTCGTCACACATTATATAAACTAATCATATTGGGTTTTCGAATTGTTACGGTCGCTTTCTTTCAATCACTTGCCCATTACCATTGTAGCTTTGAATCCCTCCGGAAGGTCGGTGGTTCTACCCTGGTGCCTGCAATATTATTCGTAGGGGCACCGGGGTCTATCGCCCCCAATAATAGCTACATAGTCGACATATGACCTAAGTTGTTGGTGCGATTTTAAACCCCCAACATACAAAGAAACATAACAATAACCATATTGCCAATCCTTGTACATATTTATATAATGCAGGGGAGAGAATCACAATAAGTTAAAAGCTTTCGAGTCCATCTACATGCCTTTGCTGTGTGCATACTCAGTTGTATATAATATTATCATCGCTTAGATAATATTAAATTCGTTTCGTTTCAGCAACGAAGCAGTCATCTTCATTCGTATCAGTCAAGTGTGACGATAAGTAGTAATGCAGCATGCTTTATGACGCGAGTTTCATATATTAAAGACACATAGCGGTTTAAGTGTAGCGATAAGGAACAACAGTAATGCAGCATGATTTAAGACGCGATTGTCATATATTAAAGATTAATTAGAAACATATTTTATTTCAAGAATCAAACATTCGACATAGTGTAGCATACAAAGTATTTAGGTGGATTGGATTGAAAGTTAAAAACTTATTAAAAATCCTCTCCAATGGTATAAAACTGTGCACAAGTTGGCGAATATATAACTATCATTGACAACTAAATGTATAAGAAAAGTAATAGTCATAGATAATAGTAAGAAAATCACTCCACTTTGTCTTAAGTGTGGAAGAACAGTGATATGTAAGTTGTTATTTTATGATAGCTAAATTAGATTCGATAAGATTTAACATAGATAAAACGAAGATTAGATTAGATAATAAGAACAGAGATCAAAATGAGGTTCAGAATAGAAGAGAAATAAAGGAAAAAGACTGATTTTAGAATGGGAATGGATTTGACGAAGCTGGAAGAACAAAGGCACACAATTTGCACTAGTCGTTATCAAATCTCTTTGTTGCGGTAATAAACTGTTGAACTGCATCAATTATCGCATTGTTTATCTCTTCGCTCAGGTTATCATCTCCATACAAGAGAATTCTGAGAGAAATGTTTATGTGCGCGCTAATGGTATTGAACAGGGTTACTCTAAAGTCTGAGTAATAATGACATTGGAACAAATAGTGGTAGCTGGATTCAACAACGCCGCATTTACAGAATGGAGAGTTAATAATGTTTCTCGAAAATAAATGTTGATTTAAAGCACTGCAATCGGTTCGAATGCGGGTATGGAGGACCTGAGCACGGCGGACGCCATGATAGAAAAGTGGATTAGGTTTAGGTTTGTTTGAGTTCAAGTAGTATTTGAAAGAGTCAACAGTACCAATATCCTTAGCTTCCTGTGGCAGAGCGTTCCAAGCGTTAACAACAGATGGAAGAAAGGAATTTACATACTGAGACGTTCTGCCACGGACATTAAGTAGATTTGCACTATTTCTCAACGATCGAGAAGTTGCCTGACCAACTGAAACTGGAACCAGAGCGGATAAGTAATCTGGCACCAGTCCATTTATCATCTTGTAGAATAATACTAAGTTGTGCTTGCGACGCCGATTACCTAGAGATTCCCATCCACACTCAAGATAGAGTTGACGGATTGAAACAAGTTTTGTACAGCCTGTAACGATACGAGCAGCCTCGTTCTGAATTTTATCCAATTCATCTTTTTCATATTGAGTGCAATTATCCCAGATAACATCAGCGTATTCAATAATAGGCCTTACAAAGGAAAAGTAGATTACTTCCAGCGACTTCCTGTCCAGTTTAAATTGCAGGCGTCTCATGATGTTTATTCTAGACCAGGCTTTGGTTTTCATATGATTTATCTGATGGTGCCAACTACAGTCGTCAGAGATCATTACACCAAGGTGTTTATGGAAATCAACAGAGGGAATAATGGAATTTGACATATGAAGAGCTTGGTGCAGTGGTTTTGACCGTTTCCGAGAGATGACGAGAGATTCTGTTTTAGCCGGATTGAAAGTGACAAGCCATTTTTCAGCCCATGAGGAAATTCTGTCAATGTCCGATTGGAGTTGAATAGATGCAACAGTTGGTGTATCAACAATTATAAACAGACTTGTATCATCAGCAAATAGATTAATATTTGACCCAATATCGGCAACAATATCATTTATATATATTAGAAATAGCAATGGACCGAGTATTGACCCTTGGGGAACACCGGCTTTTATTTCTGAAACACTAGATGATGCACCAGGGACAACTACTCGTTGGCATCTGTTTGTAAGGTAATTAGCGAACCAGGATAATAGATTGCCTCGAATACCGGCTTGTTCAAGCTTGTGAAGGAGACCACGATGCCATACCTTATCGAAAGCTTTGCTAATGTCAAAAAAAATAACCCTTACCTCTAGACCATTATCAAGAGCACGACAGAACGTATTATAGAGATATGTAAGTTGATTAACAGTTGAATCTCCTGGCATAAAACCTGATTGGTAACAGGTAAAGAAATTGGTATCACGAAAGAAGTTAAAGATATGTTTGAATATTATTCTCTCGAATACTTTCTCCATTGTGTTCAGAAGCGAAATAGGACGATAGTTAGATGGGAGAGAATGGTCTCCCTTTTTAAAGATATCAGATACATTTGAAGACTTCCATGACAATGGCATTTGGCAGGAACGAAGAGAAGATTGAAAGAGGTCACACAAAGGTGTAGATAGTTGACTTGAATTTTCAATTAATACCCGATTGCTAATTCCATCTGGTCCAGAAGCTTTCCCAACAGCTAGGCATTTAATTGCATCAGATATCTCAGTAGGACTAATTATGATTGACTAAAGTGTTGGTGTTCCTTCATCAACAACAACAGGGGGTAAGATATAGTTTGAATCGTCAATGAAAGTTTGCTGTACAAAGAAGTCATTCGTAACAGTAGCTTTAGAAACATCATCCGAAACAAGCTTGCATGTTGGTGAATCGAGGATAGATGGGATTGTTGATGAAATATAGGGTGTAATGAACGATTTGAGGAGACGCCACCAATCTTTCGAGGACAGATCACTTGATTTAAATGTTGAAGCCAGATGGTCATAGTATGCAGTTTTATGTTGACGGATGAGGGCGACAACATCGTTACGCAATTGACGAAATTTAGTCCATAGGAGCGGATAATTGGATGACTTTGCTTTCCTGTATGTCCTCTTTCTCTGTCTAATTTTCCGTTTAATTTCCGATCTCATCCAAGGCGGTTCTCGAGGGTTGATTGATACATCTTTATTAGGGATACACTGTTTAGAAAAATCAGATATAATTGTTGTTATACTTGTGGTGTAGACATTGACATCTTCATTCTTGAGGAGGTTCCAGTCGACAGCTGCTAACCTCTCGCGAAAGCTATCAAAATCAGCATCGTTGTAACGCCATATCCGCCTTTTAAAGTGCTTGAAAACTGGTTTACAATATTTAAACAAACCATATATCGGGCAGTGATATCGTATATTCTGCAGCAAGAAAGGTTCTCCAACACCAGAGAGGGCTAACGAAGATTCATTAGACACAAAGAGAAGGTCAATAATAGAAGACGAGTGCTCAGTGAAGTTAGTTGGATCTACTATGCATTGCCTTAGAGCATTCTGCTGGCATATTGAATCAATTTTCCGGCGTGAGTTGTCCATAAGTGTGTTTTGATTGAAGTCGCCCGTAATGATTATATCCAGAATTCCAGTGTCAGTAGCAAGACCGATTGAATCTTCAATACACATTTGGTAATTGGCACCTGAATTTGGTGGGCGATAGAATAGGCCAAACAATACTTTTTTATTTTTACACAGCTGTAATTCCACCCAGATACACTCAATATTGTTAACCTCTAGGTCTGGTCTTCTGATAAAGTTAACAGTGTCTCTGACATAAGCTATGACTTCTCCGTGGTTGTCACCATCTCGGTCCTTCCTTATTGGTTTGTGAAAGCCCGGAAATAAGATGTCGTCAGAAGAAATAGATTCACTTAACCAAGTTTCCGAAAATGAGACAATATCAAAAGAGCTCAATTCTGTAATCAAAGAATCAATCTTTGGAAATAGACTTTGGACATTGTAATGAACGATAGACAAGTGATTAGGCACATTAAGATATATAATTTGATATACTTAGCCGTGAGTCATTGGACATACTTGAAGTTGACGAAATGTTTAGTGGATTTGGTCCGGGATTGGGATGAATATCTCCAGAAGATGTAAGGAGCACAATAAGCCAGGATATTAATACAGCGACTGTGAGATTTACACACACACGTGTTACGAACAGTGAGTTGAGGAAGAGTCTAGCATTCACCAAGTACAATCTGTGAGGAAACATAATATGTAGAGCACAATTGCATGATACCAGTAAGTGCGTGTTGAGTGAGTGCATGTCCAATGAGTTGCGTTGCAATGTAAGTAGGAATAATGTATGTAGCAACATGGGGAAATGGCACTGAGTTCGATAGGTGGGGATGACATAGGTTCTAGAAGATCTGCTTGAAACTACGAAATACCAAGTAATGAGAGCAAGAACATGTAGACCGATGTCATACCCAGC
>CM026387.1:85156758-85210852 GCA_014843695.1 Archivesica marissinica
TGAGACTAGCTACGGTGTCTATACATCATAGTATTGATATATGAGACTAGGTACCGTGTACATACATCACAGTATTGGGATGTGAGACTAGCTACCGTATCCATACATCATCGTATTGAGATATGAGACTAGCTACCCTATTCATACATCATAGTATTGAGATATGAGACTAGCTACCCTATCCATACATAATGTATTGAGATATGAGACTAGCTACCGTGTACATACATCATAATATTGAGATATGAGACTAGCTACCCTAACCATACATAATATTATTGAGATATGGACTAACTACCCTATCCATACATAATAGTATTGAGATATGAGACTAGCTACCCTATCCATGCATAATAGTATTGAGATATGAGACTAGCTACCTTGTCTATACATCATAGCATTGAGATATGAGACAAGCTACCGTGTACATACATCATAGTATTGGGATATGAGACTAGCTACCTTGTATAAACATCATAGTATTGAGATATGAGACGAGCTACCGTGTACATACATCATAGTATTGAGAAATGATTCTAGCTACCGTGTCAATACATACTAGTATTGGGATATGACACTAGCTACCGTATATATGCAACAGAGTATTGAGATATGAGACTAGCTACCGTATCAATACATAATAGTATTGAGATATGAGACTAGGTACCGTTTCAATACATAATAGTATTGAGATATGAGACTAGCTACCGTATCTCGCATCCATACATCATATTTTTGAGATATGAGACTAGCTAACCTATCCATGCATAATAGTATTGAGATATGAGACTAGCTACCGCGTACATACATCAACGTATTGAGATATGAGACTAGGTACCGTATACATATATCATAATATAGAGATATGAGACTAGCTACGGTGTCTATACATCATAGTATTGAGATATGAGACTAGCTACCTTGTATATACATCATAGTATTGAGATATGAGACTAGCTACCGTGTACATACATCATAGTATTGAGAAATGAGACTAGCTACCGTGTCAATGCAAACTAGTATTAGGATATGACACTAGCTACCGTATCTATGCAACATAGTATTGAGATATGAGACTAGCTACCTTGTCAATACATCATAGTATTGAGATATGAGACTAGCTACCGTATCCATACATCATAGTAATGAGATATGAGACTAGCAACCGAGTACATACATAATAGTATTGAGATATGAGAATAACTACCCTATCCATACATAATATTATTGAGATATGAGACTAGCTACCATATTAATATATAATAGTATTGAGATATGAGACTAGCTACCCTATCCATACATAATAGTATTGAGATATGAGACTAGCTACCGTGTACATACATCATAGTATTGAGAAATGAGACTAGCTACCGTGTCAATGCAAACTAGTATTAGGATATGACACTAGCTACCGTATCTATGCAACATAGTATTGAGATATGAGACCTGCAACCTTGTCAATACATCATAGTATTGAGATATGAGACTAGCTACCGTATCCATACAACATAGTATTGAGATATGAGACTAGCTGCCGTGTACATACAACATAGTATTGAGATATGAGAAAAGCAACCTGTACATACATCCTAGTATTGGGATATGAGACTAGCTACCGAGTACACACATCAGAATCATGGGATATGAATCTAGCTACCATGTCCATATATCATACTATAGAGATATGAGACATTCTAGTGTGTACATCCATCATAGTATTGAGATATGAGACTAGCTACCATGTCCATATATCATAGTATTGAGATATGAGACTAGCTACCGCGTACATACATCAACGTATTGAGATATGAGACTAGGTAGCGTATACATATATCATCATATAGAGATAATAGATTAGATACCATGTCCAATATCATAGTATTGAGATATGAGAATAGCTACCCCATCAATACATAATAGTATTGAGATATGAGACTAGCTACCGTATCCATACATCATAGTAATGAGATATGAGACTAGCAACCGAGTACTTACATAATAGTATTGAGATATGATACTAGCTTTCCGTATCTATGCAACATAGTATTGAGATATGAGACTAGATACCTTGTCAATACATACTATTATTGAGATATGAGACGAGCTACCGTATCTATTCATCATAGTATTGAGATATGAGTCTAGCTACCGTATCCATACATCATAGTATTGAGATATGAGTATAGTTACCCTATCCATACATCATAATATTGAGATATGAGACTAGCTACCGTATCTATACATCATATTATTGAGATATGAGACTAGCTACCTTGTCAATACATCATAGTATTTAGATATGAGACTAGCTACCGTGTACATACAACATAGTATTGAGATATGAGACTAGCTGCCGTGTACATACAACATAGTATTGAGATATGAGACAAGCAACCTGTACATACATCCTAGTATTGGGATAAGAGACTAGCTACCGTGTACATACATCATAGTATTGAGAAATGAGACTAGCTACTGTGCACATGCATCATATTATAGAGATATGAGACTAGCTACCGAGTACACACATCAGCATATTGGGATATGAATCTAGCTACAATGTCCATATATCATACTATAGACATATGAGACATTCTAGTGTGTACATCCATCATAGTATTGAGATATGAGACTAGCTACCATGTCCATATATCATAGTATTGAGATATGAGACTAGCTACCGCGTACATACATGAACGTATTGAGATATGAGACTAGGTACCGTATACATATATCATAATATAGAGATATTAGATTAGATACCATGTCCAAATATCATAGTATTGAGATATGAGAATAGCTACCCCATCAATACATAATAGTATTGAGATATGAGACTAGCTACCTTGTCTATGCATCATAGCATTGAGATATGAGACAAGCTACCGTGTACATACATCATAGTATTGGGATATGAGACTAGCTACCTTGTATAAACATCATAGTATTGAGATATGAGACGAGCTACCGTGTACATACATCATAGTATTGAGAAATGATTCTAGCTACCGTGTCAATACATACTAGTATTGGGATATGACACTAGCTACCGTATATATGCAACATAGTTTTGAGATATGAGACTAGCTACCGTATCAATACATAATGGTATTGAGATATGAGACTAGCTACCGTATTAATACATAATAGTATTGAGATATGAGACTAGCTACCGTATCTCGCATCCATACATCATAGTTTTGAGATATGAGACTAGCTAGCGTATCCATACATCATAGTTTTGAGATATGAGACTAGCAAGCGTATCTATACATCATAGTTTTGAGATATGAGACTAGCTAGCGTATCCATACATCATAGTAATGAGATATAAGACAAGCTACCATGTCAATACATCATAGTATTGAGATATGAGACTAGCTACCTTGTCAATACATCATAGTATTGAGATATGAGACTAGCTACCGTGTCAATACATAATAGTGTTGAGATATGAGACTAGCTACCGTATCCATACATCATCGTATTGAGATATGAGACTAGCTACCCTATCCATACATCATAGTATTGAGATATGAGACTAGCTACCCTGTCCATACATAATAGCATTGAGATATGAGACTAGGTACCTTGTCTATGCATCATAGCATTGAGATATGAGACTAGCTACCGTGTACATACATCATAATATTGAGATATGAGACTAGCTACCCTAACCATACATAATATTATTGAGATATGGACTAACTACCCTATCCATACATAATAGTATTGAGATATGAGACTAGCTACCCTATCCATGCATAATAGTATTGAGATATGAGACTAGCTACCTTGTCTATACATCATAACATTGAGATATGAGACAAGCTACCGTGTACATACATCATAGTATTGGGATATGAGACTAGCTACCTTGTATAAACATCATAGTATTGAGATATGAGACGAGCAACCGTGTACATACATCATAGTATTGAGAAATGATTCTAGCTACCGTGTCAATACATACTAGTATTGGGATATGTCACTAGCTACCGTATATATGCAACATAGTATTGAGATATGAGACTAGCTACCGTATCAATACATAATAGTATTGAGATATGAGACTAGCTACCGTATCAATACATAATAGTATTGAGATATGAGACTAGCTACCGTATCTCGCATCCATACATCATAGTTTTGAGATATGAGACTAGCTACCGTATCAATACATAATAGTATTGAGATATGAGACTAGCTACCGTATTAATACATAATAGTATTGAGATATGAGACTAGCTACCGTATCTCGCATCCATACATCATAGTTTTGAGATATGAGACTAGCTAGCGTATCCATACATCATAGTTTTGAGATATGAGACTAGCAAGCGTATCTATACATCATAGTTTTGAGATATGAGACTAGCTAGCGTATCCATACATCATAGTAATGAGATATAAGACAAGCTACCTTGTCAATACATCATAGTATTGAGATATGAGACTAGCTACCGTGTCAATACATAATAGTATTGAGATATGAGACTAGCTACCGTATCCATACATCATCGTATTGAGATATGAGACTAGCTACCCTATCCATACATCATAGTATTAAGATATGAGACTAGCTACCCTATCCATACATAATAGTATTGAGATATGAGACTAGCTACCTTGTCTCTGCATCATAGCATTGAGATATGAGACTAGCTACCGTGTACATACATCATAGTATTGGGATATGAGACTAGCTGCATTTTATAAACATCATAGTATTGAGATATGAGACGAGCTACCGTGTACATACATCATAGTATTGAGAAATGATTCTAGCTACCGTGTCAATACATACTAGTATTGGGATATGACACTAGCTACCGTATATATGCAACATAGTATTGAGATATGAGACTAGCTACCGTATCAATACATAATAGTATTGAGATATGAGACTAGCTACCGTATCAATACATAATAGTATTGAGATATGAGACTAGCTACCGTATCTCGCATCCATACATCATAGTTTTGAGATATGAGACAAGCTAGCGTATCCTTACATCATAGTTTTGAGATATGAGACTAGCTAGCGTATCCATACATCATAGTAATGAGATATGAGACTAGCTACCGTATCTCGCATCCATACATCATAGTTTTGTGATATGAGACTAGCTAGCGTATCTATACATCATAGTTTTGAGATAAGAGACTAGCTAGCGTATCCATACATCATAGTAATGAGATATAAGACAAGCTACCTTGTCAATACATCATAGTAGTGAGATATGAGACTAGCTACCGTGTCAATACATAATAGTATTGAGATATGAGACTAGCTACCGTATCTATACATCATCGTATTGAGATATGAGACTAGCTACCCTATCCATACATCATAGTATTGAGATATGAGACTAGCTACCCTATCCATACATAATAGTATTGAGATATGAGACTAGCTACCGTGTACATACATCATAATATTGAGATATGAGACTAGCTACCCTAACCATACATAATAGTATTGAGATATGGACTAACTACCCTATCCATACATAATAGTATTGAGATATGAGACTAGCTACCCTATCCATGCATAATAGTATTGAGATATGAGACTAGCTACCCTATCCATGCATAATAGTATTGAGATATGAGACTAGCTACCGCGTACATACATCAACGTATTGAGATATGAGACTAGGTACCGTATACATATATCATAATATAGAGATATGAGACTAGCTACGGTGTCTATACATCATAGTATTGAGATATGAGACTAGGTACCGTGTACATACATCAGAGTATTGGGATATGAGACTAGCTACCGTATCCATACATCATCGTATTGAGATATGAGACTAGCTACCCTATTCATACATCATAGTATTGAGATATGAGACTAGCTACCCTATCCATACATAATAGTATTGAGATATGAGACTAGCTACCGTGTATATACATCATACTATTGAGATATGAGACTAGCTACCCTAACCATACATAATATTATTGAGATATGGACTAACTACCCTATCCATACATAATAGTATTGAGATATGAGATTAGCTACCCTATCCATGCATAATAGTATTGAGATATGAGACTAGCTACCCTATCCATGCATAATAGTATTGAGATATGAGACTAGCTACCATGTCCATATATCATAGTATTGAGATATGAGACTAGCTACCGCGTACATACATGAACGTATTGAGATATGAGACTAGGTACCGTATACATATATCATAATATAAAGATATTAGATTAGATACCATGTCCAAATATCATAGTATTGAGATATGAGAATAGCTGCCCCATCAATACATAATAGTATTGAGATATGAGACTAGCTACCTTGTCTATGCATCATAGCATTGAGATATGAGACAAGCTACCGTGTACATACATCATAGTATTGGGATATGAGACTAGCTACCTTGTATAAACATCATAGTATTGAGATATGAGACGAGCTACCGTGTACATACATCATAGTATTGAGAAATGATTCTAGCTACCGTGTCAATACATACTAGTATTGGGATATGACACTAGCTACCGTATATATGCAACATAGTATTGAGATATGAGACTAGCTACCGTATCAATACATAATAGTATTGAGATATGAGACTAGCTACCGTATCAATACATAATAGTATTGAGATATGAGACTAGCTACCGTATCTCGCATCTATACATCATAGTTTTGAGATATGAGACTAGCTACCGTATCAATACATAATAGTATTGAGATATGAGACTAGCTACCGTATTAATACATAATAGTATTGAGATATGAGACTAGCTACCGTATCTCGCATCCATACATCATAGTTTTGAGATATGAGACTAGCTAGCGTATCCATACATCATAGTTTTGAGATATGAGACTAGCAAGCGTATCTATACATCATAGTTTTGAGATATGAGACTAGCTAGCGTATCCATACATCATAGTAATGAGATATAAGACAAGCTACCATGTCAATACATCATAGTATTGAGATATGAGACTAGCTACCTTGTCAATACATCATAGTATTGAGATATGAGACTAGCTACCGTGTCAATACATAATAGTATTGAGATATGAGACTAGCTACCGTATCCATACATCATCGTATTGAGATATGAGACTAGCTACCCTATCCGTACATCATAGTATTTAGATATGAGACTAGCTACCCTATCCATACATAATAGTATTGAGATATGAGACTAGCTACCTTGTCTATGCATCATAGCATTGAGATATGAGACTAGCTACCGTGTACATACATCATAGTATTGGGATATGAGACTAGCTACATTGTATAAACATCATAGTATTGAGATATGAGACGAGCTACCGTGTACATACATCATAGTATTGAGAAATGATTCTAGCTACCGTGTCAATACATACTAGTATTGGGATATGACACTAGCTACCGTATCAATACTTAATAGTATTGAGATATGAGACTAGCTACCGTATCAATACATAATAGTATTGAGATATGAGACTAGCTACCGTATCTCGCATCCATACATCATAGTTTTGAGATATGAGACTAGCTAGCGTATCCATACATCATAGTTTTGAGATATGAGACTAGCTAGCGTATCCATACATCATAGTAATGAGATATGAGACTAGCTACCGTATCTCGCATCCATACATCATAGTTTTGTGATATGAGACTAGCTAGCGTATCTATACATCATAATTTTGAGATAAGAGACTAGCTAGCGTATCCATACATCATAGTAATGATATATAAGACAAGCTACCTTGTCAATACATCATAGTAGTGAGATATGAGACTAGCTACCGTGTCAATACATAATAGTATTGAGATATGAGACTAGCTACCGTATCTATACATCATCGTTTTGAGATATGAGACTAGCTACCCTATCCATACATCATAGTATTGAGATATGAGACTAGCTACCCTATCCATACATAATAGTATTGAGATATGAGACTAGCTACCGTGTACATACATCATAATATTGAGATATGAGACTAGCTACCCTAACCATACATAATAGTATTGAGATATGGACTAACTACCCTATCCATACATAATAGTATTGAGATATGAGACTAGCTACCCTATCCATGCATAATAGTATTGAGATATGAGACTAGCTACCCTATCCATGCATAATAGTATTGAGATATGAGACTAGCTACCGCGTACATACATCAACGTATTGAGATATGAGACTAGGTACCGTATACATATATCATAATATAGAGATATGAGACTAGCTACGGTGTCTATACATCATAGTATTGAGATATGAGACTAGGTACCGTGTACATACATCATAGTATTGGGATATGAGACTAGCTACCGTATCCATACATCATCGTATTGAGATATGAGACTAGCTACCGTGTACATACATCATAATATTGAGATATGAGACTAGCTACCCTAACCATACATAATATTATTGAGATATGGACTAACTACCCTATCCATACATAATAGTATTGAGATATGAGACTAGCTACCCTATCCATGCATAATAGTATTGAGATATGAGACTAGATACCCTATCCATGCATAATAGTATTGAGATATGAGACTAGCTACCGCGTACATACATCAACGTATTGAGATATGAGACTAGGTACCGTATACATATATCATAATATAGAGATATGAGACTAGCTACGGTGTCTATACATCATAGTATTGAGATATGAGACTAGCTACCTTGTCTATACATCATAGTATTGAGATATGAGACTAGGTACCGTGTACATACATCATAGTATTGGGATATGAGACTAGCTACCTTGTATATACATCATAGTATTGAGAAATGAGACTAGCTACCGTGTACATACATCATAGTATTGAGAAATGAGACTAGCTACCGTGTACATACATCATAGTATTGAGAAATGAGACTAGCTACCGTGTCAATGCAAACTAGTATTAGGATATGACACTAGCTACCGTATCTATGCAACATAGTATTGAGATATGAGACTAGCTACCTTGTCAATACATCATAGTATTGAGATATGAGACTAGCTACCGTATCCATACATCATAGTAATGAGATATGAGACTAGCAACCGAGTACATACATAATAGTATTGAGATATGATACTAGCTTTCCGTATCTATGCAACATAGTATTGAGATATGAGACTAGCTACCGTGTCAATACATAATATTATTGAGATATGAGACTAGCTACCGTGTACATACAACACAGTATTGAGATATGAGACAAGCAACCTGTACATACATCCTAGTATTGGGATAAGAGACTAGCTACCGTGTACATACATCATAGTATTGAGATATGAGACTAGCTACCCTATCCATGCAGTATTGAGATATGAGACTAGCTACCCTATCCATACATCATATTATTGAGATATGAGACTAACTACCCTATCCATACATAATATTATTGAGATATGAGACTAGCTACCATATTAATACATAATAGTATTGAGATATGAGACTAGCTACCCTATCCATACATAATAGTATTGAGATATGAGACTAGCTACCGTGTACATACATCATAGTATTGAGAAATGAGACTAGCTACCGTGTCAATGCAAACTAGTATTAGGATATGACACTAGCTACCGTATCTATGCAACATAGTATTGAGATATGAGACTAGCTACCTTGTCAATACATCATAGTATTGAGATATGAGACTAGCTACCGTATCCATACAACATAGTATTGAGATATGAGACTAGCTGCCGTGTACATACAACATAGTATTGAGATATGAGAAAAGCAACCTGTACATACATCCTAGTATTGGGATAAGAGACTAGCTACCGTGTACATACATCATATTATTGAGAAATGAGACTAGCTACTGTGCACATGCATCATATTATAGAGATATGAGACTAGCTACCGAGTACACACATCAGAATCATGGGATATGAATCTAGCTACCATGTCCATATATCATACTATAGAGATATGAGACATTCTAGTGTGTACATCCATCATAGTATTGAGATATGAGACTAGCTACCATGTCCATATATCATAGTATTGAGATATGAGACTAGCTACCGCGTACATACATCAACGTATTGAGATATGAGACTAGGTAGCGTATACATATATCATCATATAGAGATATTAGATTAGATACCATGTCCAAATATCATAGTATTGAGATATGAGAATAGCTACCCCATCAATACATAATAGTATTGAGATATGAGACTAGCTACCTTGTCTATGCATCATAGTATTGAGATATGAGACAAGCAACCGTGTACATACATCATAGTATTGAGATATGAGACTAGCTACCTTGTATATACATCATAGTATTGAGATATGAGACTAGCTACCGTGTACATACATCATAGTATTGAGATATGAGTCTAGCTACCGTATCTATACATCATAGTATTGAGATATGAGTCTAGCTACCGTATCCATACATCATAGTATTGAGATATGAGACTAGCTACCGTATCCATACATCATAGTATTGAGATATGAGACTAGCTACCGTATCTATACATCATAGTATTGAGATATGAGACTAGCTACCGTGTCAATACATCATAGTATTGAGATATGAGACTAGCTACCGTATCCATACAACATAGTATTGAGATATGAGACTAGCTGCCGTGTACATACAACATAGTATTGAGATATGAGACAAGCAACCTGTACATACATCCTAGTATTGGGATAAGAGACTAGCTACCGTGTACATACATCATAGTATTGAGAAATGAGACTAGCTACTGTGCACATGCATCATATTATAGAGATATGAGACTAGCTACCGAGTACACACATCAGCATATTGGGATATGAATCTAGCTACAATGTCCATATATCATACTATAGACATATGAGACATTCTAGTGTGTACATCCATCATAGTATTGAGATATGAGACTAGCTACCATGTCCATATATCATAGTATTGAGATATGAGACTAGCTACCGCGTACATACATGAACGTATTGAGATATGAGACTAGGTACCGTATACATATATCATAATATAGAGATATTAGATTAGATACCATGTCCAAATATCATAGTATTGAGATATGAGAATAGCTACCCCATCAATACATAATAGTATTGAGATATGAGACTAGCTACCTTGTCTATGCATCATAGCATTGAGATATGAGACAAGCTACCGTGTACATACATCATAGTATTGGGATATGAGACTAGCTACCTTGTATAAACATCATAGTATTGAGATATGAGACGAGCTACCGTGTACATACATCATAGTATTGAGAAATGATTCTAGCTACCGTGTCAATACATACTAGTATTGGGATATGACACTAGCTACCGTATATATGCAACATAGTTTTGAGATATGAGACTAGCTACCGTATCAATACATAATGGTATTGAGATATGAGACTAGCTACCGTATTAATACATAATAGTATTGAGATATGAGACTAGCTACCGTATCTCGCATCCATACATCATAGTTTTGAGATATGAGACTAGCTAGCGTATCCATACATCATAGTTTTGAGATATGAGACTAGCAAGCGTATCTATACATCATAGTTTTGAGATATGAGACTAGCTAGCGTATCCATACATCATAGTAATGAGATATAAGACAAGCTACCATGTCAATACATCATAGTATTGAGATATGAGACTAGCTACCTTGTCAATACATCATAGTATTGAGATATGAGACTAGCTACCGTGTCAATACATAATAGTGTTGAGATATGAGACTAGCTACCGTATCCATACATCATCGTATTGAGATATGAGACTAGCTACCCTATCCATACATCATAGTATTGAGATATGAGACTAGCTACCCTGTCCATACATAATAGCATTGAGATATGAGACTAGGTACCTTGTCTATGCATCATAGCATTGAGATATGAGACTAGCTACCGTGTACATACATCATAATATTGAGATATGAGACTAGCTACCCTAACCATACATAATATTATTGAGATATGGACTAACTACCCTATCCATACATAATAGTATTGAGATATGAGACTAGCTACCCTATCCATGCATAATAGTATTGAGATATGAGACTAGCTACCTTGTCTATACATCATAGCATTGAGATATGAGACAAGCTACCGTGTACATACATCATAGTATTGGGATATGAGACTAGCTACCTTGTATAAACATCATAGTATTGAGATATGAGACGAGCTACCGTGTACATACATCATAGTATTGAGAAATGATTCTAGCTACCGTGTCAATACATACTAGTATTGGGATATGTCACTAGCTACCGTATATATGCAACATAGTATTGAGATATGAGACTAGCTACCGTATCAATACATAATAGTATTGAGATATGAGACTAGCTACCGTATCAATACATAATAGTATTGAGATATGAGACTAGCTACCGTATCTCGCATCCATACATCATAGTTTTGAGATATGAGACTAGCTACCGTATCAATACATAATAGTATTGAGATATGAGACTAGCTACCGTATTAATACATAATAGTATTGAGATATGAGACTAGCTACCGTATCTCGCATCCATACATCATAGTTTTGAGATATGAGACTAGCTAGCGTATCCATACATCATAGTTTTGAGATATGAGACTAGCAAGCGTATCTATACATCATAGTTTTGAGATATGAGACTAGCTAGCGTATCCATACATCATAGTAATGAGATATAAGACAAGCTACCTTGTCAATACATCATAGTATTGAGATATGAGACTAGCTACCGTGTCAATACATAATAGTATTGAGATATGAGACTAGCTACCGTATCCATACATCATCGTATTGAGATATGAGACTAGCTACCCTATCCATACATCATAGTATTAAGATATGAGACTAGCTACCCTATCCATACATAATAGTATTGAGATATGAGACTAGCTACCTTGTCTCTGCATCATAGCATTGAGATATGAGACTAGCTACCGTGTACATACATCATAGTATTGGGATATGAGACTAGCTGCATTTTATAAACATCATAGTATTGAGATATGAGACGAGCTACCGTGTACATACATCATAGTATTGAGAAATGATTCTAGCTACCGTGTCAATACATACTAGTATTGGGATATGACACTAGCTACCGTATATATGCAACATAGTATTGAGATATGAGACTAGCTACCGTATCAATACATAATAGTATTGAGATATGAGACTAGCTACCGTATCAATACATAATAGTATTGAGATATGAGACTAGCTACCGTATCTCGCATCCATACATCATAGTTTTGAGATATGAGACAAGCTAGCGTATCCTTACATCATAGTTTTGAGATATGAGACTAGCTAGCGTATCCATACATCATAGTAATGAGATATGAGACTAGCTACCGTATCTCGCATCCATACATCATAGTTTTGTGATATGAGACTAGCTAGCGTATCTATACATCATAGTTTTGAGATAAGAGACTAGCTAGCGTATCCATACATCATAGTAATGAGATATAAGACAAGCTACCTTGTCAATACATCATAGTAGTGAGATATGAGACTAGCTACCGTGTCAATACATAATAGTATTGAGATATGAGACTAGCTACCGTATCTATACATCATCGTATTGAGATATGAGACTAGCTACCCTATCCATACATCATAGTATTGAGATATGAGACTAGCTACCCTATCCATACATAATAGTATTGAGATATGAGACTAGCTACCGTGTACATACATCATAATATTGAGATATGAGACTAGCTACCCTAACCATACATAATAGTATTGAGATATGGACTAACTACCCTATCCATACATAATAGTATTGAGATATGAGACTAGCTACCCTATCCATGCATAATAGTATTGAGATATGAGACTAGCTACCCTATCCATGCATAATAGTATTGAGATATGAGACTAGCTACCGCGTACATACATCAACGTATTGAGATATGAGACTAGGTACCGTATACATATATCATAATATAGAGATATGAGACTAGCTACGGTGTCTATACATCATAGTATTGAGATATGAGACTAGGTACCGTGTACATACATCAGAGTATTGGGATATGAGACTAGCTACCGTATCCATACATCATCGTATTGAGATATGAGACTAGCTACCCTATTCATACATCATAGTATTGAGATATGAGACTAGCTACCCTATCCATACATAATAGTATTGAGATATGAGACTAGCTACCGTGTATATACATCATACTATTGAGATATGAGACTAGCTACCCTAACCATACATAATATTATTGAGATATGGACTAACTACCCTATCCATACATAATAGTATTGAGATATGAGATTAGCTACCCTATCCATGCATAATAGTATTGAGATATGAGACTAGCTACCCTATCCATGCATAATAGTATTGAGATATGAGACTAGCTACCATGTCCATATATCATAGTATTGAGATATGAGACTAGCTACCGCGTACATACATGAACGTATTGAGATATGAGACTAGGTACCGTATACATATATCATAATATAAAGATATTAGATTAGATACCATGTCCAAATATCATAGTATTGAGATATGAGAATAGCTGCCCCATCAATACATAATAGTATTGAGATATGAGACTAGCTACCTTGTCTATGCATCATAGCATTGAGATATGAGACAAGCTACCGTGTACATACATCATAGTATTGGGATATGAGACTAGCTACCTTGTATAAACATCATAGTATTGAGATATGAGACGAGCTACCGTGTACATACATCATAGTATTGAGAAATGATTCTAGCTACCGTGTCAATACATACTAGTATTGGGATATGACACTAGCTACCGTATATATGCAACATAGTATTGAGATATGAGACTAGCTACCGTATCAATACATAATAGTATTGAGATATGAGACTAGCTACCGTATCAATACATAATAGTATTGAGATATGAGACTAGCTACCGTATCTCGCATCTATACATCATAGTTTTGAGATATGAGACTAGCTACCGTATCAATACATAATAGTATTGAGATATGAGACTAGCTACCGTATTAATACATAATAGTATTGAGATATGAGACTAGCTACCGTATCTCGCATCCATACATCATAGTTTTGAGATATGAGACTAGCTAGCGTATCCATACATCATAGTTTTGAGATATGAGACTAGCAAGCGTATCTATACATCATAGTTTTGAGATATGAGACTAGCTAGCGTATCCATACATCATAGTAATGAGATATAAGACAAGCTACCATGTCAATACATCATAGTATTGAGATATGAGACTAGCTACCTTGTCAATACATCATAGTATTGAGATATGAGACTAGCTACCGTGTCAATACATAATAGTATTGAGATATGAGACTAGCTACCGTATCCATACATCATCGTATTGAGATATGAGACTAGCTACCCTATCCGTACATCATAGTATTTAGATATGAGACTAGCTACCCTATCCATACATAATAGTATTGAGATATGAGACTAGCTACCTTGTCTATGCATCATAGCATTGAGATATGAGACTAGCTACCGTGTACATACATCATAGTATTGGGATATGAGACTAGCTACATTGTATAAACATCATAGTATTGAGATATGAGACGAGCTACCGTGTACATACATCATAGTATTGAGAAATGATTCTAGCTACCGTGTCAATACATACTAGTATTGGGATATGACACTAGCTACCGTATCAATACTTAATAGTATTGAGATATGAGACTAGCTACCGTATCAATACATAATAGTATTGAGATATGAGACTAGCTACCGTATCTCGCATCCATACATCATAGTTTTGAGATATGAGACTAGCTAGCGTATCCATACATCATAGTTTTGAGATATGAGACTAGCTAGCGTATCCATACATCATAGTAATGAGATATGAGACTAGCTACCGTATCTCGCATCCATACATCATAGTTTTGTGATATGAGACTAGCTAGCGTATCTATACATCATAATTTTGAGATAAGAGACTAGCTAGCGTATCCATACATCATAGTAATGATATATAAGACAAGCTACCTAGTCAATACATCATAGTAGTGAGATATGAGACTAGCTACCGTGTCAATACATAATAGTATTGAGATATGAGACTAGCTACCGTATCTATACATCATCGTTTTGAGATATGAGACTAGCTACCCTATCCATACATCATAGTATTGAGATATGAGACTAGCTACCCTATCCATACATAATAGTATTGAGATATGAGACTAGCTACCGTGTACATACATCATAATATTGAGATATGAGACTAGCTACCCTAACCATACATAATAGTATTGAGATATGGACTAACTACCCTATCCATACATAATAGTATTGAGATATGAGACTAGCTACCCTATCCATGCATAATAGTATTGAGATATGAGACTAGCTACCCTATCCATGCATAATAGTATTGAGATATGAGACTAGCTACCGCGTACATACATCAACGTATTGAGATATGAGACTAGGTACCGTATACATATATCATAATATAGAGATATGAGACTAGCTACGGTGTCTATACATCATAGTATTGAGATATGAGACTAGGTACCGTGTACATACATCATAGTATTGGGATATGAGACTAGCTACCGTATCCATACATCATCGTATTGAGATATGAGACTAGCTACCGTGTACATACATCATAATATTGAGATATGAGACTAGCTACCCTAACCATACATAATATTATTGAGATATGGACTAACTACCCTATCCATACATAATAGTATTGAGATATGAGACTAGCTACCCTATCCATGCATAATAGTATTGAGATATGAGACTAGATACCCTATCCATGCATAATAGTATTGAGATATGAGACTAGCTACCGCGTACATACATCAACGTATTGAGATATGAGACTAGGTACCGTATACATATATCATAATATAGAGATATGAGACTAGCTACGGTGTCTATACATCATAGTATTGAGATATGAGACTAGCTACCTTGTCTATACATCATAGTATTGAGATATGAGACTAGGTACCGTGTACATACATCATAGTATTGGGATATGAGACTAGCTACCTTGTATATACATCATAGTATTGAGAAATGAGACTAGCTACCGTGTACATACATCATAGTATTGAGAAATGAGACTAGCTACCGTGTACATACATCATAGTATTGAGAAATGAGACTAGCTACCGTGTCAATGCAAACTAGTATTAGGATATGACACTAGCTACCGTATCTATGCAACATAGTATTGAGATATGAGACTAGCTACCTTGTCAATACATCATAGTATTGAGATATGAGACTAGCTACCGTATCCATACATCATAGTAATGAGATATGAGACTAGCAACCGAGTACATACATAATAGTATTGAGATATGATACTAGCTTTCCGTATCTATGCAACATAGTATTGAGATATGAGACTAGCTACCGTGTCAATACATAATATTATTGAGATATGAGACTAGCTACCGTGTACATACAACACAGTATTGAGATATGAGACAAGCAACCTGTACATACATCCTAGTATTGGGATAAGAGACTAGCTACCGTGTACATACATCATAGTATTGAGATATGAGACTAGCTACCCTATCCATGCAGTATTGAGATATGAGACTAGCTACCCTATCCGTACATCATATTATTGAGATATGAGACTAACTACCCTATCCATACATAATATTATTGAGATATGAGACTAGCTACCATATTAATACATAATAGTATAGAGATATGAGACTAGCTACCCTATCCATACATAATAGTATTGAGATATGAGACTAGCTACCGTGTACATACATCATAGTATTGAGAAATGAGACTAGCTACCCTATCAATGCAAACTAGTATTAGGATATGACACTAGCTACCGTATCTATGCAACATAGTATTGAGATATGAGACTAGCTACCTTGTCAATACATCATAGTATTGAGATATGAGACTAGCTACCATATCCATACAACATAGTATTGAGATATGAGACTAGCTGCCGTGTACATGCAACATAGTATTGAGATATGAGAAAAGCAACCTGTACATACATCCTAGTATTGGGATAAGAGACTAGCTACCGTGTACATACATCATATTATTGAGAAATGAGACTAGCTACTGTGCACATGCATCATATTATAGAGATATGAGACTAGCTACCGAGTACACACATCAGAATCATGGGATATGAATCTAGCTACCATGTCCATATATCATACTATAGAGATAGGAGACATTCTAGTGTGTACATCCATCATAGTATTGAGATATGAGACTAGCTACCATGTCCATATATCAACGTATTGAGATATGAGACTAGGTAGCGTATACATATATCATCATATAGAGATATTAGATTAGATACCATGTCCAAATATCATAGTATTGAGATATGAGAATAGCTACCCCATCAATACATAATAGTATTGAGATATGAGACTAGCTACCTTGTCTATGCATCATAGCATTGAGATATGATACAATCTACCGTGTACATACATCATAGTATTGGGATATGAGACTAGCTACCTTGTATAAACATCATAGTATTGAGATATGAGACGAGCTACCGTGTACATACATCATAGTATTGAGAAATGATTCTAGCTACCGTGTCAATACATACTAGTATTGGGATATGACACTAGCTACCGTATATATGCAACATAGTATTGAGATATGAGACTAGCTACCGTATCAATACATAATAGTATTGATATATGAGACTAGGTACCGTATCAATACATAATAGTATTGAGATATGAGACTAGCTACCGTATCTCGCATCCATACATCATAGTTTTGAGATATGAGACTAGCTAGATTATCCATACATCATAGTTTTGAGATATGAGACTAGCTAGCGTATCCATACATCATAGTAATGAGATATGAGACTAGCTACCGTATCTCGCATCCATACATCATAGTTTTGAGATATGAGACTAGCTAGCGTATCTATACATCATAGTTTTGAGATATGAGACTAGCTAGCGTATCCATACATCATAGTAATGAGATATAAGACAAGCTAACTTGTCAATACATCATAGTATTGAGATATGAGACTAGATACCTTGTCAATACATCATAATATTGAGATATGAGACTAGCTACCGTGTCAATACATAATAGTATTGAGATATGAGACTAGCTACCGTATCCATACATCATCGTATTGAGATATGAGACTAGCTACCCTATTCATACATCATAGTATTGAGATATGAGACTAGCTACACTATCCATACATAATAGTATTGAGATATGAGACTAGCTACCGTGTACATACATCATAATATTGAGATATGAGACTAGCTACCCTAACCATACATAATATTATTGAGATATGGACTAACTACCCTATCCATACATAATAGTATTGAGATATGAGACTAGCTACCCTATCCATGCATAATAGTATTGAGATATGAGACTAGCTACCCTATCCATGCATAATAGTATTGAGATATGAGACTAGCTACCGCGTACATACATCAACGTATTGAGATATGAGACTAGGTACCGTATACATATATCATAATATAGAGATATGAGACTAGCTACGGTGTCTATACATCATAGTATTGAGATATGAGACTAGCTACCTTGCCTATACATCATAGTATTGAGATATGAGACTAGGTACCGTGTACATACATCATAGTATTGGGATATGAGACTAGCTACCTTGTATATACATCATAGTATTGAGAAATGAGACTAGCTACCGTGTACATACATCATAGTATTGAGAAATGAGACTAGCTACCGTGTACATACATCATAGTATTGAGAAATGAGACTAGCTACCGTGTCAATGCAAACTAGTATTAGGATATGACACTAACTACCGTATCTATGCAACATAGTATTGAGATATGAGACTAGCTACCGTGTCAATACATAATATTATTGAGATATGAGACTAGCTACCGTGTACATACAACACAGTATTGAGATATGAGACAAGCAACCTGTACATACATCCTAGTATTGGGATAAGAGACTAGCTACCGTGTACATACATCATAGTATTGAGATATGAGACTTGCTACCCTATCCATGCAGTAATGAGATATGAGACTAGCTACCCTATCCATACATCATATTATTGAGATATGAGACTAACTACCCTATCCATACATAATATTATTGAGATATGAGACTAGCTACCATATTAATACATAATAGTATTGAGATATGAGACTAGCTACCCTATCCATACATAATAGTATTGAGATATGAGACTAGCTACCCTATCCATACATAATAGTATTGATATATGAGACTAGCTACACTATCCATACATAATAGTATTGAGACATGAGCATAGCTACATTGTACATACATACGATGTATGGGCATACACATGTCCTGCATATTGTTGTGATCTAGAGTATTGGTATGCCTATACTAAGTGAGTTGTGTATTAGGCAATACAATATTGCTAAATTAATAAATAATCAGCTAGCTGCATACATCTCAGATACACTCAAACCTGTGCTAAAGGCAACCTTCGAATAAAGGCCGCATATGAAAAACCTGTCTCTAAAGACCACCATTTGCTCTCCCGTCGAGTGATTTTCACTGCATTTTAACCCTCTATTGAGAGATCATCTACCAACTAAGGCCACTTTTTGAAATTCCCGAGGGTGACCTTTATATACTGGTTTGATTGTATATGGGATACCGATAATTTTTATCAAACATTGAAAGACACTATGGACATATAGTAATGCCTACATACTCGATCTGCGTACGTTTGAACACACATACGGATAGATAGAATAGAGTCCCAGCTGAAGATATATCGCCAGCAGGCCCATCTACATAGAGGTTCCTTCGAAGATAGCAATTTCTGGCAACCTACGAATGGCTATATAGTTGGAACACTGTAGTCAGGACCATAGGCTGATGAGATTTGTGAGTTATAGATTCAAATAGTTGGACTAATTATAGAATCGTATATATAGTGGTATAGAGTTCTAGATAATATAGTTCACCATCTACATAGAGGTTCCATCAACGATAATAAGGACTGCTAACCTACTGATGACTACATAGTTGGAACAGTGTAGTCAGGACCATTGGCTGATGAGAGTGTGAGCTATAGCTCACATAATACTTATATAAAATACATTCCCGAAAAAGTATAATAATTTTAGATACATTATAGTCAGATCCAGAGTTGAGGTTCAGACTAGCAGGTTACATCTATCTATCTATCTTCCTATAAGTCAAACCCCTGATGGGGACCTTATACTTTGACGTGCGTCAACTGACAAGAACATTGAATATAGTTGGTTCTGACTACGGTCGAGACGTTCGGTCAGAGCATATAGGCTACAACGTTGCGAGAAGGTGGAACACAGAGTAATTAGTTACAGTACTTGAACATAATACATAACACTTGTTTGAGATCAAGGTGTAAGTAGTTCGTACCCCAATCATTGAGCTAGGCAAGTTGTGGACAATTCTGTATTGGTGGAGATTGTCTCAACTACGATATTGTCAGCTGTTGACCAGGCCAGTTTAAATTAGTGTGCATCACGTTAGGATTTGAACATTCGTCAAACATAGGTTCCTGTATATCTTGCGTGTCCTTAAGCATGTTCCTACATGTTGCGACGTGAATATTATTGTTGTCGCTATATACTATTGGATTTGAACATTATGTATGTACACGCCAACTATGTCACGTTGTTGTACTTCCTTAAATTAATATCTTATTAATAAGTAGTTTATGATATTATAAGATCATTATGCAACTGTCTCCAGTCTCTCTGAGGCAGTATTTAATATGTGGAACACTCGTGGAAGTCACGACAGTGCAGTGATAGCGTGTTCGATTCAGATGCGAACGTTCCGTAGTATGAACCCCTTTGGAGCCGTTGCAATTAAGTCCTTAAGCAAGTCATTAAATCCCACGATTCCTCTTCTCTGTCCCGATGGCGATGGATTCCATCCGGAATGAGTTATCGGGAGTGATTAATATACGGTGGAAGATCTTGTTTCGCAATCGAGCTAAAATAAACTGTGCATAAACTAAGTATTATGAACGTCACTGTTTAATCATGAATATTTCAACAACATAAGTACCTTGAGTTGCTTTTGTATTGCATGTAACAACAGTATGGGCGCGTTGTCACCGGCGTATCTGTTGTATTTGTTAATATAAGCGTTATTTATTTTACAATATTTTGACAACTTATATAAATCATGATCGTTGGGGTAAAAAGGCTTATGTGTGGTCATTGGTTGGTACACGAGAAGATCCACCTGTACAATTTGGCAACCACCATTTGTCATACTGGGCTAATCGGATAGCAGTTCATTTGCTTATTCCAGGTTCATTATTTCCAACTGTTCTAACAGCTAAGGGAATATTTGCATTCAAATATTAGCATTTAGTATGAACATGTTCAATGTTAGAGTAACCTAAGATGGAAAATAAAAGCCTGCGTGTGACAGCATTAAATATTAAATGGGTAACAAATAATACATAAACATCGCAATGTTGTTTTTTTCATATCGTTATTGGTGTTTCATCTTTTGTGGGACATGCAACATTGCATTATGGTGTGGCCGATGACATCGACTCATTAACATCGACATCATGCTATGTGGTAAACATAATATATATGTCCACTTGCTGGTCGCTATATCAGACTGCAATATGACACGAGTTAGTTTAATTGAATTAATTTCAATTCTTAAACTCGGATCGACAGCTCCAGATATTGTAGGTGAAGGATGACCCATATATGCCCCACGATCAATATTACAGGCACTGAACTGCACCCAGGTACGGTCATTGCTCTTCCATAAGCCAGCTGGTTAGCACCCTCTCGAGAAATAAATCGACACCCCAAATGAGATTCAAACCTAGAGTTGTGACAGGCAGATGATGTGAAATCAACAACCATAATAATTCTGCCATGGAGGCCTCTTGATATATCAGTGTAAGTATTAGTGACATACGGTGTTGCAATATAGAGTGCATCGTTAGCCTGCTTGCTTGCAATATAAATCATATGCAGGTGCTATTCAATTGTTTAATACAAACGATTCCAAAGATAGCCTATAGTGCGGACAAGTAATACCAGATAGCTCAACTGATTATCACTGAAGTAACTATGGAATTAGAGCTGGAAAGAAATGTATGACTTATCACAAATCTGACTGAAGTCTGTTGCCTATTTAAAAGACGACTCCTACTGCTGGCTTGTGGAAGTCGTGATAGTGCAGTAGATGCGCGTTCGCTTCAGGTGCGAAAGGTCCGGAGTTCGAGCCCTGCTGGAGCCGTTACGATTGTGCCCTTAGGCAAGGCATTTAAATTCCACGTTGCCTCTTCTCTCTCCCTCGTGGCGATGGATTCCATCAGGAATGAGGTCTCGAGAGTGATTAATATAAGTTGAAAGAACTTGTTTCGCAATCGAGCTAAAATAAATTTGTATAAACTAAATATACTGTTTTATATCATCTACACTGTTTATACTGTGTGTGTTTTACGTTTATTTATCGTCGCTACCGGTTACCCATATGAGCGACGCCTCCTGAAGATATTAGTCATGTTAGATTTTTGGAGAATAGTGCATGATACAGACAGAGATCTATTCCAGAGTCTCCTCTGGTTCATTTACGTGCACAGTGTAAAACACCGACACGAGACCTCGGTTTAACGGCCCATCTGAAAGACTGTTAATTTTATTAGGGTCAGATGAGGGATCGAACCTGCGATCCCTGGATTACCAGTCCAGCGTGTTACCACTGGACTACAGATCCGTCTGTGTGTCTATTCTGTCTACATTAGTTAGTATCTATAATTCGCCATGAAATGTTCCATAGAGGTTATGTCATTTTATTTTCGGCTGCCTATTTAAAAGATCACTCCCTCTGTTTTATATCATCTACACTGTCTACACTGTCTACATTAGCTATTTATAATTCGCCACGAAATGTTCCATAGAGGTTATGTCATTTCATTGTATACCTAGAAACATAACCTAAGGATTACATACAAAACACACCTGTACGGTCGATAACGTTCCAGTTAACAGACGGATACGTATTCCAATGGTTAACACGGTGGACTGGAAAACCAGGGATCGCAGTTTCGATCCCCCGTCTGACCCTAATAAAATTAAAAATCATTCAGATGGGACTTTAAACCGAGGTCTGGTATCCGTGCGTTACACCGTGCACGTAAAAGAACCAGAGGAGAGTCTAGTATGAGTCGCTGTCTGTATCATGGCACTATCCTCCAAAAATGTAAAATGACTAATCTCTTCAGTAGGCCTCGCTCATATGGGCAACCGGTAGCGACGATTAATAAACGCAAAACACACAAAGATAACGTTCCACATTAGTCCGCCCTCGTGGTCGTTAAGGTTGCTCACTTGTATACCAGGGTAGCCTAGCATCACTGATGGTGCGGCACGGATTCGAGCCCTGCTCAGACCGTGTCTCTTTATATTATGTAGGTTGGTGCACCAATTACTGATTAACAGCTGGAGCCTGTCCAGGAAAAGTGTCGTTAGGCAAACTGCCCGTCGCTCAAATGGGCAACCAGCAACGACGTTAAATAAACTTCAATATAAAAAAACGTTCCATTGCAATATTTTTCAGATAATAACATATATATCACCACTGGAACAGTGTAACTCGAAGAACGCTGCCTAACACTGTGAATGCGCATTCCCGTAACTTCGAGTGCGTATGTCGACTGCATATCATTAGTTGGAAACCCTCATAAGAACATGTATACAATCAGGGCACATACGTTCATCGAAGGAAATACAATAGCGATGTAAATATATATACATGTTGAGCAGAGTTAGTACTCGGCTCGGAAGCTGAAATAAGTACCATCAATTGTAATCATATACATATTTAACATGTTTAACATTTTACTCTACATGACTTGATATGCATGATTCAAACGATATCAGTGTTGTAATGTATACTCTTCAAAAATAACTATTATATAACTATCTCAACTCCAATGTGTTTGTATTATTGCATTCGATATGGATAGTTTTCTCTCCTTGCAGTAGTACACGTGGTAATGCATGCATCAAACCATAATTAGCTAGGTCGCTCACATATTGTATACTTCGGCCGATGTGTCGATATGTTATTAAATGGAAAACAAGCTACATTGAAATTAAAGATATAAGATTTACGAAATTCTTGTTTGTGTTTAAATGATCACGATAATTTTAAGATAGATAAAAAATAAATATAGATCAATTGAGTTCCTATTTTTTAAAATACAAATGTAGTGGGTATTGCGCGTGCAATAAACACAATGGGCAACACATAACATTTTCAACCAATCAATACGCAATAGCTATTGACGTAATGGGGGAACTCATACGCTGCACTCAATTACATAAATAATTCTAATATTCAAGAGAATTAAGTCGGCATATAATTAACGCAGCTGTTATAAAACTGTTAATACACAAACCCAATGGTCTCGAAAACAAACGTAACGTAACGATTAAACATATCATTAATTAATTAATACTACTACTTTCAAAAACTCATGCACTATTGGTATATGCATTTTATATATATATTGGTAGTCATCGTTGACTCGAACAATTGTTGAAACTCGGCCTTTGAACGTAATTGCATTCAACATAGTTATCTAAACACTGCATACAATCTGCTTTATTGATGGATAGCAAATTAGCCTTCTATTTAATCGCAAGTGGATGCTATATAAATTATATAGACGAGCCAGTGGTCCAGTGGCCAATATGCTGAACTGCGAATCATGGGATCGCAGATTCGATCACACAGTATTACCATACGAAAATTAACATTCTTTCAGTTGGGACTTTAAACGGAGGTCTCGTGTCGGTGCTTTGAATAGTGCATGTAAAAGAACCAGAGGTGATTCTGGTATGGGTCTCTCTCTGTATCCTTGCACTATCCTCTAAATACACATATACAAGGAATCCCAGTTTCAATAGTGCCAGGTACTTAGTGCTAACACTATAAGTATATTTTGTAAAACTGTATTTATTTTACAACAATTGCGAAGCAAGTTTTAACAACTTAATAAGTCATATCTGCACATTGTTAGATGCATTTAATTGTCTCATTCCCATTTTCTACTCTACTAGACAATTCCATATATCATCATATACCATAAAATATTATATTATATGTAGTTTCTCTACTTTAACATTACTATATTGTTTAAACTTTATTTATTTTACTACGATTGGAAGCAAGTTTTAACAACTTATAGTAATCACTCTCGTTGGCACGGATGAACGCGTATATGTGGTCATTCATGCGGGAGGAAACCGGCGTACCCGGAGAAAACCCACTTGTCATCGCACATACTTCCCGGTCCCAGGAACGAACACGTGTTGCATTTGTGAGAAGTGAGCGCGCTAACCACTGTGCTAATCGGAAAACCGAAAAGCATATTAGTGATGGATGAACAGACAACACTGACTACGACAGAGATTCCGCCAAGATGTTGAGATCAAAGATATCGTGTGCAATTATTACACTTAGATAAAATGTACCGCTACAACTACTCATTAATCATTATCTGAATTTGCTATGTTTGTTCATGTATGAATGTATTCTCCGTTGGTTATACTGATGACGTCATAATTAGTTCCATTATGTTAGTATCCACGAGATACAGCTACACTATAGACTAGATGGCTCGGGAAGGGCCGTAACTAATGTTGCTAGAACTTGTGGCCCGACTCGTTTGCCTTTATTTAATTTGCCATGTTTTGTATTCACATGTATATGTAACACAAATCGAGCAATAAAATATGATTAAACTAAAAATAGCTGGCTGTATTACCCAACCAGTATTGCTATCTCACTCAATACTTGACCTAGCCGCAACTACCTACTTGCCAATACGTCAATACGTATACGTGTTTTAGTAATCCATTCCAGAGTCTCGTCTGGTTCTTTTGCGTACACGGCGTAAGGCACCGACACATCTCTGGATAAACAGTCCAACGTGTTACCACTGGAATACAGAGTGTGTGGTTTACGTTTATTTATCGTCGCTACCGGTTGCCCATATGAGCGACGCCTCCTAAAGAGATTAGTAATTTAGATTTTTGGAGGATAGTGCAATGATACAGTCAGAGACCCATTCCAGGGTCTCCTCTGGTTCTGTTACGTGCATGGTGTAAAGCACCGTGAGAGATACCTCGGTTTTTTGTGTTTTTATTCTTAGTTATTATAGAGCATTTAATTAATAATTATTTGTTACTTAATAAATATAAAAAAAATTAAAGTAGTCTGTGATATGGAGGCCATCTCTGCAATATAGATATGGCTATCCACCGATTGTTTCATTGTCAGTTGGTATATTCTATCTGGTAAGGTGCCTCATTGCCAGTTGGTATTATTCTATCTGGTAAGGTGCCTCATTGCCAGATGGTATAATATAGTCTATCTGGTAAGGCGCCTCATTGTCAGATGCTATATTCTATCTGGTAACGTGTTTCATTGTCAGTTGTTGTATTCTGTCTGGCAAGGGGCTTCATTGTCAGTTGGTATATTAAGTCTAGTAATGTACTTCATTGTCAGTTGGTATATTTTGTATCGTAACGTGCGTTTGTGGGATCCTCTCATTGGTCATGACTTGCTTTACATATATGTATGGTTAACCATGTGCACACTAGCGGCAGATATTATCACTTTTGCAAACAACATAGAGCCACGTCAGACGGCACGTTATATACCGTCTGATCAGGCGCTATGTTGTTTGCTACTCGGATAGTGGAGCTAAATCATGTGGCTGAATAGCAAACAACATCAGACGCGGTGTACACTGATCTGGATCTGTTTTGTTTGCAAATGTGAGTGTATGTACGCAGGAAAATGGTTACATATACAATTGGGCACTTTCGATTTGCAACAAAAATCAATTTAAGAATTCCAATTGAACATTGATATAAATATTTACTTGAGGCTAACACATGTTCTGTTCTGTTCTTTTTTAAGGTTATAATCCTAGTCACGTGCACAAGTTAAAGCTGCTAAACGAATATTACTAAAGTGAGATTTTTAAGTGCACTTGACTAGCACAGACATTATTCGAAATTTAAAGATTACATCATTATATCCAGTATCGTCTGTTTAGCAATTCGCAATGGCAAAGAAAAGAAATTATACAATTGCTACATCGTCATTTGAAGAAAGAGAACATTCTGTAATATATTACTAAGGTCCGGAATTCGAGCCCCACTGGAGCCGTTACGATTGTGCCCTTGGGCAAGGCATTTTAAATTCCACGTTGCCTCTACTCTCTCCCTCGTGGCGATGGATTCCATCGGGATTGAGGTCTCGAGAGTGATTAATATAAGTTAAAATAACTTGTTTCGCAATCGAGCTAAACTAAATTTGTATAAACTAAATTATAATAACATATCTCAACATGATCAGACTTTATTATTAAACTTGTGTATAATCGGAACAGATAATAATATATACATTGCATGCTAACACTAAGATGCCTGCAGCCGTATGTTCTTGCTTTGACCTAGCAGAATATAGCCAGCAGAATAACGCCAGCAGAATACAGTAAGCAGAATAACGTCAAGCAGAAAATAGCTAACAGAATATAGCCAGCAGAATATAGCCAGCAGAATATAACCAACAGAAAATAGCCAGCAGAATATAGCCAACAACATATAGCCAGCAGAATATAGCCAGCAGAATATAGCCAACAAAATATAGCCAGCAGAATATAACCAACAGAAAATAGCCAGCAGAATATAGCCAACAGAATAACGTCAACCAGAAGATAGCCAACAGAATATAGCCAGCAGAATATAGCCAGTAGAATATAACAAGCAGAACATAGCCAGCAGAGAATGGCCAGCAGAATAACGCTAGCAGAATAACGCCAGTATAATATAGCCAGAAAAATATAGCCAGCAGAATATTGCAAGCATAATAACGCCAGCAGAATATAGCCAGGAAAATATAGCCAACAGAATAACGCCAGCTGAATAACGCCAGCAGAATATAGCCAGCAGAATAATGCCAGCAGAATATAGCCAGCAGAATAAAGCCAACAGAATAACGCCAGCAGAATAGAGCCAAGCATAATATAGCCAGCATAATAGAACCAGCAGAATAACGCCAGCTGAATAACGCCAGCAGAATATAGCCAGCAGAATAACGCTAGCAGAATATATCCAGCAGAATAAAGCCAGCAGAATAACACCAGTAGAATAGAGCCAAGCAGAATATAGCCAGCATAAAATAGCCAGCAGAATAACGCCAGCAGAAAAACGCCAGCAGAATATAGCCAGCAGAATATAGCCTGTAGAATATATCCAGCAAAATAACGCCAAGCAGATATAGCCAGCATAATATAGCCAGCAGAATATAGCCAGCATAATATAGCCAGCAGAATATAGCCAAGCAGAATATAGCCAAGCAGAACATAGCCAGCAGAATAAAGCCAGCAGTATAACGCCAGCAGAATATAGCCAGCATAATATAGCCAGAAGGATATAACCAACAGAAAATAGCCAGCAGAAGATAGCCAACAGAATAACGTCAAGCAGAATATAGCCAACAGAATATAGCCAGCAGAATATAGCCAGCAGAATAACGCCAGCAGAATATAACCAACAGAATATAGCCAGCAGAAAATAGCCAGCAGAGAATAGCCAGCAAAATAACGCCAGCAGAATAACGCCAGTAGAATATAGCCAGAAAAATATAGCCAGCAGAATATTGCAAGCAGAATAACGCCAGCAGAATATAGCAAGGAAAATATAGCCAACAGAATAACGCCAGCTGAATAACGCAAGCAGAATATAGCCAGCAGAATAACGCCAGCAGAATATAGCCAGCAGAAAAAAGCAAGCAGAATAGAGTTAAGCAGAATATAGCCAGCAGAATATAGCCAGCAGAATAACTCCAGCAGAAAAACGCCAGCAGAATATAGCCAGCAGAATATAGCCAGTAGAATATATCCAGCAGAATAACGTAAAGCAGAATATAGCCAACATAATATAGCCAAGCAGAATAACGCCAGTATAATATAGCCAGCAGAATAACGCCAAGCAGAATAACGCCAGTAGAAAATAGCCAAGCAGAATAACGCCAGTAGAAAATAGCCAAGCAGAATAACGCCAGTAGAAAATAGCCAAGCAGAATAACGCCAGTAGAAAATAGTCAAGCAGAATAACGCCAGCAGAATATAGCCAGCATAATATAGCCAGCAGAATATAACCAACAGAAAATAGCCATCAGAATATAGCCAACAGAATAACGTCAAGCAGAAAATAGCCAACAGAATATAGCCAGCAGAATAGATCCAGCAGAATAACGCCAGCAGAATAGAGCCAGTATCATATAGCCAGTAGAATATAGCCAAGCAGAATATAGCCAACAGAATAACACCAGCAGAATAACGCCAGCAGAATAACGCCAGTAGAATATAGCCAGTAGAATATAGCCATCAGAATATAGCCAGCAGAATAACACCAGCAGAAAAACGCCTGCAGAATATAGCCAGCAGAATATAGCCAGTAGAATATATCCAGCAAAATAACGCCAAGCAGAATATAGCCAGCATAATATAGCCAGCAGAATATAGCCAGCATAATATAGCCAGCAGAATATAGCCAAGCAGAATATAGCCAAGCAGAACATATCCAGCAGAATATAGCCAGCAGTATAACGCCAGCAGAATATAGCCAGCATAATATAGCCAGAAGGATATAACCAACAGAAAATAACCAGCAGAAGATAGCCAACAGAATAACGTCAAGCAGAATATAGCCAGTAGAATATAGCCAGCAGAATATAGCCAGCAGAAAATAGCCAGCAGAGAATAGCCAGCAAAATAACGCCAGCAGAATAACGCCAGTAGAATATAGCCAGAAAAATATAGCCAGCAGAATATTGCAAGCAGAATAACGCCAGCAGAATATAGCAAGGAAAATATAGCCAACAGAATAACACCAGCTGAATAACGCAAGCAGAATATAGCCAGCAGAAAAAAGCCAGCAGAATAGAGTTAAGCAGAATATAGCCAGCAGAATATAGCCAGCAGAATAACATCAGCAGAAAAACGCCAGCAGAATATAGCCAGCAGAATATAGCCAGTAGAATATATCCAGCAGAATAACGCAAAGCAGAATATAGCCAACATAATATAGCCAAGCAGAATAACGCCAGTATAATATAGCCAGCAGAATAAAGCCAGCAGAATAACTCCAGCAGAATAACGTAAAGCAGAATATAGCCAACATAATATAGCCAAGCAGAATAACGCCAGTATAATATAGCCAGCAGAATAACGCCAAGCAGAATAACGCCAGTAGAAAATAGCCAAGCAGAATAACGCCAGTAGAAAATAGCCAAGCAGAATAACGCCAGTAGAAAATAGCCAAGCAGAATAACGCCAGTAGAAAATAGTCAAGCAGAATAACGCCAGCAGAATATAGCCAGCATAATATAGCCAGCAGAATATAACCAACAGAAAATAGCCAACAGAAGATAGCTAACAGAATAACGTCAAGCATAATATAGCCAACAGAACAAAGCCAGCAGAATATAGCCAGCAGAATAACGCCAGCAGAATATAACCAACAGAAAATAGCCATCAGAATATAGCCAACAGAATAACGTCAAGCAGAAAATAGCCAACAGAATATAGCCAGCAGAATAGATCCAGCAGAATAACGCCAGCAGAATAGAGCCAGTATCATATAGCCAATAGAATATAGCCAAGCAGAATATAGCCAACAGAATAACACCAGCAGAATAACGCCAGCAGAATAACGCCAGTAGAATATAGCCAGTAGAATATAGCCATCAGAATATAGCCAGCAGAATAACACCAGCAGAAAAACGCCTGCAGAATATAGCCAGCAGAATATAGCCAGTAGAATATATCCAGCAAAATAACGCCAAGCAGAATATAGCCAGCATAATATAGCCAGCAGAATATAGCCAGCATAATATAGCCAGCAGAATATAGCCAAGCAGAATATAGCCAAGCAGAACATATCCAGCAGAATATAGCCAGCAGTATAACGCCAGCAGAATATAGCCAGCATAATATAGCCAGAAGGATATAACCAACAGAAAATAACCAGCAGAAGATAGCCAACAGAATAACGTCAAGCAGAATATAGCCAGTAGAATATAGCCAGCAGAATATAGCCAGCAAAAAATAGCCAGCAGAGAATAGCCAGCAAAATAACGCCAGCAGAATAACGCCAGTAGAATATAGCCAGAAAAATATAGCCAGCAGAATATTGCAAGCAGAATAACGCCAGCAGAATATAGCAAGGAAAATATAGCAAACAGAATAACACCAGCTGAATAACGCAAGCAGAATATAGCCAGCATAATAACGCCAGCAGAATATAGCCAGCAGAAAAAAGCTAGCAGAATAGAGTTAAGCAGAATATAGCCAGCATAATATAGCCAGCAGAATAACTCCAGCAGAAAAACGCCAGCAGAATATAGCCAGCAGAATATAGCCAGTAGAATATATCCAGCAGAATAACGCCAAGCAGAATAACGCCAGTAGAAAATAGCCAAGCAGAATAACGCCAGTAGAAAATAGTCAAGCAGAATAACGCCAGCAGAATATAGCCAGCATAATATAGCCAGCAGAATATAACCAACAGAAAATAGCCAGCAGAAGATAGCCAACAGAATAACGTCAAGCATAATATAGCCAACAGAACAAAGCCAGCAGAATATAGCCAGCAGAATAACGCCAGCAGAATATAACCATCAGAAAATAGCCATCAGAATATAGCCAACAGAATAACGTCAAGCAGAAAATAGCCAACAGAATATAGCCAGCAGAATAGATCCAGCAGAATAACGCCAGCAGAATAACGCCAGCAGAATAACGCCAGTAGAATATAGCCAGTAGAATATAGCCATCAGAATAACACCAGCAGAATAACGCCAGCAGATCATAACCAAGCAGAGTAACGCCTGCAGAACATAGTGAAGCAGAATATAGCCAGCAGAGTAACGCCAGCAGAATAACGTCAGTAGAAAAACGCCAGCAGAACATAGCAAACAAATTATAGCCAGCAGAATAATGCCAGCAGAATATAGCCGAACGGAATATAGCCAACAGAATATAACCAACAGAAAATAGCCATCAGAATATAGCCAACAGAATAACGTCAAGCAGAAAATAGCCAACAGAATATAGCCAGCAGAATAAATCCAGCAGAATAACGCCAACAGAATAGAGCCAGTATCATATAGCCAGTAGAATATAACCAAGCAGAATATAGCCAACAGAATAACACCAGCAGAATAACGCCAGCAGAATAACGCCAGTAGAATATAGCCAGTAGAATATAGCCATCATAATAGAGCCAGCAGATCATAACCAAGCAGATTAACGCCTGCAGAACATAGTGAAGCAGAATATAGCCAGCAGAGTAACGCCAGCAGAATAACGTCAGTAGAAAAACGCCAGCAGAACATAGCAAACAAATTATAGCCAGCAGAATAATGCCAGCAGAATATAGCCGAACGGAATATAGCCAACAGAATATAGCCACCAGAATAACGCCAGCATAATAACGCCAGCACAACATAGCCAACATAATAATGCCAGCGGAATATAGCCAGCAGAATAACGGCAGCAGAATATAGCCAACATAATAACGCCAGCAGAACATAGTCAACATAATAATGCCAGCGGAATATAGCCAGACAGAATAACGGCAGCAGAATATAACCAGCTGGCACATAATTACGATTAGAGTGTAACCTGTAACCGAAATGATTCCATGTGTGTCAAATCATTTTACGATTCCAATGGCGGTTCAAGAGAGAGGCAATAAGGCAGGCAGTAAGGCGCTTGAGTGTGAGGAATGGGGTGGGTGGGTTCTTGCAGGACAGGGCAGGGAAGGACAAGGGAGCAGGGTATACATATATGCAGAGGTAATTCCGTATCCCTTCCCGCAAGGTGACTTGGATAATAACAACAGTACACTCGTGTAATATCGTCTTTCTGAACAGGATATTGACCTTAACTTAGCATCTGAGTGACCAATCAGCATAATTGCAAATGGTTTAAACCTTAACTTAGCATCTGAGTGACCAATCAGCATAATTGTAAATGGTTAGAACCTTAACTTAGCATCTGAGTGACCAATCAGCATACCTGTTAATTGTAATATATATATATAGTATATTTTGTGACATTGTTAATGCGTTGCATTCAAATACACGCAACAAAATAAAAACTTAATGCTATTACTGACCTTCTAACGCAACGAAGAATAGTCCTTCCTTATTGTCCGCACCTACACTGCTAAATTCAACTTGAATATAATGCAAATTCAAAGAATCCGGTACTATGCCATTTCCATCATAGCTTGCACAATTGATGCTCTTCAAAATTGAGCTTGCTCCATTCTTAAACACGAGTGACTGCTTACAGTCTGTTGGATCTAAATACAGATCAGCATCGACGGTATAAACAATAACATCCGAGGAACACGAATACACTTCCAGTGAGCACGTGCATGACACATCTCCAGTCGTAACACCTGGATAACCCTCGTTTGTTAGGTAGAGTGGCATACCGTCCGACAGAATCGTCTTGCTGGAGCATATAGACGCTACCCGTGTCTCTGGTAATAATAAAATAATAAACATACATAAGCACATGGTACGTACGGTTCACATATTTATTTAGAGATGCTACAAACAAGAAACAGTAAAGCGCCTACATGGTTCATCGTTATTGATTTATGTTCTGCCCCCAAACATGTGCAGCTGAACCAATCGTCAGTCGCAGATGAAGGGATCGTTATTGTACTATTCATAATGCATTAATACGCTTCAATGCATATTCCAGTATTTTGATTGAATACCGGTACAGTAAATATTACATAATAACTCGGGTTAGACAGGGTATATACGTCTTAAAATACATACTGTTCGCGTGCCTCGTGGAAAGTCACGCAAGCAGACACTATATTTATTACTCGTCAACAAACCAAATAACATAATAATGTTTGCGTAAGCAAATGCGTTATTCGGCGAGGGTGACGCATAGTAGCCTAGTAGGCTCAATCGTAAACTAATTTGCACCAACGGATGTTTGGTTATGTAATACACACAAACACGGTTAGGGCGCTAACGTGACACAGTTCGCATATCGGATAAACAAACATATGTGCACATAGAACACCAGAATAACGGGGAACGCCGTTTGCGTGTTTGTTTGTTTGTTTGTTTATTCTGGTTAAACGCCTGCTTCAGCACCATCTTTGGGCTATATCGCCGGCGGGCAGTTTACCTCATTCATTTACCAACATCATTCGGGGAATCTGCTATTCGTCCAAGCTCTATCAGGTACCAGTATTACATGACTAGATATCGGGGAACCTGCTATTGGTCCAAGCTATATCAGTAACCAGTATTACATGACTAGATATCTTGTAACATGTTTCTCGTCCAAGCTCTATCAGGTACCAGTATTACATGACTAGATATCTGGTAACCTTCTACTCATCCAAGCTCTATCAGGTACCAGTATTACAGGACTAGATATCTGATAACCTGCTACTCGTCCAAGCTCTATCAGGTACCAGTATTACAGGACTAGATATCTGATAACCTGCTACTCGTCCAAGCTCTATCAGGTACCAGTATTACAGGACTAGATATCGGGGAACCGGTTACTCGTCCAAGCTCTATCAGGTAACAGTATTACATGACTAGATATCTGATACACTTCTACTTGTCCAAGCTCTATCAGGTTCCAGTATTACATGACTAGATATCTGATACACTTCTACTTGTCCAAGCTCTATCAGGTACCAGTATTACATGACTAGATATCTGGTAACCTGCTACTCGTCCAAGCTCTATCAGGTACCAGTATTACATGACTAGATATCGGGGAACCGGTTACTTGTCCCAGCTCTATCAGGTAACAGAATATATTCTCTGGTAATCTAATACTCGTAGTCACAACATAATGAATATTAAATGTGCATGGGCATAGCCAAACTGTGAAATAGTATTTCTACGTTCAAAATAGTGATTTCTTTATTAGATGGATTATTTTGTAAATAAGATAAACATAGAGAGTCATACCATTACACATATATGCCACCTACAACAAGCTAACATAGAGAGTCATACCATTACACAACTATGCCACCTACAACAAGCTAACATAGAGAGTCATACCATTACACATATATGCCACCTACAACAAGCTAACATAGAGAGTCATACCGTTACACATCTATGCCACCTACAACAAGCTAACATAGAGAGTCATACCATTACACAACTATGTCACCTACAACAAGCTAACATAGAGAGTCATACCATTACACATATATGCCACCTACAACAAGCTAACATAGAGAGTCATACCATTACACATATATGCCACCTACAACAAGCTAACATAGAGAGTCATACCGTTACACATCTATGCCACCTACCACACGCTAACATAGAGAGCCATACCATTACACATATATGCCACCTACAACAAGCTAACATAGAGACTCATACCATTACACATATATGCGACCTACAACAAGCTAACATAGAGAGTCATACCATTACACTTCTATGCCACCTACAACAAGCTAACATAGAGAGTCATACCATTACAAATCTATGCCACATACAACAAGCTAACATAGAAAGTCATACCATTACACATCTATGCCACCTACAACAAGCTAACATAGAGAGTCATACCATTACACATCTATGCCACCTACAACAAGCTAACATAGAGAGTCATACCATTACACATCTATGCCACCTACAACAAGCTAACATAGAGAGCCATACCATTACACATCTATGCCACCAACAACAAGCTAACATAGCCCATCATTAATAACGTTTTCTGATATATATAGACCACATTCATGGCCCTGACAATGGTGACTGACGATCTCTATCCTATAGGTGATGTGGTCACTGCGTCTCTAATATTGTCTTTCTTCATTGCGCTTCTCCAAATTACAACCAGGGACGAAATGTGTATCCATTACACCTCCATGGTCATATTTCAAGTATATTGTTGACATTGTCTTTGGTAACACGAATAAGAACGAATGTTACCTAGGTAACTGCTCTATGTTACCGCTTATTACATAATTTACTTAGAACAGTAATGTTGTTACTATGCAGTTATTCTTTGTTTTTGACAAGCAGAGATAACAGGGGTTAATGCTCTATATAATCAGTTGTATAGCATATGATATGTACATGGTTACCATATACATTACGATATAGGATGTTATAGGCAATTCTCCCAGTTACCACCAGTAAATATAACGGATTACAAATACTCCAAACCTGAATCACTATTGTTCACTTCGTGGTAACATAGTGGTCGCGCGTTTTCTTCAGATGCGAGAGGGCCGGAGTTCGCGCCCAGCTGTAGATGTTGCGATGCGGGTAGGACACCCCCACCCGGACATATCCCCATTTTAGGCGAACAAGACCGCCTTATAAACACCATGTATGACATACTCAGCCTGTTAGTAGTTAAACAGCTCATTAAGGTAAGTGCGTACACATTAGTGGAAATACACTACTCACATCAAAAATAAATAGAATCAATTAAATTCCGAATATATTCTTGACATAGAGTGCAAAATATATGAAAAAACAAACATATGTGCACGAAATGTTATTAGTGTCATATATAAATAGTAATGTATTATATAAATACATCAATCTATTTAATATACGACATCATGTGTGTGTGTTTTGTGTTTATTTATCGTCGCTACCGGTTGCCCATATGAGCGACGCCTCCTGAAGAGATTAGTTATTTTAGATTTGTGGAGGATAGTGCATTGAAACAGACAGAGACCGATTCCAGAATCTCCTCTGTTTATTTTACGTGCACGGTGTAAAGCACCGACACGAGACCTCGGTTTAATGTCCCATCTGAAAGACTGTTAATTTTATTAGGGTCAGACGGGGGATCGAACCTGCGATCCCTGGATTACGACATCATTGATATACCATGTCTTATGCATATCGTCTGCTATCATTTTCGCGCGTAAAAATATCCATTCTGTTTTTGCGCGAGAATGACTAATTATCGGGACTGATTGCACATGTGGCCAGTTGTGCAATTTTAAATTATATAACGTAACAGATGTTACGGTGTCTGTAAGTCTGCACGACCATCGCTGATCTGTATATAAGAAACGAATTTTATTAATCAAATTAGATACACTTCGGTGACCTCCAAGGAACGGATTGTGGCGTGATCTCGAAATTGAGATACATAATTGCTAAGCAAGTTTTTCCAACTTATATTAATCACTCTCGAGACCTCATTCCTGATGGAATCCATTGCCATGAGGGAGAGAGAAGAAGCAAAGTGGAATTTAAAACCCTTGCCTAAGGGCACAATCATATCGGCTCCAGCGGTGTTCCAACTCTGGACCTTTCGCACTTGAAGCGAACGCGCACCCGCTGCATTATAACGACTTCCACACTGATACTTAGGATAGTAGAGACATTAAGAGAAAGATAACTTAGTAAATAACTAAGTTAATTGCGTATTTAAAAATAAATACGAGTTATAAGATTATTCAGCCGAGATAAGGATAATAATTATGTAATTCCGGTGAATATAATCTACTATTGTAAGACGAAGGTTATTGCAGCGAAAACATTGAAAGGATTGTAAGAAGATAGTAATTACGGATCAAAGAGATTAGAGTTGATTGGGACAATTAGTAATACACAACGAAAGTCTGACTTAAATAAAATAATAAATTAATTAAGCAGAAATATATGCATGAGATATGCACAAGAAAATAAGAAATACGGAAGAAATCTATTATATATAAGAAAGACAAACCAAGGTGTTGTGTTATTATTGTGAGACCGAATATATAAATACCCTTAGACAACTCCAGCGGATCTATGATAGGTTAGACCATGACAGGAGCTCAAAAGAGACATTGAGAGAGAAATAGAAGAGGGGGGCCACCACACCCACTGGGGGCTCATCAGCCACACACATTGGAGGACAACGTGTTCGCCACACTAGTGAGACAATTAATAGAGATGATGATGACACCATCAGTATGTCACACGTGTCAAGTTATGTACTAGTGCACAACATATTGTTGTAGTCCAGCAATATGTAGGAGTCTTCATATTTAATCTATATACATTCATCGGAACAAATCTTGCATATAAATACTATTAAATTGCTAGATTATTTACACACACTAGCAATTGAAGAAGCACGATTTAGAAATATTATCTATAAACTGTAATATGTATCAAGTTGAATCAGAGTATCATTTCGTATTAGTGTATACGTATTATATTCTAAGAAGTCAACATTTACCTAGATATTATTGTTCATGGCCAAATATTAAACTCATATAAAACAAAGAACACAACAAATGGACATGTATATGTTTTTGCCAATACAACCTATAACTTGACTTGGCTAACTAATTATATATGAGACTTGGTTAGTAACTGTACATTTGTGTTTGGCTACCCGAAGTCTCGTTTTCGCACATATGGCGTCGCTCTGTATAATAAGCCAAATCGTGTATGTGTGTGTTATAACATTGAATCTGAAACATATTTAAAGCTGATCAGTTTAGAGTAATGCCCAATGCAGAAAGGTATAGCTTCCGTTCTGCAATGGATACGTAGTTCGCCGTGTAGTCGATGGAGTTCGAGCCCTTCCAGTACCACGGTGGCGGTATACGTAGGTCAGCCACTTACACATTGCCCTCATCCTCGTGGGGCTTAATTCCAGTTGTAATGAGTTGTCGAGCTTGATAAATCTAAATATCTATGTTTACACACTTGCACCTTTTAGAGATTCATCCATATTTTATTTCTGAACGATGGTGCAATACCCAAATTACAGACTCCCACCACCATTATTGTGCACGTGTACATACATGTACTATGACATCTGTTTATAATGGTGGACCGGCGATTCACACTATATTCGCAGTTCAACGTGTTAACCACCAGGGACACTGATCAGCTACTTAATGAATATATGTATATTAACTAGATAACGATGTGAAGAAGTCAATAGTTTGATATGATGACCGCATATGTTGGTATGAACTAGTTACCTGAATGCATACAGGCTTAAGCATGGAAAATGCAAACCCCATTCATCTAAAAGTTGCATCTATACGATTTCTGCAACGTATGCTTCTATTGATAATGCATTATGACAATAGTACACCATGCTGTCCGATTAGCGCATCGGTTAACTCGTTCGCTTCTCACCAATGCAATCTGGATTCGATCCTCGGACCGGGAAGTATGTGAGATGGTACGGTGGTCGCCAGATCGGACATATGGGTTTTCTCCGGGTATTCCAGTTTCCCCCTACACGAATGACCACATATACGCCTTTCATTTTGCTTCGCAATCGTTGTAAAATAAATACAGTTTAAACCATGTATCTTGAATACCTGAATGTACAATAACCTACAGCTATTATATCGCAAACTTCAATAGAGAGTAAATTATTATAATAATATGCCATATGCTGAATACCTAAATGTACAGTAACATATAGCTAGTATATCGTAAACTTCAATAGAGAGTAAATTATTATAATAATATGCCATATGCTGAATACCTGAATGTACAATAACCTACAGCTATTATATCGCAAACTTCAATAGAGAGTAAATTATTATAATAATATGCCATAATATTATGCTGAATACCTAAATGTAGAGTAAAATATAGCTAGTATATCGTAAACTTCAATAGAGAGTAAATTATTATAATAAGATGCCATATGCTGAATACCTGAATGTACAATAACCTACAGCTATTATATCACAAACTTCAATATATAGTACATTATTATAATAATATGCCATATGTTCATGCATATCAACAATGTATAGGACACACACATAGTATGATACATACTTTGTATACAGTAGTATTGTAGAATGATGTACGAATTGGTTTGATTTCCCCCTGCTGAACCAAAGTAGTGGGACGCTGAAAGGTCGACATTACATGACGACCGACCCGAGCATGTCCTACTGATTATCTCTGTGTCAGCAGTAGAACCAGGTACTGTTGCATCTGTGACACTATATGTGCAACATTCAGTTTCGCAACGAATATCGTAGAAATACCTAACGGACTCGAATGCGATAATCTCATCTCCATCACAAGGTATACTAACACTGTCTAAACCGTCACATGCTGTTACATTCAATAGTGTCTCACTTGTAGATAACTGGGCTGAAAATATAACAAAACTCAAGATGATTTACATTGGTTTCATATGGATGCAGAAGCTGACATGACAGCTGTCTAGTTCTGTTAGTAGATGAGTCCACAAGAAGGAAAGCTATTACACGCATCTTAATTGATATAGATGTATACGAATATTCCGCAAAACATAGCATAGGTAACTTTTCCTAAGATTGGAAATAGTGATCTGTTCTCAGCTTTCTGTAACAGGAACTTGAACGAAAATGTGGCGCACCCAACACACGAAACCAATACGTTTCGTAATTTCAAGAATGATGGTGAAACTCAGTTATGTAAGGAATTGTTTTACCATAACTTGGGGTGTTATTATGAATTACGATACTGTAGATACTAATATTAGGCAAGCATTATGGCTAGATATTATGCTAGACGTTTGGAAAGAGTTATAGATAAATGTAATGGATACATACGCTCTTCTTCAAGTAAAACGGGTAAAGTTAAAGCAGCATTACATCGTATGGTAAAGTTAAAATATCAGCTCATTAGTTTTCTATAGATACTTCTCAGGCAATTACAGACCGTGATCTACTTTCCCACGATAAAACGTCAAACACGTACAAAGAAAAGCGTACTGCGTTACTAACGTTGATAAGTCAGCAAAAAATCATACTTATGAACATAGCATAGAGGAGGCAAAAATGACGCCAAAACAACAACTAAACTGTTCGAAGAGTTGTTTTGGTTGATTTTGGTGAAGCTCAATGACTTCGTTTATTTTTTATATATACAATGTGTACAACGTGTTAAACAGTGTTCAACAAAATATGCATTACTTGTAATAATAACTACGGATGCACATGTGATTGAAAAACAAAATATATAAAAACAATAATATCAATTTCTTTACAAACATATTATTTGCGTTGTGCTGATGAGCGTGTTCACATGTAGTACATACATGCAATCAGTAATACATGCATCTAATAAGAATGTAGATGAGATTTATAACGTACTATTATAATAGCAAAAATGCAATATTAATTACGTATATATCTGTATGCCTGATTTACAAAATGATATATATATATATATATATATATATATGTTGATGCAATAGATATTCGTACATTATTTTTAATTCAAATTTGAATCACTGATAAAATTATATCAAATTCCCTTTCACATACAAAGTAAGCATTGCAAATTGTGTAACCTAGCAAGTTCATACAATAATATTTCGGCAAATAAATGGTATAACCAATTACTATATATTTCAAACGTTAGATTTGTTTTATTCCACAGATCTTAAACTTCTTATGTATTGCATTTGTTTGTAGCTGGACATTCTGTAAATACATGAATATGTGTTTCAATTGTATTGTACATATGACAATTAGGTGAAATAGAAATCTTCCATTTATATCTTATATCTCTTGATTGGAATATCTTATTAACTAGTTTATATTTATATTCTTTAATTTTATCATCTTACAGTTTATCTATTATTCTGTAGAATGGTTCCCTGGGATTTAATCTTTAAAACGGTGCACCCACATATATCTATGGTTTGATGCACTTTTTATACATCGGATATTGATAAATATCTTTATATTTCCTTTTATGAAGACATTTTTATTAATGTTTATATTTAAATCAGTTTTTTACATAAGATAAGAGAGATGTTTCTGACCTATTGATAAGTACTGTTTTTCATGTCTTAGGTATTGCATTAAGCAGCGGGGAGAATTCAGCTACCCAATTTAGTCTGTTTTTAAGTTCTGCCATATCACTGTCTCTTTTAGATCTCCCTTCACATCTATGAAATCATTTATAACAATAAGGTTTGACTTAATCCAATGTGTGAATAGCAAACTCTTTCCTTTATATTTTATGAACCTGTTTCCCCATATTATTTCATTTCTATTTTCATCAAATGTGTTACATTTTATTTTACTTTCATTATTCAAGGTAGTCCATAAGTCAAAAAGGTTCTTGTAAAATATCTGGTACATGGTTTGTATTAATCATGTCTGTATTCATAAAGTTGTACTCTAGTCGCAATTGTATAATCAACAGTATGTGTACGGGAAGTATGTGAGCTGGTGCGATGGTCGCAAGATCGGAGAGGTGGGTTTTCTCCGGGTACTCCGGTTTCCTCCCTCATGAATGACGACACTTTCATCCGAGCCAACACGAGTGATCAACATAAGTTGTTACATCTTGCTTCGCAATCGTTGTAAAATAAATAAAGTTTTAAAACACTAAATAATAATCAACAGTAAGCAATGTTTGTTCGATCATGATTTTCATAAATTAGAGACAATGCACCTAGCTTATGAGAATTTGAATATTAATATTTATAAACCCTTCAGTTGGTGCTTCTGTCACCAGCGACTCTATGATATTCCAGAACCTTTTGTAAAATGCACACGTTATTCCATCCAATCCAGGACCTTTATGTAATTTCATATTATGGATTGCTTCCGTGCATTCCATGTCGCTAAATTATCACTCGCACATATTAGCTTCCGTCTCATTAGGTTTGTACTCTGAAGTCGTGTCTGTAATATACTCTTTCATTGTGTTTCTGTTAAATCAGTCCGAGGTATACAGTGTTTTAGAACATTTTACTTATTCATTCAAAATACTTACATTGTCTGTAATATGTTTTCCATTTACATTACATTACATTGTTTTAAAATGTTCTTGTTTGTCGCGATATGTCTATGTTAAGGACATATGTTGTATTTCTTTCTCCGTTTTATATAGTCTACTCTCGATCTAATTTGTGAACATATGGACTTCATTCCTTGTCTAATATTTCAATTTCATTTTTATTGTTGTGGCCATATGCATGCTCATATAGGGTTTTAGTCTGTTTTCAAGTATTATTATCAGTTCTTTCCTCTCTTTACTTTTTTGCTTAGCCTATTTTATATATTAATTGTGTATAATTCCCATATTAATTGTGTATAATTCCCATATTAATTGTGTATAATTCCCATATAAATTGCTTCGATAAATGTTTATTGTCTCTTGTACATTTATTTATTATGTCTGTTATATATTCTATGTATGTCGAATCCTTTAAATATATGAGAACCTGGAACTCTTTTATCAGGCTTAATTATCTTAAGGGAAATTGCAAGATGATCGGTATAGTTAATAACAGCTAAATAAGGTATTTAGGTTGTCTTCAATTAGCCAAAGATGTATTCTACTTTTATAAATACTGTTTTTCCGTCTCAATGTATACTGTAGTTTATCATAATAATTTTTATTATATTTAACTCTCTCCAATTATCTTTTGTCAGCAACTAGTTTATTTATAATGTGAAAGAAGTTAATCCATTTGTTCTTGTCTTTAACATTTACCATCTACCATATGTATTGTTATCAATACAGATATTCATATAACCAAACCTGCCGTCAGTACATACTTCAAACTCAATAACATCAAATTTGTGGTTTTTATTTAAAAGTATTAAGCATCCGTTACTAGTACTCGTTCAGTATGAGTTAAACATATTTCGGTTATTCTCTTGGAACTAATATCTGCTGTAAAATGACTTTCTTGCAAAAACAAAATATCCACATTTTATGTACTGTTTCAAACGATCGCGATTTCCTCTATCTCTTAACCCCTGAGCATTTAATAACAATATATGGAAATAGTCAGTCATGTAACCATACTATGCTAAACTGCCGACAACAGAAAACCCTGACGCCGCCTTTGGACAGTTTATGTTCCAATAGATCAGATACAGCTAATGAAATTTCCATAGGCCACCATTATAACACACAGTGCCATTAAAATGTCCCCAAAATAGTTTGGCACACATGTCAGTAGTTTTCAACAGACTGGCCTTTGAGCTACAAGAAAATGTCAAATGTTTTGTGCGTTGCATTTAATAGAAAAGATATATGCCATTACAATAAACATGTCTGCACATAAATATGACTTTCTTATATCTTCCACATCACAACTGAACAGTACATGTCTTCTAATGGGAAACTATGCAGTGTGCTTAACATAGACTGTTGGCCAGTTTTGCAATAGAACTCTAAATAAGACATTTATAATGTCATCACATATTAATCTTTGCACTAACAATGTAATATTTCTCATGAATATATGAAATAATGTCTGCATGAGACAGACATACCATATTATTGTATTAGATAAGACATTGTGGTGATTAGGGACACATATTTTACCCCACACCTGCAAAACAATGGTGTTTTGAAGAATCGAACTAAAGCTGGCACAAGGAAGCTACTGAAAGGAAATAATTATTTGCATGGAGCACAAAAATACGTCACACAGACAAAATGGAAGAAAACATACATGGAAAACGATGGTCATTATAAATGCTAAGTGGTCAGATAGCTTACTGTAGGTCACATGACAGTAAGAAATGACAGAAAAGTAACTACAATATGCATATAGCTAGTGTGTCTTGAAAAGGTATTGTAAGAGGATTACAACTATATACTGCCACTTGAAATATGACAATTCATCTTAAGGAGGTAATTTTATTTTTTTACGTTTATTTATCGTCGCTACCGGTTGCCCATATGAGCGACGCCTCCTGAAGAAATTAGTTATTTTAGATTTTGGAGGATAATGCATGATACAGACAGAGACCCATTCCAGAATCTCCTCTGTATTCTTTTACGTGCACGATGTAAAGCACCGACACGAGACCTCGGTTTAACGTCCCATCTGAAAGACTGTTAATTTTATTAGGGTCAGACGGGGGATCGAATCTGCAATGCCTGGATTACCAGTCCAGCGTGTTACCACTGGACTACATATCCATAAGAAAGGAGAAAGGAGTAAAGTTTGTTGCAAATATTAATAAATGACTGAAATATAACCACTCAAACACAATGAATATGCATATTTGTGCCTTATGTATTACTGAAATTGCTTTTGTGAGGCCCTTGATAGCTACTGGAATCAATTGTCAAGCTTGTTTCATTTAAACAACACTATTTCCTAATTGAAAAACATTTAACCATACCATAATCAGGACAGATATATCAATCATGAAGTATTAACACAAAGAAAGGAAGGTAATTTGAACATATATTCCTATATGCCATTATTTACTCAGTACAATGAATTAGTTATCATTTATTGGGTTGATTGTATTTCAGGCAAATCAAATCCAATGTGGTAGATCTGAACCAGTATAGTAATTCTTATCAACAGTAATTAGAATGAAAACTCCCTGAAAATTGCCACACAATAAGTTATGCGAAGGTAACCGACACATTTTAGCAAGCCCACATGGAACATAGGTGACATAATTCAAGACATATGTCGCTGAAGCCATTTATTGACTCGCGGTTATGTGAGAAACTGCATTTTTCAAGGTATATATATTAGGAAACCCGTTGAATTATTATTTAAGCTTAAAATGGTTCATAATGTACAGCATGTAGTAACTCCTAATTTGATAAACTAGTACATGTGATGCAGATGTTGCAACTATCTCAGCACAGTCTTTGTATCACAGAGAATAATGCCGTGATAGCTCAGTGGATGCGCGTTCGCTTCAGGTGCGAAAGGTCCGGAGTTCGAGCCCCACTGAAGCCGTTACGATTGTGCCCTTAGGCAAGGCATTTAAATTCCACGTTGCCTCTTCTCTCTCCCTCGTGGCGATGGATTCCATCAGGAATTAGGTCTCGAGAGTGATACATATAAGTTGTAAGAACTTGTTTCACAATCGAGCTAAAATAAATGTGTATACACTTTAAGAGAATAAGGACTAATCTTCATTGAAAACAATACATAAACACCTCAGAACTATGTTATGTAACACCCTGTCTGGGCTCATATTGCATAGCTACCTATTGTTTCCAGCACCCACACATTCAAATCATGCTGCCGGACAGTAAATCAAGCTGCAAATTGAAAACAAGTCTCTCCCATGCAGCATGTTTGTGTGTAGCACTTTTCAAATAACACCATGCTTTACATTGTTCTTTAGGTCAGACACTGTTATTGGTGTATCAACTGAGAGCAACGCAATAATAACGGAATAAAGTATTCCATTCACTGCTGTGAACACATACACCGCTTTCGAAGATACAGTATGTAACATGTGCACACATATTAAAAAAAAGTTTAAACTTTATTTATTTTACAACGAGTGTGAAGCAAGTGTTAACATCTTATATTAGTCACTCTCATTGGCGCGGATGAAAGCGTACATGTGATCATTCATGTGGGAGGAAACCGGAGTGCCTGGAGAAAACCCACCTGTCCGAATTGGCGACCATCGTACCATCTAAACATACTTCCCGATCCGAGGATAGAACCGATTTTACGAACTACTCCGCTAATCGGACAGCCTACACATAGTGCACACATATTAATCTCATATACATTTTATATATTTATGTACATATACACATATTATTATAAACCCCTGATACACGCAATTTCTGTTGAAGTATCTCAGAAATAGTTCAGATAAACATGAAATTGTACCGGTGATGTTGAATGCTATTTGCTATTTGTCTGCATTGGTTACATCTTTAAATAAGCAGCATATGCAAGTGAGCCATACGTGACTTATATCACCATATATGTTAACCTGTATATAATGTATGGCAAGAGAGACAATCATACGACTCTATGCTACATGGTATTTCCATTAATGTATGTTTACTATTATGATGTGTGGTGTTCCATTAATGGTTGATTAGTATTATGTTGTATATTATATTAATGTATGTTTAATATTATGACGTGTGTTCCATTAATGTATGCTTAGTATTATGATGTGTGTTCCATTAATGTATGTTTAGTATTATGATGTGTGTTCCATTAATGTATGTATAGTATTATGATGTGTGTTCCATTAATGTATGTTTAGTATTACGATTTGTGTTCCATTAATGCATGTTTAGTATTATGATGTATGTTTCATTAATGTATGTTTAGTATTATGATGTTTGTTCCATTAATGTATGTTTAGTATTACGATGTTTGTTCCATTAATGTATGTTTAATATTATGATGTGTTTTCCATACATGTATGCTTAGTATTATGACGTGTGTTCCATTAATGTATGTTTAGTATTATGATGTGTGTTCCATTAATGCATGTTTAGTATTATGATGTGTGTTCCATCAATGCATGTTTAGTACTATGATGTGTGTTCCATTAATGTATGTTTAGTATTATGATGTGTGTTCCATTAATGCATGTTTAGTATTATGATGTGTGTTCCATTAATGCATGTTTAGTATTATGATGTGTGTTCCATTAATGCATGTTTAGTACTATGATGTGTGTTCCATTAGTGTATGTTTAGTATTATGATGTGTGTTCCATTAATGTATGTTTAGTATTATGATGTGTTTTCCATTAATGTGTGTTTAGTATTATGATCTGTGTTCCATAAATGAATGTTTAGTATTATGATGTATGTTCCATTAGTGTATGTTTAGTATTATGATGTGTTTTCCATTAATGTGTGTTTAGTATTATGATCTGTGTTCCATAAATGTATGTTTAGTATTATGGTGTGTGTTCCATTAATGTATGTTTAGTATTATGATGTGTGTTCCATTAATATATGTTTAGTATTATGATGTGTGTTCCATTAATGTATGTTTAGATTATGATGTGTGTTCCATTAATGTTTGCTTAGTATCATGATTTGTGTTCCATTAATGTATGTTTAGTATCATGGTGTGTGTTCCATTAATGCATGTTTAGTATTATGATGTATGTTCCATTAATATATGTTTAGTATTATGATATGTGTTCCATTAATGCATGTTTAGTATTATGATGTGTGTTCCGTTAATGTATGCTTAGTATTATGATGTGTGTTCCATTAATGTATGTTTAGTATTATGATGTGTGTTCCATTAATGTATGTTTAGTATTATGATGTATGTTCCATTAATGTATGTTTAGTATTATGATGTGTGTTCCATTAATGTATGTTTAGTATTATGATGTATATTCCATTAATGTATGCTTAGTGTTATGATGTGTGTTCCATTAATGTATGTTTAGTATTATGATGTATATTCCATTAATGTATGCTTAGTATTATGATGTGTGTTCCATTAATGTATGTTTAGTATTATGATGTGTGTTCCATTACTGTATGTTTAGTATTATGATGTGTGTTCCATTAATGTATGTTTAGTATTATGATGTGTGTTACATTACTGTATGCTTAGTATTATGATGTGTATTCCATTAATGTCCAACCCATTGCGCGTACATAGTCATGTTCCGGACAGCCTTAACGGCAATCACTGTTAGCCAGTACTACCCAATTTATGTGAGATGGCTTGTACAATACCACTACATACCTGACCTGACATAGTATCTAACCCGGGGCCGTTCGATTCCAAATCCGACACTCTACCTCTAGACCACGGACGCAATACTATGTGATTTAATCATCGTAATAAAGGTTGTTTGGGTAAAATATAAATACTAATGTGTGTGCGTTTTCAAAAATAGAAATAGTCTCTCAGAAACGATACAATTCCAATACATTTAAACCATCGTATACGCGAATTGTTTATCAACAAAGGAACTGTAAACACGCACAGAGCGCATGCGTGAAACAACAGAGGATATAGAAAACAACGTATATATTTTGAACATGACATACTATCTATCTATATATCTTCCTCTAATGTCTAACCCCTCGCGGGGATGTAGAAATATCCCTAAACAACTTAGCTAACAGACGTATGAATCAACATATCAAGTAATTTAATTAGAAAAGACAACGTGGGATATATGGGGACGATGCATTCCGAATGTAAACAAGTGCGGACGATGCATTCCGGTTGTAAACAAGTGCGTGACCGATCGACTCGGAATGTCCTACTTTCGGTTTCGAGTTTGTTTTATCGCAAAAAACACTGTTTACCAAATGAACATAAGCATACAAAGTATAATGTTAGAATGTGTAGCAGCATTGCTACCCATACCTAGAAAAATGTATTGTTCAAATATCTGTTATTTCATACGATGTAATGCTGCTTTATCAATTTTCTAATTCTCGTTTACAATTCTACATTGTATATTAAATGGAACAGTACCTGTATATAGCCGGACTTGTATTTCAAGAATAAAACAAAGAAGATATCTAAACAGTGACATGATTTCACTAGAGCAATCCGAATGTAAATGGAAGATATTCTTGTCTGCATTACTTCCTCGTCGGTCAGGGAACACGCTTAAGTAATTTAATAGCCAATATGTTACGATACTAGTTATAATACAGTGATTTAAAACATCTTAAATGATAATTTACAGCGGCTTGAACACACTACTGTGCACAACGTCAGCATTGTGGAAATCCAATATTTTTGATTTAAAGTTATGTTTGACGTATTTTGTAATTTACCTCAAATGAACGATGTGTATTCATTCGCATGTGCAGTAAATGACTATATCAAAATATTACTCTTTATTGCATACGTTACTATAAATAGTAACACATTTAATGGTAGAAAAGCAAAATATCTGGTCGACGTGGGCAATATATTTCTATTTTCGGCTCTGCCGGGCCAATATCCGATATTGGCCCGTGCGTGCCGTGCCAATATTCGATATTGGCCCGGCACGCGCTTAGAACGAATCACGAGCACGTGTCACAACAACATAGTAACTATATTGTGTAAACATGGTCGCCGAAGCATCCGATATTGGCTCTGGGTCCGTTAAGGTATGCAATAAAGAAGTTATTAAACGGCTGCGGTGGGCCATTTGTGGATATTGGCGCACCTATCCGATATTGGCCAATATCTCCATAGGGTCCGCCATTATCCACAAATGGCCCACCTCCGCGGTTTAATGACCTCTAAATATCACAGTACTACGTTGTATATATATTATGAGATCCTATGGTGGTCGCCAGATCGGACAAGTGGATTTCTCTGGGTACTCCGGTTTCCTCTCACACGGATGACCACATTTACTCTTTCATCCACACCAACGAGAGTGATGCATATAAGTTGTTAGAACTTGCTTCGCAATCCTTGTAAAATAAATAAAGTTTACACTTTAAACTGTGTATAATATGAACATTACCTGCATAAAGTCGGAATTGCATTGATATAATAAAACAAAGAACGTATCCACACATCGGCATTATTTCACTCTAAAATCTCCACACATTAATTATATGCTCAAGGGGATACCGTTAGTGTTAGTTAATCATCTTAATATCTGGCTTAATTAAATAATGTCTTATAGTCACTGTTAAAGAAACACTAGTCTTATGACTAACACAGTTTTAAAATCTTAACCATCCATTAACATCATTTTGTAAACAATACTGTTGGTAAGCATTCTTTTTAGAATCCAATACAAGTTTATTTTAACTAAAGTTTAACTGTCCACAGTTATTGCATCACAGGACTTTGTGAAATACATCCATACCTTGCTTTATATAATAAGGCAACCGCACTAAGTGGAAGTCGTGACATCGAAATGGATGCGCGTTCGCTTCAGGTGTGAAAGGTCCGCTGTTTGAATAGTGCTGGAGCCGTTACGAGTGTGCCCTTATGCAAGGCTTTTAAATTCCACATTGCCTCTTCTCTCTCTTTCATGGCGATGGATTCCATCAGGAATGAGGTCTCGAGAGTGATTAATATACGTTGAAAGAACATGTTTCGCAATCGAGCTAAAATAATTTTGTATACAAAAACCACACTAGCCTATAGATTACCGCCCCGCTTCACAGTTTACAATATAAAATCAGTAGTACCAAAACATAGTGGCCCATGCTTTTATATAACTTACAGTGCTACTAGTAGAGACAGCGATATGAGGGGGTTAGGTTGTAAGAGACGGCGATATGAGGGGGATATGTTGTAGGAGACGGTGATATGGGGGATCTGTTGTAAGAGACGCCGATATGAGGGGGTTCTGTTGTAAGAGACGACGATATGAGGGGGATTAGGTTGTAATAGACGACGATATGAGGGGGTTCGCTTGTAAGAGACGACGATATGAAGGGGTTGGTTATACGGGACGACGATATGAGGGGGTTCTGTTGTAAGAGACGACGATATGAGGGGGTTCTGTTGTAAGAGACGACGATATGAGGGGGTTCGGTTGTAAGAGACGACGATATGAGGGGGTGTCTGTTGTAAGAGAAGATCATATGGGGGGTTCGCTTGTAGAGACGACGATATGAGGGGGTTCGGTGTAGGTGACAGCGATATGAGGGGGGTTTGGTTGTAAGGAGACGACGATATAAGGGGTTCGGTGTAAGAGACGGCGATATGAGGCGGTTTGTTGTAAAAGACGGCGATATGAGGGGGTTCGGTTTAAGAGACGACGTTATGAGGGGGTTCGGTGTAGGTGACAGCGATATGAGGGGTTTGGGTTGTAAGAGACGACGATATTAGGGGGTTCGGTTGTAAGATACGGCGATATGAGGGGGTTCGGTTGTAAGATACGACGATATGCGGGGGTTCGCTTATAAGAGACGACGATATGAGGCGTTTCGGTTGTAAGAGACATCGATATGAGGGGGTTCGGTTGTACGAGACGACGATATGAGGGGGTTCTCTTATAAGAGACGGCGATATGAGGGGGTTTTGCTGTAAGTGAGGTTGTAAGAGAGGACGATATGAGGGATGTTTGGTTGTAAGAGACGACGATATGAGGGGTGTTAGGTTGTAAGAGACGACGATATGAGAGGTTTCTGTTGTACGAGACGACGATAAGAGGGGGTTCGCTTGTAAGAGACGGCGATATGAGGGGGTTCGGTTGTAAGAGACTGCGATATGAGGGGGTTCGGTTGTACGAGACGGCGATATGAGGGGGTTTGGTTGTAAGAGACGGGGATATGAGGGGGTGTTTGTAGTGGTTGTAAGAGACGACGATATGAGGGTGTTCGGTTGTAAGAGACGGCGATATGAGGGGGTTCGGTTGTAAGAGACGGCGATATGAGGGGGTCGGTTGTAAGAGACGGCGATATGAGGGGGTTCGGTTGTAAGAGACGACGATATGAGGGGGTTCGGTTGTAAGAGACGACGATATGAGGGGGTCGGTTGTAAGAGACGACGATATGAGGGGGTTCGGTTGTAAGAGACGACGATATGAGGGGGTTCGGTTGTAAGAGACGACGATATGAGGGGGTTCGGTTGTAAGAGACGGCGATATGAGGGATTCGGTTGTAAGAGACGACGATATGAGGGGGTTCGGTTGTAAGAGACGACGATATGAGGGGGTTCTGTTGTAAGAGACGACGATATGAGGGGGTTCGGTTGTAAGAGACGGCGATATGAGGGGGTTCGGTTGTAAGAGACGGCGATATGAGGGGGTTCGGTTGTAAGAGACGACGATATGAGGGGGTTCGGTTGTAAGAGACGGCGATATGAGGTGGTTCGGTTGTAAGAGACGGCGATATGAGGGGGTTCGGTTGTAAGAGACGGCGATATGAGGGGGTCGGTTGTAAGAGACGGCGATATGAGGGGGTTCGGTTGTAAGAGAGGGCGATATGTGGGGGATCGGTTGTAAGAGACAGCGATATGAGGGGGTGCGGTTGTAAGATACGACGATATGAAAGGGGTTCGGTTGTAAAGATACGGCGATATGAGGGAGTTCGGTTGTAAGAGACGACGATATGAGGGTGTTAGGTTGTAAGAGACGACGATATGAGAGGGTTCTGTTGTAAGAGACGATGATATGAGGGGTGCTAGGTTGTAAGAGACTGAGATATGACGGGGATCGGTTGTAAGAGACGACGATATGAGGGATGTTTGGTTGTAAGAGACGACGATATGAGGGGTGTTAGGTTGTAAGAGACGACGATATGAGGGGTGTTAGGTTGTAAGAGACGACGATATGAGAGGGTTCTGTTGTAAGA
>CM026387.1:85211852-85238393 GCA_014843695.1 Archivesica marissinica
GTCGTCTCTTACAACCGAACCCCCTCATATCGCCGTCTCTTACAACCGAACCCCCTCATATCGTCGTCTCTTACAACCGAACCCCTCATATCGTCGTCTCTTACAACCGAACCCCCTCATATTGTCGTCTCTTAAAACAGAACTCCCTCATATCGTCGTCTCTTACAACCGACCCCCTCATATCGTCGTCTCTTACAACCGAACCCCCTCATATCGTCGTCTCTTACAACCGAACCCCCTCATATCGTCGTCTCTTACAACCGAACCCCCTCATATCGTCGTCTCTTACAACCGAACCCCCTCATATCGTCGTCTCTTACAACCGAACCCCCTCATATCGTCGTCTCTTACAAGCGAACCCCCCATATCGTCGTCTCTTACAACCGAACCCCTCTCATATCGTCGTCTCTTACAACCAACACCCTCATATCGTCGTCTCTTACAACCGAACCCCCTCATATCGTCGTCTCTTACAAGCGAACCCCCTCATATCGTCGTCTCTTACAACAGAACCCCCTCATATCGTCGTCTCTTACAACGAACCCACCTCATATCGTCGTCTCTTACAACCGAACCCCCTCATATCGTCGTCTCTTACAACCGAACCCCCTCATATCGTCGTCTCTTACAACCGAACCCCCTCATATCGTCGTCTCTTACAACCGAACCCCCTCATATCGCTGTTCTTACAACCGAACCCCCTCATATCGTCGTCTCTTACAAGCTACCCCCCCAATCGTCGTCTCTTACAACTTACCCCCCTCATATCGTCGTCTCTTACAACCGAACCCCCTCATATCGTCGTCTCTTACAAGCGACCCCCTCATATATCGTCGTCTTAAAACAGAACCTCCCTCATATCGCCGACTCTTAAAACCGAACCCCCTCCTATCGTCGTCTCTTACAACCGAACCCCCTCATATCGCCGTCCCTTAGAACCGAACCCCCTCATATCGTCGTCTCTTACAACCGAACCCTCTCATATCGTCGTCTCTTACAAGCGAACTCCCTCATATGGTCGTCTCTTACAACAGAACCCCCTCATATCGTCGTCTCTTACAACCGAACCCTCTCATATCGTCGTCTCTTACAAGCGAACCCCCTCATATCGTCGTCTCTTACAACCGAACCCCCTCATATCGTCGTCTCTTACAACCGAATCCCCTCATATCGTTGTCTCTTACAAACGAATCCCTTATATCGCCGTCTCTTACAACCGAACCCCCTCATATCGTCGTCTCTTACAATCGACCCCCCCATATCGTCGTCTCTTACAACCGAACCCCCCTCATATCGTCGTCTCTTACAAGCGAACCCCTCATATCGTCGTCTCTTACAACCGAACCCCCTCATATCGTCGTCTCTTACAACGAACCCCTCATATCGCGTCTCTTACAACCGAACCCCCTCATATCGTCGTCTCTTACAACCGAACCCCCTCATATCGTCGTCTCTTACACCGAACCCCCTCATATCGCCGTCTCTTACAACCGCCCCCCTCATATCGTCGTCTCTTACACCGAACCCCCTCATATCGTCGTCTCTTACACCGAACCCCCTCATATCGTCGTCTCTTACAACCGAACCCCCTCATATCGTCTCTCTTACAATCGAACCCCTCATATCGCCGTCTCTTACAAACAACCCCCTCATATCGCTGTATCTTACAACCGAACCCCCTCATATCGTCGTCTCTTACAAGCGACCCCCCCATATCGTCGTCTCTTACAACCGAACCCCCTCATATCGTCGTCTCTTACAACAGAACACCCTCATATCGTCGTCTCTTACAACCGAACCCCCTCATATCGTCGTCTCTTACAAGCGACCCCCCCCATATCGTCGTCTCTTACAACTTAACCCCCCTCATATAGTCGTCTCTTACAACCAAACCCACTCATATCGCTGTATCTTACAACCGAACCCCCTCATATCGTCGTCTCTTACCAGCGACCCCCCCATATCGTCGTCTCTTACAACTTAACCCCTCTCATATCGGCGTCTCTTACAACCGACCCCCTCATATCGTCGTCTCTTACAAGCGAACCCCCTCATATTGTCGTCTCTTAAAACAGAACTCCCTCATATCGTCGTCTCTTACAACAGAACACCCTCATATCGTCGTCTCTTACAACCGAACCCTCTCATATCGTCGTCTCTTACAAGCGAACCCCCTCATATCGTCGTCTTTTACAACAGAACCCCCTCATATCGCCGTCTCTTACAACCAACCCACCTCATATCATCGTCTCTTACAACCAAACCCCCTCATATCGCTGTATCTTACAACCGAACCCCCTCATATCGTCATCTCTTACCAGCTATCCCCCCAAATCGTCGTCTCTTACAACTTAACCCCCCTCATATCGTCGTCTCTTACAACCGAACCCCCTCATATCGTCGTCTCTTACAAGCGAACCCCCTCATATCGTTGTCTCTTACAACCGAACCCTCTCATATCGTCGTCTCTTACAACCGAACCCCCTCATATGGTCGTCTTTAACAACAGAACCCCCTCATATCGCCGTCTCTTACAACCAACCCACCTCATATCGTCGTTCCTTACAACCAAACCCCCTCATATCATCGTCTCTTACAACCCAACGCCCTCATATCGTCGTCTCTTACAACCGAACCCCCTCATAGCGTCGTCTCTTACAACAGAACCCCCTCATATCGCTGTCTCTTACAACCGAATCCCTTATATCGCCGTCTCTTACAACCGAACCCCCTCATATAGTCGTCTCTTACAACCAAACCCACTCATATCGCTGTATCTTACAACAGAACCCCCTCATATAGTCGTCTCTTACCAGCGACCCCCCCCATATCGTCGTCTCTTACAACTTAACTCCCTCATATAGTCGTCTCTTACAACCAAACCCCCTCATATCGCTGTATCTTACAACCGAACCCCTCATATCGTCGTCTCTTACAACCGAACCCCCCCACATATCGTCGTCTCTTACAACTTAACCCCCCTCATATCGTCGTCTCTTACAACCGAACCCCCTCATATCGTCGTCTCTTACAACCGAACCCCCTCATATCGCCGTCTCTTACAACCGAACCCCCTCATATCGTCGTCTCTTACAACAACCCCCCTCATATCGCCGTCCCTTAGCACGGAACCCCCTCATATTGTCGTCTCTTAAAACAGAACTCCCACATATCGTCGTCTCTTACAACAGAACACCCTCATATCGTCGTCTCTTACAACCGAACCCCCTCATATCATCGTCTCTTAGCAGCGAATCCCCCATATCGTCGTCTCTTACAACTTAACCCCTCTCATATCATCGTCTCTTACAACCGACCCCCTCATATCGTCGTCTCTTACAAGCGAACCCCCTCATAGTGTCGTCTCTTACAACAGAACACCCTCATATCGTCGTCTCTTTCAACCGAACCCTCTCATATCGTCGTCTCTTACAAGCGAACCCCCTCATATCGTCGTCTTTTACAACAGAACCCCCTCATATCGCCGTCTCTTACAACCAACCCACCTCATATCGTCGTCTCTTACAACCAAACCCCCTCATATCGTCGTCTCTTACAACCGAACCCCCTATATCGTCGTCTCTTACAACCGAACCCCCTCATATAGTCGTCTCTTACAACCAAACCCCTCATATCGCTGTATCTTACAACCGAACCCCCTCATATCGTCGTCTCTTACCAGCTACCCCCCCAAATCGTCGTCTCTTACAACTTAACCCCCTCATATCGTCGTCTCTTACAACCGAACCCCCTCATATCGTCGTCTCTTACAAGCGAACCCCCTCATATTATCGTCTCTTAAAACAGAACTCCCTCATATCGCCGACTCTTAAAACCGAACCCCCTCATATCGTCGTCTCTTACAACCGAACCCCCTCATATCGCCGTCCCTTACAACCGAACCCCCTCATATCGTCGTCTCTTACAACCGAACCCTCTCATATCGTCGTCTCTTACAAGCGAACTCCCTCATATCGTCGTCTCTTACAACAGAACCCCCTCATATCGTCGTCTCTTACAACCGAACCCTCTCATATCGTCGTCTCTTACAAGCGAACCCCCTCATATCGTCGTCTCTTACAACCGAACCCCCTCATATCGTCGTCTCTTACAACCGAACCCCCTCATATCGCTGTCTCTTACAACCGAATCCCTTATATCGCCGTCTCTTACAACCGAACCCCCTCATATCGTCGTCTCTTACCAACACCACCCCTCATATCGCCGTCTCTTACAACCGAACCCCCTCATATCGTCGTCTCTTACAACCGAACCCCCTCATATCGTCGTCTCTTACAACCGAACCCCCTCATATCGTCGTCTCTTACAACCGACCCCCTCATATCGTCGTCTCTTACAAGCGAACCCCCTCATATTGTCGTCTCTTACAACAGAACTCCCTCATATCGCCGTCTCTTACAACCGAACCCCCTCATATCGCCGTCTCTTACAACCGAACCCCCTCATATCGTCGTCTCTTACAACCGAACCCTCTCATATCGTCGTCTCTTACAACCGACCCCCCTCATATCGTCGTCTCTTACAACAGAACCCCCTCATATCGTCGTCTCTTACAACAGAACCCCCTCATATCGCCGTCTCTTACAACCGAACCCCCTCATATCGTCGTCTCTTACAACCGAACCCCCTCATATCGTCGTCTCTTACAACCGAACCCCCTCATATCGTCGTCTCTTACAACCGAACCCCATTATATCGTCGTCTCTTACAACCGAACCCCCTCATATAGTCGTCTCTTACAACCAAACCCCCTCATATCGCTGTATCTTACAACCGAACCCCCTCATATCGTCGTCTCTTACAACCGAACCCCCTCATATCGCTGTCTCTTACAACCGACCCCCTCATATCGTCGTCTCTTACCAGCGACCCCCCCCATATCGTCGTCTCTTACAACAGAACCCCCTCATATCGTCGTCTCTTACAACATAACCCCCTCATATCGTCGTCTCTTACAACAGAACCCCCTCATATCGCTGCCTCTACTAGTAGCACTGTAAGTTATATAAACGCATGGACCACTATGTTTTAGTACTGTAAACTGTGAAGCGGGGCGGTATTCTGTAGGCTAGTGTGGTTTTTGTATACAACCTTATTTTAGCTCGATTGCGAAACAAGTTCTTTCAACTTATATTAATCACTCGCGAGACCTCATTCCTGATGGAATACATCGCCATGAAAGAGAGAGAAGGGGCAATGTGGAATTTAAAACCCTTGCATAAGGGCACACTCGTAACGGCTCCAGTACTTTTCGGACAGCGGACCTTTCACACCTGAAGCGAAAGTGCATCCATTTCCCTGTCACGATTTCCACTTAGTGTGGTGGCGTTATTATATAAAGCAAGGTATGGATGTTTTTCACAAAGTCCTGTGAAGCAATAACTGTGGACAGTTTAGTTAAAATAAACTTGTATTGGATTCTAAAAAGAATGCTTACCAACAGTATTGTCTACAAAATGATGTTAATGGATTGTTAAGATTTTAAAACAGTGTTAGTCATTAAGACTAGTGTTTCTTTAACAGTGACTATAAGACAGTATTTAACTAAGCCAGATATTAAGATCCACTTGAGCATATAATTAATGTGTGGAGATTTTAGAGTGAAATAATGCCGATGTGTTGATATGTTCTTTGTTTTATTCTATCAATGCAATTCCGACTTTATACAGGTAATGTTCATAGTATACACAGCTTAAAGTGTAAACTTTATTTATTTTACAACGATTACGAAGCAAGTTCTAAAAACTTATATGCATCACTCTCGTTGACGGGGATGAAAGAGTAAATGTGGTCATCCGTGTGAGAGGAAACCGGAGTACCCGGAGAAATCCACTTGTCCGATCTGGCGACCACCATACGATCTCACAATATATATACAACGTAGTACCATGATATAGAGTAATATTTTGATATAGTCATTTACTGAACATGCGAATGAATACACATCGTTCATTTGAGGTAAATTATAACATACGTCAAACATAACTTTAAAACAAAAATATTGGATTTTCACAATGATGACGTTTTGCACAGTAGTGTGTTCAAGCCGCTGTAAATTATCATTTAAGATGTTTTAAATCACTGTATTATAACTAGTCTCGTGACATGTTGGCTATTAAGTTACTTAAGCGTGTTCCCTGACCGACGAGGAAGTAACACAGACAACAATATCTTCCATTTACATTCGGATTGCTCTAGTGAAATCATGTCACTGTTTAGATACATTCTTTGTTTTATTCTTGCAATACAAGTCCGGCTATATACAGGTACTGTTCCATTTAATATACAATGTAGAACTGTAAACGAGAATTAGAAAATTGTTAAAGCAGCATTACATCGTATGAAATAACATTATGTTCATTTGGTAAACAGTGTTGTTTGCGATAAAACAAACTCGAAACCGAAAGTAGGACTTTCCGAGTCGATTGGTCACGCACTTGTTTGCAACCGGAATGCATCGTCGGCACTTGTTTACATTCGGAATGCATCGTCCCCATATATACAACGTTGTCTTTTTTAATTAAATTACTTGATATGTGTATTCATACCTCTGTTAGCTAAGTTGTTTAGGACATTTCTACATCCCCACGAGGGGTTCGACATTAGAGGAAGATAGATAGATAGAGATAGATAGACTGTCATGGTCAAAATATATACGTTGTTTTCTACATCCTCTGTTGTTTCACGCATGCGCTCTGTGTGTGTTTACATTTCCTGTGTTGATAAACAATTCGCATATACGACGGTTTAAATGTATTGGAATTGTATCGTTTCTGAGAGACTATTTCTATTGTTGTACACACACACATTAGTATTTATATTTTACCCAAACATCCTTTATTACAATGTAATGCTGCTTTAATGCTGAATACATCACATAGTATTGCGTCCGAGGTAGAGTGTCAGATTTGGAATCGAACGGCCCCGGGTTAGATACTATGTCAGTTCACGTATGTAGTGGCATTGTACAAGCCATCACACATACATTGCGTAGTACTGGCTAACAGTGTTTGCCGTTAAGTCTGTCCGGAACATGACTATGTCCCCGCAATGGGTTGGACATTAATGGAACACACATCATAATACTAAACATACAGTAATGGAACACACATCATAATACTAAACATACAGTAATGGAACACACATCATAATACTAAACATACATTAATGGAACACACATCATAATACTAAACATACAGTAATGGAACACACATCATAATACTAAACATACAGTAATGGAACACACATCATAATACTAAACATACATTAATGGAACACACATCATAATACTAAACATACAGTAATGGAACACACATCATAATACTAAACATACAGTAATGGAACACACATCATAATACTAAACATACATTAATGGAACACACATCATAATACTAAACATACATTAATGGAACACACATCATAATACTAAACATACATTAATGGAACACACATCATAATACTAAACTTACATTAATGGAACACACAACATAATACTAAACTTACATTAATGGAACACACATCATAATACTAAACATACATTAATGGAACACACATCATAATACTAAACTTACATTAATGGAACACACAACATAATACTAAACTTACATTAATGGAACACACATCATAATACTAAACATACATTAATGGAACACACATCATAATACTAAACATACATTAATGGAACACACCTCATAATATTAAACATGCATTAATGGAACATATATCATAATATTAAACATATATTAATGGAAAGACCGTGTAGCATAGTGTCATATGATTGTCTCTCTTGCCATACATTATAAACAGGTTAACATATATGTTAATATAAGTCACGTATGGCTCACTTGCATATGCTGCTTATTTAAAGATGTAACCAATGCAGACAAATAGCAAATAGCATTCAACCGGTACAATTTCATGTTTATCTGAACTATTTCTGAGATACTTCAACAGAAATTGCGTGTATCAGGGGTTTATAATAATATGTGTATATGTACATCAATATATAAAATGTATATAAGATTAATATGTGTGCACTATGTGTAGGCTGTCCGATTAGCGCAGTCGTTCGTACAATCGGTTCTATCCTCGGATCGGGAAGTATGTTTAGATGGTACGATGGTCGCCAAATCGGACAGGTGGGTTTTCTCCGGGCACTCAGGTTTCCTCCCACACGAATGACCACATTTACTCTTTCATGAGAGTGATTAATATAAGATGTTGAAACTTGCTTCGCACTCGTTGTAAAATAAATAAAGTTTAAACTTTTTATTAATATATGTGCAAATGTTACATATTGTATCTTCGAAAGCGGTTTATGTGTTCACATCAGTGATTTATTGAAACGTCACTAATGGTGCCTATTATGACAATACGCCCAATGTGAATGCAGAGAAACAATGAAAGGTGTTCATGTTACATTGCCTGAAATACAATCAACCAATAATAATTCATTGTACTGAGTAAATAATGGCATATAGGAACCTATAAGCATGTTGATATGTTCAAATTACCTCCCTTTTTTGTGTTATTGCTTCATGATTGATATATCTGTCCTGAGTATAGTATTGTTAAATGTGTCTTTTCAATTAGGAAATAGTGTTGTTTAAATGAAAAAAGCTTGACAATTGGTTCTAGTAGCTATAAAGGGCCTCACAAAAGTAATTTCAGTAAAACATATGGCACAAATATGCATATTCATTGTGTTTGAGTGGTTATATTTCAGTCATTTATTAATATTTGCAACAAACTTTACCTCCTTTCTTACATACGGATATGTAGTCCAGTGGTAACACGCTGGACTGGTAATCCAGGGATTGCAGATTCGATCCCCCGTCTGACCCTAATAATATTAACAGTCTTTCAGATGGGACGTTAAACCGAGGACTCGTGTCGGTGCTTTACATCGTGCACGTAAAAGAATACAGAGGAGATTCTGGAATGGGTCTCTGTCGGTATCATGCACTATCCTCCAAAATCTAAAATAACTAATTTCTTCAGGAGGCGTTGCTCATATGGGCAACCGGTAGCGACGATAAATAAACGTAAAACAAATAAATAAAAAAATAAATTACCTCCTTAAGATGAATTGTCATATTTCAAGTGGCAGTACATAGTTGTAATCCTCTTACAATGCTTTTTCAAGACACACTAGCTATATGCATATTGTAGTTACTTTTCTGTCATTTCTTACTGTCATGTGACCTACAGTAAGCTATCTGACCATTTAGCATTTATAATGACCATCGTTTTCCATGTTTGTTGTCTTCCATTTTCTCTGTTTGACGTTTTTTGTGCTCCATGCAAATAATTATTTCCTTTCAGTAGCTTCCTGGTGCCAGATTTAGTTCGATTCTTCAAATCACCATTGTTTTGCAGGGGATGGGGTAACATAATTGTCCCTAATCACCACAATGTCTTATCTAATACAATAATATGGTATGTCTGTCTCATGCAAACATTATTTCATATATTCATGAGAAATATTACATTGTTAGTGTAAAGATTAATATGTGACGACATTATAAATGTCTTATTTAGAGTTGTATTGCTAAAATGGCCAACAGTCTCTGTTAAGCACACTGCATAGTGTCCCATTAGAAGACATATACTGTGCATTTGTGATGTGGAAGACATAAGAAAGTCATATTTATGTGCAGACATGTTTATTGTAATGGCATATATCTTTTCTATTAAATGCAATGCACAAAACATTTGACATTTTCTTGTAACTCAAAGGCCAGTCTGTTGAAAACTACTGACATGTGTGCCAAACTATTTTGGGGACATTTTAATGGCACTGTGTGTTATAATGGTGGCCTATGGAAATTTCATTAGCTGTGTCTGACCTATTGGAACATAAACTATCCATAGGCGGCGTCAGGGTTTTATTTTGTCGGCAGTTTAGTATAGTATGGTTACATGACTGATTATTTCCATATATTGTTATTAAATGCTCAGGGGTTAAGAGATAGAGGAAATCGCGATCGTTTGAAACAGTACATAAAATGTGGATGTTTTGTTTTTGCAAGAAAGTCATTTTACAGCAGATATTAGTTCCAAGATAATAACCGAAATATGTTTAACTCATACTGAACGAGTACTAGTAACGGATGCTCAATACGTATAAATAAAAACCATAAATTTGTGATGTTATTGAGTTTGAAGTATGTACTGACGGCAGGTTTGGTTTTATGAATAACTGTATTGATAACAATACATATGGTAGATGGTAAATGTTAAAGACAAGAACAATAGGATTAACTTCTTTCACATTATAAATAAACTAGTTGCTGACAAAAGATAATTGGAGAGAGTTAAATATAATAAAAATTATTATCATAAACTACAGTATACATTGAGACGGAAAAACAGTATTTATAAAAGTAGAATACATCTTTGGCTAATTGAAGACAACCTAAATACCTTATTTAGCTATTATTAACTATACAGATCATCTTGCAATTTCCGTTAAGATAATTAAGCCTGATAAAAGAGGTCCAGGTTCTCATATATTTAAAGGATTCGACATACATAGAATATATAACAGACATAATAAATAAATGTACAAGAGACAATAAACATTTATCGAAGTAATTAATATGGGAATTATGCACAATTAATATGGGAATTATACACAATTTATATGGGAATTATACACAATTAATATGGGAATTATACACAATTAATATGGGAATTATACACAATTAATATGAGAATTATGCACAATTAATATATAAAATAGGCTAAGCAAAAAAGTAAAGAGAGGAAAGAACTGATAATAATACTTGAAAACAGACTAAAATCCCTATATGAGCACGCAGATGGCCTCAACAATAAAAATGAAATTGAAATATTAGACAAGGAATGAAGTCCATATGTTCACAAATTAGATCGAGAGTAGACTATATAAAACGGAGAAAGAAATACAACATATGTCCTTAACATAGACATATCGCGACAAACAAGAACATTTTAAAACAATGTAATGTAATGTAAATGGAAAACATATTACAGACAATTTAAGTATTTTGAATGAATAAGTAAAATGTTATAAAACACTGTATACCTCGGACAGATTTAACAGAAACACAATGAAAGAGTATATTATAAACACGACTTCAGAGTACAAACCTAATGAGACGGAAGCTAATATGTGCGAGCGCTAATTTAGCGACATGGAATGCACGGAAGCAATCCATAATATGAAATTACATAAAAGTCCTGGATTGGATGGAATAACGTGTGCATTTCACAAAAGGTTCTGGAATATCATAGAGTCGCTGGTGACAGAAGCACCAACTGAAGGGTTTATACATATTAATATTCAAATTCTCATAAGCTACGTGCATTGTCTCTAATTTATGACAATCATGATCGAACACACATTGCTTACTGTTGATTATTATTTATTGTTTTAAAACTTTATTTATTTTACAACGATTGCGAAGCAAGTTTTAACAACTTATATTGATCACGCTTGTTGGCTCGGATGAAAGTGTCGTCATTCATGAGGGAGGAAACCGGAGTACCCGGAGAAAACCCACCTCTCCGATCTTGCGACCATTGCACCAGCTCACATACTTCCCGTACACATACTGTTGATTATACAATTGCGACTAGAGTACAACTTTATGAATACAGACATGATTAATACAAACCATCTACCAGATAGTTTACAAGAACCTTTTTGACTTATGGACTACCTTGAATAATGAAAGTAAAATAAAATGTAACACATTTGATGAAAATAGAAATGAAATAATATGGGGAAACAGGTTCATAAAATATAAAGGAAAGAGTCTGCTATTCACACATTGGATTAAGTCAAACCTTATTGTTATAAATGATTCAATAGACGTGAATGGAGAACTAAAAGAGACAGTGATATGGCAGAACTTAAAAACAGACTAAATTGGGTAACTGAATTCTCCCCGCTGCTTAATGCAATACCTAAGACATGGAAAACAATACTTATCAATAGGTATCGCTTATCTTATGTAAAAAACTGATTTAAATATAAACATTAATAAAAATGTTTTCATAAAAGGAAAAATAAAGATATTTATCAATATCCGATGTATAAAAAGTGCATCAAGCCATAGATATATGTGGGTGCACCGTTTTAAAGATTAAATCCCAGGGAACCATTCTACAGAATGATAGATAAAGTGTAAGATGATAAAATTAAAGAATATAAATATAAACTAGTTAATAAGATATTCCAATCAAGAGATATAAGATATAAATGGAAGATGTCTATCTCACCTAATTGTCATATTTACAATACAATTGAAACATATATTCATGTATTTACAGAATGTCCAGCTACAAACAAATGCAATACATAAGAAGTTTAAGATCTGTGGAATAAAAATAAATCTAACGTTTGAAATATATAGTAATTGGCTATCTATTTATTTGCCGAAATATGATTGTATGAACTTGCTAGGTTACACAATTTGCAATGCTTACTTTGTATGTGAAAGGGAATTTGATATAATTTTATCAATGATGGAAATTTGAATTAAAAATAATGTACGAATATCTATTGCATCAACATATATATATATATCATTTTGTAAATCAGGCATACAGATATATAAGTAATTAATATTGTATTTTTGCTATTATAATAATACGTTATAAATTTATTACTGATTGCATGTATGTACTACATGCGAACAAGCTCATCATCAGAACGCGAATAATATGTTTGTAAATAAATGTATATTATTGTTTTTATATATTATGTTTTTCAATCACATGCGCATCCGTAGTTATTATTACAAGTAATGCATATTTTGTTTAAATATGTTTAACACGTTGTACACATATAAAAAATAAACGAAGTCATTGAGCTTCACCAAAATCAACCAAACCAACTCTTCGAACAGTTTAGTTGTTGTTTTGGTGTCATTTTTGCCTCCTCTATGCTATGTTCATAAGTATGATTTTATGCTGACTTATCAACGTTAGTAACGCAGTACGCTTTTCTTTGTACGTGTTTGACGTTTTATCGTGAGAAAGTAGATCACGGTCTGTAATTGCCTGAGAAGTATCTATAGAAAACTAATGAGGCTGATATTTTAACTTTACCATACGATGTAATGCTGCTTTAACTTTACCCGTTTTACTTGAATAGGAGCATATTTATCCATTACATTTAGCTATAGCTCTTTCCAAACGTCTAGCATAATATCTAGCCATACTTATTGCATAATATTAGTATCTACAGTATCGTAATTCATAATAACACCCCAAGTTGTGGTAAAACAATTCCTTACATAACTGAGTTTCACCATCATTCTTGAAATTACGAAACGTATTGGTTTCGTGTGTTGGGTGCGCCACATTTTCGTTCAAGTTCCTGTTACAGAAAGCTGAGAACAGATCACTATTTCCAATCTTAGGAAAAGTTACATATGCTATGTTTTGCGGAATATTCGTATACATGTATATCAATTAAGATGCGTGTAATAGCTGTCCTTCTTGTGGACTCATCTACTAACAGAAATAGACAGCTGTCATGTCAGCTTCTGCATCCATATGAAACCAATGCAAATCATCTTGAGTTTGGTTATATTTTCAGCCCAGTTATCTTCAAGTGAGACACTACTGAATGTAACAGCATGTGACGGTTTAGACAGTGTTAGTATACCTTGTGATGGAGATGAGATTATCACATTCGAGTCCGTTTGGTATTTCTACGATATTCGTTGCGAAACTGTATGTTGCACATATAGTGCCAAAGATGCAACAGTACCTGGTTCTACTGAGGACACAGAGAGAATCCGTAGGACATGCTCGGGTTGGTCGTCATGTATTGTCGACATTTCAGCTGCCCACGACTTTGGTTCAGCAGGGGGAAATCAAACCAATTCGTACATCATTCTACAATACTACTGTATACAAAGTATGTATAATACCATGTATGTGTCCCATATATTGTTGATATGCATGAACATATGGCATATTATTATATTAATGTACTATATATTTAAGTTTGCCATATAATAGCTGTATGCTACTGTACATTCACGTATTCAGCATATGGCATAATAGTATAATAATGTACTATCAATTGAAGCTTACAATACACTAGCTGTATGTTACGTACATTCAGGTATTCAGCATATGGCATATTATTATAATAATTTACTCTCTATTGAAGATTACGATAGCTGTAGGTTATTGTACATTCAGGTATTCAAGATACATTGTTTAAACTGTATTTATTTTACAACGATTGCGAAGCAAGATGAAAGGCGTATATGTGGTCATTCGTGTTGGGGGGAAACCGGAATACCCGGAGAAAACTCATCTGTCCGATCTGGTGAACACCGTACCATCTCACATACTTCCCGGTCCGAGGATCGAATCCAGATTGCATTTGTGAGAAGCGAACGCGCTAACCAATGCGCTAATCGGACAGCATGGTGTACTATTGTCATAATGCATTATCATTAGAAGTATACGTTGCATAATACGTATTGATGCAACTTTTAGATGTATGGGGTTTACTTACCATGCTTAAACCTGTATGCATTCAGGTAACTAGTTCATACCAACATATGCGGTCATCATATCAAATTATCGACTTCTTCACATCTTTATCTAGTTAATATACATATATTCATTAAGTAGCTGATCAGTGTCCTGGTGGTTAGCACGTTGGACTGTGAATATAGTGCTTGAATCGCCGGTCCACCATTATAAACAGAGGTCATAGTACATGTATGTACACGTGCACAATAATGGGGGTGGGGGTCTGTAATTTGGGTATTGCACCATCGCTCAGAAATAAAATCTGGATGAATCTCTAAGAAGTGCAAGTGTGTAAACATAGATATTTAGACTTATCAAGCTCGACAACTCATTACAAATGGAATTAAGCCCCACGAGGAAGAGGGTAATATGTAAGTGTCTGACCTAAGTATACCGCCACCGTGGTACTGGAAGGGCTCGAACTGCATCGACTCCACGGCGAACTACGTATCCATTGCAGCACGGAAGCTATACCTTTCTGCATTGGGCATTACTCTAAACTGATCAGGTTTAAATATGTTTCAGATTCAATGTTATAACACACACATACACGGTTTGGCTTATTATACAGAGCGACGCCATATGTGCATACTTTGGCGAAAACGAGACTTCGGGTAGCCAAACACAAATGTACAGTTACTAACCAAGTCTCATATATAATTAGTTAGCCAAGTCAAGTTAAAGGTTGTATTGGCAAAAACATATACATGTCCATTTGTTGTGTTCTTTGTTTTATATGAGTTTAATATTTGGCCATGAACAATAATATCTAGGTAAATATTGACTTCTTAGAATATAATACGGATACACTAATACGAATAGGAAGTCGTGATAGCGCAGTGGATGCGCGTTCGCTTCAGGTGCGAAAGGTCCGGAGTTCGAGCCCCACTGGAGCCGTTACGATTGTGCCCTTAGGCAAGGCATTTAAATTCCACGTTGCCTCTTCTCTCTCCCTCATGGCGATGGGTTCCATCAGGAATGAGGTCTCGAGAATGATTTATATAAGTTGAAATAACTTGTTTCGCAATCGAGCTAAAATAAATTTGTATAAACTATAAACTAATACGAAATGATACTCTGATTCAACTTGATACATATTACAGTTTATAGATAATATTTCTAAATCGTGCTTCTTCAATTGCTATTTGTGTAAATAATCTAGCAATTTAATAGTATTTATATGCAAGCTTTGTTCCGATGAACGTATATAGATTAAATATGAAGACTCCTACATATTGATGGACTACAACAAGATGTTGTGCACTAGTACATAACTGACACGTGTGACATACTGATGGTATCATCATCATCTCTATTGATTGTTTCACTATTGTGGTGAACAGGTGGTCCTCCAATGTATGTGGTTGACGAGCCCCCAGTGGATGTGGTGGCCCACTCTTCTATGTATCTCCCAATGTCTCTTTTGAGCTCCTGTCATGGTCTAACCTATCATAGATCCGCTGGAGTTGTCTAAGGGTATTTATATATTCGGTCTTACAATAATAACACAACACCGTGGTTTGTCTTTCTTATATATAATATATTTCTTCCGTATTTCTTATTTTCTTGTGCATATCTCATGCATATATTTCTGCTTAATTAATTTATTATTTTATTTAAATCAGAATTTCATCGTTTATTGCTAATTGTCCCAATCAGCTCTAATGACAAGGACGATTGTGATTGGTTAACATCAGGCTTCTGTAGGGCGCGTTATGCAAATGACATCCTCGCTAAAAACCGGTGTCCGGCTGAGCGTATATACTGACACCCTGTGCGAACAGTAGTTACTACTCTTTAAGCATTGTAGAAATTATAAACAAATTTACATTAGACTATTGTAAATTGCGTTTTCTTCCGTATTTCATATTTTCTTGTGCATATCTCATGCATATATTTCTGCTTAATTAATTTATTATTTTATTTAAATCAGAATTTCGTCGTTTATTGCTAATTGTGAGACGAAGGTTATTGCAGGGAAAACATTGAAACGATGGTATGAAGAGGGTAATTACGGATTAAAGAGATTAGAGCTGATTGGGACAATTAGCAATAAACGACGAAATTCTGACTTAAATAAAATAATAAATTAATCAAGCAGAAATATATGCATGAGATATGCATGAGATATGCATAAGAAAATAAGAAATACGGAAGAAAACGCAATTTACAATAGTATAATGTAAATTTCTTTATAATTTCTACAATGCTTAAAGAGTAGTAACTACTCGGCATCAACGGATGGTAAGCATAAATCATTACTGCCAATATCCAAAATAACGATACTCGGTGACAAATTGGTGACCATGTCTATCTCATTCCACAGTGATTTACGTCGGGCGGGAACACTGTTTACTATATAGGCCCCTCCGATGCCGTGGAGATACACCTGTAACCGCTGCTTGTCGAAGTTAAAATTGAGCTTGTCGTTAACTTGTGTCCAGTCACGGAGCCGACATATGAACGAGTGGCCTAATACAAGGACAGTGTGTGCTGCGTCAGACATGTTAATATATGTTATCAGTGTGAGAAATATGCAGGTGTCAATGACCGGTCAATCTGATCCTCTTTTCCTTTGTCTTCGTGAAATGGCGACAAACTCGGCGTTGTAAACAAAGCAATATATTTCGCATGCGTTTTGCAACGTCTACGGCCTGTTTCAACACGCTCCGGTTATGGATGTTTAGGCATTAGTATCATTGTGGATGTCATGATAGTGCAATGGGTGCGCGTTCGCTTCAAATGCGAAAGCTGGAACATCACTGGAGCCGTTATGATTGTGCCCTTCCACTTTGCCTCTTCTCTCTCCTTCATGGCGATCAGGAATGAGATCTCGAGAGTGATTAATATAGGTTGGAAAAACTTGTTTAGCAATTCTGTATCTTAATTTCGAGATCACGCAACAATCCGTGCCTTGGAACTCACCCAAGTGTATCTAATTTGATTAATAAAGTTCGTTTGTTATATACAGACCAGCGATGGTCGTGCAGACTTACAGACACCGTAACATCTGTTACGTTATATAATATTATTAAGATTTTCCGTACACCAAACTATTCTGCCATTTAAAATTGCACAACTGGCCACATGTTCAATCAGTCCCGATAATTAGTCATTCCCGCGCAAAAATAGAATGGATAGTTTAGGCGCGAAAATGATAGCACACGATATGCATAAGACAGGGTATATCAATGATGTCATAATCCAGGGATCGCAGGTTCGATCCCCCGTCTGACCCTAATAAAATTGACAGTATTTCAGATGAAACATTAAACCGAGGTCTCGTGCCGGTGCTTTACACCGTGCACATAAAAGAACCAGAGGAGATTCTGGAATCGATCTCTGTCTGTATCATTGCACTATCCTCCACAAATCTAAAATTACTAATCTCTTCAGGAGGCGTCGCTCATATGGGCAACCGGTAGCGACGATAAATAAACGCAAAACACACACACATGATGTCGTATATTAAATAGATTGATGTATTTATATAATACATTACTATTTATATATGACAATAATAACATTTCGTGCAAACATATTTGTTACTAGATATCTAGTCATGTAATACTGGTACCTGATAGAGCTTGGACGAGTAGCAGGTTACCAGATGTCTAGTTATGCAATACTGGTACCTGATAGAGCTTGTACGAGTAACCGGTTCCCCGATATCTAGTCATGTAATACTGGTACCTGATATAATTTGAACGAGTATGAGTTTACCATATATCTAGTCATGTACTACTGGTACCTGATAGAGCTTGAACGAGTAGCAGGTTACCAGGTATATAGTCATGTAATACTGGTACATGATATAGCTTGGACGAGTAACCGGTTCCATGATATCTAGTCATGTAATAGTTGTACCTGATATAGCTTGGACGAGTAGCAGGTTCCCCGATATATTGTCATCTAATACTGGTACCTGGTATAGTTTGGACGGATATGAATACTCAGACAGTAAATAGTCTAGGGACACATCATGCATCCGAGGGTGATAGAGGGACTGATATCAGGGTACGCACTTTCTACCCGTCCCTGTACCCTGAATTGTGTCATTTCATTTGAACATTCTAACGGAAACTTTAGAAATGTGCTGTAAAAATATATACTATTATTATCGAGGCGTACTGAATTTACTATGTTGCTACTAAATTTAGTTTGCACAAATATTCCAATTATTGTTTCTGTTGTAATTAGGGTAATATTGATCGAAGTATCCAACTTATGGTCCAGCCCATTAATGTATGCTATGAACGTATGGACTATTTTATGTACGAACTTAGGCCTACTAATACAATATACATGTACAATGTGTATGGTACGTTAGTGAAACAATTGTTCACGCATGATGGGATTGCAAAAATCTAGTGCCCACAGGCTATGTCCATTTCCTAGAGATAGGAAATGTCCTATATTTACTGTACTGTTATATTGGAAACTGCATTGAAGCGTAATCAGGAATTATGAATAGTACAAGAACAATGCCTTGGATCGGCGACAGATGATTGGTTCAGCTGCATATGTTTGGGGGCCGAACACAAATCAATAACTATGAGCCATTTACTGTTTCTTGTTTATAGCATCTCTAAATAAATATGTGAACCGTACCAGTTGTGCTTATGTATGTTTATTATTTTATTATTACCAGATACACGGGTAGCGTCTGTATGCTCCAGCAAGACGATTCTGTCGGCCGGTATGCCACTCTACCTAACAAACGAGGGTTATCCAGGTGTTACGCTTGGAGATGTGTCATGCACGTGCTCACTGGAAGTGTATTCGTGTTCCTCGGATGTTATTGTTTATACCGTCGATGCTGATCTGTATTTAAATCCAACAGACTGTAAGCAGTCACTCGTGTTTAAGAACGGAGAAAGCTTAACTTTGAAGAGCATCAATTGTGCCAGCTATTATGAAAATGGTATAGTACCGGATTCTTTGAATTCGCACTATATTCAAGTTGCATTTAGTAGTGTAAGTGTGAACAATCTGGAAGGACTATTCTTCGTTGCGCTAGAAGGTCAGTAATAGTAATTTGTATTTATGTTGTTGTTTATTTGAATGTAACTATGTAACAACATATACTCTATTCATTATTCCAACTGTGCTACATTATTACAATTTACAATTGCATCATTTGACCATTTACAATTATGCTGATTAGTCACTCAGATGCTAGGTTAAGGTCCTAATCATTTACAATTATGCTGATTGGTCACGCATATGCTAAGTTACGGTTCTAACCATTTACAATTATGCTGATTGGTCACTCAGATGCTACTATAAGGTTCTAACCATTTACAATTATGCTGATTTGTCACTCAGATGCTAAGCTAAGGCTTTATCCATTTACAAGTATGCTGATTTGTCACTCAGATGCAAAGTTAAGGTTCTAACAATTTACAGTTATGCTGATTGGTAGCTCAGATGCAAAAGTTAAGGTTCTAACCATTTACAATTATGCTGATTGGTAACTCTGACTCAGATGCTAAGTTAAGGTGCTACTCATTTACAACTATGCTGATTGGTCACAAAGATGCAAAGTTTAAGGTCCTAACCATTTACAATTATGCTGATTGGTCACGCATAATATAATGCTAAGTTAAGGTCCTAACCATTTACAATTATGCTGATTGGTCACTCAGATGCTAAGCTAAGGTTCTAACCGTTTACAATTATGCTGATTGGTCACTCAGATGCTAAGCTAAGGTTCTAACCATTTACCATTATGCTGATTGGTCACTCAGATGCTAAGCTAAGGTTCTAACCATTTACAATAATGCTGATTTGTCACTCAGATGCTAAGTTAAGGTCTTAACCATTTACAATTATGCTGATTGGTCACTCAGATGCAAAAGTTAAGGTTCTAACCATTTATTATTATGCTGCTTGGTCACGCATAATATTATGCTAAGTTAAGGTCTTAACCATTTACAATTATGCTGATTGGTCACTCAGATGCTAAGTTAATGTCATAACCATTTACAATTATGCTGATTGGTCACGCATATGCTATGTTAAGGTCCTAACCATTTACAATTATGTTGATTGGTCACTCTGACTCATATGCTAAGTTAAGGTCCTAACTATTTACAATTATGCTGATTTATCACTCATAATTATGCTAAGGTAATGTTCTAACCATTACAATAATGCTGATTGGTTACTCAGATGCTAAGTTACGGTTCTAACCATTTATAATTATGCTGATTGGTCACTCATATGCTAAGTTAAGGTCCTAATCGTTTACAATTATGCTGATTGGTCACTCAGATGATAAGCTAAGGTTAAAACCATTTACAATTATGCTGATTTGTCACTCCGATTCTAAGCTAAGCTGCTAATCATTTACAAGTATGCTGATTGGTCACGCATAATATAATGCTAAGTTAAGGTCCTAACCATTTACAATTATGTTGATTGGTCACTCAGATGCTAAGCTAAGGTTCTAACCATTTACAATAATGCTGATTTGTCACTCAGATGCTAAGTTAAGGTCTTAACCATTTACCATTATGCTGATTGGTAACTCAGATGCAAAAGTTAAGGTTCTAACCATTTATTATTATGCTGCTTGGTCACTCATACTATTATGCTAAGTGAAGGTCTGAACCATTTACAATTATGCTGATTGGTCACTCAGATGCTAAGTTAAGGTTATCACCATTTACAATTATGCTAATTGGTCACTCAGATGCAAAATTCAAGGTTCTAACCATTTACAATTATGCTGATTGGTCACGCATAATATTATGCTAAGTTAAGGTCCTAACCATTTATAATTATGTTGATTGGTCACTCTGACTCATATGCTAAGTTAAGGTCCTAACTATGTACAATTATGCTGATTTTTCACTCATAATTATGCTAAGTTAAGGTTCTAACCATTTACAATTATGCTGATTGGTCACTCAGATGCTAAGCTAAGGTTATAAACATTTACAATTATGCTGATTGGTCACTCAGATGCTAAGCTAAGGTTATAACCATTTACAATTATGCTGATTTGTCACTCAGATTCTAAGCTAAGCTGCTAATCATTTACAAGTATGCTGATTGATCACTCAGATGCTAAGTTAAGGTTCTAACATTTTACAATTATTCTGATTGGTCACTCAGATGCTCAGTTAATGTCATAACCATTTACAATTATGCTGATTGGTCACTCAGATGCTAAGTTACGGTTCTAACCATTTACAATTATGCTGATTGGTCAGGCATAATATTATTCTAAGCTAAGGTCCTACCCATTTACAATTATACTGATTGGTCACTCAGATGCTAAGTTAAGGTTCTAACCATTTACAATTATGCTGTTTGGCCACTCAGATGCTAAGCTAAGGATTTAATAATTTACAATTATGCTGATTTTTCACTCATAATTATGCTAAGTTACGGTTCTAACCATTTACAATTATGCTGATTGGTCACTCAGATGCTAAGCTAAGGTTATAAACATTTACAATTATGCTGATTGGTCACTCAGATGCTAAGTTAAGGTCCTAATCATTTACAATTATGCTGATTGGTCACTCAGATGCTAAGCTAAGGTTATAACCATTTACAATTATGCTGATTTGTCACTCAGATTCTAAGCTAAGCTGCTAATCATTTACAAGTATGCTGATTGATCACTCAGATGCTAAGTTAAGGTTCTAACATTTTACAATTATTCTGATTGGTCACTCAGATGCTCAGTTAATGTCATAACCATTTATAATTATGCTGATTGGTCACTCAGATGCTAAGTTAAGGTTCTAACCATTTACAATTATGCTGTTTGGTCAGACATAATATTATGCTAAGCTAAGGTCCTATCCATTTACAATTATGCTGATTGGTCACTCAGATGCTAAGTTAAGGTTCTAACCATTTACAATTATAATGTTTGGCCACTCAGATGCTAAGCTAAGGATTTAACATACAATTATGCTGATTGGTCACACATAATATTATGCTACTCTAAGGTCCTAACCATTTACAATTATGCTGATTGGTCACTCAGATGCTAAGTTAAGGTTCTAACCATTTACAAGTATGGTGTTTGGCCACTCAGATGCTAAGCTAAGGATTTAACAATTTACAATTATGTTGATTGGTCACGCATAATATTATGCTAAGCTAAGGTCCTAACCATTTACAATAATGCTGATTTGTCACTCAGACGCTAAGTTAAGGTTCTAACCATTTACAGTTATGCTGATTGGTCACTCAGATGCTAAGCTATGGTTCTAACCATTTACAATTATGCTGATTGGTCACTCAGTTAAAGTCAATATCCGTTTCAGAAAGACGATATTGCACTGTACACGAGTGTACTGTCGTTATTATCCAAGCCACCTTGCGGGAATGGATAAAGAATGACCTCTGCATATCTGTTACCTGCACTGATCATCTGCTGTCCTTCCCTGTCCTGCGAGAACCCACACAGCCCCGTTCCTCCCACCCAAACGCCATAACGCCTGCCCTCATGTCTCTTTCTTGAACCGTCATTGGAATCTTAAAATTACTTGACACAAATGTTATCATTTCAATTACAGGTTACACTCTCATCGTAGTTATGTACCAGCTGGCGATATTTTGCTTGGCTCTTTTCTGCTGGCTATATTATGTTGGCTATATTCTGCTGGCGTTATTCTGCTTGGCTATATTCTGCTGGCGTTATTCTGATGGCTATATTCTGCTGGAGTTATTCTGCTGGAGTTTTTCTGCTGGCTTTTTTCTGCTGACTATATTCTGCTAGCTATATTATGTTGCCATCATATTGTATTGCTCTATTCATTTTACATATGCATGTGAATACAAAACATGACATATTAAATAAAGGGAAACGGGTCAGGCCACAAGTTCTAGCGACATTAGTTACGGCCCTTCCCGACAATATAGTAACTGAAAAGAATATCGACCAGTGATTTCAAGCATATATAAATTTAGAAACATAACGATTTCATTTTTACACAAAATCTTTTTGTTCTGATGTACATGTATAGTTATGAAAATAAAATAACACAGAATTAAACGATGTTATGAGAGAAAGAATGAGAAAGTATGAGAAAGAAAGAGATTGGGGTCATGGTGGAGAAAGAAAGAAAAGAGGGAGTGTGCTAAATACAATGCCCAGTTAATCGGGGCGACGCACCCAGAAATATATTAGTCATTTTATGTTTTGGATGATGGACCGGTTGCCCATATGAGCGACGCCTTCTGAAAATATTAGTCATGTTTAGAGGATTGTGCAATGATACAGTCAGAGACCCATACCAGAATCTCCTCTGAGACTCTTCTCCTCCTAAGATCACAACGTGACACTAACTTTAACATCCCAAGACGACGAACACAATTAGCCGATAGTAATAATAACTTTTGTTTCCTCCAATTATAGGAGAGCACAACAGTAAATATTTACAAATTACACAGGAGCGCACACATTTAAAGAATATACAATGAGTTATATATATATGTGTGTATGTACATATGTATATATATATACATACACATACATATATATACATTATATACATACATATATATACATATATACACATATATACATATACACATATATATGCGTGTGTATGTATATATATATACACGTACGCACATACATATATACACACATATACATATATAACAGTACACACATACATACACACACATACACACATATACATACACACATACATAAACGTATACATACAAGGAACATAATTATACATGATGCTGAGGACTGAATCTATATCACGATTGCAGACTGATCCAGTTAGAAAACATATAATAATTATGACATTAAAATGTATTCGTACAGTACCACGGATACAGTGTTTAAGGAGTTACATTTACATCAATTTGGTATAAAGGAGATCCAAATACGGTGTGGATATTGGGTTTATGCACGCATCATGGTATATGTGCCGCGAGATAACTTGATCATCATCAGAAATGCCCCTTGCCGAAACGAAATACAAAGGAACATAAATAATGTCGATCGTTGAGGCCATATGATACCATACCATGAGTCTGTATACGGTCTGTCTATGTTTACAGGTTGCACAACTTTGTATCATTCTATGTAGCACTGATAACGCTATAACATTTCTAAACATGATCACTAATCATATTATAGAGTATATCAATATCAATACATAGCATGATACCATCATCATCCTCTGTTTTATAATGACACAACCCTGATAGAAGATGTAACACTTGATTGTATGGACTGCTTTTTATAAACTGACAGTAGATGTGAATACCACACACATCCATAATCTTTGTCCATAGCATATGCCTCCATTTAATATTCTGTCTACAATAGTGAACAACATGTATGTTTATATCATTTACACACTGATTACAGTATTTGCACACCGCAGATTTGCGGTAGGAAAAGCAATTGCCTAGTATTTGAATGGCTTTATAGCATTTCCGTAACATGTTTGGACTGCTTTTAGAAACTGACCATATTTTACATGGACCGTCTAAGCAAAATATCCCATTATAAGGGAAATTATTAACAAGCTGCATTCTCTCGTATTTACACGCGATGTCAATCTTTCGTTTAACCAAAGTTACATTTATTTGGAAAATGACCGTTGGAGATAAAAGCTCACACATTAAATCATATTTTGCCAAAAGACTATAAATGTCTGGTATAAACCCTTGTACCTGTCTATCGTTATTGATGTACATAATTAGTCGGTTTATGAATAACTGCTTAGACACATATTTACACGGCAAACGACAAAGTTGGCCAAACATTGAAGTTTCCTTTTATCAATTTTCGCTTCAATTGGGTAGACACCTAATGACCATTGGGACATGAGAGTTGATGTAGATATCGGTAAGTGTTGCATATATTTAATACACAGTCTGTGGGCTCTTTCAATGATAATTAGCTGTGATACTGAAATCGAATTCCTCAATTCGCACCCGTGTAATGCTTTGGGTAAAATAATTGACCGGTAAATATTAACAAAGGTCATAGGATTCAAGCCAGTTGGGTGTAGCACGCTGTTTACGAGGCTAAAAGATGTACCTCTTAATTTCAGAGCAGATGCCGGAATAGCATCACTAAGATCAAAGATCGACTTAATAAGTATTGGATTGACTGAGTGAAGTGTGTGATGGGCGGATCACTGTACCGGCCCATTCACTGTACTACCCATCACGGTTGTCATTCTTACGGCGGTGTTTGGGTCTATGGTTCATATTGCCATTTTTATCGTTAATCCAATCACTCACTTATATACCGTCTCCATGGCCCATTGGTTAAGGCGTCCGCCTACTGAGCGGGTGGTCGAAGGTTCGAATCTCCTCAGGGATTTGTTCTGATATGGCCGGTTGGTGAGCCATCAGCTAGTTAAATAATGGCTACCGATTGCCTACCAGCCTGGCGTCTGGCATACAAGCATAGGATTCGGGAAGTACCGATGTTCATAAAAAAGAGGTCAGAAATGGCTGGTGACACTATAATAAAGAAACACTTTACTTTACTTTTATATACTGTAACGGTGTAGATATCATGATAACATATGTTCGTATCCAATTCCTAGAATCCTAGTTATATCTATATATGTCTACATTTTTTATTTATATTTCCATATAGTATTGTCATGGGTAAATGTTTAAAATTGCATCTGTAATTGTGAAGCACAATAGAATAATATTTAATTTTTGCGCTATATAAATGCTATGTATTTGTATTTTGTATTTGGTTCTTTTACGTACACTGTGTAAAGCACCGACACGAGACCGCGGTTTAAAGTCCGAATTTGAAATACTTTTAATTTTATTATGGTCATTTCATCGAACCTGCGATCCCTGGATTCGCAGGTCAACATGTTAACCACTGGACCACTGACTCGTCTGTATAATTAGTATAGCATCCACTCGCGATTTAAATAGAAGGGTAATTTGCTATCCACCAATAAAGCAGATTGTATGCTGTGCTTAGATAGATATGTAGAATGC
>CM026387.1:85239393-85277198 GCA_014843695.1 Archivesica marissinica
AGGCAACTAGTCCTAATTATTACTAGATCTTGGGAAAAGCCCACATGATTAAAAGCATGCGTTTTAAAAAATCATCTTTAGATATATATTGCCCACACACAATAGTCGCATAGACAAGGTGGTGTTCGAACAGTGTTCCTGGAAAAAAACGATCATGTGACACACAACTCATCATCACCGAATTTCTTTACATAATAGACTTGAACATGTCTGATAGTACCACCATACATTCATTGACATGACGTATATGAGATAATAGCTCCTCCCACTAGTCACGTGATCAGAATTTGTTCTAGACACCGATAATCGCGATATGTTGTCGAGGGAAATGGCTGTTTGATAACGCTTACGACTGCTGAAGTTGCCTGGCTTTATCGATCACTTATTGGCTTATCGAATTATCGCTGGCTGGGTTGCTTTATCGATCACTTATCGGATTATCGCTGACTGGGTTGCTTTATCGATCACATATTGGATTATCGCTGAATCGGTTGCTTTATCGAGCACATATTGGATTATCGCTGGCTGGGTTGCTTTATCGATCACTTATCAGATTATCGCTGGCTCGGTTGCTTTATCGATCACATATTGGATTATCGCTGGCTGGGTTGCTTTATCGATCACTTATCGGATTATCGCTGGCTCGGTTGCTTTAGCGATCACTTATCGGATTATCGGTGGCTGGGTTGCTTTATCGATCACATATTGGATTATCGCTTGCTGGATTTCTTTATCGATTACATATTGGATTTTCGCTGACTGGGTTGATTGACACATCGCGTCGTGTTAATTGGCGCTATGTTGCGCTAGCCCTAAGGGGATACCGTAGTATTAGTATTTCAATATACGTATAATGTTTACATATATGCTTTCCGGTGAAATATAGAAATATATTAGCGAAATAAAATATGATATTTCATTTAGTAGAAGCAGTTAAAGAACACATTCTGTTCTTCCTGCTTTACTCTTATAATTCTAAGACGTTCCATTTATACTAACGTGAACACGTTGGAATCAATCTGTCAGTGATATAATTTACGAAGTCATCGAAACATGACGCTGTACTATAGTAACGTATTCAGAAACACGACGTTGTACTATAGTAACGTATTTAGAAACACGACGTTGTACTATAGTAAAGTATTCAGAAACACGACGTTGTACTATAGTAATGTATTCAGAAACACGACGTTGTCATATAGTAACGTATTCAGAAACACGACGTTGTCCTATAGTAAAGTATTCAGAAACACGACGTTGTACTATAGTAAAGTATTCAGAAACACGACGTTGTACTATAGTAAAGTATTCAGAAACACGACGTTGTACTATAGTAAACTATTCAGAAACACGACGTTGTACTATAGTAAATTATTCAGAAACACAACGTTGTACTATAGTAACATATTCAGAAACACGACGTTGTACTATAATAACGTATTCAGAAACACGACGTTGTACTATAGTAAATTATTCAGAAACACGACGTTGTACTATAGTAACATATTCAGAAACACGACGTTGTACTATATTAACGTATTCAGAAACACGACGTTGTACGATGGTTTTGTTGTGTTTGTTTTTGAGTTTAACGTTACACAAACAGCTTACGTCATATGTCTCTCCAGCTATTATTGATGGAAGAAGATCCCGGGTAGAACCAACGACCTTCTGTAAGCCAGTTGTATAGTATCCGCACATGAAAGTATTTGAAATCCACAATGGGATTCGAACTGCATTGGTAAGGGGCAAGTGATGTGAAGTCAACGACCTTAACCCCTCGGCCACGAAGACCTCCTGGTACAATGACATGATGGTACGATGCTGATGACGATGGCGTAATTCACAATCGCACCATCGACATCGTACCATCGACACCATGTCATCGTCATAATACAATCGACACCATGTCATCGTCACCGTACCATCGCCTTTCTGTACTGTAAAACAGTCCGACATATATATACACGTGTCGTACCGGTGTACAGAAATGAAATCCCGTAATAACTGAAGGTTGTACATGCGCATACGGGTACATCTTAGCAGGCGTGAGGAATGGAAGACATTTGCTTTATTTTCAATATCTGTGCTAATTATCAGTATTATGTGGCATTTATGAACCAATATATATTTATAAAGTGTGTGGGGGATTTTCAATTTCTATATAAACTACTCCGGCTTATGCTTTATCCTGACTTATCGGATACGACTATACGCGGTCAATTGATGGAACAGCCTACTTTTATTGACATTCGAGCTAAATAAGGTAATACTTATATTAGAAATCTACTGTTTGGTTTTATTAATGTGTAACCCATGTCATATTTATCTTAAAGGGTAATACTTATTGATATTTAGTACATGTACATTATAATATTTCCAAACCCTGCTGCAAGCTTACCACCCAATAGTTTCCCCTATATGGCCTAATAAAATCACTGGTCTGAATCATAGCATAATTATACTTACTATGTCCTTGTATAATGTATACTTCACTACTATTGTGTATAAAGTAGTATGGGTTAGTGATTGTGAGTGACGATCAGGTCAGATGTGTGAATGAGTGAACTAACTCAACTAATAATTAGGTGCACTTTCCAACTAACTTGTTCAAGACCCTTTCCCACACTCTTACTCTACCAGATAAACGGATACGATGTACAGCTATCCTTTGTACACTAAGTAAACTATACTAGTAATATACAACTAGTTACTATACATATAGAAATTATGTGTCAGCTGATAGCCAGACTCTGGTAATGTAATGTTTTATCTTTAATATTTTACATTGTAAAATATTTATTTGAAATGCTTGAATTGTGTATTTTATATTTGAAGTTAAGTAGAATGAGTTGTACATAATAATAGTATGTATGTATTGTATTTTACAGGCTCTCTATATCTATATATAAGTCTAATGAATACGAACATAACTGAAAACACCAGAGTTTGTTCTTCATATAAACTCCCCGGTTACAAATTGAAGCAGTTTTGCCATTCCATTATTCAGTAATGATGTTAATGACGTGTTTGTAACGGTTGCCACTGTGTTATCAGTTATTATTTGACTGTGAACTCTGAAACCACATACTGGCTCTATACTTATTCAACCCAATATAATCCAAATCTATATGTGCTTTATACAGGTAAATAAAATTTTATCCCAAATTAATGTGACACTTAATACACAGTATGTCATTTTCAGTTTTGTTTTGTACAAACAACTGAATAATGCACACTATTTTAATTTTGTTTACAAAATGTCAATTGATACGGTCCCTAGAAATACCGAAATATGCCGAAATACCGAAAGACACCGACAAACAGTATATAACAACAATAATAAGAACGAAGCAGCTTGTGTTTAACTATTTATTAATCTATATACACCTTATTGACTTAATATCTGCCCTATGTCAAACCCCTTGCGATAACCTAAGCATGTTTTCCTGGGCAGGCTTATCCGACCTTCATGTGAAGGCTTAGCCGACCGTAAGCTGTTAACCAGTACTAAGCCATGTGTGTGAGACGCCTTGCTCGATGACACTACATATGTGGCCTGACCGAGTATCGAACCCGATGTCATATATAATATTGACTAATCTCTTCAGGAGGCGTCGGTCATATGGGCAACTGGTAGCGACGATAAATAAACGTAAAATGCACGTACACACTAAGTTAAAATGCTAATTGGATGCTTCTTCAGCAGAAATTGATGTATATTTCTTTAACAAATTTAATTAATATGTTATCCTCCTTTTATAGCACACCATTCTTATCATGATCATTCATGTTCTCTTAACCTTTTCCAGAACAACTATGTGATATGTTGTTAACAATTGTAATTCTGACTATTATGGACCAAATTAAGCCTTATCTTGTTTGCCCCAGGTGTGAACAGCAATAAAACCATATTTTTAGGAAGAAGAAGAATCGTTTATTTAGTAGTCAAGGCTGTTACTCTAGATGAGGGAAAAAGTAGTCAAGGCTGTTACTCTAGATGAGGGAAAAAACGATCTCAGTGAGGCGTAGCGCTATTTGATCATTATGTAGTGTATTAACGGCAACTGGGTCATTGGGTGTACATGTATCAATTCGTGTCGTCTGCTTGCGATTATAATGTATTTATATTATAGTTTCAAGGCTGTTACTCTAGACGAAGGAAAAAACGAAATCAGTGAGGCGTAGCGCTATTTGATCATTATGTAGTGTATTAACGGCAACTGGGTCATTGGGTGTACATTTATCAATTCGTGTCGTCTGCTTGCGATTATAATGTATTTATATTATAGTTTCAATTTGTGTAGGAGGATTTACATCGTATAGAGTTAAAATCAACTCTTCAAATTAATCAGTTGTTTATTAATTGCGATCTATTATTCTACAAGTATATTATAGTTGCTATGTTGCCAGATAAGCGGGTTAATAGCTAACATAACTCTTTAGTCGGTATAATTTATATTGTATGCGTACTTCTATTGGCCATGGCAGCAGATACTAATACTTAACCCGTAATATCCGGCCAATCAAGCATTGCAGACGGCAAGTGTGACTCCTGAATTAAATATTGCACAACATATTGAAATATCATATACAAACGTTACGCTTCGGAGAAGTGAATTTTCGGAAGTCCATTCTGCGTGACCTCGAAGAAGTGAATTATCGGAAGTCCATTCTGCGTGACTTCGAAGAAGTGAATTTTCGGAAGTCCATTCTGTGTGGCAAATTTAAACCATCATATCATGTCTGTTATCTGAGTCAGGTTATAACTTGTCAGTTTGGTTCAGTTTTAAAATCGTCTGTGGTGAAATATATTCAAATAAAATAACACTAGTGTCTCTCTGTTTTAAATCTATAATATTCAACATTTGCAGTGACATAAACCCCTGGCATAAACCTCGATATAAAAACACGTCATTGCATATCCCCATTATACAGTAATCAAGGCTTTTACTCTAGACGAGGGAAAAAACGAAATATGTGAGGCGTAACGCTATTTGATCATTATGTAGTGTATAACGGCAACTGGATCATTGGGTGTACATTTATCAATTCGTGTCGTCTGCTTGCGATTATAATGTATTTATAGTATAGTTTCAATTTGTGTAGGAGGATTTACATCGTATAGAGTTAAAATCAACTCTTCAAATTAATCAGTTGTTCGCAGACCTGCATCGAGTTGATCTAGATAAAATTCCGTCGAATTCTCGGTTTTATTTCACCCAGATAAGAATATCTCGTTGAAAGCAAGACAGCAAGGATTTAGGTTCTTTAGTGAAGGTTATTTCTCTAAAGTACAGATCTATTTAACTGATGAGGACGTGTTAAGTGTTCGTGGAAAATGCTTTCGCAGTCAACGGAAGAGTGAACCACCACATCGTGTAAACTTTGACATCAAAAGAAATGAAATATGCTACGCATATTGCTCTTGTCAAGCAGGGTATGTATTTTGTATTTGACAATAGATCTAATTATTCCGTGACTTACTCGTTATACATGCACTGTATTGAAATCAAATTTTGTGTCTTGACCTACTTTCGAAAATATCCTGAAATTGCAAATGGCGACGCTCGTTTTTTTTTTTTATCTACATGTATGAGGAATATTCCGACCAACATATTCATACTAATACAAGGTGTGACCAGGGATCATCTTGGTGTTCCATAATTGGAAGGACATACGGAGGAAAAGAAGAAAGAAAGAAGTAACTAGTCAGTAGGCCTACTACTAGTACTAGTCACTTCCGCCAACGTCTGAAAATAGTTTTAGTATAGCGGTGTTGCTAAATCATTTATATTAATCATTATGATTACAACAAATAGCGTTTCTGAAAATACCAGTGCCCCGGTCGGGATTCGAACCAGGGATACCTGGATTGGTAGTCTAGCTATATATCAAATGTTTTTCAATAAATAACGAGAGCCTACACGGAGTGCTAAATAATTATACACATGTTTATAACTGTGTCTTCAAAGCAGATATAGCAGTTATAAAATGTAACAGGGTGAGCAAAATGGGCAGTCTGACTGGGGCTCGAACCCGGGACCATTCACTTACAGGACGAATGCTCTACCGACTGAGCTATCCGGCCGCCTACACAAGTTTCTCACCTATTAGTAATTATAACCTATAGACACTACTACATATGAATGGATACAACTCACTAACACTCCTCCCATTTTTTATATTTGGTCTCTTCATAAGATTGATAGTGATCCCATGTATAGTCTGATTGTATCGAAGTAACAAGTAAAAGTACAAATTGCATTTTGTTTGTTGATATATTTCAGACTGAGTGGTTCCTGCTCACATGTGATTGGTTTAGTAACAGCGGTACATCAGTGGCAACTGATGGGCTTTGCCAGTATCCCTGAAGAAGTTTCGTGTACATCATTACCACAGGCGTGGCATGCTCCGCGAGGGCCGAAGATTGAACCAGAGCCTGTTTCTAGTATACGTTTCGTGAACCCGAAGATGTATCGAAAGCGTGTTCCAGTGCAGAACAAAATAACAGAATGCAGGTACTGTTTCATAGTTATTAACAGAATTTTAATGTTGCCATACATGATACTTGGATAATTCGGTCATACAAAATATATATTCAATAAATATAAAATTGTCTCATGCGCATATCAAGCTATTTTTTTCAGGGGATCAATCTCAATACCTTGACATTTCTGTACCGGTATTGTGCATTACAGTAAAACCTCAGCTTAAAACCACCTCAATAACATGACCACCTCAAAATAAAGACCACAATTTTCAGGTCAATTTCTACTGTTTTTGCACTTTATTTAACCTCAATATTAAGACCAACTCAATAATGAGACCAATTTTCAAGGGTCCCAAGGGTGGTCTTATTATTGAGGTTTTTCGCCAATTGGACCCCAGTCTCCCTCTGGATATGCGCATGGACCAAGCAGGCCTCGACAAATGTTTAATTTCTTACTCGTCCTACTGGGCGAGTGATGCCACTGTCCCACTCGTCCAGATTGGACTATCACTCGTCCCATGTATTTTAGGAAAATTAAAAATCGTCACAGAATTGCACTTTAATTTATTAATAAATGCAATTATGTTGCAGCATAAACACATTAAAATATCCTCGGTGATTTCCCATTATGACGCCTGGTAATCATTCCGAAGAAAGTAAAACGGATATTATTTTATTTTGTTCCTTCGATTTGTACTGGATATTTAGCTGAAATTTTCACTCGTCCGACTGGGCAAGCGACTTGGAATTTCTACTAGTCCAGATCAAAAAGTCACTCGTAAATACGTGCGGACGAGTGGATTTGTCGAGCCCTGCCAAGTAAACAATAAGAATAAGACATTATGTTCTTTAGATACTAATTTTATTTTTATTGAATTACATTTCTAAAACATATTTTTGCAAACAATAATTCATCATCATAATTTAACAACAACAGCCCATACCATAAATATGTTTCACAACATTCATAACTATCATGTGTCTGACATGAAAGTCCTTTACATTTCAGAAAAATCCGTGTCAAAGAAGAAGATGTAACTTTTCTTCAATCAACGAGTGATTGTGCAATCAGCTACCTGGTGTCCAAACCACCATTGACTGTCAACACACATCTTGGAAATGTACCTGTTGGTAGTACACTTGCAACACAGGTATGTACAGTTAATTTTTAAGACTTTATACACAGTGGCATAAAATTTGTTAAAAATGAGCAGACATTCCAAATTTGATTTACACTAGACATATGAACAACTGGAAATCTATTAGTCATTATTTTAAATGACTTGATTCTTCTGATTGCACGTTCAACATGTACGCGGTGTTTGGCGATTTTTCTTGTTGTAGCAACATCATTCTCACTCATTTGCATCCCACTGACAGCAAAAGGAGGGATGTTCAATTTTAAGTTCAATTCTTCCACACAAGATTCTATATTGAAACCCTTGTCGGCCATTAATCCATCTCCAGGCTTTAGATAATTACAGTCAATCAACTGGAGTAATTGTTCTTTTATTCCACATTGTTCAAACAGTTGTTTATCAGATATGGAACCACTGTATAGCATCGAGGAGAAAATAACCGATCCTCGGGGATCCACTATAACCAGGGATTTCAGGGTGTTGCTCGATTTATAGTCACTATAAGTTTGTGATTGTGCCTTCAGTGATGCGGGCTTCTGTATTTTTATTTCCGTACAATCTAAAATTGCGAAAGTGTTTGGAAAGTCTGATTTATATTCAGGTGGCATATTTTTCCGCAATAATTTCTCTATCTGGCCAGATAGGTACTTCACCAAATCTCAGAAACATGAAGTTAATCCATGAATTGAATATCACCCCAGCCGTATGTTGAGATATGGAAAACCGAAGACCACGGTCGACTAAATCAAAGTCATTTCTCAGTTTGCATAGTGTTATTAGCAACTGGTTTTTTAATGTGACACTTTTGATTTCTTTCAACTTTCCTTTTCCCACATACGTTAATGGTTCAACAGACTCGTCTGGTACCAGGAAAGTGTAAATATTCATGAATGCCTGCTTTGTAAATCCTGTATAATATTTAATGAGTTTTTCGTCATTAATGATAAGTTCTAAGCAGAATGTTGGCACTGGTGCTTGTACTTTCTTGGGCCTTGAAACTTGTCGTGGCATGTCAATAAATTCCAATGTAGTCTTCGCAACTTTCTGCTGTAATGACTTGTTTTCGGCTACCAATACCATGACATCCATTGGATCAACCCCTGTAATGTAAAGAAATATGACTATGTATCAGGTACTAAAATGAATATCTGTTGTATTTGTAGGCAAAATTCTATGTGGAAGAGTGTCATCAACAGCCAGTAACATCAAATTGTGGTGACATCCGGTACCCAAAACCATCTGTAATTAATGTTACGGACATGAATTTCGTGCCAAAATGGAGCAATGCTGCAAGTTGGAGGAAGCTACACGCGACCAAGCGGACTGTAGTATGTGGGCTCAGGAGAGGAAACACAGACTGACATCATCACAGTTTGGTCTTATTATGAAAAGGAAGAAAGTGACAGAGAAATTTATCGACATGTTGAAAAATCCTAAGCCTCTCACCGCTAAGGCCACTTCTTACGGAAGTGCAAATGAAAGAAAAGCATTAACTGAATACTGTGCGAAAAAGGGTTATCATGTACATAAGTGTGGGTTGATTGTGAACCCAAAGTTCTCATTCCTTGGAGCTTCCCCGGATTCAAAAGTTTGTGTTGGTGACGGACAAAGTGGGTTGGTTGAGGTTAAATGCCCGTTCAGTGCAAGAGACAAAACAATCATAGACGCTTGTGAAATTAGAGATTTCTGCCTTGCGCAAGTTGATGGTCAGGTTCTTTTGAAAAAGAACCACAACTACTTTTACCAGGTACAAGGTCAACTTCTTATAAGTGGTGCTGAATTTTGTGACTTTGTTGTGTACACAAAGAAAGATCTCTTCACACAAAGGATTACAACTGACACCGAGTTCTGTCAAAATATGGTGCAGTGTTTGTACAGGTTTTACTGTAAATATATAAAAGATTGATTAATATAAATGCTTACATGAACTCTCTGTTTGTGAAGCGATGTCATTTGGAGTTCTATCTTCTATAGGTGGTAACTAGTTTTCCTGGTTGCTCTCGTGACTGTTGTTCTCTGTTAATGGTCCACCATCTATCCTAGTCTCTGATTGTGTGCTGAAAAGGAAAACATGTTTGTTAATATTTCTAGATACATAAGTATAGGTCATGCTACTTTGTGCATGTGTTAACCCTTTCAACACCACATACCTCTAAATAGGCTTACAAAAAGTGTAGATCCAGATGAGCCGGCTCGTGACGAGCCGTCTCATCAGGATCTGCACTTTTTGCCAGTGATATGACTATTTTTAGACATAAATACCCATTTTGATAAATGAACTTGTCCAAATATGATTTATTGGTTTATGAATATCATGGACCAGTCCATGTGAGTTATTTGGTGTTGAATGGGTTAAGTTTGTATTTCTTAACAATAAATAATCATATGGCAATCTTCACGAAACTTTGCCAGAGTTTGTCTGACACCGGTCAGACAAATGATTAAAATGCACTTAAACTTTCAATATATTTTGTCTGACCGAAGGATTGTTGACCAGGCGGTCCTACGGATTTCGGGAAGACTGATATGGAAATAATTCATTTCTGTCAAACCTCAATAACAAGACCACCTTGAAGTTGAGACCCTTGAAAACTGGTGTGTGTCATTAAATTGTAGCATTGAGATTTAAAAAACCCTGTTGAATCAATGGAATCAAACTCCTCATTATGATCTTAATTTAGAGGTGGTTGTTAAGTGAGGTTTTACTGTAATGTTAATACTAGGATAGTCAAAATATTTGGTTTTCAGTTACTTGCTTGTTTTAACCAGTTGGTTTTTTTTCCTACATGTACATTTCATTTCTGTGAAACTTTATTTGTCCGAAATTAATCTGGCAAAATAATGCAGCACACGAGCATGAACAAGTTATTCCATATTTCTTGTAGATATGAGTGGGTTAAGCTTAGTGTGTGAATCATGCCTGGATCCAGCAATTGCATGTATTAGTGTATAAGTGCTTGTGAGTTCATGTGCATGCGTTTGTTTTAAATACCAATATATTTATAAATGTAATCTATTGATAATTAATAAAAATAAAAGTTAAATGAGTGACTGGTTCGTTTTAATTCCTGCACATTTTATTATGACAATAGTTAATAAAACAACATGAATGTCGGTTTTGGCTTATAGTGTTTGCATAAAATATTGGTACTGACCCAAGTTCGATTCTCGGTCGTATAAATTATCTAGTCAAACTATACCAAAATCAAGCGGACATGTCTGGCAGGTGTCAACATACATATGACTGGCAATAAAATCATTTATACCTTGGTGGAGTGTGATACAGAAGTCGCCTTCTTTTCAATGGTAGAGCTCTCTGTGGCTTAGGTCGTGGTGTGTAAGGATCTGCCGGTTCTGGATCTGGGAATTCCTGAGTAGGCCACTGATGGTCGACGAAGTGCTGAAAAAATAACATTTATAAATCTAGACGTATGTCATACACTAAACTGGCAACATTACATCATTAAACCATGGAGAAAAGTACTGTTGATAGACTCTGACCTATGCATACTAGAACGTAAGAAGACTTCAACACTGGTACAGTATGGTGCTCTCTCATATTGGAAACCAGCAACATATTTAAGTTAATCATTGAGAAAAACTGCATTTTTCCGTCTTGAGAGACTCGACCCTATGCCTCCTAGAAGACTCGAACATTATTAGGCCCATAAACTGAACACCAGTACATTCACTGAGCTAATATGGGAATCCCACAGCTCTGCACATGCATGGGTACTATTACTACTATCTGATCCCTAGTCCACCATCCACGACAATATGTATGAACCACATGTATAATTTTAATCACCATTATACTCACATATCTCTTGTGAACAGTAGATCTATAAATGCAGAATATATTTTTTGGAAATATTTTATTCTGTATAAATAAATTAATTTCAACTTACTTTTGTGCAAATATATCTGTTTGCATTAATGTTGGATGTATTTAGCTGGTCGTTTGGTCGTCCACACAGCTTGATCCACCTTAGACATTTTTCCAGATTTGTCTTAGGTTTCGGAAATGGCACGAATTTTACGTCACCTATCAATCGATCTAGATATCTACTATCACTGTCACACAGCCCGTAACTACATCGTTTCACCATTATCAATGACAGACAGCATTAATTAATTGCAATTAATTTGTAATTTATTTCAGATCACGATCACTCGTTATCAGATTTGATTAAAATGTTACTAAATAACTCGTTTGTCTGACAACGATAAAACAATGACTCGGTAATCAATATTATAAATATGGGCACACATTTTATAACTGACCAATTAGCACAATCAGTGCTAAATTCCGATGTGCAATACTTTGATCTTGATAATTCAATATTCAACTTGTTTATTGCATAAAGCATATACATGCAGATAATAGCACTATCGGGATATTTTATCAGTCGGCGATCTCTGTGATGTACCAGTAGTCGGGTAAGTTGTTGATTACTTTCCAATAAACAGTGTGACACGCTTAAATTTGATTGCTGTGTTTACCAGAACAGAATGACAGTATCAGTTGGTGTTTTTATAGATGCATTGTTTTTAAAGCAGCTGTCTGGTATTTTGTGGTTCATATACACACTTTTAGATTTGTCCAAGGATTTTGAAATGGGTTGAATTTAACGTCGATCACCAGGATATCGACTAATTTTGTACTATAACTAACCCAGACACCAAAGCTACACATTTTCAACATCATCAAAACAATTTAAAACCCGTATTTTCGATCAAATTCACGCCTTTTCAAATTTGTCTACTCGTTACTAGTTTGTCTAATATGCATTGTTTGTCTAACAAAATGGCGGCGCTAAAGCGTTGCCGGGGGTGCGTGCGAATGGTGCGATGCGATTGGCTAACGTCAGCTGTCAATCAAAATCGCAGAAAGGTCAATTGCGATCTATTATTCTACAAGTATATTATAGTTGCTCTTTTGCCAGATAAGCAGGTTAATAGCTAACATAACTCTTTAGTCGGTATAATTTATATTTTATGCGTACTTCTATTGGCCATGACAGCAGATAATAATACTTAACCCGTAATATCCGGCCAATCAAGCATTGCAGACGGCAAGTGTGACTCATGAATTAAATATTGCACAACATATTGAAATATCATATACAAACGTTACGCTTCGGAGAAGTGAATTTTCGGAAGTCCATTATGCGTGACTTCGAAGAAGTGAATTTTCGGAAGTCCATTCTGCGTGACTTCGAAGAAGTGAATTTTCGGAAGTCCATTCTGTGTGGCAAATTTAAACCATCATATCATGTCTGTTATCTGAGTCAGGTTATAACTTGTCAGTTTGGTTCAGTTTTAAAATCGTCTGTGGTGAAATATATTCAAATAAAATAACACTAGTGTCTCTCTGTTTTAAATCTATAATATTCAACATTTGCAGTGACATAAACCCCTGGCATAAACATCGATATACAACACTTCTTTACATATCCCCATTATACAGGTATTTTAAAGCCGTTAATGTATATACATAGCTTAACACCTGATCGCGCATCTGTTTATAAGTTTACATTTCATATTCAACTAGTTTATTGTATAAAGCATATACATGCTAAGAGCAAAGAATAATTATGCATAATTACATACATAGTAAATACATGCAATTTTACAGAAGAGTTATTCAAGTGTAAATGGAAAAAGAAACTAAATGTCTGACTGTTTATTACGTTTGTTGTGTTCGCATTCTGTCTGCTGAATAAATAAATTTTGCTAAGTTGACTAATGACGTTTCCGATGTTTGATTCATTAATGTTATGTATTTATTAGATGTTGGCCATTTGCAAATATAAGGCTTGAAATAGTGTGATCTTAACTGTCTATATTTGGGACAAACTAAGATAAAATGGTATTCTGATTCTACTTGGTTCATATTACAATTTAAACATTTCCTATTGTTTCTATCTATATTTAAATATCTTCCTGTTTCGATGGCTAATTTGTGTGAACTTATTCTGAATCTAGTAAGGGCATATCTATATTTATTTTCAACTATACTGTCTAGATAGTGTTCCAGTCCGAAGGTGTGCTTAATTGAACTATAATTTTCCAATTTCCGAGTGTTGCTGATGCTGGCATACCAATTTTGTTTATACATATCTAAAATTCTTTGTCTTATAGGGGCTATGTGTACATGTAGCGTGTTTTGATTTTCCCATATATCGGACATGCCGATGTTATTTAATAATGTTTTTATATTTGAAGCCCAGTTGTTTTTATTTTGAGAATGTTCATTTTCGGTATCTTGTATAAGCATTTTGTATATTTACTTTGTTAGCGAATTTTCATTACTGTTTATAACCTTGTATTTGATCATTATTATTTGTCTACAGGTATGTAACGGTGTTCTACCTAATTCCCCATATAATCCGTCAATACACGTGGATGTTTTTACGCCCAATATCTTACGACAAAACTTTGAATGTATACGTTCTACTTCAATAGCTTCGTGGTTCCCCCATACCTCCGCGCAATAGTTTCATTTCATATAGTAACACTAGATAGCTTCGTGGTGTAGTGATTAGCGCGTCCGCCTTGTACACGAAAGGTCTGAGGTTCGATCCTAGACAGAGGTATACTCAAAATTGAGGAACATATTCTTTCCTATCTGAAATTGTTAAATACATAGTTCTCACTCTGTGAGAGGTAAGAAAACAATGTCTGCTCGTTACAGCTGTCAAAATGAGACTAAAATGAAAAATATCCTTAAAAATGGACCCGCTCGAGAAAAGGTGTCATGTACAAACAAAACATGGGAAACTAAATAACTGTAATTAATAAATATATGCAGCACATCCTATATGTCAAATAGATAAATATCTCGGTATAAAAGAGCAGACATTAAATAAAATATAACCGAATTTCAACTAGTACTATTGGTAAGTGAACCACTTTATATATATATACGGATAAAAAGTGATTCATACAACTACATGTAGGTGTTTGAAGTACTGTGAGTTCAGTACTGGTTTAAAATACAGTAGGAGTTCTCCGTCTAGTATGCCATCCTAAACGGGTCGTTATAATTACGTATGGGTATGCAAAACAGCTCTGCATACTGATTTAAACTGATAACTTCCCCATCGCAAACTCTTCTAAAATGCTTATATATTGCCTGACTTAGGATTTTGTTGTGTAATTTGGGGTAACTGCAACATTTACTCATCTTTAGAAGAGAAATTCCCTTACCAAAATATTATACATGCGAGAGTTATACGGCCTTATAACTTTCCGCATATAAGGCGCTTATAAGGCGTTTAAATGGATTGTGTATACAAACTATATGTATGCGAGTTGATATCATGTGTCCGACTTCCAGGCGCTTATGTCAACATAATGATATAATCGGGATGTACACTGGTTAACATAATCTTGATGTGCACTGGTTAACATAATCTTGATGTGCACTGGTTAACATAATCTTGATGTACACTGGTTAACATAATCTTTACGGCTAAACCTAGGGAAATGAAAAATACTTTACTCATTTTAATGAGATAATGATTTAAACAAACATATAAAGTTTATATTAGATGATGATGATTCCGTATATTTACCCTCACCGCCGGTAAACCATATGGGCGAGCAAACGTGCTTTCGCACCGTCGATTATTCGATGAAGTGTTGTGTCGTCGGTGTCTTGTAGAGTGGTGTAGATTGTAGTTGTAGATTCCCGTGACGATTTCGGTCCAAGATGATTAGTTTACTCGATAATTATTCCTTGTTGGTTGAGTCTATGTTGCTTAAGTCCAAGATGATTATGTTCTAGAAGATTGTGGTTCTGGTAGTTTAAGTCAAGGTAGTTGAAGGTCTGGTCGCTGATTGGATGAAGAAATGAGGTCATCCAGTCGCTGTGAAGGCGCTTCTCCATCGTTGACCCAGTTATGGAGTGATATCAAACGACAGGGTGACATTCCCCGCGCCTGGCATCATCTCCCCGACAACAGGGTGACAAGCCCTGTGCCGGTTTCCTGGGTCGGCTCACAGCAGCAAAATGGTTCGGTTGTTCCGTCATTGTCCACCCCGTTGACGCATCCGGGGTCGAGGTCGCATCCCTCCGTCTCCAACGGCCTTCATTGGTAGACAGATAAAAGAGTTCGAGGCGAAGGGTGTGCTATCCACTCGAAACGATTGCTGTCCTCTCCTGTCCAGTCACTCGTCGCCTCTTCAGCGCCCCAGTACTAGCTGTCGCTGATCTAGGTAAGTGTAGACACTCCGAAGAGTCGATGCGGGTCCTCGTCTGTATGCGTCAGCGGCGTGGATTGGTCACTTCGGAACGATGACACAATCTCCCGCTGTGAGCTCAGGATGACATCCTCAGGTGGTTCCTTCTTTCCGTGGCAGGGTGACAATGCCTGGTCTGTACATGGTCCCTTGTAGGACCACCTTTCTCACTGTTGGTCACCCCGCAGCAGCATTTATACGGATCTGACCATTAAACATCTGGTCGTCGATTGTCGCAAACGCATCGCAAACGCATCAACCCATTCGCAAGATCGACGACCACAAGATCCCAGAATCCTACACTGCTGCTGCGGAATGTATCCCTGTTACGACGTGCACGTCGTGAAGAGATCGGCCGGGAGTTTATATTAAACAGTATCCTCTATTGAAATACGAGGCATGTCCGTATACGGTATGCACCTGCACAATTCCTTTTTTTCTTCATCTTAAGCGATCAAAATATATACTGGTAAAACAACCTGCCAATCATGTCAAGCTGTTTATTGAAAGAAATCCCGTAATCACTGATTATGTTCACACTTACGTTCCAGCCTGTAAAGTATTGTCCCCCCGGATATGGTCCCAGATTAAGATAATTACTGTTTATTGAAAGGAACAAATGGCGATTTTTTGCGTCTGATGACACATACTTGTACAACCAGTTCTTTTTTCAGCCAAATTTGTGTCTGTTCTTGGGAGGTTTTCTGCATCGCTGGGTGTGAAATTGACTGTCGTTGTGTGTTGTTCGGAGGTGTCGTTCATGAGAGATGACATTGTATTATAATACAACGGGTGGGAATAAAGGTGACGTCATAAAGAGGTTGTGGATCATGGGAGGTGATGTTTGGGGAGGTGGGACTGTATTATTATATGTGCCGTGACTGAGTATCGAACCCGGCCGTCCTGGCCGGGTTCGATACTCAGTCACGGCACATATATCAATTCTAAATCCGACATTCTACCATTTGAACCACGGATGCCACACTCGTGCTTTTTTCTCTCTAAAACAGAATATGCGGAATAGTTAACAAACATCATCCATGTACATGTATAGATATACATATATATACCAAGTCAACAGCATATTGCAGGCAAGAACCACAACTTTCGTTGCATTGCGAATTTTGGAGTTTTTGGAGTTATTGTCCTTGTTGTAGCATGTTTGCTTCAGGCATGAACGACCCGAAGATCGCGCCTAGCTGTATATTGTGTCCCTAGGCAAATAATTAATTTTTAGATTCCACATTGCCTCTTCTCTCTACCTCATGGTGATGGATTCCACCAGTAAAGAGGTCTCAAACGATTAAACTTGTGCTGTAAGAGCTTGCTTCGCAATCAACCTAAAATCAATTTGTATCTTTCTGTTCTTTGTTTTCTTGTCCAGAATGAAACTCCAAAACTTTTGAAAAACAGCAAGTTTTATTTGTTCAACTTATACTTGCCAAGTTGGGCTGGCAGAAGTATTCTTATCTTCGCATGTGTATGACCCATGTCCACAAAACATCATGCTTTGCTTTGTTGGTGGTTCACCAACTGCACCATGTTTCACATTTAATACTGACCATGGCTTGTCTCACATTACAGACCATGCATCTGCAGTAAAATCTTGTTTCGCAATCAAGCTAAGATCAGTTTGCATGAATTATGATAGGTCGAGCCAACTTATCGTAGCCTTGGGTTACTGATAATTTGCACACTGCAATATTTTAACAAAACTTCACCCATGCATAGACATCGTGTAATAGGTATGTCACCCGTGTGTCCACTGGGGTATGTATTGGATACAAATGTACATGTGTATACTATTTTAAGACAAAACCATGGATGGAAGAAAGAATAACGAGAGGGTATCTGGAAGAATATACAACATGTACTTAAAAAGGAAAGACCCTCTCAGATATGCACCAGAATCTTCAAAGAGACACATTTGTCAGTTATCTCCATGTCATACTGACATATCCAGCAACTCTGTACAGCCAAGAGAGAACCAGTCCACCCATACTTATAACTTTTTGTCTATTTTTAATAGCTTGAAAACCCAGCTTCGGGGATGGTGCATATATTACTCGGGGCAACATATGGAATGTGTTGGACTGATTCATGATGTCATCCAAGGTGGCGGCGAATTTATTGTCATGATACACTATCTCTGGTGGTTAAATGTTCCAGTTATGGTCCATGGGTTGAGAAATTTCAGATTTGTAAAGATGGAGTCATTACACTATCCAAGATTGTAAACATCTAAAAATAGATTAAAAATAGTTTTTCTCATGATATGAATGCCTATGAGTGATTAAACGATATTTGACTCAAAATGGAGTCATATGTCACCATCCTTGATGGCCACATTGTTTGATATTGGTAAAATGTTACGGTTATTATCCTCATTTTGAACAGCAAAATTGAATTTTATCACTTAATTTTAGTTATGCATATGGAATGTAGATACAGGTGAGCGATACATGTGTGCCTCTTGCTTTATTGATATCTAACTTGGTAGTCATGTCATATACATGCACTCCACGAAAACGGCCCCCAAATAAAAAGGCTAAATGACAATGGAAACTAATAATGCAACACAAGCGACATACAACACAGAAACGACCATTTATATTCCCAAATATCATAATTATGATATATCAAATTATTATCCTGGTTCTTGTATTATTAATATAGTTCCTACAACCTTTTCAGACGAATGTACCAACATATAATACCACAGACAACCATTTGAGGATTCTCCAGAATTTGATGATTTAGTAGATAACACACCAACTTCAAATAATGGTGATCAGCCGATCTTCCCAGGTTCGCAACTCAGATTGGGAGCCAGTATGTTGCTAATAATGATATTTACATTGAAATATTCACTAACTGGAGAAGGTTTGGGTGACTTACTGAGTTTGATCATCTTACATTGTCCTGCTGAAAACATACTTTCAAATTCAGTTGCATCATTTAAACAATGGTTAGCATATCAAACACCCACTTAAAATGCACCAATATTGTAGCTATTGTTGTCTTCACCTAAGTGATACTGATTTGGAAAATGATCCTAATATACAATGTAGGAGAAGTATTTCTCAAGATTCTGGATTATCACATTTAATTGAAATACCTATTGCAGACAAGATACAATCGTTTTTTGCAAGGCACTCATTCTTGGAGGACATTAAATATAGATTTAACATGGGGAAAAAGACAGGTGCTATAGAAGATATTATGATGAACATGTGCATCAGTCATTATTTCAGGATGGACTTTTAAAGGATCCACACAATATGTCTCTTGTGTGGAATACTGATGGTATACCATGCTTTAAATCATCTAACATGTCATTGTGGCCACTTTACTTTCAAATAAATGAATTACGTTTAATTTATAACAAAAGAGCTTGTCCAGATAACATGATACTTGGTAGTCTTTGGTTTGGACCAAAAAAAGCCTTCAATGATGTCGTACATTAAGAAACATTGAAACATATGGAATTAACATTGATACTGGTTCCTCAACGTTTAATTGCAAGATTATTGTAATATGAGGCACATCTGACCTACCTGCACGATGCGTTGTTTGCAATGCTGTACAATTTAACAGAACATATGGTTGTTGTAAATGTTTCCAACAAGGTTAAACCTACAAGACTAGTGCGATAGGACAAGAACTGCTTGATAACAATAGGCACCCTTGTAATTCATTTATTCGGACATAAATTCTTATTTTTCATAAATACCTGTCGGTTTTGCTTAATTAGTGTGTATTAATATTTTGTATTTATGACTTGGATTATTACACATTGCTATAATTATGGGGGCCTCCTTTGTCGAGCAGTTGTCGATAGTATACTTCGAATACCTGGCCCCTCATCGCTGTATATTAGAAGCTAACGCTATGACCGCGATAGTGATTATATGACTATGCATGCTAAGATGTGCTATATATTGACCAAAAAGAAATAATTATATAGTTCGCGCCGCCCAGCTGTAGCCGTTACAAGTGTGCACTTGGGCAAGGCATTTAATTACACATTTCCTCTTCTCTCTCCATCGTGGTGATGTATTTCACCATGAATGAGGTATCGGGAGTAATTAAGTTGTAAGAACTTGATTGGCAATCGAGCTAAACACAATCCATTATAATAAACTAAGAAATCATACTCTGTTGTTGGGTAATATGTCCGTCGCTCAAACGGGCAACCTGTAGTGACGTTAAATAAACGTAGATAAACATATATATATAAACATTAAAACGTAGCAGATATTCCTAAAATACAAAACGGTAGTATATGCCTAGTGTCGATTAATATCCAACAATCGAGAATATTTACGCTTATTGTTGTAGTCTACTGACTCCACTAACGGTGTATACAGCTACATATATTGTTCATAAAGGGGCTTACCTCTATATGTCGACCTGTCTTGCTGAGCGATTTACATGGGGTCTGCCGGTAGTGTCTGTCTGTAAGCATCGGAATGAGGTTGTTGACCAATGGATCACCTGGACCCCTATATCTAACCAATGGTCGTTAGGGCAGAATAGCAGTGATGGTCACTTGGGTGATGGGATTTCTAAGAGCGTAAACTATTCAGTATACTAGACCCACTGAAGCCAGGTTTATGCTCGGTATACCACATTATGGATATATTTTGAATGACCAGGCGTTTTTTTAAATTATCACACTTATAGAGTATAGTATTATTATGTTAACTTTTTACATAGTGACAACTATTTAGACAAAACTAAAGTAATATTAATAGCTAAATTGTAAGTAACGCATTCATCTATATTTCAGGAAGTCATGTTATCTCTATATCCGCCATGGATGCAGCCGTTAGTCACAGCCTAATATATACCATCATAGGTAACCGTGTTATTTCAGTATACGCCCCACGTGTCCTGAGGTATTCCCTAGTCTGATGTATACACCACGTGTCCTGAGGTATGTCCTAGACTGGTGTATACAACACGTACCCTGATGTACGTCCTAGATTGATGTATACACCACGTACCCTGATGTACGTCCTAGACTGATGTATACACCACGGACCCTGATGTACGCCCTAGACTGATGTATACACCACGGACCCTGATGTACGCCCTAGACTGATGTATACGCCACGGGTCCTGGTTTACGCCCTAGACTGATGTATACGCCACGGGCCCAGATGTACGCCATATACTGATGTATACGCCACGGGCCCTGATGTACGCCCTAGACTGATGTATACGTCACGGGCCCTGGTGTACGCCCTAGACTGATGTATACGCCACGTGCCCTGAGGTACCTCCTAGACTGATGTATACACCACGGACCCTGATGTACGCCCTAGACTGATGTATACGCCACGGGCCCTGATGTACGCCCTAGACTGATTTATACACCACGTACCCTGATATACGTCCTAGTCTGATGTATACACCATGGACCCTGATGTACGTCCTAGACTGATGTATACACCATGGACCCTGATGTACGTCCTAGACTGATGTATACACCACGGACCCTGATGTACGTCCTAGACTGATGTATACACCATGGACCCTGAGGTACGTCCTCCAATGATGTATACACCACGTACACTGATGTACGTCCTAGACTGATGTATACACCACGGACCCTGATGTGCGCCCTAGACTGATGTATACGCCACGTGCCCTGATGTACGCCCTAGACTGATGTATATGCCACGGGTCCTGATTTACGCCCTAGACTGATGTATACGCCACGGGCCCTGATGTACGCCATAGACTGGTGTATACGCCACGGGCCCTGCTGTACGCCCTAGACTGATTTATACACCACGTAGCCCGAGGTACGTCCTCCAATGATGTATACACCACGGGCCCTGAGCTACGTCCTCCAATGATGTATACACCACGGGCCCTGAGGTACGTCCTAGCCTGATGTATACACCAAGGGCCCTGAGGTACGTCCTAGACTGATATATACACCACGGGCCCTGAAGTACGCGCTAGACTGATGTATACACCACGGGCCCTGAGGTACGTCCTAGACTGATGTACACACCACGGGCCGTGAGGTACGTGCTAGTCAGATGTATAAACCACGGGCCCTGATGTACGTCCTAGACTGATGTATATACCACGGGCCCTGATGTACGTCCTAGACTGATGTATACACCACGGACCCTGAGGTACGTACTAGACTGATGTATACACCACGTACCCTGATGTACGTCATAGACTGATGTATACACCACGGACCCTGATGTACACCCTATACTGATGTATACACCACGGACCCTGATGTACGTCCTAGAATGATGTATACACCATGGACCCTGAGGTACGTCCTCCAATGATGAATACACCACGTACCCTGATGTACGTCCTAGACTGATGTATACACCACGGACCCTGATGTACGCCCTAGACTGATGTATATGCCACCTGCCCTGATGTACGCCCTAGACTGATGTATACACCACGGACCTGATGTACGCCCTATACTGATGTATACACCACGGACCCTGATGTACGCCCCAGACTGATGTATACACCACGGACCCTGATGTACGCCCCAGACTGATGTATACACCACGGACCCTGATGTACGCCCTAGACTGATGTAAACGCCACGTGCCCTGATGTACGCCACGGGTCCTGGTTTACGCCCTAGACTGATGTATACGCCACGGGCCCAGATGTACGCCATATACTGATGTATACGCCACGGGCCCTGATGTACGCCCTAGACTGATGTATACGTCACGGGCCCTGGTGTACGCCCTAGACTGATGTATACGCCACGTGCCCTGAGGTACCTCCTAGACTGATGTATACACCACGGACCCTGATGTACGCCCTAGACTGATGTATACGCCACGGGCCCTGATGTACGCCCTAGACTGATTTATACACCACGTACCCTGATATACGTCCTAGACTGATGTATACACCATGGACCCTGATGTACGTCCTAGACTGATGTATACACCATGGACCCTGATGTACGTCCTAGACTGATGTATACACCACGGACCCTGATGTACGTCCTAGACTGATGTATACACCATGGACCCTGAGGTACGTCCTCCAATGATGTATACACCACGTACACTGATGTACGTCCTAGACTGATGTATACACCACGGACCCTAATGTGCGCCCTAGACTGATGTATACGCCACGTGCCCTGATGTACGCCCTAGACTGATGTATATGCCACGGGTCCTGATTTACGCCCTATACTGATGTATACGCCACGGGCCCTGATGTACGCCATAGACTGGTGTATACGCCACGGGCCCTGCTGTACGCCCTAGACTGATTTATACACCACGTAGCCCGAGGTACGTCCTCCAATGATGTATACACCACGGGCCCTGAGGTACGTCCTCCAATGATGTATACACCACGGGCACTGAGGTACGTCCTAGACTGATGTATACACCACAGGTCCTGGGGTACGTCCTAGACTGATGTATACACCATGGGCCCTTAAGTACGCGCTAGACTGATGTATATACCACGGGCCCTGATGTACGCCCTAGACTGATGTATACGCCCCGCCCCTGATGTACGCCCTAGACTGATTTATACACCACGTACCCTGAGGTACGCCCTATACTGATGTATACACCACGTACCCCGTGGTACGTCCTCCAATGATGTATACCCCACGGACCCTGATGTACGTCCTAGACTGTTGTATATAACACGGACCCTGATGTACGCCCTAGACTGGTATGTCATGGGCCCTCATAATCAACGTTTACGGTGTTTCCATTGTAGCCGTCGGCACATCATCAACATTTACTATGTTTACGATGTTTACATTGCAGCCGTCGGCACATCATATACATGTATTATGTTTCCATTGTAGCCGTTGGCACATCATCTACATGTATTATGTTTCCATTGTAGCCGTCGGCACATCATCTACATTTACTATCCTTACGATGTTTACTAAGTTTGCATTGTAGCGGTTGGTACATCATCTATGTTTACTATGTTTGCATTGTAGCGGTTGGTACATCATCTATGTTTACTATGTTTGCATTGTAGCGGTTGGTACATCATCTACGTTTACTATGTTTGCATTGTAGCCGTCGGCACATCATCTACGTGTACTATGTTTGCATTGTAGTGGTTGGTACATCATCTACGTTTACTATGTGTGGACTGTAGCCGTCGGCACAGCATCTACGCTCACTTTGTTTCCACTGTAGCCGTCGGCATATCATCTACGTTTACTATGTTTCCATTGTAGCCGTCGGCACATCATCTATGTTTACTATGTTTGCATTGTAGCGATTAGTACATCATCTACGTTTACTGTGTTTCAATTGTAGCAGTCGGCACATCATCTATGTTAACTATGTTTGCATTGTAGCGGTTAGTACATCATCTACGTTTACTGTGTTTCAATTATTGCCGTCGGTACATCCTCTACGTTTACTATGTTTCCATTGTAGCCGTCGGCACATCATCTATGTTTACTATGTTTGCATTGTAGCGGTTATTACATCATCTACGTTTACTGTGTTTCAATTGTAGTGGTTGACACATCATCTACGTGTACTATGTTTGCATGGTAGCGGTTGGTACATCATCTACGTTTACTATGTTTGCATTGTCACGGTTGGTACATCATCTACGTTTAATATGTTTGCATTGTAGCGGTTGGCACATCATCAGTTATTCTACGTTTACTAAGTTTGCATTGTAACCGTCGACACATCATCTACGTTTAATATGTTTGCATTATCGCGGTTGACACATCATCTACGTTTACTGTGTTTGCATTGTAGCGGTTGGTACATCATCTATGTTTACTATGTTTGCATTGTAGCGGTTGGTACATCATCTACGTTTACTAAGTTTGCATTGTAGCGGTTGGTACATCATCTACGTTTACTATGTTTGTATTGTAGCGGTTGGTACATCATCTACGTGTACTGTGTTTGCATTGTAGCGGTTGGTACATCATCTATGTTTACTATATTTGCATTGTAGCGGTTGGTACATCATCTGCGTTTACTGTGTTTGCATTGTAGCGGTTGGTACATCATCTATGTTTACTATGTTTGCATTGTAGCGGTTGGTACATCATCTATGTTTACTGTGTTTGCATTGTAGCGGTTGGTACATCATCTATGTTTACTATATTTCCATTGAGCCTGTGCAACATCATCTCATCTGCATATACGACACTTCTTTTTCAGCTTGTGAACCAGCATCTACATCTACGTTGTTCCCATTGCAGCCCGTGAAACATCATCTGTATCTACGACATTTCCTTTTCAGCCGGTGACACATTGACTACATTTACGATTGGGGCATCTTCTGGTGACATATCTGTAAACACTGCCAGTAATTTGGACCCATCGGCAACACCAACGTATACGTTAAAATTGGAGGTCACAGATGGGGCAAATATAGACATGAAATACCCTTTCAATTACAGTTGTGGGTAATCATATGTTTAATACATTCATTGGTACAGTGAGACAATCTAGCACTTTCTCAGCATATGGTTTGTCGTGTGACACAGAGAAATGCGGTTTCAATTTTTGTTCACATAGCACTATCTGTTGTTATGCTTGTAGGAACAATGTTTTTAAAGTCGTATTTAAATGTAAAACTGTATTAATATTCTATTGATGTTCTAAGCTAATAGTTTGCTTTGCTGCAGAGACTGAGCGACATTTGCATTCCCCATAACATAGCACAGACTATTGAGGTATGGACACATGTTTGGTGATTCAAAACCATAAAACTAACACAAAATTTGTTTTTGTTTTTAAGAACACTCTGATAGGCTTGCCACTATACATTGCATTTGTTTTAAGCCATTCCAAGCAAGTTTAAAAATGACACCCCATCACTATCAAGGCTATATAAGCTAACTCCGAGTTGACCGTGACTAAACAGACGGACCTGCAGTCCAGTGGTTAATAGGCTGGACTGGTAATCCAGGTACCACATATTTCCACGTCTGACACTTTACACTGTGCACGTAAACGAACCAGAGGACACTCTGGAATGGGTCTTTGCCATTGCACTATCCTCCAAAAATGTAAAATGACTAATCTCTTCAGAAGGCTTTGCTCATATGGGCAGCCGGTAGCGACGATAAATATACGTAAAACACACACACCGTGTCTAGGTTGCATACTTTTTCTCCATTCATAAGTATTGAGACACGTCATGCTTTTATAATGACAGCCATGTATAAAATATAATTATATTACAGATTTCAGATGACCCCTGTTCTCCAGACCCTTGTCAAAACTCAGGCACATGTACACGATCGGGAACATCTTTCACGTGCAACTGCCAGCTTGGATGGGGTGGAAAGACATGTGCAAATTGTATATATCCATTTATATTTGTTCGTACTGATAATGTAGTTGTGTAGTGGTAGGTCCAGTACTTCCTTGAATGAGACAGTTGGAAATGTTGTACTTGATCACTAAAATTGTATAGTCATGTATACATACATATACAGACGGAGAGATTGAAAACTTGTTTGAAGCATTTCCATTGTATGGCAGACTAGCTTTATAGTTGTCCCGCGTAGATTACTTAAATCCTGTTATAAAATTCAGCATTCATAAAATTTATAAAGATTTATACGGTTGTATAAAGAGTAATCATGTATGCTGTCAAAAGAGGCGAACAGTGGTTCAATTGTAGCATAGTGTGCTGCCAATCCAAGTACAACGATTTCGTTCCGCATACCTGCCTCCCGCCACGATACAATCAATAGTATATCGGGGAGACTGGTAGCTGAAATCCGAGCTATCCATGTTATTTATGGCACGTCTAGTTTATACAAATTTATTTTAGCTCGATTGCGAAACACGTTCTTACAACTTATATTAATCATTCTCGAGACCTCATTCCTGATGAAATCCATGCTATGTGGGGCATGTTTAGATGAAGTCCCATGTATCGATGCTATGTGAGGCATGTTTAGATGAAGTTTCATGGATCGATGCTATGTGAGGCATGTTTAGATGAAGTCCCATGTATGGCTGCTATGTGAGCCATGTTTAGATGAAGTCCCATGTATCGCTGCTATGTGAGGCATGTTTAGATGAAGTCCCATGTATCGATGCTATGAAGTCCCATATATCGATGTTATGTGAGCAATGTTTAGATGAAGTCCCATGTATCGATGCTATGTGAGGCATGTTTAGATGAAGTCCAATGTATCGATGCTATGAAGTCCCATGTATCGATGCTATATGAGTCATGATTAGATGAAGTCCCATGTATCGATGCTATGTGAGCCATGTTTAGATGAAGTCCCATGTATCGCTGCTATGTGAGGCATGATTAGATGAAGTTCCATGTATCGATGCTATGAAGTCCCATGTATCGATGCTATGTGAGCAATGTTTAGATGAAGTCCCATGTATCGATGCTATGTGAGCCATGTTTAGATGAAGTACCATGTATCGATGCTATGTGAGCCATGTTTAGATGAAGTCCCATGTATCGCTGCTATGTGAGGCATGTTTAGATGAAGTCCCATGTATCGATGCTATGAAGTCCCATATATCGATGTTATGTGAGCAATGTTTAGATGAAGTCCCATGTATCGATGCTATGTGAGGCATGTTTAGATGAAGTCCAATGTATCGATGCTATGAAGTCCCATGTATCGATGCTATATGAGTCATGATTAGATGAAGTCCCATGTATCGATGCTATGTGAGCCATGTTTAGATGAAGTCCCATGTATCGCTGCTATGTGAGGCATGTTTAGATGAAGTTCCATGTATCGATGCTATGAAGTCCCATGTATCGATGCTATGTGAGCAATTTTTAGATGAAGTCCCATGTATCGATGCTATGTGAGCCATGTTTAGATGAAGTACCATGTATCGATGCTATGTGAGCCATGTTTAGATGAAGTACCATGTATCGATGCTATGTGAGCCATGTTTAGATGAAGTCCCATGTTTCGATGCTATGTGAGTCATGTTTAGATGAAGTACCATGTATCGATGCTATGTGAGCCATGTTTAGATGAAGTACCATGTTTCGATGCTATGTGAGTAATGTTTAGATGAAGTCCCATGTATCGATGCTATGTGAGCCTTGTTTAGATGAAATCCCATGTATCGATGCTATGAAGTCCCATGCTATGTTGCTATGAATTGGGCATGTTCTGTATATTGCACTAAATGAGAAGAGGGCAGTCGATGAGCCAGCCAAATATGTCGCTGTTTTACTAAATTGTAACAACAGTGCAACTGAAATGTCTTATACCCGCACCTTACACATCGTCTTTGATATGGTTTACAATTATTTCAACATTCCTCTGGCGGTTCAAGAGTTCTGTAAAAACAATGTGAAAAATAGCAATTATAACTCTTATGTTATCAATGTGACCATCAGCGATTAGATGACGCATGCGCTCTGCACACCGTCTCGATATGATTAACTCTTTCACCGCAAAAGTCGCATAAAAGCGACTTTGCAAAAAGCAGAGAAACCCGATCACACAGAACAGAACGTGCCGTCTGATAAGGATATATGCTGAAGCACCTGTCGAAATATCAAACAAAACATCGGGTCTATGATCAGGATCTATGTTATTTGCACATGCACTGTATTTATAGGTGGAATTCGTGATAGCGCAGTGGTAGCGCGTTCGCTTCAGATGCGAAAGGCCCGCCGGAGTTCGAGCCCCGCCGGAGCCGTTACGACTGTGCCCTTAGACAGACATTTAAATTCCACGTTGTCTCTTCTCTCTCCCTCATGGCGATTGATTCCGTTAGGAATTAGGTCTCGAAAGTGATTAATATAAGTTGAAAGAATTGTTTCGCAATCGAGCTAAAATAAATCTGTATACACTAAGTTGAATGTATGCGTCACTGAAAGAGTTAAACTGTAAACCAAGTAATTGTAAAATTCCGTAAGCGTTTCAACATTTATAGAGTTGGCACTAATTTGTATCCGACGGAGTTATTCTATACAACTAGTGGCTGTAGTAGGACACATATCTAACCGCGTTCTTGTGGCCGGGCCCTGATGTTTCGGCGCTGTTGCAGCGGAGGCGATTAATACACATTAGATAACACTATACAAATATGCAAGAAATTACAACCAATCTCATTTAAATGGAAGCTAATAAACCTATTTCTTTTGTATTATTAACTGACCACCAGGCTGTCCGATTAGCGTAGTGGTTAGCGCGATCGCTTCTCACCAATGCAACCCGGGTTCGATCCTCGGATCGGGAAGTATGTGAAAAGGTACGGTGGTCGCCAGATCGGACATGTTGGTTTTATCCGGATACTCCGGTTTCCTCCCACATGACTGACCACATTTACGCTTTAATCCGCGCCAACGAGAGTGATTAATATAAGTTGTTATAACTTGCTTAGCAATCGTTGTAAATTAAATAAAGTTTAAACTACCTGACACAATCCGTGTATACAAGGTCTGCATGAACTGGATTTAATTTAATCAGGGTAGTGTGATTAGATCACGACAGTTGAATGCAGCGGATACACTATTGTCGGCGACATCAATTAGGATAGTATTTCAAAAGCTTCGGGTATAATTCCGAAACACGTCCTGTTTGTTAATCGAAATTACAAATATAATACCATTATATGATAATGGTCGTGTTCATCTTTGCGTTTTCGGTTTGTGCTTTGTTTATTTCTAGGTTAAAACTCACACAGACAGCTTAGATCATGTGGCGACTCTCCTGTTGGTACTGGCGGACTAAGAATAAGCGTGAATTGACAGGCACCCGGGTATAGCCACCGACCTTCCACAAACCAGCTAAAATGCATCCTCACATGAAGGGATTCAACAGTCCAAATGGGATTAGAACCTACAACGGTGATGGGAAATTGATTTGAAGGCAACGATCCTAACAACTATGCAACCGAATTCCCTCATATCGTCGTCTCATACAACCGAACCCCCATGATATCGTCGTTTCATACAACCGAATTCCCTCATATCGTCGTCTCATACAACCGAACCCCCATGATATCGTCGTTTCATACAACCGAACCCCCTCATATCGCTGTATCTTAAAACCGAATCCCTTATATCGCCATCTCTTACAACCAAACCCCCTCAAATAGTCGTCTCTTACAACCAAACCCCCTTATATCGCTGTATCTTACAACCGAATCCCTTATATCGCCATCTCTTACAACCAAACCCCCTCAAATAGTCGTCTCTTACAACCAAACCCCCTCAAATAGTCGTCTCTTACAACCAAACCCCCTTATATCGCTGTATCTTACAACCGAAACCCCTCATATCGTCGTCTCTTACAACTTAACCCCCCTCATATCGTCGTCTCTTACAACCGATCCCCTCATATCGTCGTCTCTTACAAGCGAACCCCCTCATATTGTCGTCTCTTAAAACAGAACTCCCTCATATCGTCGTCTCTTACAACCGACCCCCTTATATCGTCGTCTCTTACAAGCGAACCCCCTGATATTGTTGTCTCTTACAACAGAACTCCCTCATATCGCCGACTCTTACAACCGAACCCCCTCATATCGCCGTCTCTTACAACCGAACCCCCTCATATCGTCGTCTCTTACAACCGAACCCTCTCATATCGTCGTTTCTTACAAGCGACCCCCCTCATATCGTCGTCTCTTACAACAGAACCCCCTCATATCGTCGTCTCTTACAACAGAACCCCCTCATATCGCCGTCTCTTACAACCGAACCCCCTCATATCGTCGTCTCTTACAACCGAACCCACTCATATCGTCGTCTCTTGCAACCGAACCCTCTCATATCGTCGTCTCTTACAACCGAACCCAATTATATCGTCGTCTCTTACAACCGAACCCCCTCATATAGTCATCTCTTACAACCAAACCCCCTCATATCGCTGTATCTTACAACCGAACTCCCTCATATCGTCGTCTCTTACCAGCGACCCCCCCATATCGTCGTCTCTTACAACTTAACCCCCCTCATATAGTCGTCTCTTACAACCAAACCCCCTCATATCGCTGTATCTTACAACCGAACCCCCTCATATCGTCGTCTCTTACCAGCGACCCCCCCATATCGTCGTCTCTTACAACTTAACTCCTCTCATATCGTCGTCTCTTACAACCGACCCCCTCATATCGTCGTCTCTTACAAGCGAACCCCCTCATATTGTCGTCTCTTAAAACAGAACTCCCTCATATCGTCACTCTTACAACCGAACCCCTCATATCGCCGTCTCTTACAAGTGAACCCCCTCATATCGTCGTCTCTTACAACCGAACCCTCTCATATCGTCGTCTCTTACAAGCGAACACCCTCATATCGTCGTCTCTTACAACCGACCCCCTCATATCGTCGTCTCTTACAAGCGAACCCCCTCATATTGTCGTCTCTTAAAACAGAACTCCCTCATATCGCCGACTCTTACAACCGAACCCCCTCATATCGCCGTCTCTTACAACCGAACCCCCTCATATCGTCGTCTCTTACAACCGAACCCTCTCATATCGTCGTTTCTTACAAGCGACCCCCCTCATATCGTCGTCTCTTACAACAGAACCCCCTCATATCGTCGTCTCTTACAACAGAACCCCCTCATATCGCCGTCTCTTACAACCGAACCCCCTCATATCGTCGTCTCTTACAACCGAACCCACTCATATCGTCGTCTCTTGCAACCGAACCCTCATATCGTCGTCTCTTACAACCGAACCCAATTATATCGTCGTCTCTTACAACCGAACCCCCTCATATAGTCATCTCTTACAACCAAACCCCCTCATATCGCTGTATCTTACAACCGAACTCCCTCATATCGTCGTCTCTTACCAGCGACCCCCCATATCGTCGTCTCTTACAACTTAACCCCCCTCATATCGTCGTCTCTTACAACCGACCCCCTCATATCGTCGTCTCTTACAAGCGAACCCCCTCATATTGTCGTCTCTTAAAACAGAACTCCCTCATATCGTCGTCTCTTACAACCGAACCCCTCATATCGCCGTCTCTTACAACCGAACCCCCTCATATCGTCGTCTCTTACAACCGAACCCCCTCATATCGTCGTCTCTTACAACCGAACCCCCTCATATCGTCGTCTCTTACAACCGACCCCCTCATATCGTCGTCTCTTACAACCAACCCCCTCATATCGTCGTCTCTTACAACAGAACCCCCTCATATCGTCGTCTCTTACAACCGAACCCCCTCATATCGTCGTCTCTTACAACCGAACCCCCTCATATCGTCGTCTCTTACAACCGAACCCCTCATATCGTCGTCTCTTACAAGCGCCCCATCATATCGTCGTATCTTACAACAGAACCCCCTCATATCGTCGTCTCTTACAAGCGACCCCCATCATATCGTCGTCTCTTACAACGAACCCCTCATATCGTCGTCTCTTAAAAGCGACCCCCATCATATCGTCGTATCTTACAACAGAACCCCCTCATATCGTCGTCTCTTACAACCGAACCCCCTCATATCGCTGTATCTTACAACCGAATCCCTTATATCGCCATCTCTTACAACCGAACCCCCTCAAATAGTCGTCTCTTACAACCAAACCCCCTTATATCGCTGTATCTTACAACCGAACCCCCTCATATTGTCGTCTCTTACAACCGACCCTCTCATATCGTCGTCTCTTACAAGCGAACCCTCATATTGTCGTCTCTTAAAACAGAACTCCCTTATATCGTCGTCTCTTACAACCGACCCCCTCATATCGCCGACTCTTACAACCGAACTCCCTCATATCGCCGTCTCTTACAACCGAACCCCCTCATATCGTCGTCTCTTACAAGCGACCCCCATCATATCGTCGTATCTTACAACAGAACCCCCTCATATCGTCGTCTCTTACAAGCGACCCCCATCATATCGTCGTCTCTTACAACGAACCCCCTCATATCGTCGTCTCTTACAACAGAACCCCCTCATATCGCTGTATCTTACAACCGAACCCCCTCATATTGTCGTCTCTTATAACCGACCCCCTCATATCGTCGTCTCTTACAAGCGAACCCCCTCATATTGTCGTCTCTTAAAACAGAACTCCCTCATATCGTCGTCTCTTATAACCGACCCCCTCATATCGCCGACTCTTACAACCGAACCCCCTGATATTGTCGTCTATTACAACAGAACTCCCTCATATCGCCGACTCTTACAACCGAACCCCCTCATATCGCCGTCTCTTACAACCGAACCCCCTCATATCGCCGTCTCTTACAACCGAACCCCCTCATATCGTCGTCTCTTACAACCGAACCCCCTCATATCGTCGTCTCTTACAAGCGACCCCCCATCATATCGTCGTATCTTACAACAGACCCCCTCATATCGTCGTCTCTTACAAGCGACCCCCATCACGTCGTCTCTTACAACGAACCCCCTCATATCGTCGTCTCTTACAACAGAACCCCCTCATATCGCTGTATCTTACAACCGAACCCCCTCATATTGTCGTCTCTTACAACCGACCCCCTCATATCGTCGTCTCTTACAAGCGAACCCCCTCATATTGTCGTCTCTTAAAACAGAACTCCCTCATATCGTCGTCTCTTATAACCGACCCCCTCATATCGCCGACTCTTACAACCGAACCCCCTGATATTGTCGTCTATTACAACAGAACTCCCTCATATCGCCGACTCTTACAACCGAACCCCCTCATATCGCCGTCTCTTACAACCGAACCCTCTCATATCGTCGTTTCTTACAAGCGACCCCCCTCATATCGTCGTCTCTTACAACAGAACCCCCTCATATCGTCGTCTCTTACAACAGAACCCCCTCATATCGCCGACTCTTACAACCGAACCCCCTCATATCGTCGTATCTTACAACCGAACCCACTCATATCGTCGTCTCTTGCAACCGAACCCTCTCATATCGTCGTCTCTTACAACCGAACCCCTCATATCGCTGTCTCTTACAACCGAATCCCTTATATCGCCGTCTCTTACAACCGAACCCCCTCATATAGTCATCTCTTACAACCAAACCCCTCATATCGCTGTATCTTACAACCGAACTCCCTCATATCGTCGTCTCTTACCAGCGACCCCCCCATATCGTCGTCTCTTACAACTTAACCCCCCTCATATAGTCGTCTCTTACAACCAAACCCCTTCATATCGCTGTATCTTACAACCGAACCCCCTCATATCGTCGTCTCTTACTAGCGACCCCCCCATATCGTCGTCTCTTACAACTTAACTCCTCTCATATCGTCGTCTCTTACAACCGACCCCCTCATATCGTCGTCTCTTACAAGCGAACCCCCTCATATTGTCGTCTCTTAAAACAGAACTCCCTCATATCGTCAACTCTTACAACCGAACCCCTCATATCGCCGTCTCTTACAAGTGAACCCCCTCATATCGTCGTCTCTTACAACCGAACCCTCTCATATCGTCGTCTCTTACAAGCGAACCCCCTCATATCGTCGTCTCTTACAACCGACCCCCTCATATCGTCGTCTCTTACAAGCGAACCCCCTCATATTGTCGTCTCTTAAAACAGAACTCCCTCATATCGCCGACTCTTACAACCGAACCACCTCATATCGCCGTCTCTTACAACCGAACCCCCTCATATCGTCGTCTCTTACAACCGAACCCCCTTACATCGTCGTCTCTTACAAGCGACCCCCATCATATCGTCGTATCTTACAACAGAACCCCATCATATCGTCGTCTCTTACAACCGAACCCCCTCATATCGCAGTATCTTACACCCGAATCCCTTATATCGCCATCTCTTACAACCGAACCCCCTCAAATAGTCGTCTCTTACAACCAAACCCCCTTATATCGCTGTATCTTACAACCGAACCCCCTCATATTGTCGTCTCTTACAACCGACCCCCTCATATCGTCGTCTCTTACAAGCGAACCCCCTCATATTGTCGTCTCTTAAAACAGAACTCCCTCATATCGTCGTTTCTTACAACCGACCCCCTCATATCGCCGACTCTTACAACCGAACTCCTTCATATCGCCGTCTCTTACAACCGAACACCCTCATATCGTCGTCTCTTACAAGCGACCCCCATCATATCGTCGTATCTTAGAACAGAACCCCCTCATATCGTTGTTTCTTACAAGCGACCCCCATCATATCGTCGTCTCTTACAACGAACCCCCTCATATCGTCGTCTCTTACAAGCGACCCCCTTCATATCGTCGTATCTTACAACAGAACCCCCTCATATCGTCGTCTCTTACAACCGAACCCCCTCATATCGCTGTATCTTACAACCGAATCACTTATATCGTCGTCTCTTACAAGCGAACCCCCTCATATTGTCGTCTCTTAAAACAGAACTCTCTCATATCGTCGTCTCTTACAACCGACCCCCTTATATCGTCGTCTCTTACAAGCGAACCCCCTGATATTGTTGTCTCTTACAACAGAACTCCCTCATATCGCTGACTCTTACAACCGAACCCCCTCATATCGCCGTCTCTTACAACCGAACCCCCTCATATCGTCGTCTCTTACAACCGAACACTCTCATATCGTCGTTTCTTACAAGCGACCCCCCTCATATCGTCGTCTCTTACAACAGAACCCCCTCATATCGTCGTCTCTTACAACAGAACCCCCTCATATCGCCGTCTCTTACAACCGAACCCCCTAATATCGTCGTCTCTTACAACCGAACCCACTCATATCGTCGTCTCTTGCAACCGAACCCTCTCATATCGTCGTCTCTTACAACCGAACCCAATTATATCGTCGTCTCTTACAACCGAACCCCCTCATATAGTCATCTCTTACAACCAAACCCCCTCATATCGCTGTATCTTACAACCGAACTCCCTCATATCGCCGTCTCTTACAAGCGACCCCCCCATTTCGTCGTCTCTTACAACTTAACCCCCTCATATCGTCGTCTCTTACAACCTAACCCCCTTACATCGTCGTCTCTTACAAGCGACCCCCATCATATCGTCGTATCTTACAACAGAACCATCATATCGTCGTCTCTTACAACCGAACCCCCTCATATCGCTGTCTCTTACAACCGAATCCCTTATATCGCCATCTCTTACAACCGAACCCCCTCAAATAGTCGTCTCTTACAACCAAACCCCCTCATATCGCTGTATCTTACAACCGAACCCCCTCATATTGTCGTCTCTTACAACCGACCCCCTCATATCGTCGTCTCTTACAAGCGAACCCCCTCATATTGTCGTCTCTTAAAACAGAACTCCCTCATATCGTCGTCTCTTACAACCGACCCCCTCATATCGTCGTCTCTTACAACCGAACTCCCTCATATCGCCGTCTCTTACAACCGAACCCCCTCATATCGTCGTCTCTTACAAGCGACCCCCATCATATCGTCGTATCTTACAACAGAACCCCCTCATATCGTTGTTTCTTACAAGCGACCCCCATCATATCGTCGTCTCTTACAACGAACCCCCTCATATCGTCGTCTCTTACAAGCGACCCCCTCATATCGTCGTCTCTTACAACAGAACCCCCTCATATCGTCGTCTCTTACAACCGAACCCCTCATATCGCTGTATCTTACAACCGAATCCCTTATATCGTCGTCTCTTACAAGCGAACCCCCTCATATTGTCGTCTCTTAAAACAGACTCCCTCATATCGTCGTCTCTTACAACCGACCCCCTTATATCGTCGTCTCTTACAAGCGAACCCCTATATTGTGTCTCTTCAACGAACTCCCTCATATCGTGCTCTTACAACCGAACCCCCTCATATCGTCGTCTCTTACAACCGAACCCCTCATATCGTCGTCTCTTACAACCGAACACTCTCATATCGTCGTCTCTTACAAGCGACCCCCTCATATCGTCGTCTCTTACAACAGAACCCCCTCATATCGTCGTCTCTTACAACAGAACCCCCTCATATCGTCGTCTCTTACAACCGAACCCCCTCATATCGTCGTCTCTTACAACCGAACCCCCTCATATCGTCGTCTCTTACAACCGAACCCTCTCATATCGTCGTCTCTTACAACCGAACCCCTCATATCGTCGTCTCTTACAACCGAACCCCCTCATATCGTCGTCTCTTACAACCAAACCCCCTCATATCGCTGTATCTTACAACCGAACCCCCTCATATCGTCGTCTCTTACAAGCGAACCCCCCCATATCGTCGTCTCTTACAACTTAACCCCCCTCATATCGTCGTCTCTTACAACCAAACCCCTTCATATCGTTGTTCTTACAACCGAACCCCTCATATCGTCGTCTCTTACAACCGAACCCCTCATATCGTCGTCTCTTACAACCGAACCCCCTCATATCGTCGTCTCTTACAACCGACCCCCTCATATCGTCGTCTCTTACAAGCGAACCCCTCATATTGTCGTCTCTTAAAACAGAACTCCCTCATATCGTCACTCTTACAACCGAACCCCTCATATCGCCGTCTCTTACAAGTGAACCCCCTCATATCGTCGTCTCTTACAACCGAACCCTCTCATATCGTCGTCTCTTACAAGCGAACACCCTCATATCGTCGTCTCTTACAACCGACCCCTCATATCGTCGTCTCTTACAAGCGAACCCCCTCATATCGTCGTCTCTTAAAACAGAACTCCCTCATATCGCCGTCTCTTACAACCGAACCCCCTCATATCGCGTCTCTTACAACCGAACCCCCTCATATCGTCGTCTCTTACAACCGAACCCCTCATATCGTCGTCTCTTACAAGCGACCCCCCTCATATCGTCGTCTCTTACAACCGACCCCCTCATATCGTCGTCTCTTACAACAGAACTCCCTCATATCGTCGTCTCTTACAACCTAACCCCTCATATCGTCGTCTCTTACAACCGAATCCCCCTCGTATCGTCGTCTCTTACAAGCGAACCCCCTCATATCGTCGTTTCTTACAACCGAACCCTCACATATCGTCGTCTCTTACAACCTAACCCCCTCATATCGTTGTCTATTACAAC
>CM026387.1:85278198-85346884 GCA_014843695.1 Archivesica marissinica
TTGTAAGAGACGGCGATATGAGGGGGTTCTGTTGTAAGAGACGACGATGACGACGATATGAGGGGGTTCTGTTGTAAGATACGACGAAATGAGGGGGTTCGGTTTTAAGAGACGACGATGTGAGGGGGTTCGGTTGTAAGAGATGACGATATGACGGGGTTCTGTTGTAAGAGATGACGATATGAGGGGGTTCAGTTGTAAGAGACGACGATATGAGGTGGTTCGGTTGTAAGAGACAGGTATATGAGGGGGTTCGGTTGTAATAGACGACGATATGAGGGGTTCTGTTGTAAGAGACGACGATATGAGGGGGTTCAGTTGTAAGAGAGGACGATATGAGGTGGTTCGGTTGTAAGAGACAGCGATATGAGGGGGTTCGGTTGTTAGAGACGACGATATGAGGGGGTTCGGTTTTAAGAGACAACGATATGAGGTAGTTCGGTTGTAAGAGACGACGATATAAGGGGTGTTCGGTTTTAAGAGACGACGATATGAGGGGGTTCGGTTTTAAAAGACGACGATATGAGGTGGTTCGGTTGTAAGAGACGACGATATGAGGGGGGTTCGGTTGTAAGAGACGACGATATGAGGTCGTTCAGTTATAAGAGACGACGATATGAGGGGGGTTCGGTTATAAGAGACGATGATATGAGAGGGTTCGGTTGTAAGAGACGACGATGTGAGGGTGTTCGGTTGTAAGAGACGACGATATGACGGGGTTCTGTTGTAAGAGACGACGATATGAGGGGGTTCGGTTGTAAGAGACGACGATATGAGGGGGTTCGGTTGTAAGAGACGACGATATGAGGGGGTTCGGTTGTAAGAGACGACGATATTAGGGGGTTCGGTTGTAAGAGACGACGATATGAGGGGGGTCGGTTGTAAGAGACGACGATATGAGGGGGTTCGGTTGTAAGAGACGACGATATGAGGGTGTTCGGTTGTAAGAGACGACGATATGAGGGGGTTCAGTTGTAAGAGACGACGATATGAGGGGGTTCGGTTGTAAGAGACAGCGATATGAGGGGGTTCGGTTGTAAGAGACGACGATATGAGGGGGTTCTGTTGTAAGAGACGACGATATGAGGGGGTTCAGTTGTAAGAGACGACGATATGAGGGTGTTCGGTTGTAAGAGACAGCGATATGAGGGGGTTCGGTTGTAAGAGACGACGATATGAGGTGGTTCGGTTGTAAGAGACGACGATATGAGGGGGGTTCGGTTGTAAGAGACGACGATATGAGGTGGTTCGGTTGTAAGAGACGGCGATATGAGGGGGTTCGGTTGTAAGAGACGACGATATGAGGGGGTTCGGTTGTAAGAGACGACGATATGAGGGGGTTCGGTTGTAAGAGACGACGATATGAGGGGGGTTCGGTTGTAAGAGACGACGATATGAGGGGGTTCGGTTGTAAGAGACGACGATATGAGGGGTTCGGTTGTAAGAGACGACGATATGAGGGGGGTTCGGTTGTAAGAGACGACGATATGAGGGGGTTCGGTTGTAAGAGACGACGATATGAGGGGTTCGGTTGTAAGAGACGACGATATGAGGGGGTTCTGTTGTAAGAGACGACGATATGAGGGGGTTCGCTTGTAAGAGACGACGATATGAGGGGGTTCGGTTGTAAGAGACGCGATATGAGGGGGTTCGGTTGTAAGAGACGACGATATGAGGGGGTTAGGTTGTAAGAGACGACGATATGAGGGGGTTCTGTTGTAAGAGACGACGATATGAGGGGGTTCGGTTGTAAGAGACGACGATATGAGGGGGTTCGGTTGTAAGAGACGACGATATGAGGGGGTTCGGTTGTAAGAGACGACGATATGAGGGGGTTAGGTTGTAAGAGACGACGATATGAGGGGGTTCGCTTGTAAGAGATGGCGATACGAGGGGGGTTCGTTTGTAAGAGATGACGATATGAGGGGGTTCTGTTGTAGAGACGACGATATAAGGGTGTTCGGTTGTAAGAGACAACGATATGAGGGGGTTCGCTTTTATGAGACGATGATAGGAGGTTGTTCGGTTGTAAGAGACGACGATATAAGGGGGTTCGGTTGTAAGAGACGAAGATATGAGGGGGTTCTGTTGTAAGAGACGACGATATGATGGGGTTCGCTTGTAAGAGACGTCGGTAAGAGGGGGTTAGATTGTATGAGACGACGATATGAGGGGGTTCGCTTGTAAGAGACGATGATATGAGGGTTTTCGTTTGTAAGAGTCGACGATATGAGGGGGTTCTGTTGTAAGAGACGATGATATGAATGGGTTCTGTTGTAAAAGAGGACGATATGATGGGGTAGGTTGTAAGAGACGACGATATGAGGGGGTTCGGTTGTAAGAGACGACGATATGAGGTGGTTCCGTTGTAAGAAACAGGTATATGAGGGGGTTCGGTTGTAAGAGACGACGATATGAGGGGTTCTGTTGTAAGAGACGACGATATGAGGGGGTTCATTTGTAAGATAGGACGATATGAGGTGATTCGGTTGTAAGAGACAGTGATATGAGGGTTTCGGTTATTAGAGACGACGATATGAGGGGGTTCGGTTGTTAGAGACGACGATATGAGGGGGTTCTATTGTAACAGACGACGATATGAGATGAGAGGGGTTAGGTTGTAAGAGACGACGATATGAGGGGATTCCGTTGTAAGAGACGACGATATGAGGGCGGTTCGGTAGTAAGAGACGACGATATGAGGGGGGTTCGGTTGTAAGACACGACGATATGAGGGGGGTTCTGTTGTATAGTTGTTAGGATCGTTGCCTCCAAATCAATTTCCCATCACTGTTGTAGGTTCTAATCCCATTTGGATGGTTGAATCCCTTTATGTGAGGAAGCTGTTTAGCTGGTTTGTGGAAGGTCGATCGCTATACCCGGGTGCCTGTCAATTCACGCTAAGTCTTAGTCCGACAGTACCAACTGGAGCGTCACCACATGATCTAAGCTGTCGGTATGAGTTTTAACCAAGAACTAAACAAAGCACAAACAGAAAACACAAAGATGAACACGACCATTATGGTATTATATTTGTAATTTCGATTAACAAACAGGAAGTGTTTCTGAATTATACCCGAAATACTATGCTAATTGATGTCGCCGACAATAGTGTAACCGCTGCATTCAACTGTCGTGATCTAATTACTAGCCTGATTTAATTGAGATTGGTTGTAATATCTTACACTTTTGTATGTTATTAGTCCGCCAGAGGAATGATAAAATAACTGTAAACCATATCAACGACGATGTGCAGGGTGCGGGTATGAGATATTTCGGTTGAACTGTTGTTACAATTTAGTAAATCAGCGACATATTTGGCTTTCTCATGGACTGCCATCTTCTAATTTAGTGCAATATACTGAATATGCCCAATTCATAGCAACATAGCATGGGACTTCATAGCATCGAGGCATGAGACTGCATCTAAACATGGCTCACATAGCATCTATACATGGTACTTCTTCTAAACATGCTACACAAAGCATCGATACATGGGACTTCTTCTAATCATGACTAACATAGCATCGATACATGGGACTTCATCTAAGCATGCTACACATAGCATCGATACATGGGACTTCTTCTAAACATGACTAACATAGCATCGATATATGGGACTTCATCTAATGATGCCTCACATAGCATCGATACATGGGACTTCATCTAATCATGCCTCACATAGCATCGATACATGGGACTTCATCTAATCATGCCTCACATAGCATCGATACATGGGACTTCATCTAAACATTGCTCGCATAGCATCGATCCACGGGACTTCAACTAAACATGGCTCACATAGCATCGATACACGGGACTTCATCTAAGCCTGGCTAACATAGGATTGATACATGGGACTTCATCTAAACATGGCTCACATAGGATCGATACCTGGGACTTCAACTAAACATGGCTCACATAGCATCGATACACGGGACGTCATCTAAGCCTGGCTAACATAGGATTGATACATGGGAATTCATCTAAACATGGCTCACATAGGATCGATACCTGGGACTTCATCTAAACAAGGCTCACATAGCAACGATACCTGGGACTTCATCTAAACAAGGCTCACATAGCATCGATACATGGGACTTCATCTAAACATGCTACACATAGCATCGATACATGGGACTTCATCTAAACATTGCTCGCATAGCATCGATACATGGGACTTCATCTAAACAAGGCTCACATAGCATCGATACATGGGACTTCATCTAAACATGCTACACATAGCATCGATACATGGGACTTCATCTAAACAAGGCTCACATAGCATCGATACATGGGACTTCATCTAAACATGCTACACATAGCATCGATACATGGGACTTCAACTAAACATGGCTCACATAGCATCGATACATGGTACTTCATCTAAACATGCTACACATACCATCGATACATGGGACTTCATCTAAACATGCTACACATAGCATCGATACATGGGATTTCATCTAAACATTGCTCGCATAGCATCGATACATGGGACTTCATCTAAACAAGACTCACATAGCATCGATATATGGGACTTCATCTAAATATGCTACACATAGCATGGATACATGGGACTTCAACTAAACATGGCTCACATAGCATCGATACATGGGACTTCATCTAAACATGCTACACATAGCATCGATACATGGGACTTCATCTAAACAAGGCTCACATAGCATCGATACATGGGACTTCATCTAAACATGCTACACATAGCATCGATACATGGGACTTCAACTAAACATGACTCACATAGCATCGATACATGGTACTTCATCTAAACATGCTACACATACCATCGATACATGGGACTTCATCTAAACAAGGCTCACATAGCATCGATACATGGGACTTCATCTAAACATGACTCACATAGCATCGATCCATGGGACTTCATCTAAACATGACTCACATAGCATCGATACCTGGGACTTCAACTAAACTAGGCTCACATAGCATCGATGCATGGGACTTCAACTAAACAAAGCTCACATAGGATCGATACACGGGACTTCAACTAAACACGGCTCACATAGGATCGATGCATGGAACTTCAACTAAACATGGCTCACATAGGATCGATGCATGGGACTTCAACTAAACAAGGCTCACATAGGATCGATACACGGGACTTCAACTAAACAAGGCTCACATAGCATCGATACATGGGACTTCATCTAAACATGCATCACATAGCATCGACACATGGTACTTCATCTAAACATGCCTCACATAGCATCGATATATGGGACTTCATCTAAACATGCATCACATAGCATCGATACATGGGACTTCATCTAAACATGCCTCACATAACATCGATACATGGGACTTCATCTAAGCATGGCCCACATAGCATCGATACATGGAACTTCAACTAAGCATGCCTCACATAACATCGATACATGGAACTTCATCTAAACATGCCTCACATAGCATCGATACATGAGACTTCATCTAATCATGCCTCACATAACATCGATACATGGGACTTCATCTAAACATGCTACACATAGCATCGATACATGGGACTTCAACTAAACATGGCTCACATAGCATCGATACATGGGACTTCATCTAAACATGCTACACATACCATCGATACATGGGACTTCATCTAAACAAGGCTCACATAGCATCGATACATGGGACTTCATCTAAACATGACTCACATAGCATCGATCCATGGGACTTCATCTAAACATGACTCACATAGCATCGATACCTGGGACTTCAACTAAACAAGGCTCACATAGGATCGATGCATGGAACTTCATCTAAACATGCATCACATAGCATCGATACATGGGACTTCATCTAATCATGCCTCACATAACATCGATACACGGGACTTCAACTAAACATGGCTCACATAGCATCGATACATGGGACTTCAACTAAACAAGGCTCACATAGCATCGATACATGGGACTTCAACTAAACATGGCTAACATAGCAGCGATGCATGGAACTTCAACTAAAACCAGGCTCACATAGGATAGATACACGGGAGTTCTACTAAACAAGGCTCACATAGCATAGATACATGGGACTTCATCTAAACATGCATCACATAGCATCGACACATGGTACTTCATCTAAACATGCATCACATAGCATCGATACATGGGACTTCATCTAAACATGCCTCACATAACATCGATACATGGGACTTCATCTAAGCATGGCTAACATAGCAGCGATGCATGGAACTTCAACTAAACCAGGCTCACATAGGATCGATACACGGGACTTCAACTAAACAAGGCTCACATAGCATCGATACATGGGACTTCATCTAAACATGCATCAGATAGCATCGATACATGGGACTTCATCTAATCATGCCTCACATAACATCGATACATGGGACTTCATCTAAACATGCATCACATAGCATCGATACATGGAACTTCATCAAAACATGGCTCACATAGCATCGATACATGGGACTTCATCTAAACATGCATCACATAGCATCGATACATGGGACTTCATCTAAACATGACTCACATAGCATTGATACATGGAACTTCATCTAAACATGCATCACATAGCATCGATACATGGGACTTCAACTAAGCATGCCTCACATAACATCGATTCATGGAACTTCATCTAAACATGGCTCACATAGCAGTGATACATGGGACTTCAGCTAAACGTGCCACATGTGCGAAAGGTCCAGAGTTCAAGGTCCGGAGTTCGAGCCCCGCTGGAGCCGTTAAGATTGTGCTCTTATGCATGGCATATAAATTCCATGTTGCCACTTCCCTCTCCCTCATGGCGATGGTGCATACATCAAATTAGGGCGTACCTCAGGTTCCTTGGTATATACATCAGGCTAGGACGTACATCTAGGACCGTGGTATATACATCATACTAGGATGTACCTCAGGGCCCGTGGTGTATACATCATACTAGTGCGTACCTCAGGTCCCGTGGTGTATACATCAGAGTGGTGCGTACCTCAGGTCCCGTGGTGTATACATCAGACTAGTGCTTACCTCAGGTCCCGTGGTGTATACATCAGTCTAGGGCGTACATCTAGGACCGTAGTATATACATCATACTAGGACGTACCTCAGGTCCCGTGGTGTATACATCATACTAGGACGTACATCAGGTCCAGTGGTGTATACATCATACTAGTGCGTACATCAGGTCCCGTGGTGTATACATCAGACTAGGGCGTACATCAGGTCCCGTGGTGTATACATCAGTCTAGGGCGTACATCAGGTCCCGTGGTGTATACATCTGTCTAGGACATACCTCAGGGACCGTGGTGTATACATCATACTAGTGCGTACATCAGGTCCCGTGGTGTATACACCAGTCAAGGGCGTACATCAGGTCCCGTGGTGTATACATCAGTATAGGACGTACATCAGGTCCCGTGGTGTATACATCAGTATAGGACGTATTTCAGGGTCCGTGGTGTATACATCAGACTAGTGCGTACCTCAGGTCCTGTGGTGTATACATCAGTCTAGGGCGTACATCAGGTCCCGTGGTGTATACATCAGTATAGGACGTACATCAGGGTCCGTGGTGTATACATCAGTCTAGGACGTACATCAGGGACCGTGGTGTATACATCAGTCTAGGACGTACATCAGGGTCCGTGGTGTATACATCAGACTAGAATGTACCTCAGGGTCCGTGGTGTATACATCATACTAGGGCGTACCTCTAGGCCCGTGGTGTATACATCTGTCTAGGACGTACATCAGGGTCCGTGGTATATACATCAGACTAGGACGTACATCAGGGCTCGTGGTGTATACATCAGTCTAGAACGTACATCAGGGTACGTGGTGTATAGATCAGTCTAGGGCGTACCTCAGGGTCCGTGGTGTATACATCAGTCTAGGACGTACATCAGGGCCCGTGGTGTATACATCAGTATAGGACGTACATCGGGGACCGTGGTGTATACATCAGTATAGGATGTACATCAGGTCCCGTGGTGTATACATCAGTATAGGACGTACATCAGGGTACGTGGTGTATACATCAGTATAGGACGTACATCAGGGTCCGTGGTATATACATCAGTATAGGAAGTACATCAGGGTCCGTGGTGTATACATCAGTATAGGACGTACCTCAGGGTCCGTGGTGTATACATCAGTATAGGACGTACATCATGTCCCGTTGTGTATACATCAGTCTAGGACGTACATCAGGGTCCGTGGTGTATACATCAGTCTAGGACCTACCTCATGCTATGTGTTGTATACATCAGTCTAGGACGTACATCATGGTATGTGGTGTATACATCAGTCTAGGACGTGCATCAGGGTCCGTGGTGTATACATCATTATAGGACGTACATCAGGGCCTGTAGTATATACATCAGTCTAGGACGTACATCAGGGTCCGTGGTGTATACATCAGTATAGGACGTACATCAGAGTACGTGGTGTATACATCAGTCTAGGACGTACATCAGGGTACGTGGTGTATACATCAGTATAGGACGTACATCAGGGTCCGTGGTGTATATATCAGTCTAGGGCGTACCTCAGGGTCCGTGGTGTATACATCAGTCTAGGACGTACATCAGGGCCCGTGGTGTATACATCAGTATATGACGTACATCGGGGACCGTGGTGTATACATCAGTATAGGACGTACATCAGTTCCCATGGTGTATACATCAGTATAGGACGTACATCAGGGTACGTGGTGTATACATCAGTATAGGACGTACATCAGGGTCCGTGGTGTATACATCAGTATAGGACGTACATCAGGGTCCGTGGTGTATACATCAGTATAGGACGTACCTCAGGGTCCGTGGTGTATGCATCAGTATAGGACGTAAATCAGGTCCCGTTGTGTATACATCAGTCTAGGACGTACATCAGGGTCCGTGGTGTATACATCAGTCTAGGACGTACATCATGGTGTGTGGTGTATACATCAGTCTAGGACGTACATCAGGGTACGTGGTGTAAACATCAGTCTAGGTCGTACATCAGGGTCTGTGGTGTATACATCATTATAGTACGTACATCAGGGCCCGTGGTGTATACATCAGACTAGGACGTACATCAGGGTCCGTGGTGTATACATCAGACTAGGACGTACATCAGGGTCCGTGGTGTATACATCATACTAGGACGTACATCAGGGTCCGTGGTGTATACATCATTATAGGACGTACATCGGGGCCCGTGGTATATACATCAGTCTAGGACGTACATCAGGGTCCGTGGTGTATACATCAGTATAGGACGTACATCGGGGACCGTGGTGTATACATCAGTATAGGACGTACATCAGGTCGCGTGGTGTATACATCAGTATAGGACGTACATCAGGGTACGTGGTGTATACATCAGTATAGGACGTACATCAGGTCCCGTGGTGTATACATCAGTATAGGACGTATTTCAGGGTCCGTGGTGTATACATCAGACTAGTGCGTACCTCAGGTCCTGTGGTGTATACATCAGTCTAGGGCGTACATCAGGTCCCGTGGTGTATACATCAGTATAGGACGTACATCAGGGTCCGTGGTGTATACATCAGTCTAGGACGTACATCAGGGACCGTGGTGTATACATCAGTCTAGGACGTACATCAGGGTCCGTGGTGTATACATCAGACTAGGACGTACCTCAGGGTCCGTGGTGTATACATCATACTAGGGCGTACCTCTAGGCCCGTGGTGTATACATCTGTCTAGGACGTACATCAGGGTCCGTGGTATATACATCAGACTAGGACGTACATCAGGGCTCGTGGTGTATACATCAGTCTAGAACGTACATCAGGGTACGTGGTGTATAGATCAGTCTAGGGCGTACCTCAGGGTCCGTGGTGTATACATCAGTCTAGGACGTACATCAGGGCCCGTGGTGTATACATCAGTATAGGACGTACATCGGGGACCGTGGTGTATACATCAGTATAGGATGTACATCAGGTCCCGTGGTGTATACATCAGTATAGGACGTACATCAGGGTACGTGGTGTATACATCAGTATAGGACGTACATCAGGGTCCGTGGTGTATACATCAGTATAGGAAGTACATCAGGGTCCGTGGTGTATACATCAGTATAGGACGTACCTCAGGGTCCGTGGTGTATACATCAGTATAGGACGTACATCATGTCCCGTTGTGTATACATCAGTCTAGGACGTACATCAGGGTCCGTGGTGTATACATCAGTCTAGGACCTACCTCATGCTATGTGTTGTATACATCAGTCTAGGACGTACATCATGGTATGTGGTGTATACATCAGTCTAGGACGTGCATCAGGGTCCGTGGTGTATACATCATTATAGGACGTACATCAGGGCCTGTAGTATATACATCAGTCTAGGACGTACATCAGGGTCCGTGGTGTATACATCAGTATAGGACGTACATCAGAGTACGTGGTGTATACATCAGTCTAGGACGTACATCAGGGTACGTGGTGTATACATCAGTATAGGACGTACATCAGGGTCCGTGGTGTATACATCAGTCTAGGGCGTACCTCAGGGTCCGTGGTGTATACATCAGTCTAGGACGTACATCAGGGCCCGTGGTGTATACATCAGTATATGACGTACATCGGGGACCGTGGTGTATACATCAGTATAGGACGTACATCAGTTCCCATGGTGTATACATCAGTATAGGACGTACATCAGGGTACGTGGTGTATACATCAGTATAGGACGTACATCAGGGTCCGTGGTGTATACATCAGTATAGGACGTACATCAGGGTCCGTGGTGTATACATCAGTATAGGACGTACCTCAGGGTCCGTGGTGTATGCATCAGTATAGGACGTAAATCAGGTCCCGTTGTGTATACATCAGTCTAGGACGTACATCAGGGTCCGTGGTGTATACATCAGTCTAGGACGTACATCATGGTGTGTGGTGTATACATCAGTCTAGGACGTACATCAGGGTACGTGGTGTAAACATCAGTCTAGGTCGTACATCAGGGTCTGTGGTGTATACATCATTATAGTACGTACATCAGGGCCCGTGGTGTATACATCAGACTAGGACGTACATCAGGGTCCGTGGTGTATACATCAGACTAGGACGTACATCAGGGTCCGTGGTGTATACATCATACTAGGACGTACATCAGGGTCCGTGGTGTATACATCATTATAGGACGTACATCGGGGCCCGTGGTATATACATCAGTCTAGGACGTACATCAGGGTCCGTGGTGTATACATCAGTATAGGACGTACATCGGGGACCGTGGTGTATACATCAGTATAGGACGTACATCAGGTCGCGTGGTGTATACATCAGTATAGGACGTACATCAGGGTACGTGGTGTATACATCAGTATAGGACGTACATCAGGGTCCGTAGTGTATACATCAGTATAGGACGTACATCAGGGTCCGTGGTGTATACATCAGTATAGGACCTACATCATGGTGTGTGGTGTATACATCAGTCTAGGACGTACATCAGGGTACGTGGTGTATACATCAGTCTAGGTCGTACATCAGGGTCTGTGGTGTATACATCATTATAGTACGTACATCAGGGCCCGTGGTGTATACATCAGACTAGGACGTACATCAGGGTCCGTGGTGTATACATCAGACTAGGACGTACATCAGGGTCCGTGGTGTATACATCATACTAGGACGTACATCAGGGTCCGTGGTGTATACATCATTATAGGACGTACATCAGGGCCCGTGGTATATACATCAGTCTAGGACGTACATCAGGGTCCGTGGTGTATACATCAGTATAGGACGTATATCGGGGACCGTGGTGTATACATCAGTATAGGACGTACATCAGGTCGCGTGGTGTATACATCAGTATAGGACGTACATCAGGGTACGTGGTGTATACATCAGTATAGGACGTACATCAGGGTCCGTGGTGTATACATCAGTATAGGACGTACATCAGGGTCCGTGGTGTATACATCAGTATAGGACGTACCTCAGGGTCCGTGGTGTATACATCAGTATAGGACCTACATCAGGTCCCGTTGTGTATACATCAGTCTAGGACGTACATCAGGGTCCGTGGTGTATACATCAGTCTAGGACCTACCTCATGCTATGTGTTGTATACATCAGTCTAGGACGTACATCGTGGTATGTGGTGTATACATCAGTCTAGGACGTGCATCAGGGTCCGTGGTGTATACATCATTATAGGACGTACATCAGGGCCTGTGGTATATACATCAGTCTAGGACGTACATCAGGGTCCGTGGTGTATACATCAGTATAGGACGTACATCAGGGTACGTGGTGTATACATCAGTCTACGACGTACATCAGGGTACGTGGTGTATACATCAGTATAGGACGTACATCAGTGTCCGTGGTGTATATATCAGTCTAGGGCGTACCTCAGGGTCCGTGGTGTATACATCAGTCTAGGACGTACATCAGGGCCCATGGTGTATACATCAGTATAGGACGTACATCAGGGTCCGTGGTGTATACATCAGTATAGGACGTACACCAGGGTCCGTGGTGTATACATCAGTATAGGACGTACCTCAGGGTCCGTGGTGTATACATCAGTATAGGACGTAAATCAGGTCCCGTTGTGTATACATCAGTCTAGGACGTACATCAGGGTCCGTGGTGTATACATCAGTCTAGGACGTACATCATGGTGTGTGGTGTATACATCAGTCAAGGACGTACATCAGGGTACGTGGTGTATACATCAGTCTAGGTCGTACATCAGGGTCTGTGGTGTATACATCATTATAGGATGTACATCAGGGCCCGTGGTGTATACATCAGACTAGGACGTACATCAGGGTCCGTGGTGTATACATCAGACTAGGACGTACATCAGGGTCCGTGGTGTATACATCATACTAGGACGTACATCAGGGTCCGTGGTGTATACATCAGTATAGGACGTACATCAGGGTACGTGGTGTATACATCAGTCTAGGACGTACATCAGGGTACGTGGTGTATACATCAGTATAGGACGTACATCAGGGTCTGTGGTGTATACATCAATCTAGGGCGTACCTCAGGGTCCGTGGTGTATACATCAGTCTAGGACGTACATCAGGGCCCGTGGTGTATACATCAGTGTAGGACGTACATCAGGGTCCGTGGTGTATACATTAGTCTAGGACGTACCTCATGGTATGTGTTGTATACATCAGTCTAGGACGTACATCAGGGCCCGTGGTGTATACATCAGTCTAGGTCGTTCATCAGGGTCTGTGGTGTATACATCATTATAGGGCGTACCTCAGGGTTCCTTGGTATATACATCACTATAGGACGTACATCGGGGTCCGTGGTGTATACATCTGTCTAGGACGTACATCAGGGTCCGTGGTATATACATCAGACTAGGACGTACATCAGGGCCCGTGGTGTATACATCAGTCTAGGACGTACATCAGGGTACGTTGTGTATAGATCAGTCTAGGGCGTACCTCAGGGTCCGTGGTGTATACATCAGTCTAGGACGTACATCAGGGCCCGTGGTTTATACATCAGTATAGGACGTAAATCAGGTACCGTTGTGTATACATCAGTCTAGGACGTACATCAGGGTCCGTGGTGTATACATCAGTCTAGGACGTACCTCATGGTATGTGTTGTATACATCAGTCTAGGACGTACATCATGGTATGTGGTGTATACATCAGTCTAGGACGTGCATCAGGGTCCGTGGTGTATACATCATACTAGGACGTACATCAGGGTCCGTGGTGTATACATCATTATAGGACGTACATCAGGGCCTGTGGTATATACATCAGTCTAGGACGTACATCAGGGTCCGTGGTGTATACATCAGTATAGGACGTACATCAGTGTACGTGGTGTATACATCAGTCTAGGACGTACATCAGGGCCCGTGGTGTATACATCATACTAGGACGTACATCAGGTCCAGTGGTGTATACATCATACTAGTGCGTACATCAGGTCCCGTGGTGTATACATCAGACTAGGGCGTACATCAGGTCCCGTGGTGTATACATCAGTCTAGGGCGTACATCAGGTCCCGTGGTGTATACATCTGTCTAGGACATACCTCAGGGACCGTGGTGTATACATCATACTAGTGCGTACATCAGGTCCCGTGGTGTATACACCAGTCAAGGGCGTACATCAGGTCCCGTGGTGTATACATCAGTATAGGACGTACATCAGGTCCCGTGGTGTATACATCAGTATAGGACGTATTTCAGGGTCCGTGGTGTATACATCAGACTAGTGCGTACCTCAGGTCCTGTGGTGTATACATCAGTCTAGGGCGTACATCAGGTCCCGTGGTGTATACATCAGTATAGGACGTACATCAGGGTCCGTGGTGTATACATCAGTCTAGGACGTACATCAGGGACCGTGGTGTATACATCAGTCTAGGACGTACATCAGGGTCCGTGGTGTATACATCAGACTAGGACGTACCTCAGGGTCCGTGGTGTATACATCATACTAGGGCGTACCTCTAGGCCCGTGGTGTATACATCTGTCTAGGACGTACATCAGGGTCCGTGGTATATACATCAGACTAGGACGTACATCAGGGCTCGTGGTGTATACATCAGTCTAGAACGTACATCAGGGTACGTGGTGTATAGATCAGTCTAGGGCGTACCTCAGGGTCCGTGGTGTATACATCAGTCTAGGACGTACATCAGGGCCCGTGGTGTATACATCAGTATAGGACGTACATCGGGGACCGTGGTGTATACATCAGTATAGGATGTACATCAGGTCCCGTGGTGTATACATCAGTATAGGACGTACATCAGGGTACGTGGTGTATACATCAGTATAGGACGTACATCAGGGTCCGTGGTGTATACATCAGTATAGGAAGTACATCAGGGTCCGTGGTGTATACATCAGTATAGGACGTACCTCAGGGTCCGTGGTGTATACATCAGTATAGGACGTACATCATGTCCCGTTGTGTATACATCAGTCTAGGACGTACATCAGGGTCCGTGGTGTATACATCAGTCTAGGACCTACCTCATGCTATGTGTTGTATACATCAGTCTAGGACGTACATCATGGTATGTGGTGTATACATCAGTCTAGGACGTGCATCAGGGTCCGTGGTGTATACATCATTATAGGACGTACATCAGGGCCTGTAGTATATACATCAGTCTAGGACGTACATCAGGGTCCGTGGTGTATACATCAGTATAGGACGTACATCAGAGTACGTGGTGTATACATCAGTCTAGGACGTACATCAGGGTCCGTGGTGTATACATCAGTATAGGACGTACATCAGGGTCCGTGGTGTATACATCAGTCTAGGGCGTACCTCAGGGTCCGTGGTGTATACATCAGTCTAGGACGTACATCAGGGCCCGTGGTGTATACATCAGTATATGACGTACATCGGGGACCGTGGTGTATACATCAGTATAGGACGTACATCAGTTCCCATGGTGTATACATCAGTATAGGACGTACATCAGGGTACGTGGTGTATACATCAGTATAGGACGTACATCAGGGTCCGTGGTGTATACATCAGTATAGGACGTACATCAGGGTCCGTGGTGTATACATCAGTATAGGACGTACCTCAGGGTCCGTGGTGTATGCATCAGTATAGGACGTAAATCAGGTCCCGTTGTGTATACATCAGTCTAGGACGTACATCAGGGTCCGTGGTGTATACATCAGTCTAGGACGTACATCATGGTGTGTGGTGTATACATCAGTCTAGGACGTACATCAGGGTACGTGGTGTAAACATCAGTCTAGGTCGTACATCAGGGTCTGTGGTGTATACATCATTATAGTACGTACATCAGGGCCCGTGGTGTATACATCAGACTAGGACGTACATCAGGGTCCGTGGTGTATACATCAGACTAGGACGTACATCAGGGTCCGTGGTGTATACATCATACTAGGACGTACATCAGGGTCCGTGGTGTATACATCATTATAGGACGTACATCGGGGCCCGTGGTATATACATCAGTCTAGGACGTACATCAGGGTCCGTGGTGTATACATCAGTATAGGACGTACATCGGGGACCGTGGTGTATACATCAGTATAGGACGTACATCAGGTCGCGTGGTGTATACATCAGTATAGGACGTACATCAGGGTACGTGGTGTATACATCAGTATAGGACGTACATCAGGGTCCGTAGTGTATACATCAGTATAGGACGTACATCAGGGTCCGTGGTGTATACATCAGTATAGGACCTACATCATGGTGTGTGGTGTATACATCAGTCTAGGACGTACATCAGGGTACGTGGTGTATACATCAGTCTAGGTCGTACATCAGGGTCTGTGGTGTATACATCATTATAGTACGTACATCAGGGCCCGTGGTGTATACATCAGACTAGGACGTACATCAGGGTCCGTGGTGTATACATCAGACTAGGACGTACATCAGGGTCCGTGGTGTATACATCATACTAGGACGTACATCAGGGTCCGTGGTGTATACATCATTATAGGACGTACATCAGGGCCCGTGGTATATACATCAGTCTAGGACGTACATCAGGGTCCGTGGTGTATACATCAGTATAGGACGTATATCGGGGACCGTGGTGTATACATCAGTATAGGACGTACATCAGGTCGCGTGGTGTATACATCAGTATAGGACGTACATCAGGGTACGTGGTGTATACATCAGTATAGGACGTACATCAGGGTCCGTGGTGTATACATCAGTATAGGACGTACATCAGGGTCCGTGGTGTATACATCAGTATAGGACGTACCTCAGGGTCCGTGGTGTATACATCAGTATAGGACCTACATCAGGTCCCGTTGTGTATACATCAGTCTAGGACGTACATCAGGGTCCGTGGTGTATACATCAGTCTAGGACCTACCTCATGCTATGTGTTGTATACATCAGTCTAGGACGTACATCGTGGTATGTGGTGTATACATCAGTCTAGGACGTGCATCAGGGTCCGTGGTGTATACATCATTATAGGACGTACATCAGGGCCTGTGGTATATACATCAGTCTAGGACGTACATCAGGGTCCGTGGTGTATACATCAGTATAGGACGTACATCAGGGTACGTGGTGTATACATCAGTCTACGACGTACATCAGGGTACGTGGTGTATACATCAGTATAGGACGTACATCAGTGTCCGTGGTGTATATATCAGTCTAGGGCGTACCTCAGGGTCCGTGGTGTATACATCAGTCTAGGACGTACATCAGGGCCCATGGTGTATACATCAGTATAGGACGTACATCAGGGTCCGTGGTGTATACATCAGTATAGGACGTACACCAGGGTCCGTGGTGTATACATCAGTATAGGACGTACCTCAGGGTCCGTGGTGTATACATCAGTATAGGACGTAAATCAGGTCCCGTTGTGTATACATCAGTCTAGGACGTACATCAGGGTCCGTGGTGTATACATCAGTCTAGGACGTACATCATGGTGTGTGGTGTATACATCAGTCAAGGACGTACATCAGGGTACGTGGTGTATACATCAGTCTAGGTCGTACATCAGGGTCTGTGGTGTATACATCATTATAGGATGTACATCAGGGCCCGTGGTGTATACATCAGACTAGGACGTACATCAGGGTCCGTGGTGTATACATCAGACTAGGACGTACATCAGGGTCCGTGGTGTATACATCATACTAGGACGTACATCAGGGTCCGTGGTGTATACATCAGTATAGGACGTACATCAGGGTACGTGGTGTATACATCAGTCTAGGACGTACATCAGGGTACGTGGTGTATACATCAGTATAGGACGTACATCAGGGTCTGTGGTGTATACATCAATCTAGGGCGTACCTCAGGGTCCGTGGTGTATACATCAGTCTAGGACGTACATCAGGGCCCGTGGTGTATACATCAGTGTAGGACGTACATCAGGGTCCGTGGTGTATACATTAGTCTAGGACGTACCTCATGGTATGTGTTGTATACATCAGTCTAGGACGTACATCAGGGCCCGTGGTGTATACATCAGTCTAGGTCGTTCATCAGGGTCTGTGGTGTATACATCATTATAGGGCGTACCTCAGGGTTCCTTGGTATATACATCACTATAGGACGTACATCGGGGTCCGTGGTGTATACATCTGTCTAGGACGTACATCAGGGTCCGTGGTATATACATCAGACTAGGACGTACATCAGGGCCCGTGGTGTATACATCAGTCTAGGACGTACATCAGGGTACGTTGTGTATAGATCAGTCTAGGGCGTACCTCAGGGTCCGTGGTGTATACATCAGTCTAGGACGTACATCAGGGCCCGTGGTTTATACATCAGTATAGGACGTAAATCAGGTACCGTTGTGTATACATCAGTCTAGGACGTACATCAGGGTCCGTGGTGTATACATCAGTCTAGGACGTACCTCATGGTATGTGTTGTATACATCAGTCTAGGACGTACATCATGGTATGTGGTGTATACATCAGTCTAGGACGTGCATCAGGGTCCGTGGTGTATACATCATACTAGGACGTACATCAGGGTCCGTGGTGTATACATCATTATAGGACGTACATCAGGGCCTGTGGTATATACATCAGTCTAGGACGTACATCAGGGTCCGTGGTGTATACATCAGTATAGGACGTACATCAGTGTACGTGGTGTATACATCAGTCTAGGACGTACATCAGGGCCCGTGGTGTATACATCATATAGGACGTACATCGGGGACCGTGGTGTATACATCATATAGGACGTACATCAGTTCCCATGGTGTATACATCAGTATAGGACGTACATCAGGGTACGTGGTGTATATATCAGTATAGGACGTACATCAGGATCCGTGGTGTATACATCAGTATAGGACGTACATCAGTGTCCGTGGTGTATACATCAGTATAGGACGTACCTCAGGGTCCGTGGTGTATACATCAGTATAGGACGTACATCAGGTCCCGTTGTGTATACATCAGTCTAGGACGTACATCAGGGTCCGTGGTGTATACATCAGTCTAGGACGTACCTCATGGTATGTGGTGTATACATCAGTCTAGGACGTACATCAGGTGTGTGGTGTATACATCAGTCTAGGACGTACATCAGGGTCCGTGGTGTATACATCATATAGGACGTACATCAGGGTCCGTGGTGTATACATCATTATAGGACGTACATCAGGGCCCGTGGTATATACATCAGTCTAGGACGTACATCAGGGTCCGTGGTGTATACATCAGTATAGGACGTACATCAGGGTACGTGGTGTATACATCAGTCTAGGGAGTACATCGGGTACGTGGTGTATACATCAGTATAGGACGTACATCAGGGTCCGTGGTGTATACATCAGTCTAGGGCGTACCTCAGGGTCCGTGGTGTATTCATCAGTCTAGGACGTACATCAGGGCCCGTGGTTTATACATCAGTCTAGGACGTACATCAGTGTCCGTGGTGTATACATCAGTCTAGGACGTACCTCATGGTATGTGTTGTATACATCAGTCTAGGACGTACATCAGGGTACGTGGTGTATACATCAGTCTAGGACGTGCATCAGGGTCCTTGGTGTATACATCATATAGGACGTACATCAGGGTCCGTGGTGTATACATCATTATAGGACGTACATCAGGGCCTGTGGTATATACATCAGTCTAGGACGTACATCAGGGTCCGTGGTGTATACATCAGTATAGGACGTACCTCAGGGTCCGTGGTGTATACATCAGTATAGGACGTAAATCAGGTCCCGTTGTGTATACATCAGTCTAGGACGTACATCAGGGTCCGTGGTGTATACATCAGTCTAGGACGTACATCATGCTCTGTGGTGTATACATCAGTCTAGGACGTACATCAGGGTACGTGGTGTATACATCAGTCTAGGTCGTACATCAGGGTCTGTGGTGTATACATCATTATAGGATGTACATCAGGGCCCGTGGTGTATACATCAGACTAGGACGTACATCAGGGTCCGTGGTGTATACATCAGACTAGGACGTACATCAGGGTCCGTGGTGTATACATCATACTAGGACGTACATCAGGGTCCGTGGTGTATACATCATTATAGGACGTACATCAGGGCCCGTGGTATATACATCAGTCTAGGACGTACATCAGGGTCCTTGGTGTATACATCAGTATAGGACGTACATCAGGGTCCGTGGTGTATACATCAATATAGGACGTACATCAGGGTCCGTGGTGTATACATCAGTATAGGACGTACCTCAGGTCCCGTTGTGTATACATCAGTCTAGGACGTACATCAGGGTCCGTGGTGTATACATCAGTCTAGGACGTACCTCATGGTATGTGTTGTATACATCAGTCTAGGACGTACATCATGGTATGTGGTGTATACATCAGTCTAGGACGTGCATCAGGGTCCGTGGTGTATACATCATTATAGGACGTACATCAGGGCCTGTGGTATATACATCAGTCTAGGACGTACATCAGGGTCCGTGGTGTATACATCAGTATAGCACGTACATCAGGGTACGTGGTGTATACATCAGTCTACGACGTACATCAGAGTACGTGGTGTATACATCAGTATAGGACGTACATCAGGGCCCGTGGTGTATACATCAGTATATGACGTACATCGGGGACCGTGGTGTATACATCAGTATAGGACGTACATCAGTTCCCATGGTGTATACATCAGTATAGGACGTACATCAGGGTACGTGGTGTATACATCAGTATAGGACGTACATCAGGGTCCGTGGTGTATACATCAGTATAGGACGTACATCAGGGTCCGTGGTGTATACATCAGTATAGGACGTACCTCAGGGTCCGTCGTGTATACATCAGTATAGGACGTAAATCAGGTCACGTTGTGTATACATCAGTCTAGGACGTACATCAGGGTCCGTGGTGTATACATCAGTCTAGGACGTACATCATGGTGTGTGGTGTATACATCAGTCTAGGACGTACATCAGGGTACGTGGTGTATACATCAGTCTAGGACGTACATCAGGGTCTGTGGTGTATACATCATTATAGGATGTACATCAGGGCCCGTGGTGTATACATCAGACTAGGACGTACATCAGGGTCCGTGGTGTATACATCAGACTAGGACGTACATCAGGGTCCGTGGTGTATACATCATACTAGGACGTACATCAGGGTCCGTGGTGTATACATCATTATAGGACGTACATCAGGGCCCGTGGTATATACATCAGTCTAGGACGTACATCAGGGTCCGTGGTGTATACATCAGTATAGGACGTACATCAGGGTACGTGGTGTATACATCAGTCTAGGACGTACATCAGGGTACGTGGTGTATACATCAGTATAGGACGTACATCAGGGTCTGTGGTGTATACATCAATCTAGGGCGTACCTCAGGGTCCGTGGTGTATACATCAGTCTAGGACGTACATCAGGGTCCGTGGTGTATACATCAGTGTAGGACGTACCTCATGGTATGTGTTGTATACATCAGTCTAGGACGTACATCAGGGCCCGTGGTGTATACATCAGTCTAGGTCGTTCATCAGGGTCTGTGGTATATACATCACTATAGGACGTACATCGGGGTCCGTGGTGTATACATCTGTCTAGGACGTACATCAGGGTCCGTGGTATATACACCAGACTAGGACGTACATCAGGGCCCGTGGTGTATACATCAGTCTAGGACATACATCAGGGTACGTTGTGTATAGATCAGTCTAGGGCGTACCTCAGGGTCCGTGGTGTATACATCAGTCTAGGACGTACATCAGGGCCCGTGGTTTATACATCAGTATAGGACGTACATCAGGTACCGTTGTGTATACATCAGTCTAGGACGTACATCAGGGTCCGTGGTGTATACATCAGTCTAGGACGTACCTCATGGTATGTGTTGTATACATCAGTCTAGGACGTACATCATGGTATGTGGTGTATACATCAGTCTAGGACGTGCATCAGGGTCCGTGGTGTATACATCATACTAGGACGTACATCAGGGTCCGTGGTGTATACATCATTATAGGACATACATCAGGGCCTGTGGTATATACATCAGTCTAGGACGTACATCAGGGTCCGTGGTGTATACATCAGTATAGGACGTACATCAGTGTACGTGGTGTATACATCAGTCTAGGACGTACATCAGGGCCCATGGTGTTTACATCAGTATAGGACGTACATCGGGGACCGTGGTGTATACATCAGTATAGGACGTACATCAATTCCCATGGTGTATACATCAGTATAGGACGTACATCAGGGTACGTGGTGTATACATCAGTATAGGACGTACATCAGGGTCCGTGGTGTATACATCAGTATAGGACGTACATCAGGGTCCGTGGTGTATACATCAGTATAGGACGTACATCAGGTCCCGTTGTGTATACATCAGTCTAGGACGTACATCAGGGTCCGTGGTGTACTCATCAGTCTAGGACGTACTTCATGGTATGTGGTGTATACATCAGTCTAGGACGTACATCATGGTGTGTGGTGTATACATCAATCTAGGACGTACATCAGGGTCCGTGGTGTATACATCATACTAGGACGTACATCAGGGTCCGTGGTGTATACATCATTATAGGACGTACATCAGGGCCCGTGGTATATACATCAGTCTAGGACGTACATCAGCGTCCGTGGTGTATACATCAGTATAGGACGTACATCAGGGTACGTGGTGTATACATCAGTCTAGGACGTACATCAGGGCCCGTGGTTTATACATCAGTCTAGGACGTACATCAGTGTCCGTGGTGTATACATCAGTCTAGGACGTACCTCATGGTATGTGTTGTATACATCAGTCTAGGACGTACATCATGGTATGTGGTGTATACATCAGTCTAGGACGTGCATCAGGGTCCTTGGTGTATACATCATACTAGGACGTACATCAGGGTCCGTGGTGTATACATCATTATAGGACGTACATCAGGGCCTGTGGTATATACATCAGTCTAGGACGTACATCAGGGTCCGTGGTGTATACATCACTATAGGACGTACATCAGGGTACGTGGTGTATACATCAGTCTAGGACGTACATCAGGGTGCGTGGTGTATACATCAGTATAGGACGTACATCAGGGTCCGTGGTGTATACATCAGTCTAGGGCGTACCTCAGGGTCCGTGGTGTATTCATCAGTCTAGGACGTACATCAGGGCCCGTGGTGTATACATCAGTATAGGACGTACATCGGGGACCGTGGTGTATACATCAGTATAGGACGTACATCAGTTCCCATGGTGTATACATCAGTATAGGACGTACATCAGGGTACGTGGTGTATACATCAGTATAGGACGTACATCAGGTTCCATGGTGTATACATCAGTATAGGACGTACATCAGGGTCCGTGGTGTATACATCAGTATAGGACGTACCTCAGGGTCCGTGGTGTATACACCAGTATAGGACGTACATCAGGTCCCGTTGTGTATACATCAGTCTAGGACGTACATCAGGGTCCGTGGTGTATACATCAGTCTAGGACGTACCTCATGTTATGTGGTGTATACATCAGTCTAGGACGTACATCATGGTATGTGGTGTATACATCAGTCTAGGACGTACATCAGGGTCCATGGTGTATACATCATTATAGGACGTACATCAGGGCCCGTGGTATATACATCAGTCTAGGACGTACATCAGGGTCCGTGGTGTATACATCAGTATAGGACGTACATCAGGGTACGTGGTGTATACATCAGTCTAGGACGTACATCAGGGTACGTGGTGTATACATCAGTATAGGACGTACATCAGGGTCCGTGGTGTATACATCAGTCTAGGGCGTACCTCAGGGTCCGTGGTGTATACATCAGTCTAGGACGTACATCAGGGCCCGTGGTGTATACATCAGTATAGGACGTACATCGGGGACCGTGGTGTATACATCAGTATAGGACGTACATCTGTGCCCATGGTGTATACATCAGTATAGGACGTACATCAGGGTACGTGGTGTATACATCAGTATAGGACGTACATCTGGGTCCGTGGTGTATACATCAGTATAGGACGTACCTCAGGGTCCATGGTGTATACATCAGTATAGGACGTACATCAGGTCCCGTTGTGTATACATCAGTCTAGGACGTACATCATGGTATGTGGTGTATACATCAGTCTAGGACGTACATCAGGGTCCGTGGTGTATACATCAGACTAGGACGTACATCAGGGCCCGTGGTATATACATCAGTCTAGGACGTACATCATGGTATGTGGTGTATACATCAGTCTAGGACGTACATCAGGGTCCGTGGTGTATACATCAGACTAGGACGTACATCAGGGTCCGTGGTGTATATATCAGTATAGGACGTACATCAGGGTCCCGTGATGTATACATCAGTCTAGGCTGTACATCAGGGACCGTGGTGTATACATCAGTCTAGGACGTACATCAGGGTCCCGTGATGTATACATCAGTCTAGGCCGTACATCAGGGACCGTGGTGTATACATCAGTCTAGGACGTACTTCCGGGTCCGTGGTGTATACATAAGACTAGGACGTACATCAGGGTTCGTGGTGTATATATCAGTATAGGACGTACATCAGGGTTCGTGGTGTATATATCAGTCTAGGACGTACATCAGGGTCCGGGGTGTATACATCAGTCTAGGACGTACATCAGGTCCCGTGGTGTATACATCAGACTAGGACTTACATCAGAGTCCGTGGTGTATACATCAGTCTAGGACGTACATCAGGGTCCGGGGTGTATACATCAGTCTAGGACGTACATCAGGGTCCGGGGTGTATACATCAGACTAGGACGTATATTAGGGTCCGTGGTGTATACATCAGACTAGGACGTTCATCAGGGTACGTGGTGTATACATAAGACCAGGACGTACATCAGGGTACCTGGTGTATACATCCGACTAGGACGTACATCAGGGTCCGTGGTGTATACATCTATCTAGGACGTACATCAGGGTACGTGGTGTATACATCAGACTAGGACGTATATCAGGGTACGTGGTGTATACATCAGTCTAGGACGTGCATCAGGGTCCTTGGTGTATACATCATACTAGGACGTACATCAGGGTCCGTGGTGTATACATCATTATAGGACGTACATCAGGGCCTGTGGTATATACATCAGTCTAGGACGTACATCAGGGTCCGTGGTGTATACATCACTATAGGACGTACATCAGGGTACGTGGTGTATACATCAGTCTAGGACGTACATCAGGGTGCGTGGTGTATACATCAGTATAGGACGTACATCAGGGTCCGTGGTGTATACATCAGTCTAGGGCGTACCTCAGGGTCCGTGGTGTATTCATCAGTCTAGGACGTACATCAGGGCCCGTGGTGTATACATCAGTATAGGACGTACATCGGGGACCGTGGTGTATACATCAGTATAGGACGTACATCAGTTCCCATGGTGTATACATCAGTATAGGACGTACATCAGGGTACGTGGTGTATACATCAGTATAGGACGTACATCAGGTTCCATGGTGTATACATCAGTATAGGACGTACATCAGGGTCCGTGGTGTATACATCAGTATAGGACGTACCTCAGGGTCCGTGGTGTATACACCAGTATAGGACGTACATCAGGTCCCGTTGTGTATACATCAGTCTAGGACGTACATCAGGGTCCGTGGTGTATACATCAGTCTAGGACGTACCTCATGTTATGTGGTGTATACATCAGTCTAGGACGTACATCATGGTATGTGGTGTATACATCAGTCTAGGACGTACATCAGGGTCCATGGTGTATACATCATTATAGGACGTACATCAGGGCCCGTGGTATATACATCAGTCTAGGACGTACATCAGGGTCCGTGGTGTATACATCAGTATAGGACGTACATCAGGGTACGTGGTGTATACATCAGTCTAGGACGTACATCAGGGTACGTGGTGTATACATCAGTATAGGACGTACATCAGGGTCCGTGGTGTATACATCAGTCTAGGGCGTACCTCAGGGTCCGTGGTGTATACATCAGTCTAGGACGTACATCAGGGCCCGTGGTGTATACATCAGTATAGGACGTACATCGGGGACCGTGGTGTATACATCAGTATAGGACGTACATCTGTGCCCATGGTGTATACATCAGTATAGGACGTACATCAGGGTACGTGGTGTATACATCAGTATAGGACGTACATCTGGGTCCGTGGTGTATACATCAGTATAGGACGTACCTCAGGGTCCATGGTGTATACATCAGTATAGGACGTACATCAGGTCCCGTTGTGTATACATCAGTCTAGGACGTACATCATGGTATGTGGTGTATACATCAGTCTAGGACGTACATCAGGGTCCGTGGTGTATACATCAGACTAGGACGTACATCAGGGCCCGTGGTATATACATCAGTCTAGGACGTACATCATGGTATGTGGTGTATACATCAGTCTAGGACGTACATCAGGGTCCGTGGTGTATACATCAGACTAGGACGTACATCAGGGTCCGTGGTGTATATATCAGTATAGGACGTACATCAGGGTCCCGTGATGTATACATCAGTCTAGGCTGTACATCAGGGACCGTGGTGTATACATCAGTCTAGGACGTACATCAGGGTCCCGTGATGTATACATCAGTCTAGGCCGTACATCAGGGACCGTGGTGTATACATCAGTCTAGGACGTACTTCCGGGTCCGTGGTGTATACATAAGACTAGGACGTACATCAGGGTTCGTGGTGTATATATCAGTATAGGACGTACATCAGGGTTCGTGGTGTATATATCAGTCTAGGACGTACATCAGGGTCCGGGGTGTATACATCAGTCTAGGACGTACATCAGGTCCCGTGGTGTATACATCAGACTAGGACTTACATCAGAGTCCGTGGTGTATACATCAGTCTAGGACGTACATCAGGGTCCGGGGTGTATACATCAGTCTAGGACGTACATCAGGGTCCGGGGTGTATACATCAGACTAGGACGTATATTAGGGTCCGTGGTGTATACATCAGACTAGGACGTTCATCAGGGTACGTGGTGTATACATAAGACCAGGACGTACATCAGGGTACCTGGTGTATACATCCGACTAGGACGTACATCAGGGTCCGTGGTGTATACATCTATCTAGGACGTACATCAGGGTACGTGGTGTATACATCAGACTAGGACGTATATCAGGGTACGTGGTGTATACATCCGACTAGGACGTACATCAGGGTACGTGGTGTATACATCTATCTAGGACGTATATCAGGTTCCGTGGTGTATACATCAGACTAGGACGTATATCAGGGTCCGTGGTGTATACATCAGATTAGGACGTACATCAGGGTCCGTGGTGTATACATCAGACTAGGACGTTCATCAGGGTACGTGGTGTATACATCAGACTAGGACGTACATCAGGGTCCTTGGTGTATACATAAGTCTAGGACGTACATCAGGGTCCGTGGTGTATACATCAGACTAGGGAATACCTCAGAACACGTGGGCGTATACTGAAATAACACGGTTACATATGATGGTATATATTAGGTTATGCCTGACGGCTGCATCCATGGCGGATATAGAAATAACATGACTTCCTGAAATATAGATGAATGCGTTACTTACAATTTAGCTTATAATACTTACTTTAGTTTTGTCGAAATAGTTGTCACTATGTAAAAAGTTAACATAGTATTACTATACTGTATTAGTATGCATAGCTCGTGTACACTGGGAGTGTTCTATATTACAATGACAATTGCCAATAGTTCCGAGCGGTACTTTACACATATATATATATTTAAACATGCATATCCTCAATTAGCTGTTACCTAGTTCGTACGTCTGGTAAAACAATAGTAATATAACATACTGAATATAATTAAATTGAATCAACAAATATCCTAAAATTAGGACATCTGAATAAAAACTGGCTGTATATTCGCCATTAAATATCTGAATAAAAACCTGGTTATATATTCGCCAATAAACATCTGAATAAAAACCTGGCTGTATATTCGCCAATAAACATCTGAATAAAAATCTGGCTGTATATTCGCCAATAAACATCTGAATAAAAACCTGGCTGTATATTCGCCAATAAACATCTGAATAAAAACCTGGTTATATGAGTTCGAACCCCACCAGACGTGCGGTTGTAATGTCATTGGGCACGATTCTTAAATCCACGTTGCCCAATGTCTCTTCCTCACATTTGATGCGATAGATTCCATCACTAATCATGAATGAGGACTCGAGAGCGATTACAGAAATATTGTAAGAACGTCACTACCGGTTGACCATATAAGCGGCGCCTCCTGACGAGATTTGTCATTTTAGAATTTGGATGATAGCCTAGTGCAATACAGATACCCGCTCCAGTGTATCATCTGGTTCTATTACGTACATGCACCAACACGAGACCTCGGTTTAAAGTCCCATCGGGAAGATTGTCCATATTATTAAGGTGAGACGGGGGATCGAACCAGCGTTCCCTGGATTCGCATTCCGACGCATTCCGACTGGACTACTGATCCGTCTGTGGAACATTTGTCATGGACTGTTATGTGGCGTAATTTAAAAAAACACATTAGAGGCTAACGCTAACAATGACTGCGATGGAAAGTGATTAAAGGGCTATGCATTCTAAGATGTACTATATATTGACTAAAAATCAATGCTTAGTTTATACACATTTATTTTAGCTCGATTGCGAAATAAGTTTTTATAGTTCGCGCCACCCAGCAGTAGCAGTTACAAGTGTGCCATTAGGCAAGGCATTTAATTCCACATTTCCTCTTCTCTCTCCATCGTGGCGATGTATTTCACCAGGAATGAAGTATCGGGGGTAATTAAGTTATAATAACTTGTTTGGCAATCGAGCTAAACAAAATCAATTTTAATAAACTAAGAAACCATACTCTGTTGTTGGGTAATATGTCCGTCGCTCAAACGGGCAACATGTAGTGACGTTAAATAAACGTAGATAAAACATATATATAAAAATTAAAACGTAGCAGATATTCCTAAAATACAAAACCATAGTATATGCCTATTGTCGATTAATATCCAACAATCGAGAATATTTACGCTTATTGTTGTAGTATACTGACTCCACTAACGGTGTATACAGCTACACATATTGTTTATAAATGGGCTTACCTCTATATATGTCGACCTGTCTTGCTGAACGATTTACAGACCCTGCCGGTAGTGTCTGTATGTAAGCATCGGAATGAGGTTGTTGACCAATGGATCACCTGGACCCCTAGAGCTAACCAATGGTCGATATGGCAGACTAGCCGTGACGGTCACTAGCCGGGATTTCTAAGAGCGTAACCTATTCAGTATACTAGACCCACAAAAGCCAGGTTTATGCTCGGTATACCACATTATTAATTTATTTTGAATGACCAGGCGTTTTTTTTAAATTACGCCACATAAGAGTCCATGACAAATGTTCCACAGACGGATCAGTAGTCCAGTTAACAGATTATCAGAATTTCTAAGGTTATACCGAGTGGATTGGCCAACATCTTGTGGAACAAGAGATGAAATATATGACGGGACAAGATTATTTTTAATTTTATAAAGTAGGACAAGTTTGTGTTTTCGTCTTCTGTCAGAAAGTGTTTCCCAACCTACTTCTTTTTGAAGGGCATGAATAGAAATAAACACTACACTAACATAAACACAACATAGGATAATCTCCCAAGAGGAGGACATACAGAATATATCTATCTAACTATGCCAATCGTTCGTAATTCACATTTAAGCATTAATTACATTGTGTCGTTATTGTATTCATACGAAATATCAAACGGGGGTTTTCAGATAATGGTATGCAATTATGCAGGGTGTTGATAGACCAGGACGACTAAAACAGGAAGACATGCATACAACTTTAACAGTATACATATAGAGAATCCTATAACAAAGGGATTATGCTAAACACATATATTGTTATTAAGTAACTTAATAAACTAAAAGTGGTAAAATGGGTATACAAATACACAATGTTCAAAAGGATGTTTCGTAAGCGTAATTGTATCCAAGCTGTTAGTAGGTAGTGCGACCACAAATAACATGTTGAATATTCAGGTGCGGTTCAAGGATTTGGGGGTTAGGGGAGCCGGGGTGAGTTGGTTAGACACACATTTATGAGAGTATTGCGTTTGGTTCAATCTGGCACATTTACATTATGCTTGATTAGCGCGAAATAAGATTGAAATAAATAGAGATATGTATATCACATATATACACATGTAAATTTTTGTTTGTACACGAGTTGTGTCTATAGCCTAGTCGCCCATAGGCCAGTAACAAAATGAAAATACAGTGTGTGTGTGTGTTTTACGTTTATTTATAATAATAATAATAATAATAATAAAGACTTTATTTTACATCATTTAACATCTACCATGAGTCCCTCAACCTAACCTATATACAAATCAAATGATAGGACTATAAGTGCAAACTGCATATTGGAAATATATAGTAATATTAAAGTTGAAAAGTAGAGAAACTATATATATATATATATAATATGTTATATTATGGAATATGATGATATATGAAATTGTCTAAAATAGTAGAAAGGGAGAATGAGACAATACATGACAATACATCTATATAACACTGTGCATATATCACTTATAGGGGTGTCTAGAAAATAGTATGAAATCATCGTAATGCCAGCCATTCACATAATCTAGTAACTATGGCAATGGTAATGCTCAAATGTGCTAAATACTGTGTACACTATCATTTGGAGTATTAATAGTAGAAATATGTGATTAGTTTGTATTGTTATTGTCCCACCTTAAGTAGAGAATGTTGAACTGAGTAAGGCAATTAATTCCATATAGATGATTCTGAAAATGCAAAGGTATTAGGAAATCATTCACAGTTTGATCTTGGTGTCTATTATTGATAATCTGAGGTTCATCTGAGAATTCTAGGATGTATATCAGAAATAAATGTGAAAGACGATTTTAAGTATTCTAGAGCAGCTCCATGTAATGATTTATACATTTGTATAGCCTTCTGGTACTCTCGTTCTGGAAAGGTCATCCATTTTAGTTGGGAGAATAATAGTTGCGATGGCATGTGTCGAAATCCTGAAGTAGAATTATTCTAGCTGCTATTTTCTGGAACAGAAAACGAAAACTTAGACTGATATGCGCCTTATAAGCGCCTTATAAGACGCATATAACTAACATCAACTCTGGTATGTGTGAGTTATAGGTATAAGGCGCATATATGCGAGTTATAAGGCGTATATAATTATGCGAGATATAAGGCGCATATATAACTATTAGTTATAAGTTGTAATAACTTGTTTCGCAATCGAGTTAAAACAAATATGTATGAACTTTCTCGATTACTGAAAATCGATCAGTATGCATGAGTATGTTCACACTTTTATACAGTAACTGTTAAATAATATCAATTTCAACAATAAGCAACCTTATGAAGTATACATGTATATAAAGTTAATAATGAATAGTAAGACAGGTGTAACATTCAATAATTCGGATTATCATCAAGGTTGGTTATCTCCGACTTTCATAAATGCGCAGCAGCATTATGGCAATCAATACATGAATATAACTGCACAAGGTTCATGCACTGCATGTTTAATATACCGGTACATGCATCCAGGTACATGAAAAATAGTTAATCCAGTACACATTCTACACCTAAGTGTAATCTAGTCTTTTTCAAATGCATTTGGCATTTTACATGTATATAAAACATCTGGCTTATATATTTCAACCAAACCACATTTGTAAAGCAGATCATGAATTGGTATGATGCAAAGACATGCGTGGATAGTTTGCATATGTGGCGAATATACTATGTTTATATGGTCTACGTCAGTAGTCAAAGACGTGAGAATAGAGTAGTCAAAGACGTGAGAATAGACGAGAAATTTGAGGGGAAAAACGGAATTAGCGAGGCGTTACGCTTCATATAGGTATACAGCGTACCCATTGGTACCATTCCAGATCCAACAGGTTGAGTTATTTATAGCCGTTATGCAATACCATGTATACATGTATTGTCGAACGTCCTCTCGTTTCATTATTTCCTTGAGCAAGTCATCTTAACCGCCAATACACCTCGTTGACCTCATGAATACTATGTATATAACAGTGTTTAATGTTCCGTTGAGTTTAAACTCCAGTTTAAACTTACCGCCGGTCAGATAATGATTCTGTTATGAAAGTCACGGTAGAGTAACAACGAGGTATTCTGCTTACTATGTTTATGGTGTACCTTTTAGCAGACGATACATTATACTAGAACGCATGTGCACTTATGAACCATCAACCATTCAAATCAAGCGTATTAGGTATACAGAGCCGAGTATCATTCTGGATAATATGTATATCCGCTGTGCAACATGTACAATGTATTGTAATACTTGATTCAGTCAGGTGTACGTATATCTCAATATCGTATATTGTAAGCAAGACATTTTATATAACGTTGAGGTCACTATCTGTTTACATTCCTGATTAAGGTTGAATTAATGCGACACATTGAGCTAAGATGCCATATATGAGTATATGGGTCGACGGTTGAGTTATGTAATGTCACTCATAATCTCGTACATAGTGCATACATAAGAAATAACCACACATACGATACAAGTGCTTTTATTCACAATTACATTTTACAAAATGACATATAAAAGTATGCAATTTGCTAAATACATGCTATATAACAATAGTATTACATACAGTAGTGTACATGTAGTAGAACATCAATCATACAAGTTCATGAAACATTTTTTATATACAATGCATTGTGGTTACTCATTATACATAACTCTGTATACATTCCATAAGGCAGTGTGTTGTAGTCGCTCGAAATCACACGCTTGTCAAAGACGATTTTGTAATCTTTGGTTTCAGTTTTTTAAATTATGTGACCAGTATCGAGATTCCTCGTGATTGTATGCTCATCTACGACTTTAACAAGCTTCACATTGTCTTTACTTGTGACCATTTGGTGTAATGTATGAAAGTTAATGTCCAATGCGTTTTTGAAATTTAATGTAATCCCTCGTACTTTGCATATGGAAGTTTGACCTTTTTTATTGGGTTTCGATAAATTGTACGCATAATTCTTTGGCCCCCCCCCTGTCACAAAGTGTGTGATGGTGTTATCCGGAGCTTTACTGTCAGGAACCTCGTCCGTGAGGTCTCCCAAGTAGTCACCCAGTGGGGGTTTCCACTGACCTGGAGCTGTTGAAAACACCACAGAATCGGTGTCAGCGTATATGACCCTTCTGCCTAATGGCTGTAAGTAGCTATATAGCTTGAGGCGTGCTTGTGATGTTGTGTATGCATCAATCACCACATTGGTACGAGATGATGCTTGAATACAATCATCGTGATATGACCAATCAATCTGGACGGATTCATTATTGATGAACCGTACATTCTTAATATCTTGCTGATCACTAGTCATCATGTCAAAATACTCATCTGGCTCTGTGACGTACGTTGTTTGGGTCAAGTCAGTACGTTGTCCAAACTTTCCACAAAATGAGTTTAACATCAGTTTGGCCAGAGAACGCAAGCCAGGGTTTTCCATGATATTACTGTATTCCAACATGATCCCCTCTGTTTTGTAATAGTCTTGAATGTACTGTTGTTTAGCTGCCTCGGTTGTACACCATTCTGGCCAACCACTAGCCTCTTGTTTGACGTTTAAGAATATATTGACACACGCGGTAAATAAACCGCCTTGTTTAGTGACTGGATCATATTGTGATATGTCATTAAAATGCCAGATTTCGTAAATCTGTTGTACTTGTATTGCGATACTGCCATTTTGACTTCGTCAGTGACTCATGTACCAATAAATTCCCTTTCTTGTGACGTATGCTGACAAATTGTCTGTTGATAAGTTTTACTGCATGTGCGACATAGGCTAAATAAGAGCTTGCCATTGCATTTCACTGGTAAAACCGGTGTGTATATTCCTCTTGGTGCTAGTACTTTGCATTTGATCAAGCCTTCATAATGGTATATGTCTTTGAAAGTGTCTGTGATGATGTCGGGGTGACCCATTGGTATCTTTCCCGTTTTGTTGACCCATGGATATAGCGACGTGACGTCATAGTAATGGATAGCAGTCTTGTCGGAGGCTTCTTCAAATAATTTAAACCCTTCAGTTCGACCCCCATAGAATGCCTCCCTTTGTTCCAATGGCGGTACAATTTCTAGCGAGTCAACATACTCTCTCATGGCCAAATTATTCGATAACTGCTGTTTAAAGTCGCATTCCCACATAGCAACGTATGTAAATCCCTCAGACTCTATATATTTTTGTTTCTCTAATGTCCTGGCATAGAGATCAGTCATGGACATTTCAACCACCGGATTAATGGTGGACTTTGAGTAGCACTTCGGACAGCCATGCCAGAAACACCCGTGGAGCACAGTTGATTGACTGTTATGCTCGTAAAATCCATCCACGTTGTACTGGCCAATTTGTTTTTAACCCTTATTGCGACCATGTTGAATGTTTATGTTATCTCTGTACGCCAAACAGGACATCCATTGGTAGGCTATGATAGACTGTTTCTCCTCTGGTCGATAACCGTGCGGCGGTATAATTCCTATACTTTGATGTTCAAGAAATAAAGTACGGAACACCAGGTTACACGCTGATGCGATGGTGATACATTTTGCAAAAGGGTCGATGCCCTCACTGCCCTTTTTCTGAGTTAAATCCATAAACAATGACCTGAAATTTAAGCAACATTTTCGCAGTACGTCGACGTCGGATCTACAGTATCGCACAAGCTCTGCTTGGAAATCAAAATGATCCTTCTGATGTTGTTCATACTAAGCTAAAAACTTGGCTCTATAGTCAGGCTTCATGTCATCGGGGTTGTAATACTTTGCGTCGGGAAGATGTTCCAGTACAGATGTTTGGTTTTCGTCCCTATTGTACACATGAGGGAAGAACCCTTTGGCGATCTCGGTTTCCCCGAAAGCCGTGAGCATATCTGCTAATGCCATAGGAATGAAATTCAATGAATCAATGAATCGTATCTTGCATTGAGGCACTTATTACCTCAGGTAAACTGGCATTGTCTTTAAGATATTTCAGAACTGGGTAGCTGTCGTAACCTTTGAAATTGTGACATATGACAGTGGCACCATTGTTCTCGCCAGAAAAGAGCCACTTGCAGAACAAGGTCATGGTATTGGATCCAGAAAACACACTTTCATTCAGTCCACAGTTACTGCATTCAGAGGATGAAGTTACGTCCTTGTTCATACACTCAGTACACACAAGTTTGGTTTATGTGCCATAGATCCACACCATGCCTTCTTGCAATTCACACATTTATTATTATGCACACCAGGTAGATGGCCTTCTTCACATTCAAGCTGCGACGTTTGGGTGCATTCCAGATCGAAGAATAGGTATGTTGTTTTCTGGTCAGTCTTGGACGTTTCAGTCGTCTTGCATGCTTCGTCATCAACCGGTTGCATGTAGCACTGATGTCCGTCAGGAAAGTACTCCTTATACGTCTGCAGTAAGACTCTCCGCATACATGCGATGATTTGTGTTTGGAACGATTTATCAACTGGTTACACAGACGGCATCTATAGTATGTATCGCAAGTTTATTTCCCATGCTCTGTCTTCTTTTCATGTAGATCGAAACAAGTCTGGTTAACAAACTTGCAGTTGCATGCATCACAATGATTCCAGTCCTCTTCCTGGGCAGTATGTAGATTCCTACAGTGATGACAGGGGTTGTTGCAGATATTTCGTTCTTTATGGTCGTAGCCTTTCTTGCACTTGACATAAAAATAACTTCTGTTACGAAATCCTGTCATGGTTGTGATGACGTCATACTTTCAATTTCCGCCAGTAGCCGCTCTACTGTCAATGATGATCTTCTCATGAATGGCAGCACTATCGGTTAATCCAGCTCTGGGTTGTGCATGGACACTCGGACTAAGTCGCTAGACGGAATCTCTTCAGTAATTCTGTCAAGAATAGATTGAAATAGTATCTTCAATGACTTCAAAATGTTTGGCAGATCTCTAACTATACAGCTGTTGTTTTGAATTTTTCAATCTTCTTTTCACTAACTTTCTCTATGTTGTAGAACTCCTGGGCATCGTCAGTTTTCTGCAACTTTTGTCATTTTTCAGGATTTGGTGGAGGTGAACTATCACGTGGACGCTTTTGTGCACCCACTTCTTGTACATGGTTTTGTTGCATATGTCTGTGGAGAGCCTCTTCACTCATAAACGTCTTTAAACAGTTAGGACAGTGATGATTAGTATCATTGTCATGCTTTTTCTGGTGCCTATCAAGGTTGTCCTTTCTGTTAAACACCTTCTTACACTGGGTACACATATACTTCTTCCAGTGATTTTGCACTCTACGGTGTTGCTGTAGCTGACTCAATTTAGGGAAACTAGCCCCACACTGCTCGCACTGATAAGCCATGTTGATTGTATCAAATCTGAAACGAGAATATACACTAGATTAATATCGTGTGTATATAGGTGCTCTCTGATCACACACGAGATGTGTATTTAAATTTACTACTTTCTGTTATAACTACATTTGTTTGAAATCGCTGAAATTAACCACCACCCCATCCCCTAAATAACATGAAACAAAAAAATCTAACCAAACTTGGTTTTTTTATAAATATATACATAGATGTACTAAAACACCCCACCAGGCGATACTACTAAAAGCCAGGCGAGACTACAAAAAGCCAGGCGAGACTACAAAATATGTATATATCCATACATTTAAATGTGTTACTATTAATGCTAATATGTTTAAGTTTACCTTATCCTGTATATTGGGGTCTGTATTCCGTTATATTGCTATAGAAAGATGTTGACTATCTGTGTGTCAATCTGAAAATGATAATTTGGGTAGGAGTTCATACACTTAAAAACATACTGAATTACGCATGTGCACTATGATTCGATTGAAGGGATTTGATTGGCTAAAGAGAGCAGAAGCGTCTTTTCTAAATAACTTAACAGCCGGAGTAAGGTCTATGCCATTATTCTGAAGTTAATCATCCGGGGAGCAACATTTATTCTGTAAGCTGTACTGAATGTAAGCAAGACTTTTCAACGAGAGATGTTATGTTAAGACATCAGAGACACAGACATAATGTTGTTGAACTAGATCATAGGACGGTGGTCAATGAAGCGCACCCACCGCCGCCGCCGCCACAGAGTAGTCAAGCGCATCCGCCGCCGCCGCAAAGCAGTCAAGCGCATCCGCCACCGCCTCCGCAGAGCAGTCATACGGAACGGCAGCAGATAGTGGATATGGCTGTGTTACAGCATCCATTTACCATGATGATATCGGGCCCAACTGGTAAGCCTATTACATCTATATCTTTATTAAAATAATATTATGCATTGTCTCAATTGTATTAAAAACAAACACGCATAGCTTACAGGTGTTTACTAATAAAAGTGTTTGTATTTCAGCATGTGGGAAGACCACGTTTGTCAAAGATATGCTGCAGAAACATAGCGGTAGGATACAGCCCGGTATTCAAAGAATAGTATGGCTTGACAAGAGGTGGCAACCATTATACACTGCGATTCAAATGACAGTGTTACCAGGAGTAGAATGTATCCGAGGCATACCCTCAGATTTGGATGATGACGATTTCTTTGACTCTAACGTAAACAACCTGCTCATTTTGGACGACCTGTTCAGTGAATCCGGAAAGGATAAGAGGATCACTGATTTGTTCACTGAGGGGAGTCATCATAGGTCATTGTCTGTAATAACAATCACCCAGAGTTTGTTTGGAAACAAGAATCCAATGCAGCGGAGGAATTGTCATTATATAGTGTTATTTAACAATCCAGTAGACAGGCAATCCGTCATGATATTGGCTAGACAAATGTATCCTGGGCATACAGACAAATTCATGAAAACGTTTGAGAAAGCTACCAAGTACCCGTACGGATATATGTTAATTGACTTAAAGCCGTTTACTGCCGATGACCAAAGATTAAAATGTGTAATGGCAGATGAATCCAAATATAAGCTACAAACCACCTGACTGGCCACAATACTATAAAAGAAGACTTTGCTAGAGATATTCATCAGTTGTCAGTTGGACCTCAAACAGTACACATCGGAACTAACCCTTCAGAGGAAAATATTGAATCAAATCAACCGTTATCTGGAAACATGGCTGATAAAGGACGAGCTTGCGACGATTGTGGGCTATTGTTCGACACAACGCACGATGTGCAACGACACATTAAATGCGGGCAATGTTCTGAGAATGAAGAACCAATGCCTAAACGGATGAAGCTAGAAGATAACGATGAACCTATGAGAAACCTAGAACGCATTGACAGCTACGACGATATTGAAGAGAATGAGGCATACACTGCGCTGTGGAAACTAGCCCGGGAAAGAGGCGAAGACAAGTACAGAACGTTTTATGACCAATACGTAGCCAATGGTGAACCCGACAAAGAGGCCACACGGTTAGCAGAAGAACGAATGGAGCATTACGATCAAAGTAAATTCATCGAGCTATACCATCAGCTCATTGAAAGCTACATTATTCCTCTCAGAACAAGTGGCATACATCGCAAGATTATGTCAGAGATCGACACTTCAAATGGTATCAACCTAACATCTGCTGTGAAACGTGTCCTGCGCAAGAATAAGGCAACATTCCAGGATTTATTTGATGAATCGGATGATGTAAAAAGCGGCGATGAAAGCGGCGATGCCGATGAACAATAAATGTGTGGTGCAGAGACATATAACTTCACGTGTGCTTATGCTATAGACGCGTTCAGACATGGCTCCATGGGAGGATTATCTGAAGACGATCTACTATGATTCTTCACACCCCGCCAGTTATGCTGGTCCTCAGAAATTGTACAAAGTGGTACAGCGAGAGGGAAAATACAAACTAGGAATGTATAGGATACGAAGATTCTTACAAAACCAAGAGTCATATAGCCTGCATAAACCCGTGAGACGACGCTTTCAACGAAACCACGTGATCAGTGCAGGAACGGACGATTTATGGATGGCAGAACTAATGGACATGGTGAAATATGCGAAATGGAATCGAGGCTATAAATATGTGCTATTAATCATAGACACATTCAGCAAAACAGTTTGGCTGCGACCATTGAAATCTAAAACAGGGGGAGATGTAGCAACCGCCTTTCAAGATGTCTTCACCAAATCTGGACGCACACCATCCAAGCTCATTACCGATAAAGTTTTTTATTTTATTGCAAATCATTATTATATATGTCATGCATAAACAGATAAAATACATAATATGAACATGCAAATGGTTTGGGCCACAAGTTTTAACAACATTAGACAACGGCCCGCACCATAAAGGTAAGGTATATGCTTAATTATCCAAACTATATTTAGTAAAGCTGTTCCTACATGTATGTAAAGCTATTCTCCATGTATTACTGGTGCTTTATGATATGTATTACATATCATTTTCTATCACTTCAGGTCAAGAGTTTCTTGCTAAAATGGTACAGGTGGTCATGAAAGAATACGGAATCAAGTACGTCCCTACGCAGAACGCGGACACGAAGGCCACAACTTCTGAGAGAGCAATTTTGACCATCAAGACGAAATAAAATCGTTATTTCACACACAAGGAGGATTACGAGTACCTACCGGTGTTACAGAGCATGGCTGATAGTTATAACCAAACCTATCTCACCGGATCATAGATATGGCTCCATCCGACGTCAACGAAGACAATCAAGAAACAGTCAGACTGTCCACATATTTCGCACAGAGCAAGAAAAATGGCAAACTCAAAACATTCAAATATACAATTGGTGATTATGTGCACATCAGTCACTTAAAACATGTATTTTCCAGAGCGTACGACGAAACATATATGGGAGAAACGTTTTTAATATACAAACGCTATCATAGAGGAACAATACCAATTTACCGATTGAAAGACATGAACAATGAGGAGATTAAAGGAACATGTTATCAAAGTGAACTGCAGAAAGTGGACATCAAGCCAGACCAGATTTGGAAAATTGAACGTGTTCTTAAGACAGTTGGCCGGGTTGACTTATGTTTGACTTAATCCAATGTGTGAATAGCAGACTCTTTTCTTTATATGTTATGAACATGTATCCCCATATTATTTATTTTCTCAAACATGTTACATTTTTATTTTAGTTTCATTATTCAAGGTAGTCCATAAGTCAAGAAGTTTCTTGTAAAAACTATGGAAGATAAAATATTACTCTTGCCCCAATTGCATAATCAACAGTAAGTGTACGGGAAGTATGTGAGATAGTACGATCGTCGCAAGATCTGACAGGTTTTCTCCGGGTACTCCGGTTTCCTCACACATGAATTACCACATATAAGCTTCCATCCGAGCCAACGAGAGTGATTAATATAAGTTGTTAAAACTTAATTCGCAATCCTTGGAAAATAAATAAAGTTTAAAAATAAATAATAATCAACACTAAGCAATGTTTGTTAGATCATGATTTTCATAAATAGAGACAATAAAGCTAGCTTATGAGAATTTGAATATTAATATTTATATACCATTCGGTTGGTGCTTCTGTCACCAGTGACCCTATGATATGTCAGAACCGTTTGTAAAATTCACACGTTATTCCATCCAATCCAGGACTTTTATGTAATTTCATATTATGGATTGCTTCCGTGCATTCCATTTCGCTAAATTAGCGCTCGCACATGTGACTCGCCATATCAAAAGTCGTAAGTCGGGATTATCGTAAGGCAGATACTTACATTATAAGTCAACAAAATGGTATTTTAACATTTTTCAGATTATTGTATAATGGCATTTTATAATCATTTATCTTTATAATAAATGTGATATAAGCACGTTTTTGTGTAATTTAAGGCATTAAAAACACATTTTAATTAGCTTGGTGTTAATTGCCATTGTTATTAATCGCAGTGAAACATAATATCTAAGCCGGGTAGGCGGTGTTTTACGATGGCCTTCCATGATACTGTCCTGCGATTTGGCCCCATGTATTTTGAACCGAAATAAACTAGAGATGACGTATTTTCAGCTGATGCTATTCTTGAAGTAAGATATTATATGCTTCCGACTAATCAACGGCTTTAAATCAATCGAATTTTTTTAAAAATATCTTCGGTTGCGACGTAAACGTGATTCCCACTCATCCATCAGGCCTCGACACATTTTTAATTTCTTACTCATCCTACTGGGCGAGTGATGCCACAGTTCAACTCGTCCAGATTGGACCACCACTCGTCCCATGTATTTTAGGAAAATTTAAAAATCGTCAGCATTGCCCTTTAATTTATTAATAAGTGCAATTATGTCACTACATGTATTTATAATTTTGATCAAGGTACACAAACTAGCATGGTTTATATTCGTGTGGTTTATACACATTGTTATTCAGAAATAAAATTAAGACTTATAATCAACTCGCCTGTTGAGGATACAAGTAGTAATGCACGCATCATACAATTATTATTACACGACACATTCAGGTAACCGTGTTGGTTACAACATTGGTGTACAGCGTTGCACATATCTCAAACTGAGCCTCCAACTCTCAATCATATCAATTAGCTACATCATGTCTGAGCTTAGCCACGGGGTTACGATAACTGATAATACATTCAGTAAGCTTCAGTCACAGATAGAGAGCTAACCGTTGTGCAGACTCGAACCTAGTGGGATTTTCAATTCAGTCAACACTTGTTCCCGCTACCGCTGGCTCATTATCTGGGCTAGTATTATCACTATGAATTGTCCGTTTCCTCGGATCTGGACACACATGCCCTCTTGTGTGCCTGCTTCCCATCCAAGCATTCAACCAGTTCACAATACTTTTAGTTGGGTTGTAGTCCTTGAGAGCTATTCCATCGAGGTTGATACGCATCAGACTGGAGACAGTGCTCTGCTTGAGTGACGTTCTGGTGTCCGTTTTGATCTGGTTCATCTTACTGAAGCCCCGTTCGCACTCTGCGGTCGTTGGAGAAATTGTCAACAGTATCTGTACCATAGGGAGTATGTTTTTCAGATGTTCCACGTCCTGGTTCGCCAAAATATTGTCATAGGCATCAACAACTGATCTCTTTTCGTTTCTGGAAATATACATTTTCAAGTCCAGCCACTCGTCTGGCCCCTCCTCTTTTTCAGCATCAGTCAGCAACGGCGCATAAATTGTGAACAGTTTTTCAATGTTGTCATCACCAAACGCCCCGAACTCATCCTTGTCGCTGTCCTTGTTCGGCCATATATGGAAGTCAAATACGCTGAACAACGAGTGTGGTTCACCTTCTAGATGCTTCACAAATCGTTCTTCGCAGCAGTCAGAAGTTTGTTGAGGTCTGCTTTGATTCTACCTGATATGTCGTGCTGTGGCTTGTTTGTGAGTCATCGGTTTCCCCCTGAACTCTCCATATTCACTATCGTCGTGATAGCGCAGTGGATGCGCGTTCGCTTCAGGTGCGAAAGGTCCGGAGTTCGAACCCCACTGGAGCCATTACGATTGTGCCCTTAGGCAAGGCATTTAAATTCCACGTTGTCTCTTCTCTCTCCCTTGTGGCGATGGATTCCATCAGGAATGAGGTCTCGAAAGTGATTTATATAAGTTGAAATAACTTGTTTCGCAATCGAGCTAAACTAAATTTGTAATTGCAATGCATACAGTATGTTCCTGATCTATTTATGTTCAGCAAATAACTATTACGATCCTGTTAATTCTTTCAGCTGATAATGCAAATGGACAAGTGTGGATAGTAATGAGATATAAAAGTGATTCGAAATATTAAGCGATGCCAGGTTTTTGGTAATTGGTGACATTTAAACAACATTTTATCAAAATAAGAAAATATTTGTTATTTGTTATAGGAGTGCAAGTTGTTATAACTTAAACTTAAAGGGTAATGCTACAGTTGTTTAAATAAGCTGGGTGTCAGCTATTATTAATAGATCCATAATTAAATTATGCCATAATTATACTTATGATATTCATATATACATTTACTAATAATGAAAAATATAACATTGTAATTTGGACAATTCAGAGTATTTATAAGAGTAATGTATCATAGTAAGACAATTATAGTATGCTATCTCATGTTGAAGCAATAAACAATGTGTCTGTATATGTAGAATGATGTGATTCCTGCAACACGTATGGCCTTGTATCTGTCATGTGAATGTTACATAAATAAATGATGCCGTATGTACATAATTCATTGCATTGCTCACTATCATACCGCCCATGTAGACAGGGACGCAATCCTAAAATATAATAGATATATCATAGTTCTGGTTGTTCAAAATACATATTAATTCTTGACAAGAAAACAAGTATACCTTAGAACCTACCCTTAATTGAACAGGAAGCAGACTCCCATAAGCCATTCGCTTGGCAGTGTACGATGTTTGTGGTTGTATTGTAACCAATGTCACAAGATACATTTGCTATAGAACCGAACGTACTTGAGTTTCGAACGTGTAGGTCAATACTGCCGCTATCAATTGAGTTGGGGCTACCACATTCTGATTCAATAAATTAATAGCAATTGCAATGCACATTATGTTCCTGTTATATTGATGTTCAGCAAATAATTATTATGTTCCTACTATTTCTTTCCGCCGTAAATGCAAATGGACACATGTGGCTAGTAAGGAGATATAAAAGTGATTATTAATATTATTTGATGCCATGGTGGTTTTGGTAATTGGTAACATTTAAACAATATTTTATCGAAATAAGACACTTGTTGTTATTTGCTATAGGAGTACACTTTATTATAACTGAAACTTAAAGAGTAATGCTTCAGTTGTTTAAACAAGCTGGTGTTTCACCAAATATTACTAGATCTATAATTAAAATATGCCATATATATACTTATGATATTTATATATACATTTACTAGTAATGGAAAATACAACATTGTAATTTGAACAATTCAAAGTATTTATAAGAGTATTGTGACATAGTAAGACAATTATGTCATGTTATCTCATGTTGAAGCAATAAATAAAGTGTCTGTATAAAAGTAAAGTAAAGTGTTTGTTTATTATAGTGTCACCCCTATTTAAAGGGCCAGTCATTTCCGACTTATGAGATACCTCTTTTTATGAACATCAGTACTTCACGAATCCTATGCTTGTATGCCAGGCGCCAGGCGCCAGGCTGGTAGGCAATCGGTAACCATTATTTAACTAGCTGACGGCTCACCAACCGGCCATATCAGAACGAACCCCTGACGAGATTCGAACCTTCGACCTCCCGCTCCGTAGGCGGACGCCTTAACCACTGGGCCACGGAGACGGTATATGTAGATTGATGTGATTCCTGCAGCACGTATGGCCGTGCATCTGTCATGTGAATGTTACATAAATAAATGATGCCGTATGTACATAATTCATTGCATTGCCCACATTCATGTCGCCCATGTAGACAGGGAAGCAATCCCAAAATATTATAGATATATCATAGTTATATTTGTTCAAAATACATATTAATTCTAGACAAGAAAACAAGTACACTTTAATACCTACACTTAATTGAACAGGAAGCAGACTCCCATACGCCATTCTCTTGGCAGTGTACGATGTTTGTGGTTGTATTGTAACTAATGTCACAAAATACATTTGCTATAGAACCGAACATACTTGAGTTTGGAACGTGTAGGTCAATAATGCCGTTATCAATTGTGTTGGGGCTACCACATTCTGTTTCAATAAATTAATAGCAATTGCAATGCATACACTCAGTATGTTCCTGTTATATTGATGTTCAGCAAATAATTATTATGATCCTACTATTTCCTTCCGCCTTAAATTCAAATGGACACATGTTGCTAGTAAGGAGATATAAAAGTGATTATTAATATTATTTGATGCAATGGTGGTTTTGGTAATTGGTAACATTTAAACAATATTTTATCGAAATAAGATAATTGTTGTTATTTGCTATAGGAGTACACGTTATTATAACTGAAACCTAAAGAGTAATGCTACAGTTGTTTAAACAATCTCGTGTTTCACCTATTATTACTAGATCTATTATTAAATTATGCCATAAATATACTTATGATATTCATATATACATTTACTAGTAATGGAAAATATAACATTGTAATTTGAACAATTCAAAGTATTTATAAGAGTATTGTGACCTAATAAGACAAATATAGCATGTTATCTCATGTTGAAGCAATAAACAATGTGTCTGTATATGTAGATTGATGTGATTCCTGCAGCACCTATGGCCTTGCATCTGTCATGTGAATGTTACATACATAAATGATGCCGTATGTACATAATTCATTGCATTGCCCACATTCATGTCGCCCATGTAGACAGTGACGCAATCCCAAAATATTATAGATATATCATAGTTCTATTTGATCAAAATACATATTAATTCTAGACAAGAAAACAAGGACACTTTAATACCTACCCTTAATTGAACAGGAAGCAGACTCCCATACGCCATTCTCTTGGCAGTGTACGATGTTTGTGGTTGTATTGTAACCAATGTCACAAAATACATTTGCTATAGAACCGAACATACTTGAGTTTGGAACGTGTAGGTCAATAATGCCGTTATCAATTGTGTCGGGGCTACCACATTCTGTTTCAATAAATTAATAGCAATTGCAATGCATACAATCAGTATGTTCCTGTTATATTGATGTTCAGCAAATAATTATTATGTTCCTGCTATTTCTTTCCGCTGTAAATTCAAATGGACACATGTTGCTAGTAAGGAGATATAAAAGTGATTATTAATATTATTTGATGCCATGGTGGTTTTGGTAATTGGTAACATTTAAACAATATTTTATCGAAATAAGACAATTGTTGTTATTTGCTATAGGAGTACACGTTATTATAACTGAAACCTAAAGAGTAATGCTACAGTTGTTTAAACAAGCTTGTTTGTCACCTATTATTACTAGATCTATTATTAAATTATGCCATAATTATACTTATGATATTCATATATACATTTAATAGTAATGGAAAATATACCATTGTAATTTGAATAATTCAATGTATTTATAAGAGTAATGTATCATAGTAAGACAATTATAGCATGTTAGCTCATGTTGAAGCAATAAACAATGTGTCTGTATATGTATAATGATGTGATTCCTACATCATGTATGGCCTTGTATCTGCCATTTGAATTTTAATGTACATAATTCATTGCAATGCCCACTGTCATGTCGCCAATGTAGACAGGGAGGCAACCCCAAAATATAATAGATATATCATAGTTCTGGTTGTTCAAAATACATATTAATTACTGATAACAAAACAAGTACACATATTAATACATACCCTTAATTGAACAGGAAGCAGACTCCCATAAGCCATTCGCTTGACATTGTACGATGTCTGTGGTTGTATTGTAACCAATGTCACAAGATACATTTGCTATAGAACCGAACGTGCTTGAGTTTGGAACGTGTAGGTCAATACTGCCGTTATCAATTGAGTTGGGGCTACCACATTCTGTTTCAATAACTTAATAGCAATTGCAATGGATACAGTATGTTCCTGCTATATTTATGTTCAGCAAATAATTATTATTATCCTATTATTTCTTTCCACCGATAATGCAAATGGACACATGTGGCTAGTAAGGAGATATAAAAGTGATTATTAATATTATTTGATGCCATGGTGGTTTTGGTAAGTGGTAACATTTAAACAATATTTTATCGAAATGAGACAATTGTTGTTATTTGCTATAGGAGTACACGTTATTATAACTGAAACTTAAAGAGTAGTGCTACAGTTGTTTAAACAAGCTGGTGTTTCACCTATTATTACTTGATATATAATTAAATTATGCCATAAATATACTTATGATATTCATATATACATTTACTAGTAATGGGCAAATATAACATTGTAATTTGAAGAATTTAAAGTATTTATAAGAGTAATGTATCATAGTAAGACAATTATAGCATGTTAGCTGATGTTGATGCAATAAACAATGTGTCTGTACTCTGAACCAAATTTCTAAACGGCCAATATATAAAATGCGATTTCAAGAGAATGGTTATATGTATAAATTCTAAAATTTGCAACGGAGTTCTATACGCTATAATAAATCGATATCTAAAATGAAAACACGTTTCTGGTGCCAGATTTGATCAAGCGGAAAGGAGAGACCGATTTATATAAATCGGCACGAGGACCACGTGCATAGCATGGTGAGTGTCCATTTTATATGTAGTATAATCCCTGTCTAGTACAGAATATAAAACACACAAAACATGGCGAGAATGAGCATTGAAGAACTCGGGCGAGCTGTTGGCATGCTGGATGCTGGTACTTCAATTAGGCAGGTAGGTAAACATTTGCGATGAAATTAACCAGTTGACCTCAATGTTGTCAAAAATCATCAAATGTTATATTCTCATACAGCCATTTTGAAAGTCCGATAACCAGCAATATCACTCTAGGAACTTCGGAGTTATGGCCCTTTTATTATCATTTCAGGTTGCTCGACATTTCAATAGACAGCATTCCACCATTCAGCAGCTATGGGCGAACTTTAGACGTACCGGAAGTGTAGCCGACATCCGACGACGCACTAAAGGGAGGGTAACCACACGCAGACACGACCGGTACATTATTGTTTCCCACTTACGGGACCGCTTCACCCCAGCTACCAGAACGGCAAGGGTCACTATTGGCACACATTACTGCCACATCCATGCACAAACTGTACGTAATCGTCTCAGAGCCGTCGGATTACGAGCCCGACTACCACGAAAGGGTCCAATTCTAACCAGAGACCATAGTCGGGCACGGTTAGCATGGACTAGACGGCATTTCAGGTTTACGAGAGCGGACTGGTCTAATGTTATATTTGTGGATGAGTCGAGGTTTACACTCCGTTGGGCCGACGGACGCGTCCAAGCATACCGCCGTCGGGGCGAGCGAAACAGCGCAAACTGTGTAGTACAGGTCGATAAGTACGGAGACGGCTCATTGATGGTCTGGGATGGCGTGTCAATGCATACTAGGACACCCATTGTACCAATTCGAGGTAACTTAAATGCCAGAAAATATCAAAACGATATCCTACAACCCGTCCTTGTACAGCATATTAATGGCAATCGTGGTATGATTTTGGCACAAGACAACGCACCCTGCCATGTTTCCAGGAACACTCGGGCTATGTTGGCTGCTAACAACGTGCAATCTCTTCCATGGCCGGCGAAAAGCCCCGATTTGAACCCCATAGAACATGTATGGGACCTGTTGAAAAGGAAGGTCGGAGCCCAACCACAGCAACTTAACATGCGTGAATTAGAGCGTGACATAATGCAGGCATGGGCAACAATTCCGCAACGCTATCTCCAAAGATACATTGTATCGATGAGGGCGAGGTGTCGTGCCGTTATTGCCGCAGAAGGGGGACATACGAGGTATTGAAATACCATAATAGCGATGTTTTCAGATTTGTGACTTTTTGTTATGAGGGTGACCTTATTGTTTTCATTGTTACGTATTAGCCGCTTTTTTAATTTTAGTGAATTGTTGTATAAACATATGGAATAAAATGTATTAAATGATGATATGATTATTGATATTGTATGATTGTAGGTTTTTCCCAAATACTGTAAAAAAACAGGTGGCAGTTTAGAAATTTGGTTCAGTGTATATGTAGAATGATGTGATTCCTGCAGCACGTATGGCCTTGTATCTGTCATGTGAATGTTACATAAATAAATGATGCCGTATGTACATAATTCATTGCATTGCTCACTATCATACCGCCCATGTAGACAGGGACGCAATCCTAAAATATAATAGATATATCATAGTTCTGGTTGTTCAAAATACATATTAATTCTAGACAAGAAAACAAGTGCACTTTAGTACCTACCCTTATTTGAACAGGAAGCAGACTCCCATAAGCCATTCGCTTGACATTGTACGATGTCTGTGGTTGTATTGTAACCAATGTCACAAGATACATTTGCTATAGAACCGAAAGTGCTTGAGTTTGGAACGTGTAGGTCAATACTGCCGTTATCAATTGAGTTGGGGCTACCACATTCTGTTTCAATAAATTAATAGCAATTACAATGCATACATAATGTTCCTGCTATATTTATGTTCAGCAAATAATTATTATTATCCTATTATTTCTTTCCACCGATAATGCAAATGGACACATGTGGCTAGTAAGGAGATATAAAAGTGATTATTAATATTATTTGATGCCATGGTGATTTTGGTAATTGGTAACATTTAAACAATATTTTATCGAAATAAGAATATTGGTGTATTTTCTATAGGAGTACACGTTATTATAACTGAAACTTAAAGAGTAATGCTACAGTCGTTTAAACAAGTTGGTGTTTCACCTATTATTACTAGATCTATTATTAAATGATGCCATAAATATACTTATGATATTCATATATACATTTACTAGTAATGGAAAATATAACATTGTAATTTGTATTATAGTGATTCTCCAGCTAGTATTGGTAGAGGAAGAGAGCGACTGGCCCTCCAATCAATATTTCAGGCATGGACAAGCATGCCGTTATAACCACCGAACTTCCTAAAGACAGATGGATAGCGTCCACAATTGAAAGAATTATACACATCAGTGGGATTCGAAATTGCGGCGACGAGATGCAAGTAATCTGAAGCCAACGGCATGGAGGCTCCATGGGTGTATTGTATCCCGTGCCACATGGAACGTTAGCATTGACATCATACGAGTATTTATCTGCTACATGAAGTAAAATGTTGACGTTATCTATTAATATTGGAGCTTCAAAGTGGAAATATATCAAGAGAATGAATGAGATGATATAGTATATATAAAATGCTGATATATTCGACTAGTTTATAGTGCAAAACGTGCATTTGGCATATATGTTTCATTTAAACACTTTCCTACCTTTTATCACACAAGTTGGTGGATCCCATGTGCCAGTCTGCAGACAATTTATGACTTCTTTGGATGCATCGTAGCCTGGGTCACATGCTACATCTGCACTTGCACCGTAGGTGCTTGTATTAGCAACTTGAAGTGTAATGTTACCGTTATTTATTGCTGGACTTCCACAATCTATTTCAAGAATTAAAGTGAGTTATATACATGGACATTGGAATATAATGTGATACAAAGATAAACAACTAAGCACATGCGAAATACATTGTAGAAATGTAGTGTACACGTCAGGTGTACATGTCTATTCTCAAATTAGTCTTAAACTAATTCAATAAAATAAAAAGAAACCCGGGATTCATATTAGATAACTATGAACTCCATAACCCACTTGCTTGGACTCGATGTCAAATGTAATAAGCCGAATATACTCATGCGCTACATTATATATGTGTATATCTCATTTTGTTCTATTATGATAGCAATGCAACTGCATACATGTTTGACAATGCTGAGCGATAATAATAATAGTTCAAACAAACAATAGTAATGTGGCTCGCTAATTGTTATCGTGATTGACACATTGATAGCGTTTATCAAAAATAAACTCAGTCCTCAGATACTGTACGCTAATGTGGTTGTATTATATTTGTTTTTGGAAGTGAGTCTCCAGCTATTATTGGTAGAGGAGAAGAGCGACAGGCCCTCGAATCATTATTTCAGGCATGAACAAGCACGACGTTATAACCACCGACCTTCCTAAAGACAGATGCATAGCGTCCACAATTGAAAGAAATAGACACCCAGAGGAATTCGAAATTGCAGCGACGAGAAGCAAGTAATCTGTAGTCAACGGCATGGAGGCTTCATGGGTGTATTGTAACCCGTGCAACATGGAACGTTATCATTTACATCATACGAGTTTTTATCTGCTACATGAAGTAACATGTTGACGTTATCTATTAATATTGGAGCTTCGCAGTGGAAATATATCAAGAGAATGAATGAGATAATATAATATATATAAAATGCTGATATATTCGACTAGTTGTATTACAAAACGTGCATTTGGCATATTTGTTTCATTTAAACACTTTCCTACCTTTTATCACACAAGTAGCTGCATCCCATGTGCCAGTCTCCAGACAATTTATGACTTCTTTGGATGCATCCTAGCCTGGGTCGCATGATATATCTGCACTTGCACCGTACGTGCTTGTATTAGCAACTTGAAGTGCAATGTTACCGTTATTTATTGCTGGGCTTCCACAATCTATTTCAAGAATTAAAGTGAGTTATATACATGGACATTGAAATATAATGTGATACAAAGACAAACAACTAAGCATATGTGATAAACATTGTAGAAATGTAGTGTGCACGACAGGTGTACATGTCTATTCTCAAATTAGTCTTAAACTAATTCAATAAAATACAAAGAAACCCGGGATTCATATTAGATAACTATGAACTCCATCACCCACTTGATTTTGGACACGATTTCAAATGTAACAAGCCGCATATACTCATGCGCTACAATATATATGTGTCTATCTCAGTTTGTTCTCTTATGATAGCAATGCAACTGCATACAAGTTTGACAATGCTGAAAGATAATAATAATAGTTCAAAGAAACAATAGTAATGTGACTCACTAATTGTTATCGTGATTGACACATTCCTACCGTTTATCAAAAAAGAAGCTCATTCTAATTTGCCAATCCTAATACACTGTATGGCTAATTTGGTTGTATTGGATTTGTTTTTGGAGTAACATGTAGCATCACAACAGCGTATGTATTACAGTGATTCCCCAGCTAGTATTGGTAGAGGAAGAGAGCGACTGGCCCTCCAATCATTATTTCAGGCATGAACAAGTACGCCGTTATAACCAATGAACTTCCTAAAGACAGCTGGATAGCGTCCACAATTGAAAGAATTAGACACCCAGTGGGATTCGAAATTGCGGCGACGAGAGGCAAGTTATCTTAAGTCAACGGCATGGAGGTTCATGGGTGTATTGTAACCCGTGCAACATGGAACGTTAACATTGATATCATACGAGTTTTTATCTGCTACATGAACTAAAATGTTGACGTTATCTATTAATTGTGGAGATTCGCAGTGGAAATATATCAAGAGAATGAATGAGATAATAATTATAGTATATATAAAATGCTAATATATTCGACTAGTTGTATTACAAAACGTGCATTTGGCATATTTGTTTAATTTAAACACTTTCCTACCTTTTATCACACAAGTAGCTGCATCCCATGTGCCAGTATCCAGACAATTTATGACTTCTTTGGATGCATTGTAGTCTGGGTCACAGGATACATCTGCACTTGCGCCGTACGTGCTTGTATTGGATACTTGAAGTGTAATGTTACCGTTATTTATTGCTGGGCTTTCACAATCTATTTCAAGAATTAAAGTGAGTTATATACATGGACATTGAAATATAATGTGATACAAAGATAAACAACTAAGCATATGCGATAAACATTCTATAAATGTAGTGTGCACGTCAGGTGCACATGTCTATTCTCAAATTAGTCTTAAACTAATCCAATAAAATAAAAAGAAACCCGGGATTCATATTAGGATAATTATGAACTCCATAACACACTTGCTTGGACTCGATGTCAAATGTAATAAGCCGTATATTCTCATGCGCTACAATATAAATGTGTCTATCTCAGTTTGTTCTGTTATGATAGCCATGCAACTGTATACATGTTTGACAATGCTGAGAGATAATAATAATAGTTCAAAGAAACAATAGTAATGTGGCTCGCTAATTGTTATCGTGATTGACACATTGCTACCGTTTATCAAAAAAGAAGCTCATTCTTATTTTCCAATCCTAATACACTGTATGGCTAATTTATTTGTATTGTATTTGTTTTTGGAGTAACATGTAGCACCACAACAGCGTATGTATTACAGTGATTCCCCAGCTAGTATTGGTAGAGGAAGAGAGCGACTGGCCCTCCAATCATTATTTCAGGCATGAACAATCACGCTGTTATAACCACCGAACTTCCTAAAGACAGCTGGATAGCATCCACAATTGAAAGAATTAGACACCCAGTGGGATTCAAAATTGCGGCGACGAGAGGCAAGTAATCATAAGTCAACGGCATGAAGGCTCCGTGGGTGTATTGTAACCCGTGCCAAATGGAACGTTAACATTGATATCATACGAGTTTGTATCTGCTACATGAATTAAAATGTTGACGTTATCTATTAATATTGGAGTTTCACAGTGGAAATATATCAAGAGAATGAATGAGATAATATAGTATATATAAAATGCTGATATATTCGACTAGTTTGTAGTACAAACGTGCATTTGGCATATTTGTTTCATTTAAACACTTTCCTATCTTTTATCACACAAGTAGCTGCATCCCATGTGCCAGTCTCCAGACAATTTATGACTTCTTTGGTGCATCGTAGCCTGGGTAACATGATACATCTGCACTTGCACCGTACGTGCTTGTATTAGCAATTTGAAGTGCAATGTTACCGTTATTTATTGCTGGGCTTCCACAATCTATTTCAAGAATTAAAGTGAGTTATATACATGGACATTGAAATAAAATGTGATACAAAGATCAATAACTAAGCATATGCGATAAACATTGTAGAAATGTAGTGTGCACGACAGGTGTACATGTCTATTCTCAAATTAGTCTTAAACTAATTCAATAAAATACAAAGAAACCCGGGATTCATATTAGATAACTATGAACTCCATCACCCACTTGATTTTGGACACGATTTCAAATGTAATAAGCCGCATATACTCATGCGCTGCAATATATATGTGTCTATCTCAGTTTGTTCTGTTATGATAGCAATGCAACTGCAAACATGTTTGACAATGCTGAATGATAATAATAATAGTTCAAAGAAACAATAGTGATGTGACTCGCTAATTGTTATCGTGATTGACACATTGCTACCGATTATCAAAAAAGAAGCTCATTCTATTTTCCCAGTCCTCATACACTGTATGGCTAATGTGGTTTTATTTTATTTGTTTTTGGAGTAACATGTAGCACCACAACAGCTTATGTATTACAGTGATTCCCCTGCTAGTATTGGTAGAGGAAGAGAGCGACTGGCCCTCCAATCATTATTTCAGGCATGAACAAGCACGCCTTTATAACCACCGTACTTCATAGAGACAGCTGGATAGCGTCTACTATTGAAAGAATTAGACAACGCAGTGGGATTCGAAATTGCGGTGAAGAGAGGCAAGTAATCTGAAGTCAACGGCATGGAGGTTCCATGGGTGTATTGTAACCCGTGCCACATGGAACGTTATCATTGCCATCATATGAGTTTGTATCTGCTACATGAAGTAACATATTGACGTTTTCTATTAATATGGGATTTTCGCAGTGGAAATATATCAAGAGAATGAATGAGATAATATAGTATATATAAAATGCTGATACATTATACTAGTTTGTAGAACAAACGTGCATTTGGCATATTTGTTTCATTTAAGCACTTTCGTACCTTTAATCACACAAGTAGCTGCATCCCATGTTTATTAAAATGCCAGCCATTTTAGACTCGGTATGGTAAACCCCGTATGCGATAGGCTTATATGCAATCGGTCGCATTATTTAACGAGGTAGCGAGTACCGTACCTATTTGTGGTTTGCAATTTTGCAATAATGATTTAGTGTTCCAACATCTTTGATAAAAATAAATAATCTTTGTAAATCTATATATTGACGGGAAAAGTATTCTATATCATATTGACTTTACTCAATAGAAGATCCGAAGGTTATTCGAATGTGTTTGCTCACGTGGTATAGGAATACACAGTTCCCATCTAGTGTTCTGGTCTAGAGTGTTGGTATGCCTATGCCTATACCAAGTGAGCGCTCGTACGGTAGCGACGATAAATAAAGTAGAAACATGCACGTAGTTGCAGTCTGATGTACATCGCACGAATAACATCATTGGGCGACACTAAGTAATTGGTAAGGGCTTAATGTAATGCTGTTAGAACTTGTTGCCCAACCTATTGGCTTCTTGTAATGTTGTATTATCATTGTGTAATTATATTCATGTATAATAGGCAATTAAATATGGCTAAAATAATAAATAATCAGCTAGCTGCATACATCTCAGATACAGTCTAACCTGTGCTAAAGGCCACCTCCGAAAAAAGGCCGCATATGAAAAACCTGTCTCTAAAGACCACCATATTTCTCTCCCGTTTTCAATGCATGTTAATGCTCTATTGAGAGGCCTCATGCTAAAATAGGCCAATTTTGACTTTCCCGATGGTGGCCTTTATTTGACTGTATATGGGATACGGATAATTTTTATCAAAGAGTGAAATACACTAAGGACATATAGTTGGAACATAGTAGTGCCTACATAATCGATCTGAGGACGTTTGAACACACATACGTATAGATAGAATATTGTCCCAGCTGAAGATATATCGCCAGCAGGCCCATCTACATAGAGGTTCCTTCGACGATGGAACATTGTAGTTAGGACCATAGGCGGATGAGACTGAGTTATAGATTCAAATAGTTGGAATAATTATAGAATCGGATAGATGTATAGAGTTCTAGATACTCTAGTTCACCATCTACATAGAGGTTCCATCAACGAAAACAAGGGATGGTAACCTGCTGATGACTACATCGTTTGAACACTGTAGTCAGGATCACTGACTGATGAGATTGTGAGCTATAGCTCACATATATAGAAATACATTCCCGGAAACGTATATTAGATACATTATAGTCATTCCAGAGTTCATATTCTGGCTAGCAGGTTACATTGAATATAGTTGGTTCGGACTACTGTCGAGACGTACGGTCAGAGCATATAGGCTACAACATTGCGAGAAGGTGGAACACAGAGTAATTAGGTACTAGTACTTGAACATAATACATAACAATTGTTTGAGATCAAGGTGTAAATAGTTCGTACCCCAATCACTGTGCTGGTTGAGGAACATTCTATATTGGTGGACAGATTGTTTCAAATAAGATATTGTCACCTATTGATCAGGCCAGCTTAAATTATTGAGCAAGGTGATAGGGCTTGGGCAGTCGCCATACATATGTCATATCGTACATTGTGCAACAGATAGAAAAAACAAACAATATATTTGCACGAATAAATTATTGTCATATATAAATAGAAATGTATTATATAAATACATTTATTTATTTATATATATGACACATTGTTAACCATGTAAGATTATGATTATTATGTATTATGTCTGCTATTATTTTCGCGCCTAAATTATCCGTTCTCTGTTTGCGCGGGAATAAAATATATTTTGACACAGCCGAGTGCAGGTGGTCAATTATGTAAGATAATCGCCGCTTTCTTGATGACAGATAAACATGTAATAATATTGTATAACATCATAGATGTTTGGCGCCGTTATGACTGTTATAGATGTTAATTCTGCTATTTTAAGAAATGAAATATTATTTAAATATTAGTGCATTTTTATCCAGCCATGGAGGCGTTACGGAAATATGTAACTCACTATTAGAATATAAACTGTTTCTATGATAGCTAGAAACATTAATATTTAAAGAAGTATTAACTCTTAAATATTAAAGTCGTATTAAATAACGGAAGATAATTAGGCCTTTTAAGAAACGATTGTTTTGGCTAATATATCTATTGGAATAGTTTGATAAAGGAAGGAAATTAGTATAGTCATATAACTATTATGAATACATTGAAATAGTGAGGTGAATAATAAGATAGGAGATATCACGAATATATGATACATGTTATAAATCTGAAATAAAATGAAATTGCTGTAAGTGAGATTATACAAAGGAAAATGATAGACTGTGTTGAGTTATAGTATATGAAGGGCCGTAGAGAAACCCCCTAGACAACTCCAGCGAGTCTACGATAGGATATACCCTGGTTAGAGCAGTGTTGAAGGATCGTATAGAAACCCCCTAGACAACTTCAGCGAGTCTACGATAGGATAGACCCTGGTTAGAGCATTAATATCGGAAAATAGACATAGGTAGGAAGAGAGGCTTGTGACAGCGTGTTGACAACCCCAGAATACAAAGTAATTACATTTGGCGACGTGAATAGTATTGTTGTAGATATACACTATTGGATTTAAACATTATGTATGTATACGCGAACTATGATTAGGTCACTTTGTTGTACATTCTTAAATTAATATCGTATTAATAAGTAGTTTGATCATTATGCAACTGTCTCCATTATATCTGGGGCAGTACGTAATGTGTGGAACAATCGTGGAAGTCATGGCAGTGCAGTGATAGCGCGTTCTCTTCAGGTGCGAAATGTCCGGAGTTTGAACCCACTGTATCCGGTACGAATATTCCCTTAAGCAAGGCATTTAAATTCCACGTTTCCTCTTCTCTCTCCCTCGTGGCGATGAATGTAGGCGTGTTGTCACCGGCGTATTTGTTGTATTTGTTAATATAAGCTTTATTTATTTTACAACGTTTTAACAACTTATATAAATCATGACCGTAAGCGTATGAAAGCTTATGTGTGGTCATTGGTTGGCACACGAGAAAATCCACCTGTACCATTTGGCAACCACCATTTGTCATACTGGGCTAATCGGATAGCAGTTGTTTTGCTTGTTGGTGGTTCATTATTTCCAACTATTCCAACAGCAATTTACATTCAAATATTGGCATTTAGTATGACTATGTTCAATGTTAGAGTAACCTAAGATGGACAATAAAAGCCTGTGTATGACAGCATTAAATTAAATGGGTAACAAATAATACATAAACATCGCAATGTTGTTTGTTTCATATCGTTATTGGTATATCATCTTTTCTGGGATTTGCAGCATTGCATTATGTTGTGGCCGATTGTATCGACTCATTAACATCGACATCGTGTTATGTGGTAAACATAATATATATGCACATATTATGCTGGTCGCTCTATCAGACTGCTCTATGACACGAGTTAGTGTAATTGAATTAATTTGAATTCTTAAAGTCGGATCGATAGCTCCTGATATTATATGTGAAGGATGGCCCATATATGCCATACGAGCAATATTTGAGACACTGATCTGCACCCAGGTACGACCATTGCTCTTCCGTAAGCTAGCTGGTTAGTATCATCTTGTGAAATAATTAGAAACCCCAGCCTTGTGACAGGCAGATGATTTGAAGTCAACGAACATAATCATTCGGCCATGTAGGCCTCTTGATATATCAATATAAATATTAGTAACACACGATGTTGCAATATAGAGTGAATCGCTAGCCTGCTTGCTTGCAATATAAATCATATACAGGTGCTTTTCAATTGTTTAATACAAACGATTCAACAAAGATAGCCTATAGCGCGGACAAGTAATACCAGAGAGCTCAACTGATTATCATTGAAGTGACCATGGAGTTAGAGCTGGAAAGAAATGTATGATTTATCACAAATCTGACTGAAGTGGGTTGCCTATTTAAAAGACTACTCACACTGTTTTATATCATCTATAATGTCCACATTAGCTAGTATATGTGTGTGTTTTACGTTTATTGATCGTCGCTACCAGTTGCCCACATGAGCGACGCCTCCTGAAGAGATTATTCATTTTAGATTTTTTGAGGATAGTGCAATGATACAGACAGAGACTCATTCCAGAGTCGTCTGTGGTTCCTTTACGTGTACGGTGTACAGCACCGAAACGGGACCTTGGTTGAAAGTCCCATCTGAAAGAGTGTAATAAGCTAGTATCTGTAATTCGCCACGAAATGTTCCATTAAGGTTATTTCATTTCATTGTATACCTAGACACATACAAATCACACCGGTACGGTCGATAACGTTCAAGTTAACAGACGGATACGTAGTTCAGTAGTTAACAGTGTGGACTGGGAATCCATGGATCGCAGATTTGAACCCCCGTCTGACCATAATAAAATTAACAGTCTTTCAGATGGGACTTTAAACCGAGGTCTCGTATCGGTGCTTTACACAGTACACGTAACAGAACCAGAGGAGACTCTGGTATGGGCCACTGTCTGTATCATTGCACTATCCTCCAAACATGTAACATGACTAATCTCTTCAGGAGGCGTCGCTCATATGGGCAACCGGTAGCGACGATTAACAAACGCAAAACACACACAGATAGCGTTCCACATTAGTCCGCCTTTGTGGTCGTTAAGTTCGTTCACTTGTATATCAGTGTAACCTAGCATCACTGATGGACACTGATTCGAGCCCCGCTCAGACCGTGTCTCTTTATATGAAAACATTGGCAGTTCCCTACGTAGGTTGGTGCACCAAGTACTGATTAAACCCTGGAGCCTACCCAGGAAAAGTGTCGTTAGGTAAACTGTCCGTCGCTCAAATGGGCAACCGGCAACGACGTTAAATAAACTTAAATATAAAACAATAACGTTCCATTGCAAGATTGTTCAGATAATAACACATATATCATCACTGGAACAGTGTAACATGAAGAACGCTGCTCAACACTGCGAATCGCATTCCCGTAACTTCGAGTGTGCATTTCGACTGCATTTCATTAGTTGGAAACCCTCATAAGAACATATATACAATCAGGGCACATACGTTCATCGAAGGAAATGCAATAGCGATGAAAATATATATATACATATTGAGCAGAGTGAAATTAGTACATACCAGTGCACCATGACTCGGGTATGGACGAACAACTGAGAGTGAAGTTTGTACTCGGCTCGGAAGCTGAAATATGCAAGTACCATCAATTAAATCATACTGATGTTTAACATTTTACCTACATGACTTGACTTCAATTCGATATGCATGATGCAAACGATATCAGTGTTGTAATGTATACTCTTAAAGCTTAACTATTATATAACTATTGCATTCGATATGGATAGTTTTCTCTCCTTGCACGTGGTAATGCATGCAAAAAACCATAATTAGTTAGGTCGCGCATATACTGTATACTTTGGCCGATGTGTCGATATGTTTTTAAATGGAAAACAATCTACATTGAAAATAAAGATATAAGATTTACGAAATTCTGGTTTGTGTTTAACTTATCACGAACATTTTAAGATCGATAGAAAATAAATATAGATCACTTGATTTCCTATTTTTTAAAATAGTGGGTATTGCGCGTACAATAAAACACAATGGGCAACACATAACAGTTTCAATCGACTACCGGTACATCACAGAGACCGCCGACTTTATAATATCCCGATAGGGGCCTACTGCTATTATCAAGATCAAAGTATTGCACATCGGAATTTAGCACTGATTGTGCTAATTGGTCAATTATAAAATGTGTGCACATAATTATAGCATTGATTACTACACCGAATCATTGTTTTATCGTTCTGTCAGACAAACGAGTTATTTAGTAACGTTTTAATCAAATCTGATAACGAGTGATCGTGATCTGAAATTATGTTTTGAAAAATAATTACAAATTAATTAATGCTGTCTGTCATTGACAAGTTTCAAGTTTATTTGGCAACATCTGCAAAATACAATTGACATATGGCCATTAACAAATACAATATAAAGTATGGCCAATACAACAAATATAATTACATTCAACATCACAAATACATTATAGGAAAGTATTTACAAAACAGTCAAATGTTCAAGGGTATCTTTACGAATTTTAAAAGCTTCATTAACAAACTTTGATATATTAAATAAATGACCCTTTTTGCTAGAAGACATCATGGCATTAAACTTATTTACTGTAGGCCATGACAATGGTGAAAAGATGTAGTTACGGTCTGTGTGATAGTAGATATCCAGATCGATTGATAGGTGACGTTAAATTCGTGCCATTTCCAAAACCTAAGACAAATCTTGAAACATGTCTAAGGTGAATTGAACGACCAGCCGAATTCATCCAAAATTAATGCAAACAGATATATTTGCACAAAAGTAAGTTGAAATTAATTTATTTATGCATAATAAAATATTTCGAAAAAATATATTCTGCATTTATAGATGTACTGTTCACAAGAGATATGTGAGTATAATGGTGATTAAAATTATACACGTGGTTCATACATATTGTCGTGGATGGTGGACTATGGATCAGATTGTAGTAATAGTACCCATGCATGTGCAGAGCTGTGGGATTCCCATATTAGCTCAGTGAACGTACTGGTGTTCAGTTTTTGGGCCTAATGTTCGAGTCTTCTAGGAGGCATAGGGTCGAGTCTCTCAAGACTGTGACATATTTCATTTCTTTTGATGTCAAAGTTGACACGATATGGTTGTTTACTCTTCCGTTGACTGCGAAAGCATTTTCCACGAACACTTAACACGGCCTCATCCGTTAAATATATCTGTACTTTAGAGAAATAACCATCACTGAAAAACTAAAACCATTGCTGTCTTGCTTTCAACGAGATATTCTTATCTGGGTGAAATAAAACCGAGAAATTCGACGGAATTTATCTAGATTAACTCGATGCAGGACTGCGTTAGACGCCATTTTGTTAGATAGCTTGTCTCGCGTGGTTACAGCGAGCACCGGTAACTATGGGGGCGTGCCTAAGTAGCGTTTGCAGAAACGTCAAGTATCATTGAAAGAGCTCACAGACTGTGTATTAAATATATGCAACACTTACCGATATCTACATCAACTCTCATGTCCCAATGGTCATTAGGTGTCTACCCAATTGAAGTGGAAATCGATAAAAGGAAACATCAATTATTTGGCCAACTTTGTCGTTTGCCGTGTAAATATTTGTCTAAGCAATTATTCATAAACCGACTAATTAGGTACATCAATAACGATAGACAGGTACAAGGGTTTATACCAGACATTTATAACCAAAAAAAAGAAGTTGTGTGGACTTTTATCTCCAACAGTCATTTTCCAAATAAATGTCCTTGGAAAACTTTGGTTAAACGAAAGATTGACATCGTGTGTAAAAACGAGAGAATGCAGCTTGTTAATAATTTCCCTTATAATGGGATATTTTGCTCAGACGGCATGTAAAATATGGTCAGTTTCTAAAAGCAGTCCAAACATGTTAAGGAAATGCTATAAAGCCATTCAAATACTAGGCAATTGCTTTTCCTACCTCAAATTTGCGGTGTGCAAATACTGTAATCAGAGTGTACATGATATAAACATACATGTTGTTCACTACTGTAGACAGAATATTAAATGGAGGCATATGCTATGGACAAAGATTATGGATGTGTGTGGTATACACATCTACTGTCAGTTTATAAAAAGCATTCCATGCAACAAGTGTTACATCTTCTATCAGGGTTGTGTCATTATAAAACTGAGGATGATGAGGACACTATGTATTGCTATTGATATACTCTATAAGATGTTTAGTGAACATGTTTAGAAATGTTATAGCGTTATCAGTGCTACATAGAATGAAACAAAGTTGCACACCATGTCAATCAAGCACAGCGTGTAAACATCTGTTGTTTTTTTGCCGCTTGACCTACTTTATATTACCGTATATGCAAATGAGTTACTATAAAGATAATTCAAAATGGCGCCCGTTTGTTTACCATTCAAAGAGACGACTTTACTACTAACTTGTTATCAGTAACAACGTATTATTGATGATTTCTTAGAATAACCAGTCTGGTATCACTGCACTCAGGGACTTTTGTATGTTAGGGAACACCCGCACTATTCATTGTATTAACTTTTTATCAGAATTTAAACAACGCATTATTGATGATTTCTTACAGTCTCATCTCATTGTACGAATCATACCTCGATAGAATATCATGTAGGAAGCTTAGAATCATTTTTACTACGGTAACTACGGAAAAGTGCTTATGCTCTAAGAATAGAAATTGGCCACTATGGTATAACTCGTATTGAGCAATGTCAACGCCTATGCAACACCAATGATACAGAAGACGAATTTCGAATTGCCTTAGCGCAAAAGTATATCCAACGAATTTACAATTGTGTGTGTTTGTTCGGATTATACGCATTCATAAGCAACATTTTGGGCTATGTCGCCGGCGGTCAGTTTACATAACAACACATTTCTTGGGCAGGCTCGAGCGGTTAACCAGAACTTGGTGAACCAACCTCAGTAAGAACACTTTTCATTTAGCGAGACACGGTATGAGCGGGGATCGAACCAGTGAGCATCAGTTGTGATATGATGCAGTGGTATATACGTCAGTGACCTTAACAACTCGACCACTGAGGCGGTGTATGTTATCATTTACACAGTGCTGGATGATGAAGAACTGGCCTAAGCCAATCTGTAACAAAATGAAAACGACCATTTTAACTAATGTGTAGTTGGGGCCTCTTTATCAATGGATTTCAGAGCATTTTGCCGTACCATTGAAACATTTATTCAGTGATTTTATCATAAATTGGGACGAATGTATCTATACCAGATAAAGGACAGTGGTGTATTATTATATATCACTTATAAGGGAAATTCCCGTTTATTTGATATAAATCCGACTAGTATTAGCAGATTTGGGTTTATTCTTTTCAAATCACTGTTCCCTTTATCAGTGAAATTAACCTCCAGGGCCTGATAAGAACGCGCAGTTAATATGGTATGTTTCATATCGGCTGATAAAATGCATGGACAAAGCGTGCGTATACTCAGGTGAAGGCTCTATATAAATTCGGTCCCGTACAGTGCACGGACATTGCTTTCGGAACATCACACTTGACTGTTGTGGAATTGTACATGCGACAGATTTGGGTATGTAAATATATATTATATTGTTCGTAGTTGTCATTAGATTATTTTATCTGAACGTCGTCTAAAGCAACTGTCCGAGACGTTACCAGAAACATGTTGTAGTAAATCGTTATTAAAAGTGGTTCTAGTGATTTACGACGATGGATATCTACTGTTCATTACATACATAATAATTAACTAATAACTACTGTTGAATCCAGTGTTGAATATATGTCTGGGGCAGAGTGGTGATCAGCTGTTATTGAAAGGGGTGTCATGTACGCTCAAATTGCAGGAGCTGGGTAATAGGTTATCGAATGGTTCTAAGTTTGTGTATATATATATAGATATACCATATAAGGTCATGATGGGTCCGAAGTCGTTGTATATTTAGACCGTGAAGGTCACCATGTGTATTGATTCTACATAGACGTGTGTGTATCTATGTCTAAGCATTATGGTAACTATTGTCTTGTTGTTGTACCACAATGCTATAATATAAGGTGGTAAGAGCCGAGTAGATTGACGTAGCACAAGGGTTTTATATTTGTTATTGTTGTAGTCGCTTCATGCCTGAACCAGGAGCCGTGAGAGGTGTAGCTCAGGGGCGTAGATCCTGTTCGGAACAATCAACATAACAAGCTGGGGCACGAGCCGACTGGGATAGTTTGCCGGCGTGAGCTGGTGACGTCCATATACTGGAGTGTCAGCGGTTAGCGGTAGCTGTACAGCATCGAGTCCGCCGTCAGTGGACAGGGTCCTTAGGACGCAGGGAGTTAATGATCTTGTGTATTGTAAATCTTTAAAGTGTGCATTATAGCACTGTGACGGCAATACTTGCCAAGCTTTTAATGTGTGCATTATAGCACTGTGATGGCCATACGTGCCAATGTTTAAATAGGTGTATTATAGCCTAAGGTTAAAGCCGAGTGTGGAACGGCAGAGATTTAGATCTCGGAACTGTGACATAAATTAACGGCATTGCCAGCCGAAGACCGGGCTCTATACCGGAAGTGAAGCAATCATCTGTGAAGAGCCAAACTACGGGCAAACATACGTCTCTTACCATCCATTGTCTGTGTTGCAAGTGTTCTTTGATGTATATTAAAAATTGTAAATCTACTTAGTCTGTATGCATACACTTGATCCTGGTATCCGTGATCATGAGATAAGCTGGCCCTCGTGTCATTCTGTGACACAATCGTATAGATCTGTCCAGCTGTTTAAAACTAAAGTAATAGTAATATGAATAGATTTTTAAAACAAACCTTGTTGAAACTTATCTTAAAGCAGCATTACATCGTATGAAATAAAAGATATTTGAAAAATTCCAATGTTACGTATGGGTAGCAATGCTGCTACACATTCTAACATTATACTTTGTATGCTTATGTTCATTTGGTAAACAGTGTTTTTTTGCAATAAAGCAAACTCGAAACCGAAAGTAGGACTTTCCGAGTCGATCGGTCACGCACTTGTTTACAACCGGAACGCATCGTCCGCACTTGTTTACATTCGGAATGCATCGTCCCCATTTGTCCCACGTTGTCTTTTTAATAAAATTACTTTTAGGGACATTTCTACATCCCCGCGACGGGTTCGACATTAGAGGAAGATAGATAGATAGTCTTTCATGTTCAAAATATATACGTTGTTTTCTACATCCTCTGTTTGTTTATATTTCGTGTGTTGATAAACAAATTCGCGTATACGACGGTTTAAATTTATTGGAATGTTATCGTTTCTGGGCGACTATTTCGATTTTTATAAACATGCATACATTAGTATTTATATTTTACCCAAAACATCCTTTATTACGATGAAATGCTGCTTTAAGGATATCGCTATCTTCATATTGAATTTATAATCTTTTGTCGAACAGAAATTGAGAGACGGGTATCATTGTGTACGTCTTATTGCCGATAGAAGTAAATTTATACAGTGTATCCCTATAAGAGACGAAATGTTTACAAATTTGAACAATACAATTAGCAAAATGGAGTACACGAAACTATTCATATTTGTAAAACCATTGTTACTAACACGGAAATGAAATGCATGTTTCTATGCAAAGTATAACAGTTACAGAAATCCAATATTGTTTAAAATATTACACTAGTATTATCAAAGTAGTGAATGATCTCGCATGAACAATGCACAATACTATATTTGTAACCCTGTTTATAAAACAAGTAAACATTATAACTTGTTTAGCATATATCGTGACTAGGATCCACGTATGTTTAGTTATCCGGCCTATTGTATATCAAGGGAGAATAGGGAGAAGAACTATATAAGTGTTCTTTCGTTCTAATCCCTTTCAGTCTATTGCTGTTAATTTATATGTAAAATGTTAATTGTATTATGTACTTGTAAAATACTGAAATAAATAATGTTTAAACTAAAACAAGAGCGGTCGCCAGGACAGCACGCTCGACTATTCGAAACATTGCATTAATGGTGTCATGCAAGTTTATATTGTATGGTTACGGGTTCGAGTATCCGGAGAAAACCAATCTGGCGACCATCGTACCAACTCGCATACTTCCCGGTCCGAGGATCGAACCCTGGTGGCATTGGTAAGAAGTGAGCGCGCTAACCACTGCGCTAATCGGACAGTCTTTTTGTTTTAAAAATATATTCCGAATTTGGCCGAAAATCGTTCGACCTTTTCCGTATTATTCACTATATACTAGGGATGGGACCGAATAGCTAAATGGCATTTGAATATTCGAAAGTGGTATTCGAATAGTATTCAAATATCCAATGAATAGTTCACACCACCTAACTGTTCCAACCTGACCTCTGTTCACCGGTTCGAGTGTATTTTACACCTCGTGAAATTGGCCTCTATTAACATGGATGTAGTTAATGCTTCTAAAACAACACCTTGTACAAAATGTCAAGACACCTGAAGGTGGCGTAAGATATACCGAACTAGGATTAAGTCAACTATTCGGATATTCGGACCATCCCTACTCTATACACATATACTCTCGATAGGCGTCATTGATGGTTTTGCCAGACAAAATATACTGTTAGCTAGTGCTAAGGCAATTCATTCAATGTTAAACTGATAACTAAATCCAGTCTTGCTAGACATACATGACACAAGCATATTTTACTATGCTGCCTACTCTGGACATTGTGTTAATCTAATTTCATTCCGTCAGCGAAATGTTGAAAAGGACATTAACACTGTAAACTTTATATTTTCTGTGTTGTTACATGCTTTACTTGTGTATATGTTCAACATAATTATTATGCTCTCTGGAGGTAATACAATATATCTATCTATCCAGATCCCTAGGCGTCTGCGGTTTAAGGCAGTAATTCTATTAAGACTTATTAATTTCCTTGCTAATATGATTTGTTACGGAGAGACGGAGAGACATTTCTTCTTTCTCAGGGAATCGCAATCCAACTCGACGGCTAATCATCTTCCTTGTTACGGAGATACATTGCTTCTTTCTCAGCGAATCGCAATCCAACTCGATGGCTAATAATCGTCCTTGTTACGGAGAGACATTGCTTATTTCTCAGGGAATCGCAATCCAACTCGACGGCTAATAATCGTCCTTGTTACGGAGAGACATTGCTTCTTTCTCAGGGAATCGCAATCCAACTCGACAGGTAATAATCTTCCTTGTTCATTCGCTTGTCTAACCAACTCCCTGGCCGTGGAAATCCTTTAAAATATACTGTTCTGCCACCGGACAACCACGCACCCCACCAGCCAAATGTCCCGGATGTCACAACCACGTGATCGCATGACGTCAGCAAAGCCATATCATCTGCAGCGTGTGTAAACGGACTTAGAGTAACACCTTTTATATTGTCTTTACACCATTTTTTGTCATCAGTTACAACGATGAATTTTACTTTTGAAAACTCCTGCATATAAAATGTTCTAGCTCTTTCAAAGAAGTCCCTACCAGCTACGGTATATCCGTTGTCAATCAGCTTTGTACTAGTGAAGTCTCCTCGACGGACGTGTATACATACAGTTTGATATCCAGGAATGGATACTTCCGCGATGAACTGTCTCGCATTTTCCAAATGTTTATTTTTCATTTTTCTTTAGGCATATCTCATGTCCACTGGTACATGTATATCTGTTATACACTCTCGATTGGATCAACTAATTAATGTAGCAATCCACCGACTTCCAGTTAGTATAATATTATAGCATAATATCAATAATTAAATGAAAATTACTTATAAAACCTGAAACACAAAAGTAACCATATATTACTGTAGAGTTGTATGAGTGTGTCACGTAATTACTGTATGCTGTCTCCAAGTTGCAATGTACCGTGACGGATGATGTATCTGTGTATCACTGTAACTGATGTTTTTGTTGTATCTGTGTTTCAATGTAATTAATGTATGTTGTATCCGTGGTTCAATGTAACTGATATTTTGTTGTATATGTGTTTCAATGTAACTAATGTAATGTTGTATCTTTGTTTCAATGTAAATTATGTAATGTTGTATCTGTGTTTCAATGTAACTAATGTACGTTGTATATATGTTTCAATGCAACTGATGTTATGTTGTATCTCTGTTTCAATGTAACTGAGGTGTGTTGTATCTCTGTTTCAATGTAACTGCTGTGTGTTGTATCTCTGTTTCAATGCAACTGATGTTATGTTGTATCGCTGTTTCAATGCAACTGAGGTTATGTTGTATCTCTGTTTCAATGCAACTGATGTTATGTTGTATCTCTGTTTCAATGTAACTGAGGTGTGTTGTATCTCTGTTTCAATGTAACTGCTGTGTGTTGTATCTCTGTTTCAATGCAACTGATGTTATGTTGTATCGCTGTTTCAATGCAACTGAGGTTATGTTGTATCTCTGTTTCAATGCAACTGATGTTATGTTGTATCTCTGTTTCAATGTAACTGAGGTGTGTTGTATCTCTGTTTCAATGTAACTGCTGTGTGTTGTATCTCTGTTTCAATGCAACTGATGTTATGTTGTATCGCTGTTTCAATGCAACTGAGGTTATGTTGTATCTCTGTTTCAATGCAACTGATGTTATGTTGTATCTCTGTTTCAATGTAACT
>CM026387.1:85347884-85376512 GCA_014843695.1 Archivesica marissinica
CATATACCAATATTGCACGAGTTGTGAAAGTAGTAGTAGTATTAATTAATTAATAAATTAATTAATTATATGCTGAATCATATACTCTCTTACGTCTGTTTTCGAGACCGTTGGGTTTGTGTTTTAACAGTTTAATAACAGCTGCGTTAATTATATGCTGACTTAATTCTCTTGAATATTAGAATTATTTACGTAATTGAGTGCAGCATATGTTTCCCCATTACGTCAATAGCCATTGCGTATTGATTGGTTGAAACTGTTATGTGTTGCCCATTGTGTTTTATTGTACGCGCAATACCCACTATTTTAAAAAATAGGAAATCAAGTGATCTATATTTATTTTCTATCGATCTTAAAATGTTCGTGATAAGTTAAACACAAACCAGAATTTCGTAAATCTTATATCTTTATTTTCAATGTAGATTGTTTTCCATTTAAAAACATATCGACACATCGGCCAAAGTATACAGTATATGCGCGACCTAACTAATTATGGTTTTTTGCATGCATTACCACGTGCAAGGAGAGAAAACTATCCATATCGAATGCAATATTTATATAATAGTTAAGCTTTAAGAGTATACATTACAACACTGATATCGTTTGCATCATGCATATCGAATTGAAGTCAAGTCATGTAGGTAAAATGTTAAACATCAGTATGATTTAATTGATAGTACTTGCATATTTCAGCTTCCGAGCCGAGTACAAACTTCACTCTCAGTTGTTCGTCCATACCCGAGTCATGGTGCACTGGTATGTACTAATTTCACTCTGCTCAATATGTATATATATATTTTCATCGCTATTGCATTTCCTTCGATGAACGTATGTGCCCTGATTGTATATATGTTCTTATGAGGGTTTCCAACTAATGAAATGCAGTCGAAATGCACACTCGAAGTTACGGGAATGCGATTCGCAGTGTTGAGCAGCGTTCTTCATGTTACACTGTTCCAGTGATGATATATGTGTTATTATCTGAACAATCTTGCAATGGAACGTTATTGTTTTATATTTAAGTTTATTTAACGTCGTTGCCGGTTGCCCATTTGAGCGACGGACAGTTTACCTAACGACACTTTTCCTGGGTAGGCTCCAGGGTTTAATCAGTACTTGGTGCACCAACCTACGTAGGGAACTGCCAATGTTTTCATATAAAGAGACACGGTCTGAGCGGGGCTCGAATCAGTGTCCATCAGTGATGCTAGGTTACACTGATATACAAGTGAACGAACTTAACGACCACAAAGGCGGACTAATGTGGAACGTTATCTGTGTGTGTTTTGCGTTTGTTAATCGTCGCTACCGGTTGCCCATATGAGCGACGCCTCCTGAAGAGATTAGTCATGTTACATGTTTGGAGGATAGTGCAATGATACAGACAGTGGCCCATACCAGAGTCTCCTCTGGTTCTGTTACGTGTACTGTGTAAAGCACCGATACGAGACCTCGGTTTAAAGTCCCATCTGAAAGACTGTTAATTTTATTATGGTCAGACGGGGGTTCAAATCTGCGATCCATGGATTCCCAGTCCACACTGTTAACTACTGAACTACGTATCCGTCTGTTAACTTGAACGTTATCGACCGTACCGGTGTGATTTGTATGTGTCTAGGTATACAATGAAATGAAATAACCTTAATGGAACATTTCGTGGCGAATTACAGATACTAGCTTATTACACTCTTTCAGATGGGACTTTCAACCAAGGTCCCGTTTCGGTGCTGTACACCGTACACGTAAAGGAACCACAGACGACTCTGGAATGAGTCTCTGTCTGTATCATTGCACTATCCTCAAAAAATCTAAAATGAATAATCTCTTCAGGAGGCGTCGCTCATGTGGGCAACTGGTAGCGACGATCAATAAACGTAAAACACACACATATACTAGCTAATGTGGACATTATAGATGATATAAAACAGTGTGAGTAGTCTTTTAAATAGGCAACCCACTTCAGTCAGATTTGTGATAAATCATACATTTCTTTCCAGCTCTAACTCCATGGTCACTTCAATGATAATCAGTTGAGCTCTCTGGTATTACTTGTCCGCGCTATAGGCTATCTTTGTTGAATCGTTTGTATTAAACAATTGAAAAGCACCTGTATATGATTTATATTGCAAGCAAGCAGGCTAGCGATTCACTCTATATTGCAACATCGTGTGTTACTAATATTTATATTGATATACCAAGAGGCCTACATGGCAGAATGATTATGTTCGCTGACTTCAAATCATCTGCCTGTCACAACGCTGGGGTTTCTAATTATTTCACAAGATGATACTAACCAGCTAGCTTACGGAAGAGCAATGGTCGTACCTGGGTGCAGATCAGTGTCTCAAATATTGCTCGTATGGCATATATGGGCCATCCTTCACATATAATATCAGGAGCTATCGATCCGACTTTAAGAATTCAAATTAATTCAATTACACTAACTCGTGTCATAGAGCAGTCTGATAGAGCGACCAGCATAATATGTGCATATATATTATGTTTACCACATAACACGATGTCGATGTTAAGGAGTCGATACAATCGGCCACAACATAATGCAATGCTGCAAATCCCAGAAAAGATGATATACTAATAACGATATGAAACAAACAACATTGCGATGTTTATGTATTATTTGTTACCCATTTAATTTAATGCTGTCATACACAGGCTTTTATTGTCCATCTTAGGTTACTCTAACATTGAACATAGTCATACTAAATGCCAATATTTGAATGCAAATTGCTGTTGGAATAGTTGGAAATAATGAACCACCAACAAGCAAAACAACTGCTATCCGATTAGCCCAGTATGACAAATGGTGGTTGCCAAATGGTACAGGTGGATTTTCTCGTGTGCCAACCAATGACCACACATAAGCTTTCATACGCTTACGGTCATGATTTATATAAGTTGTTAAAACGTTGTAAAATAAATAAAGCTTATATTAACAAATACAACAAATACGCCGGTGACAACACGCCTACATTCATCGCCACGAGGGAGAGAGAAGAGGAAACGTGGAATTTAAATGCCTTGCTTAAGGGAATATTCGTACCGGATACAGTGGGTTCAAACTCCGGACATTTCGCACCTGAAGAGAACGCGCTATCACTGCACTGCCATGACTTCCACGATTGTTCCACACATTACGTACTGCCCCAGATATAATGGAGACAGTTGCATAATGATCAAACTACTTATTAATACGATATTAATTTAAGAATGTACAACAAAGTGACCTAATCATAGTTCGCGTATACATACATAATGTTTAAATCCAATAGTGTATATCTACAACAATACTATTCACGTCGCCAAATGTAATTACTTTGTATTCTGGGGTTGTCAACACGCTGTCACAAGCCTCTCTTCCTACCTATGTCTATTTTCCGATATTAATGCTCTAACCAGGGTCTATCCTATCGTAGACTCGCTGAAGTTGTCTAGGGGGTTTCTATACGATCCTTCAACACTGCTCTAACCAGGGTATATCCTATCGTAGACTCGCTGGAGTTGTCTAGGGGGTTTCTCTACGGCCCTTCATATACTATAACTCAACACAGTCTATCATTTTCCTTTGTATAATCTCACTTACAGCAATTTCATTTTATTTCAGATTTATAACATGTATCATATATTCGTGATATCTCCTATCTTATTATTCACCTCACTATTTCAATGTATTCATAATAGTTATATGACTATACTAATTTCCTTCCTTTATCAAACTATTCCAATAGATATATTAGCCAAAACAATCGTTTCTTAAAAGGCCTAATTATCTTCCGTTCACGTATTTAATACGACTTTAATATTTAAGAGTTAATACTTCTTTAAATATTAATGTTTCTAGCTATCATAGAAACAGTTTATATTCTAATAGTGAGTTGCATATTTCCGTAACGCCTCCATGGCTGGATAAAAATGCACTAATATTTAAATAATATTTCATTTCTTAAAATAGCAGAATTAACATCTATAACAGTCATAACGGCGCCAAACATCTATGATGTTATACAATATTATTACATGTTTATCTGTCATCAAGAAAGCGGCGATTTTCTTACATAATTGACCACCTGCACTCGGCTGTGTCAAAATATATTTTATTCCCGCGCAAACAGAGAACGGATAATTTAGGCGCGAAAATAATAGCAGACATAATACATAATAATCATAGTCTTACATGGTTAACAATGTGTCATATATATAAATAAATAAATGTATTTATATAATACATTTCTATTTATATATGACAATAATTTATTCGTGCAAATATATTGTTTGTTTTTTCTATCTGTTGCACAATGTACGATATGACATATGTATGGCGACTGCCCAAGCCCTATCACCTTGCTCAATAATTTAAGCTGGCCTGATCAATAGGTGACAATATCTTATTTGAAACAATCTGTCCACCAATATAGAATGTTCCTCAACCAGCACAGTGATTGGGGTACGAACTATTTACACCTTGATCTCAAACAATTGTTATGTATTATGTTCAAGTACTAGTACCTAATTACTCTGTGTTCCACCTTCTCGAAACGTTGTAGCCTATATGCTCTGACCGTACGTCTCGACCGTAGTCCGAACCAACTATATTCAATGTAACCTGCTAGCCAGAATATGAACTCTGGAACTGACTATAATGTATCTAATATACGTTTCCGGGAATGTATTTCTATATATGTGAGCTATAGCTCACAATCTCATCAGTCAGTGATCCTGACTAGAGTGTTCAAACGATGTAGTCATCAGCAGGTTACCAGCCATTGTTTTCGTTGATGGAACCTCTATGTAGATGGTGAACTATAGTATCTAGAACTCTATACATCTATCCGATTCTATAATTATTCCAACTATTTGAATCTATAACTCAGTCTCATCCGCCTATGGTCCTAACTACAATGTTCCATCGTCGAAGGAACCTCTATGTAGATGGGCCTGCTGGTGATATATCTTCAGCTGGGACAATATTCTATCTATACGTATGTGTGTTCAAACGTCCTCAGATCGATTATGTAGGCACTACTATGTTCCAACTATATGTCCTTAGTGTATTTCACTGTTTGATAAAAATGATCCGTATCCCATATACAGTCAAACATGTCTATAAAGGCCACCATCGGGAAAGTCAAAATTGGCCTATTTTGGCATGAGGCCTCTCAATAGAGCATTAAAATGCATTGAAAACGGGAGAGAAACATGGTGGTCTTTAGAGACAGGTTTTTCATGTGCGGCCTTTTTTCGGAGGTGGCCTTTAGCACAGGTTAGACTGTATCTGAGATGTATGCAGCTAGCAGATTATTTATTAATTTAGCCATATTTATTTGCCTATTATACATGAATATAGTTACACAATGACAATACAACATTACCAGAAGCCAATAGGTTGGGCAACAAGTTCTAACAGCATTACATTAAGCCCTTACCAATTACTTAGTGTCGCCCAATGATGATACTCTTGCGATGTACATCAGACTGCCACTACGTGCATGTTTCTACTTTATTCATCGTCGCTACCGTACGAGCGCTCACTTGGTATAGGCATAGGCATACCAACACTCTAGACCAGAACACTAGATGGGAACTGTGTATTCCTATACCACGTGAGCAAACACATTCGAATAACCTTCGGATCTTCTATTGAGTAAAGTCAATATGATATAGAATACGGGCTTTTCCCGTCAATGTATAGATTTTCAAAGATTATTTATTTTTATCAAAGATGTTGGAACACTAAATCATTATTACAAAATTGCAAACCACAAATATGTACGGTACTCGCTGCTTGGTTAAATAATGCGACCGATTGCATATAAGCCTATCGCATACGGGGTTTACCATACCGAGTCGAACATGGCTGGCATTTTAATAAACATGGGATGCAGCTACTTGTGTGATTAAAGGTACGAAAGTGCTTAAATGAAACAAATATGCCAAATGCACGTTTGTTCTACAAACTAGTATAATGTATCAGCATTTTATATATACTATATTATCTCATTCATTCTCTTGATATATTTCCACTGCGAAAATCCCATATTAATAGATAACGTCAATATGTTACTTCATGTAGCAGATACAAACTCGTATGATGGCAATGATAACGTTCCATGTGGCACGGGTTACAATACACCCATGGAACCTCCATGCCGTTGACTTATGATTACTTGCCTCTCCTCGCCGCAATGTTGAATCCCACTGGGTGTCTAATTCTTTCAATTGTGGACGCTACCCAGCTGTCTTTAGGAAGTTCGGTGGTTATAACGGCGTGCTTGTTCATGCCTGAAATAATGATTGGAGGGCCAGTCACTCTCTTCCTCTACCAATACTAGCTGGGGAATCACTGTAATACATACGCTGTTGTGGAGCTACAATCATGTTACTCCAAAAACAAATACAATACAACCAAATTAGCCATATATTGTATTAGGATTGGCAAATTAGAATGAGCTTCTTTTTTGATAAACGGTAGCAATGTGTCAATCAAGATAACAATTAGCGAGTCACATTACTATTATTTCCTTGAACTATTATTATTATCTTTCAGCATTGTCAAACATGTATTTAGTTGCATGACTATCATAACAGAACAAACTGAGATAGACACATATATATTGCAGCGCATGAGTATATGCGGCTTATTACATTTGAAATCGTGTCCAAAATCAAGTGGGTGATGGAGTTCATAGTTATCTAATATGAATCCCGGGTTTCTTTGTATTTTATTGAATTAGTTTAAGACTAATTTGAGAATAGACATGTACACCTGCCGTGCACACTACATTTCTACAATGTTTATCGCATATGCTTAGTTATTGATCTTTGTATCACATTTTATTTCAATGTCCATGTATATAACTCACTTTAATTCTTGAAATAGATTGTGGAAGCCCAGCAATAAATAACGGTAACATTGCACTTCAAATTGCTAATACAAGCACGTACGGTGCAAGTGCAGATGTATCATGTTACCCAGGCTACGATGCACCAAAGAAGTCATAAATTGTCTGGAGACTGGCACATGGGATGCAGCTACTTGTGTGATAAAAGATAGGAAAGTGTTTAAATGAAACAAATATGCCAAATGCACGTTTGTACTACAAACTAGTCTAATGTATCAGCATTTTATATATACTATATTATCTCATTCATTCTCTTGATATATTTCCACTGTGAAACTCCAATATTAATAGATAACGTCAACATTTTAATTCATGTAGCAGATACAAACTCGTATGATATCAATGTTAACGTTCCATTTGGCACGGGTTACATTACACCCACGGAGCCTTCATGCCGTTGACTTATGATTACTTGCCTCTCGTCGCCGCAATTTTGAATCCCACTGGGTGTCTAATTCTTTCAATTGTGGATGCTATCCAGCTGTCTTTAGGAAGTTCGGTGGTTATAACAGCGTGATTGTTCATGCCTGAAATAATGATTGGAGGGCCAGTCGCTCTCTTCCTCTACCAATACTAGCTGGGGAATCACTGTAATACATACGCTGTTGTGGTGCTACATGTTACTCCAAAAACAAATACAATACAAATAAATTAGCCATACAGTGTATTAGGATTGGAAAATAAGAATGAGCTTCTTTTTTGATAAACGGTAGCAATGTGTCAATCACGATAACAATTAGCGAGCCACATTACTATTGTTTCTTTGAACTATTATTATTATCTCTCAGCATTGTCAAACATGTATACAGTTGCATGGCTATCATAACAGAACAAACTGAGATAGACACATTTATATTGTAGCGCATGAGAATATACGGCTTATTACATTTGACATCGAGTCCAAGCAAGTGTGTTATGGAGTTCATAATTATCCTAATATGAATCCCGGGTTTCTTTTTATTTTATTGAATTAGTTTAAGACTAATTTGAGAATAGACATGTGCACCTGACGTGCACACTACATTTATAGAATGTTTATCGCATATGCTTAGTTGTTTATCTTTGTATCACATTATATTTCAATGTCCATGTATATAACTCACTTTAATTCTTGAAATAGATTGTGAAAGCCCAGCAATAAATAACGGTAACATTACACTTCAAGTATCCAATACAAGCACGTACGGCGCAAGTGCAGATGTATCCTGTGACCCAGACTACAATGCATCCAAAGAAGTCATAAATTGTCTGGATACTGGCACATGGGATGCAGCTACTTGTGTGATAAAAGGTAGGAAAGTGTTTAAATTAAACAAATATGCCAAATGCACGTTTTGTAATACAACTAGTCGAATATATTAGCATTTTATATATACTATAATTATTATCTCATTCATTCTCTTGATATATTTCCACTGCGAATCTCCACAATTAATAGATAACGTCAACATTTTAGTTCATGTAGCAGATAAAAACTCGTATGATATCAATGTTAACGTTCCATGTTGCACGGGTTACAATACACCCATGAACCTCCATGCCGTTGACTTAAGATAACTTGCCTCTCGTCGCCGCAATTTCGAATCCCACTGGGTGTCTAATTCTTTCAATTGTGGACGCTATCCAGCTGTCTTTAGGAAGTTCATTGGTTATAACGGCGTACTTGTTCATGCCTGAAATAATGATTGGAGGGCCAGTCGCTCTCTTCCTCTACCAATACTAGCTGGGGAATCACTGTAATACATACGCTGTTGTGATGCTACATGTTACTCCAAAAACAAATCCAATACAACCAAATTAGCCATACAGTGTATTAGGATTGGCAAATTAGAATGAGCTTCTTTTTTGATAAACGGTAGGAATGTGTCAATCACGATAACAATTAGTGAGTCACATTACTATTGTTTCTTTGAACTATTATTATTATCTTTCAGCATTGTCAAACTTGTATGCAGTTGCATTGCTATCATAAGAGAACAAACTGAGATAGACACATATATATTGTAGCGCATGAGTATATGCGGCTTGTTACATTTGAAATCGTGTCCAAAATCAAGTGGGTGATGGAGTTCATAGTTATCTAATATGAATCCCGGGTTTCTTTGTATTTTATTGAATTAGTTTAAGATTAATTTGAGAATAGACATGTACACCTGTCGTGCACACTACATTTCTACAATGTTTATCACATATGCTTAGTTGTTTGTCTTTGTATCACATTATATTTCAATGTCCATGTATATAACTCACTTTAATTCTTGAAATAGATTGTGGAAGCCCAGCAATAAATAACGGTAACATTGCACTTCAAGTTGCTAATACAAGCACGTACGGTGCAAGTGCAGATATATCATGCGACCCAGGCTAGGATACATCCAAAGAAGTCATAAATTGTCTGGAGACTGGCACATGGGATGCAGCTACTTGTGTGATAAAAGGTAGGAAAGTGTTTAAATGAAACAAATATGCCAAATGCACGTTTTGTAATACAACTAGTCGAATATATCAGCATTTTATATATATTATATTATCTCATTCATTCTCTTGATATATTTCCACTGCGAAGCTCCAATATTAATAGATAACGTCAACATGTTACTTCATGTAGCAGATAAAAACTCGTATGATGTAAATGATAACGTTCCATGTTGCACGGGTTACAATACACCCATGAAGCCTCCATGCCGTTGACTACAGATTACTTGCTTCTCGTCGCTGCAATTTCGAATTCCTCTGGGTGTCTATTTCTTTCAATTGTGGACGCTATGCATCTGTCTTTAGGAAGGTCGGTGGTTATAACGTCGTGCTTGTTCATGCCTGAAATAATGATTCGAGGGCCTGTCGCTCTTCTCCTCTACCAATAATAGCTGGAGACTCACTTCCAAAAACAAATATAATACAACCACATTAGCGTACAGTATCTGAGGACTGAGTTTATTTTTGATAAACGCTATCAATGTGTCAATCACGATAACAATTAGCGAGCCACATTACTATTGTTTGTTTGAACTATTATTATTATCGCTCAGCATTGTCAAACATGTATGCAGTTGCATTGCTATCATAATAGAACAAAATGAGATATACACATATATAATGTAGCGCATGAGTATATGCGGCTTATTACATTTGACATCGAGTCCAAGCAAGTGGGTTATGGAGTTCATAGTTATCTAATATGAATCCCGGGTTTCTTTTTATTTTATTGAATTAGTTTAAGACTAATTTGAGAATAGACATGTACACCTGACGTGTACACTACATTTCTACAATGTATTTCGCATGTGCTTAGTTGTTTATCTTTGTATCACATTATATTCCAATGTCCATGTATATAACTCACTTTAATTCTTGAAATAGATTGTGGAAGTCCAGCAATAAATAACGGTAACATTACACTTCAAGTTGCTAATACAAGCACCTACGGTGCAAGTGCAGATGTAGCATGTGACCCAGGCTACGATGCATCCAAAGAAGTCATAAATTGTCTGCAGACTGGCACATGGGATCCACCAACTTGTGTGATAAAAGGTAGGAAAGTGTTTAAATGAAACATATATGCCAAATGCACGTTTTGCACTATAAACTAGTCGAATATATCAGCATTTTATATATACTATATCATCTCATTCATTCTCTTGATATATTTCCACTTTGAAGCTCCAATATTAATAGATAACGTCAACATTTTACTTCATGTAGCAGATAAATACTCGTATGATGTCAATGCTAACGTTCCATGTGGCACGGGATACAATACACCCATGGAGCCTCCATGCCGTTGGCTTCAGATTACTTGCATCTCGTCGCCGCAATTTCGAATCCCACTGATGTGTATAATTCTTTCAATTGTGGACGCTATCCATCTGTCTTTAGGAAGTTCGGTGGTTATAACGGCATGCTTGTCCATGCCTGAAATATTGATTGGAGGGCCAGTCGCTCTCTTCCTCTACCAATACTAGCTGGAGAATCACTATAATACAAATTACAATGTTATATTTTCCATTACTAGTAAATGTATATATGAATATCATAAGTATATTTATGGCATAATTTAATAATAGATCTAGTAATAATAGGTGAAACACCAACTTGTTTAAACGACTGTAGCATTACTCTTTAAGTTTCAGTTATAATAACGTGTACTCCTATAGAAAATACACCAATATTCTTATTTCGATAAAATATTGTTTAAATGTTACCAATTACCAAAATCACCATGGCATCAAATAATATTAATAATCACTTTTATATCTCCTTACTAGCCACATGTGTCCATTTGCATTATCGGTGGAAAGAAATAATAGGATAATAATAATTATTTGCTGAACATAAATATAGCAGGACCATTATGTATGCATTGTAATTGCTATTAATTTATTGAAACAGAATGTGGTAGCCCCAACTCAATTGATAACGGCAGTATTGACCTACACGTTCCAAACTCAAGCACGTTCGGTTCTATAGCAAATGTATCTTGTGACATTGGTTACAATACAACCACAGACATCGTACAATGTCAAGCGAATGGCTTATGGGAGTCTGCTTCCTGTTCAATTAAGGGTATGTATTAATATGTGTACTTGTTTTGTTATCAGTAATTAATATGTATTTTGAACAACCAGAACTATGATATATCTATTATATTTTGGGGTTGCCTCCCTGTCTACATTGGCGACATGACAGTGGGCATTGCAATGAATTATGTACATTAAAATTCAAATGGCAGATACAAGGCCATACATGATGTAGGAATCACATCATTATACATATACAGACACATTGTTTATTGCTTCAACATGAGCTAACATGCTATAATTGTCTTACTATGATACATTACTCTTATAAATACATTGAATTATTCAAATTACAATGGTATATTTTCCATTACTATTAAATGTATATATGAATATCATAAGTATAATTATGGCATAATTTAATAATAGATCTAGTAATAATAGGTGACAAACAAGCTTGTTTAAACAACTGTAGCATTACTCTTTAGGTTTCAGTTATAATAACGTGTACTCCTATAGCAAATAACAACAATTGTCTTATTTCGATAAAATATTGTTTAAATGTTATCAATTACCAAAACCACCATGGCATCAAATAATATTAATAATCACTTTTATATCTCCTTACTAGCAACATGTGTCCATTTGAATTTACAGCGGAAAGAAATAGCAGGAACATAATATTTATTTGCTGAACATCAATATAACAGGAACATACTGATTGTATGCATTGCAATTGCTATTAATTTATTGAAACAGAATGTGGTAGCCCCGACACAATTGATAACGGCATTATTGACCTACACGTTCCAAACTCAAGTATGTTCGGTTCTATAGCAAATGTATTTTGTGACATTGGTTACAATACAACCACAAACATCGTACACTGCCAAGAGAATGGCGTATGGGAGTCTGCTTCCTGTTCAATTAAGGGTAGGTATTAAAGTGTCCTTGTTTTCTTGTCTAGAATTAATATGTATTTTGATCAAATAGAACTATGATATATCTATAATATTTTGGGATTGCGTCACTGTCTACATGGGCGACATGAATGTGGGCAATGCAATGAATTATGTACATACGGCATCATTTATGTATGTAACATTCACATGACAGATGCAAGGCCATAGGTGCTGCAGGAATCACATCAATCTACATATACAGACACATTGTTTATTGCTTCAACATGAGATAACATGCTATATTTGTCTTATTAGGTCACAATACTCTTATAAATACTTTGAATTGTTCAAATTACAATGTTATATTTTCCATTACTAGTAAATGTATATATGAATATCATAAGTATATTTATGGCATAATTTAATAATAGATCTAGTAATAATAGGTGAAACACGAGATTGTTTAAACAACTGTAGCATTACTCTTTAGGTTTCAGTTATAATAACGTGTACTCCTATAGCAAATAACAACAATTATCTTATTTCGATAAAATATTGTTTAAATGTTACCAATTACCAAAACCACCATTGCATCAAATAATATTAATAATCACTTTTATATCTCCTTACTAGCAACATGTGTCCATTTGAATTTAAGGCGGAAGGAAATAGTAGGATCATAATAATTATTTGCTGAACATCAATATAACAGGAACATACTGAGTGTATGCATTGCAATTGCTATTAATTTATTGAAACAGAATGTGGTAGCCCCAACACAATTGATAACGGCATTATTGACCTACACGTTCCAAACTCAAGTATGTTCGGTTCTATAGCAAATGTATTTTGTGACATTAGTTACAATACAACCACAAACATCGTACACTGCCAAGAGAATGGCGTATGGGAGTCTGCTTCCTGTTCAATTAAGTGTAGGTATTAAAGTGTACTTGTTTTCTTGTCTAGAATTAATATGTATTTTGAACAAATATAACTATGATATATCTATAATATTTTGGGATTGCTTCCCTGTCTACATGGGCGACATGAATGTGGGCAATGCAATGAATTATGTACATACGGCATCATTTATTTATGTAACATTCACATGACAGATGCACGGCCATACGTGCTGCAGGAATCACATCAATCTACATATACCGTCTCCGTGGCCCAGTGGTTAAGGCGTCCGCCTACGGAGCGGGAGGTCGAAGGTTCGAATCTCGTCAGGGGTTCGTTCTGATATGGCCGGTTGGTGAGCCGTCAGCTAGTTAAATAATGGTTACCGATTGCCTACCAGCCTGGCGCCTGGCGCCTGGCATACAAGCATAGGATTCGTGAAGTACTGATGTTCATAAAAAGAGGTATCTCATAAGTCGGAAATGACTGGCCCTTTAAATAGGGGTGACACTATAATAAACAAACACTTTACTTTACTTTTATACAGACACTTTGTTTATTGCTTCAACATGAGATAACATGACATAATTGTCTTACTATGTCACAATACTCTTATAAATACTTTGAATTGTTCAAATTACAATGTTGTATTTTCCATTACTAGTAAATGTATATATAAATATCATAAGTATATATATGGCATATTTTAATTATAGATCTAGTAATATTTGGTGAAACACCAGCTTGTTTAAACAACTGAAGCATTACTCTTTAAGTTTCAGCTATAATAAAGTGTACTCCTATAGCAAATAACAACAAGTGTCTTATTTCGATAAAATATTGTTTAAATGTTACCAATTACCAAAACCACCATGGCATCAAATAATATTAATAATCACTTTTATATCTCCTTACTAGCCACATGTGTCCATTTGCATTTACGGCGGAAAGAAATAGTAGGAACATAATAATTATTTGCTGAACATCAATATAACAGGAACATAATGTGCATTGCAATTGCTATTAATTTATTGAATCAGAATGTGGTAGCCCCAACTCAATTGATAGCGGCAGTATTGACCTACACGTTCGAAACTCAAGTACGTTCGGTTCTATAGCAAATGTATCTTATGACATTGGTTACAATACAACCACAAACATCGTACACTGCCAAGCGAATGGCTTATGGGAGTCTGCTTCCTGTTCAATTAAGGGTAGGTTCTAAGGTATACTTGTTTTCTTGTCAAGAATTAATATGTATTTTGAACAACCAGAACTATGATATATCTATTATATTTTAGGATTGCGTCCCTGTCTACATGGGCGGTATGATAGTGAGCAATGTAATGAATTATGTACATACGGCATCATTTATTTATGTAACATTCACATGACAGATACAAGGCCATACGTGTTGCAGGAATCACATCATTCTACATATACGACACATTGTTTATTGCTTCAACATGAGATAGCATACTATAATTGTCTTACTATGATACATTACTCTTATAAATACTCTGAATTGTCCAAATTACAATGTTATATTTTTCATTATTAGTAAATGTATATATGAATATCATAAGTATAATTATGGCATAATTTAATTATGGATCTATTAATAATAGCTGACACCCAGCTTATTTAAACAACTGTAGCATTACCCTTTAAGTTTAAGTTATAACAACTTGCACTCCTATAACAAATAACAAATATTTTCTTATTTTGATAAAATGTTGTTTAAATGTCACCAATTACCAAAAACCTGGCATCGCTTAATATTTCGAATCACTTTTATATCTCATTACTATCCACACTTGTCCATTTGCATTATCAGCTGAAAGAATTAACAGGATCGTAATAGTTATTTGCTGAACATAAATAGATTAGGAACATACTGTATGCATTGCAATTACAAATTTAGTTTAGCTCGATTGCGAAACAAGTTATTTCAACTTATATAAATCACTTTCGAGACCTCATTCCTGATGGAATCCATCGCCACAAGGGAGAGAGAAGAGACAACGTGGAATTTAAATGCCTTGCCTAAGGGCACAATCGTAATGGCTCCAGTGGGGTTCGAACTCCGGACCTTTCGCACCTGAAGCGAACGCGCATCCACTGCGCTATCACGACGATGGTGAATATGGAGAGTTCAGGGGGAAACCGATGACTCACAAACAAGCCACAGCACGACATATCAGGTAGAATCAAAGCAGACCTCAACAAACTTCTGACTGCTGCGAAGAACGATTTGTGAAGCATCTAGAAGGTGAACCACACTCGTTGTTCAGCGTATTTGACTTCCATATATGGCCGAACAAGGACAGCGACAAGGATGAGTTCGGGGCGTTTGGTGATGACAACATTGAAAAACTGTTCACAATGTATGCGCCGTTGCTGACTGATGCTGAAAAAGAGGAGGGGCCAGACGAGTGGCTGGACTTGAAAATGTATATTTCCAGAAACGAAAAGAGATCAGTTGTTGATGCCTATGACAATATTTTGGCGAACCAGGACGTGGAACATCTGAAAAACATACTCCCTATGGTACAGATACTGTTGACAATTTCTCCAACGACCGCAGAGTGCGAACGGGGCTTCAGTAAGATGAACCAGATCAAAACGGACACCAGAACGTCACTCAAGCAGAGCACTGTCTCCAGTCTGATGCGTATCAACCTCGATGGAATAGCTCTCAAGGACTACAACCCAACTAAAAGTATTGTGAACTGGTTGAATGCTTGGATGGGAAGCAGGCACACAAGAGGGCATGTGTGTCCAGATCCGAGGAAACGGACAATTCATAGTGATAATACTAGCCCAGATAATGAGCCAGCGGTAGCGGGAACAAGTGTTGACTGAATTGAAAATCCCACTAGGTTCGAGTCTGCACAACGGTTAGCTCTCTATCTGTGACTGAAGCTTACTGAATGTATTATCAGTTATCGTAACCCCGTGGCTAAGCTCAGACATGATGTAGCTAATTGATATGATTGAGAGTTGGAGGCTCAGTTTGAGATATGTGCAAGGCTGTACACCAATGTTGTAACCAACACGGTTACCTGAATGTGTCGTGTAATAATAATTGTATGATGCGTGCATTACTACTTGTATCCTCAACAGGCGAGTTGATTACAAGTCTTAATTTTATTTCTGAATAACAATGTGTATAAACCACACGAATATAAACCATGCTAGTTTGTGTACCTTGATCAAAATTATAAATACATGTAGTGACATAATTGCACTTATTAATAAATTAAAGGGCAATGCTGACGATTTTTAAATTTTCCTAAAATACATGGGACGAGTGGTGGTCCAATCTGGACGAGTTGAACTGTGGCATCACTCGCCCAGTAGGATGAGTAAGAAATTAAAAATGTGTCGAGGCCTGATGGATGAGTGGGAATCACGTTTACGTCGCAACCGAAGATATTTTTAAAAAAATTCGATTGATTTAAAGCCGTTGATTAGTCGGAAGCATATAATATCTTACTTCAAGAATAGCATCAGCTGAAAATACGTCATCTCTAGTTTATTTCGGTTCAAAATACATGGGGCCAAATCGCAGGACAGTATCATGGAAGGCCATCGTAAAACACCGCCTACCCGGCTTAGATATTATGTTTCACTGCGATTAATAACAATGGCAATTAACACCAAGCTAATTAAAATGTGTTTTTAATGCCTTAAATTACACAAAAACGTGCTTATATCACATTTATTATAAAGATAAATAATTATAAAATGCCATTATACAATAATCTGAAAAATGTTAAAATACCATTTTGTTGACTTATAATGTAAGTATCTGCCTTACGATAATCCCGACTTACGACTTTTGATATGGCGAGTCACATATGTGCGAGCGCTAATTTAGCGAAATGGAATGCACGGAAGCAATCCATAATATGAAATTACATAAAAGTCCTGGATTGGATGGAATAACGTGTGAATTTTACAAACGGTTCTGACATATCATAGGGTCACTGGTGACAGAAGCACCAACCGAATGGTATATAAATATTAATATTCAAATTCTCATAAGCTAGCTTTATTGTCTCTATTTATGAAAATCATGATCTAACAAACATTGCTTAGTGTTGATTATTATTTATTTTTAAACTTTATTTATTTTCCAAGGATTGCGAATTAAGTTTTAACAACTTATATTAATCACTCTCGTTGGCTCGGATGGAAGCTTATATGTGGTAATTCATGTGTGAGGAAACCGGAGTACCCGGAGAAAACCTGTCAGATCTTGCGACGATCGTACTATCTCACATACTTCCCGTACACTTACTGTTGATTATGCAATTGGGGCAAGAGTAATATTTTATCTTCCATAGTTTTTACAAGAAACTTCTTGACTTATGGACTACCTTGAATAATGAAACTAAAATAAAAATGTAACATGTTTGAGAAAATAAATAATATGGGGATACATGTTCATAACATATAAAGAAAAGAGTCTGCTATTCACACATTGGATTAAGTCAAACATTTATTTTTATAAATTATTTCATAGACATGAATGGAGAAATAAAAGAGACAGTGATAGGGCATAGCTTAAAAAAGACTAAATTGGGTAGCTGAATTATCCCAGCTGCTTAATGCAATACCTAGGACATGTACAGCAATACCTATCATAAACTTCTCGCGTATCTTATTCAAAAACCTGAATTATATATAAACATTAATATAAATGTCTTCATAAAAGGAATAATAAAGATATGTATCAATACCTGATGTATAAAAAGTGCATCAAACCATAGATACATAGCTACTCGTGCACCGCTTTAAAGAGGAACTCCCAGGGAACCATTCTACAGAATGATACATACACTATAATATAATAGAATTAAAGAATATAAATATAAACTAGTTAATAAGATAATCCAATCAAGAGAGATAAGATATAAAAGGAAGATGTCTGTCTCACCTAATTGTCATATTTACAATACAATTGCAACATATAATCATGTATTTACTGAATGTCCAACTACATGCAACATCTGGGATGAAGTACATATGAATTTTAAGACCTGTGCAATAAAAACCAATTTAAGACGTTTGAAATATATAGTAATTGGCTATGACATTTATTAGCCGAAATATTATTGTATGAACTTATATACAATATACAAGTCTTATTGTGTAAGTGAATAGTAGAGAGGGAATTTGATATAATTATATCAATTATTCAAATTTGAACTAAAAATAATGTGCGAATATCTATTGCATCAAAATATATCTATATCAATTTATAAATCAAGCATACAGCTATTTAGATAATTAATATTGTCGTTTTGCTATAATAGTACGTTATATATCGCATATACATTCTTATTAAATACATGTATTACTAATTGCATGTATGTACTACATGTGAACAAGCTCATGCATCAACCTGCAACTGATGTTGAAATGTATTGTTATTGTTTTTCAATCACATGTGCATTCGTAGTTATTATTACAAGTTATGTAATGCATATTTTGTTGAAAAGTGCTTAGCAGGATACACTTTGTGTATAAAACATAAACGAAGCCATTGCTTGAAATTACGAAACGTATTAGTTTCGTGTGTTGGGTGCGCCACCTTTTCGTTTACGTTCCTGTTACGGAAAACAAGGAATCTATCACTATTTCCATTCTTAGGAACAGTTACCTATGTTATGTTTTGCGGATTATCCGTATACAATTATATCAATTAAGATGCATGTAATAGATGTCCTTCTTATCAGCTTTTGCATCCATGTCAAACCAATGGAAATCAGCTTGAGTTTTGTTATATTTACAGCCCAGTTATCTTCAAGTGAGACACTACTGAATGTAACAGCATGTGACGGTTTTGACAGTGTTAATATACCTTGTTATGGAGATGAGATTATCGCATTCGAGTCCCTTAGGTATTTCTACGATATTCGTTGCGCATCTGTTTGTTGCACCTATATTGCCACAGATGCAACAGTAGCTGGTTCTACTGTGGAAACAGAGATAATCCGTAGGACATGCTCGGGACGGTCGTCATGTAATGTCGACCTTTCAATTCCCCAAGACTTCGGTTCAGGACTACAATCCAATTCGTACACCATTCTACAATACTACTGTATACCAAGTATGTATACTACTAATTATGTGTCCAGTATACTGTTGATATGCATGCAGTTATTCAGAATATGGCATATTGTTATAATAATGTATTGTCTTTTGAAGTTTGCGATATACTAGTTTTAGTTTATACAAATTCATTTTAGCTCGATTGTGAAACAAGTTCTTACAACTTATATGTATCACTCTCGAGACCTCATTCCTGATGGAATCAATCGCCATGAGGGAGAGAGAAGAGGCAACGTGGAATTTAAATGCCTTGCCTAAGGGCACACTCGTAACGGCTTCAGCGGGGCTCGAACTCCGCTACCGCTATCGAACTCCGATATACTAGTTGTATGTTAATGTACATTCAGGTATTCAGCATATGGCATATTATTATAATAATATACTATCTATTGAAGTTTGCGAATGGAAGTCAACATACATGGTGTAATATTGTCATAATGCATTATCCTTAGAAGTCTACGTTGCAGAATACGCATGGATGCAACGTTTATATGTATGGGGTTTACTTACCATGCTTAAACCTGTATGCATTCAGGTAACTATCTTATACCAACATATTCGGTCAACATATCAAGGTATAGATAATAATAATGTTGGACTACAACAAGACGCTGAGCACTAGTACATAACTTGACACGTGTGACATACTGATGGTGTCATCATCATCATCTCTGTTGATATTGTCTCACTATGTCAAGAATATTTTCGGAATTTAATTGATTCAATTTATTTGTAAAGTGAGTAGTGTATTTCCAAGAAAGTGTAAGCACTTAACGTAATGAGCTGTTTAACTACTATTCCTGATTAAGCGCCTCCCAATCATGCTTGAGTGTTGGGATTGTTACGTAAATAGTATCGTTTTAAGTACTAAAGGAAGACAAATACTCATAATGTGCACGGACTAGCAAATATTCATACGATTTGAAGCTCATATTATAAGAAGAACATGACTGTATAGCACACGCTGAGTATGTCATACATGGGTGATTATAAGGCGGCGGCCATGTTCGCCTAACATGGGGGATATGTCCGGGTGGGGGTGTCCCACCCGTATCGCAACATCTACAGCTGGGCGCGAACTCCGGCCCTCTCGCATCTAAAGAAAACGCTCCACCACTGTGCTATCACGACTTGAACAATATTGATTCAGGTTTGTATTTTTCCGTGATACAACCCCCACACATGTATTTGTAATCAGTTTTATTTAGTGAAGGCGGGCAAAGACAACCAGCATGTGTACAACTTCGTAGCATTACCAAAGTAATAGATCAATAAGCAACAGACTAGATAAAGTTTTGCATATAAATTTATTGTTAAGGCTTGGCAATGTTTGGTCACGGCTTACACTATTTGGGCTGCCGACAACATACAAAGGGCTAGCCCTAACAACACACAATTCAAATCAATATCAAACCACAAATTAAAAAATAAATCATTCACAATGAAGAGTTTGAGCCCAACCCTGGGTAACAGAAATTGGGCTGAACGTTAATTATTTTACGAAATATTGATTTCGCTGTCCGCCAAATGGGCCCAGCATCCGCAGTCCGGGTACACCATGGACAAGTGCATGCATGGACCACCGCCATCTAAGGATGGATTCAGTGAAATCGAGCAGTGCAACAAAAAAACCAAACATTGCACATAGCAGTGTGTTACCAAAACATCACTGGATTGACTTAGCAGTGTGTTACCAACACATCACTGGATTAGCATAGCAGTGTGTTACCAAAATATCGCTGGATTAACTTAGCATGTGTTACCACAATATTGCTGGATTAACTTAGCCTGTTACCGAAACATCACTGGATTAACCTAGCAATGTGTTACCAAAACATCACTGGATTAACATAGCAGTGCGTTACCAAAACATCACTGGATTAACATAGCAGTGCGTTACCAAAACATCACTGGATTAACATAGCAGTGCGTTACCAAAACATCACTGGATTAACATAGCAGTGCGTTACCAAAACATCACTGGATTAACATAGCAGTGCGTTACCAAAACATCACTGGATTAACATAGCAGTGCGTTACCAAAACATCACTGGATTAACATAGCAGTGCGTTACCAAAACATCACTGGATTAACATAGCAGTGCGTTACCAAAACATCACTGGATTAACATAGCAGTGCGTTACCAAAACATCACTGGATTAACATAGCAGTGCGTTACCAAAACATCACTGGATTAACATAGCAGTGCGTTACCAAAGTATAACTGGATTAACATAGCCGCATGTTACCAAATCATCACTGGAGTAACATAGCAGCGTGATACCAAAACACTAGATTAACATAGCAGCGTGTTACCAACACACTAGATTAACATAGCAGCGTGTTACCAACACACTAGATTAACATAGCAGCGTGCTACCAACACACTAGATTAACATAGCAGCGTGTTACCAACACACTAGATTAACATAGCAGCGTGTTACCAAAACACTAGATTAACATAGCAGCGTGTTACCAACACACTAGATTAACATAGCAGCGTGTTACCAACACACTAGATTAACATAGCAGCGTGTTACCAAAACACTAGATTAACATAGCAGCGTGTTACCAAAACACTAGATTAACATAGCAGCGTGTTACCAAAACCTCACTGAATTAACTTATCCTGTTAACAAAACATCACTGGATTAACCTAGCAGTGTGTTACCAAAACAACACTGGATTAACATAGCAGTGTGCTACCAAAACATCACTGGATTAACCTAGCAGTGTGTTACCAAAACAACACTGGATTAACATAGCAGTGTGTTACCAAAGCCTCACTGGATTAACATAGCAGTGTGCTACCATAACATCACTGGATTAACATAGCAGTGCGTTACCAAAGTATAACTGGATTAACATAGCAGCGTGTTACCAAAATCTCACTGGAGTAACATAGCCGCGTGTTACCAAAGCCTCACTGAATTAACTTAGCCTGTTACCAAAACCTCACTGAATTAACTTAGCCTGTTAACAAAGCATCACTTGATTAACTTAGCCGTGTGTTACCAAAACGTCACTGGATTAACTTAGCCGTGTGTTACCAAATCTTCACTGGATTAACTTAGCCGTGTGTTACCAAAACGTCTCTGGATTAACTTAGCCGTGTGTTACCAAAACGTCACTGGATTAACTTAGCCGTGTGTTACCATAACGTCACTGTCTTGAGATTGCGAGTATTCTAGATCATGGGTAATAAAGAGAAAACAAATATTTTCTACCAGGCTAACTGTTCATACCGACACACTCTAAACAGGACAATATAGCAATACTCAAGAGTGTACGCTAGCATCATAGCATAAATGACGTATATACTTAAAAACCCAACATGCTGGTTGCCTGTACACAACTTAGCTCAATGGCCTGCTTTACAAATTCGTATAGATTCTAACTGTGCCGATACATTATTCAACAAAATATCATTCCCAAGGATTGTTAAGTGAACGCCATCTGTCTTAAACAATTTATCACCAAGTGTACGCAGATCATCATGCTTGACATAGAAACCGCCTGACTGACAAACTGTTGTCGCATCATAAGTATTAAGATGTTGACGAGCACTGTTCATTGCGGTGACATCATCAGAATATCGCTACACTTTACGGGGCAACATTTCGGACCAGATAATAGATGCGTCCGGACATTGTTTACATATGCTATGCACAATACTATCCACACCATATCTAAGAACATGCAAGAGCGATTTGCCGATATCGTTACCTCCACAGTGTATTAATGTAAAGTTAGGCTTATCGCCCACTTTAAGTAACGTTCTAAGTTTCCATCGAAAGTTCAATAGAGTAATCCCACTGTACCCTTGCCACCATAGCTTCAAGTTCTTTGTTTCTAAACCCAAATTTGTACCACTAATGCTGCCACGAGCTGCCATAAATGCGTGGCGAATGATTGAAGATCCCAAGCACCACATTAAACTGGAATCTGCATCTAAAAGCACTTTGTGTTGGTTAGTATATGATCAAATACCCACATCGTAATACAGCAACTAAAACAGCATAGGCATGAAAACTAGGTAGGGCGAATGTATGATTTATAGGCATCTGAACTCCACCTGCCAACTAATTTAATTTGTTCTGGTGACCATCCCATGTTAGCAGCTGCTGAAGCTGCGCATATTCTAAAGGAGTGCGACCAGTATCACCGATACTCATACCCTAGGAGGACTAAAGCCTTTTTCATAACTGCAGTAAATTGATACCTCAAATGGGAGCCATTAAATGACAAAATAGAGGTCCTTTACGGGAAGGTCGAACTTCAAGGAATTGTTTCAAATTTTTAACAGGGCAAATAGTATCACCCTTTTGTGCAATTTTTATTGCAACTCCCTTAACACTCCTGGTCAGTTTTTGAATTACTTATTTTGACCGTTATAAATGTCTCAGAATCCTAAAAACTAACATCATCAATGGACAAAACATTATCGACTGAACGGCAACTTGTAACAGCCAATTCACCAACCCTACGGAAACCGTAGAAGACTAGTGTATAAACAGCTTTAAAAGACAAGTTTCGTACATGTTGGAAGATACAGCTGACCACTTTGCAACCAATTCCAAAAGAACAGATGGAGTAATGGTCAAACGAGTATCTGCGTGTGCATGCCCAGACCGGCGATAACCCTTCATTACATTATTGATTAGGACATGTTTTGTGTTGTCGGTCTTACTAAATGTCTTACACTGAAAGCTAACAGCATTTAGATATGACCGTGCTGTAGCGTAAGCTAAATCTTTCTCCGCGTGTGCATGCCCAGACCGGCGATAACCCTTCATTACATTATTGATTAGGAAATGTTTTGTGTTGTCGGTCTACCTAAATGTCTTACACTGAAAGCTAACAGCATTTAGATATGACCGTGCTGTAGCGTAAGCTAAATCTTTCAATGACAAATATGCAATAAATTGCACAATATGAGAAACATGCGGTGGCCAATCCGTACTTAAAGCCAATTCCAGGCGAAATGCCCTAAATCTATCTAAACCTACTCTGTATGCGTTGGTTGTATTAGTAGCCAGTGATGCTTTCAAAGGTATTGATGCCTCGCGTTCCAAAGAATGGATTGTAATTCCTGAGGAACCACCTCTGGCAATTCTGCTGCTTCTGGAGCTAGTGTTCTGAAGCGATGCCACTGTTTACTGGAAATTGAATCAGCAATACAATTTTGATCGGAATAAATGTGCACTGCTTTAAATACAATATTATGCCGCATTGCAAGCAAAACGAAATGTCGAACCAATATTATGGTACGATTGGACCTACATGTCTGTTTATTCAGTATTGTGACCAAAGCTTCATTGTCGATATTTAAAATAATTATCTTATTCCTGAATTGACAACCCCATAACATGACAGCCATAAGAACTGGAATAATTTCTAAAAATGGTATATTGTTATATCCTTCAACAACACCGTTGCCTCCCAATTGTGCGGCCAACCTAAATAACACCACCTGCCTGACAAATAACAGCCACAACCAAACGCTGCTGATCCAGCGCTGTCTGTAAACAGCAAAAGTGTATCTGAATTATACCATAACTGCCCAGGAATGCTAGACACGCCATTAAACTCATCCAAAAACAACAACCACAATAGCATATCCTCTTTTAAAGACAACCAAACTCTGACCCTGTGATGTGGCTGTTTTAAGCCAACCATCTTATCATAAAACCTACGTAATAAGGCCCTACCCGATCTAATTGCCTTAAAGAAAAAACACAACATGCCAACCAAAGACTCTGTTCATGTAAAGTGATTGTCTTTCTTAAAATATATTGTGACAATGTGTCCTTAAGCAAGTCTACTTTATGCATTGGGATACGAATTTGCAAATTTCACGAGTCTAGTTCGAGACCTAAAAATATCATAACTGTGGTGGGACCAACCGACTTGTCTTCTGACAGAGGTATATTGAGCTCGTGGCAGACTTCCTCAAAACAATTAATCAATACAAGACAGTGATTATTGCCCTGGTCCCCCGCAATAATGAAATTATCCAGAAAATGGCCAGCGTATTCAAAGCAATTATATGCCCGACTAACCAATGCATAAAAGTTGAAAACTGTTCAAACAATTGGCAATATGCACTACAGCCCATGGGGAGGCACTTGTCTATGTAAATATGTTTATCTATCTCCATACCTAGCAATTGAAAATATCCTGGATAGACATGTAATAAACGAAATGCTTAGCACCATATCTGCTACTTTATCAAATGATGTACATGTATACTGAACAGAAGTGAACATTTTGTCTATGCCTTCATTTACACTGCACCCAGCCGGATGAGACAAGTGCGTTATAAGGCGCCATCCTCCGTCAGACTTGGGGACAACCCCTATGGGAGATATTTTAAGTTAGAAGTAAGCGAAGACGTAAAAGGGCCACAAATCCTACCTAATTCCACTTTTTTTAAAATTTTATTTATGACAATTCCTGGATATTCAAATGCAGACTTCAAATTTTAGGATTTCAATGCTCGTCTAGAGCCGGAATATTTCAATTTAAAACCATTTGTAAAACCCTCTAGCAATTCCGTTGCAATGTTTTTAAAAGGATAATAATCCAAATAATCCCCAAGAACCGACACATGTAATACTGGTACCTGATAGAACTTGGACGTGTAGCTGGTTACCATATATCTAGTCATGTAATATTGGTACCATATAGAACTTGGACGAGTACCAGCTTACCAGATATCTAGTCATGTAATACTGGTACCTGATATAACTTGGACGAGTACCAGATTACCAGATATCTAGTCATGTAATACTGGTACCTGATAGAACTTGGACGAGTAGCATGTTCCCCATATCTAGTCTGATAATAATGGTACCTGTCATATCTTGGACGAGTAACAGGTTCCCCATATCTAGTCTGGTAATACTGGTACCATATAGAGCTTGGTCGAGTAACAGGTTTCCCGATAACTAGTCATGTAATACTGGTACCTGATATAACTTGGACGAGTAGCATGTTACCAGATACCTAGTCATGTAATACTGGTACCATATAGAACTTGGACAAGTAGCAGGTTACCAGATATCTAGTCATGTAATACTGGTACAATATAGAACTTGGACAAGTACCAGGCTCCCCGATATCTAGTCATGAAAACAAGGCGCCATAATAATAAAGTGATTTAATTATTTCCCGATCCGATCTTATCCGACTATAATAATGTGTTCGCTACTTTCCTGGTGGAATAGTAATTGAATGAGTTTAGTCAACAATTAAATCATGTGTAGTTCGAGCAGTACCTTATGGAGGCTTAGACTTAATCGTATGTTCTCAGTGTCGTTCATATCATTAATATTCACTGTATTTAACAAGACTATATTAAATATTGTTGACATATTGAATGAATACATGTCAATGATGTTGCTTAGCGGATAGGACCAGTAATCTCTTCTTAAACAAAATATATTCATTCTGTGATAACGTCCATTCTTAAGGTGGGAGAACACGTGCAGCCAGTCCAAGGTTCATACCCTTGTGTCCGAGCTATATCATCTTGGCTAACACAATATACCAAAATATTAACAAATCTTAACTGGGTTTGAGCTCCAGGCTAGCTGCACAATGCATGTTACATGGTAGTAGAGGACTACACAGTCACGAAACAACCTGCCATTGTGATCAATGTGTTAGCCACGAGAATAATTGTAAGAAACGATGACAACCAGACATTGTGAGCACTATATATTGGCCGTGAGAGAACGTGTTATCTTGCTATACCAGTTTCCTGTCGTGTACCTCCTCTATGCGTATATAAATCATGCCCAGTCCATTGATGTTGTCTCATTTGAGGGGAGGGGACTCAGTAACTTCATTGATACCCATTTGTAAACAAAGCTTTCGCCAACAGACTCTAAACAACGAGACACAGTTTTCGAAATGACTATGTACAACACTCAGGTACGACACAATCTTGAGTAATGCAGTACAATATGGAGCCAACACCATACAAACCAGATTCACCAGATATAAATGGTGCAATGCACACACATATATTGAAACACCAACAACGTGACTAATGTGCTACACTATATTCACTAGGACCCTGTTAGAAACAAGGAGAGATAAGGTCCACTTATCACTGTTTTACAAGATCATAAATGACCTGGCCGATATTCCATCAGCGACCTATATGAAACCAAACAGTTCCAGTGCAATAGCAGCGAAAGACAGTATCTACATCCACCTATTACTATATCCTGTGTGCTCCCACATGTATGACCACATATACGATTTCATCCGAGGCAATGAGAGTAATTAATATAAGTTGTTAAAACTTGCTTCGCAATCATTGTAAAATAAATAAAGTAAAAAAACAAACAAACAAAACATATATTACTACATAGCCCACTCTGCAACACACATTTACACCGAGGCACCCTCTGTGGAATTCTTTTTTTTTCATTTTGAGGCCCCGAGCGGGTTATCCCTTTTATTTCCAGTTATAGACATATAATGTACAACATACATATAAGTGATATGGCTATATATAATGACATGAATAGTTATACATTCACATATTTGATGCAAGGTCATTTCTTTTACAGTATTATTATGATAACTTGTTTATATTATGCATATTCGCATTATATGTTTATAATAAGTATTGTTTTGTTTTGGAGAGTGATGTAGAAATGGGGAAAAGAGAGAACTAAAATGTGCGGGGGGTGATTGTTTCCATCTGAAGGATTCATTTGTAACAGTTGTCTTAGAAAACAATATGTTCAAATAAATCTAGACCAATTTATGTTGTGTTTTTCTAATTTATCATTCATTAGTGCGATTTCCCTTTCTAAAGTTATTCTTAAGCTTAAATTTTCATTCGTATAATATAAAATTTGTTTAGAATTATTATGAAATTTGTTACAATGGTGTCATTTCCTTTTCTATCTATTTACCAAAACAGATATCTTTAAAATTGAACTCGACACACAATCCTTTTGATTTTAAAATATCACTAAGTCGTTTCCAATAATGTTGTATAATTATGTGGGCCCATAAAATATGCTCACTACTTTCAACATGCATAATACATTACAAATTGGTATTGAACACATCTTAGCGTTGTATCTATAGTTGCCGTGAGTGGAACCCAATAGATATATTTCCATGTGAGATTTTGCTCATGAAGGAGTATTGACCATTAATTTGTCTTCAGATTTTCATGTTTCCCTATTTATATAATCCATTTGCATTTTATATAGTAATTGGTGTTAGTTCCTAGAGT
>CM026387.1:85377512-85422187 GCA_014843695.1 Archivesica marissinica
ACACACTGCCTACACCCCACACACTGAAATCCACCCCACCACACACACTGCCTACACCCCACATACACTGCCTACACCCACACACACTGCCTACACCCACACACACTGCCTACACCCCACACACACATGCAGACACATTGCCCCCCCCCCCCACGTTGCCCTCCCACTTTGCCCCCACACATGAGGCATCAAGAGTGATAAATATAATGTAAAAACTTGTTTCACAATTGAGCTAAAATAAATTTGTTTGGATGAAAATAAAATAAAAAAGTCCTTAACATATTTTCATTCTCAAGACTCTCTATGTTTATTCACCAGGAACATTTTTTAAAGATTAATAGAATCCAGAATTCAGTGTGATGCAAGAATGTAACTGAGGAGTGACTTGTTATTGGTAGCATAGGTTAATCTTTACTAGTGCCTGTTCTGTCTGCACATTGTATTCTACTGGGTTTCCTCAGTTTATTGCTCGAGTCTTTGTTCTGTTAATGATTTATTGTGTTTCTTTTAGAAGTGGACTGCTGTTTTGGGATAAGAATATCTTAATGCACTATGAACGTGACTTTTTCCAACTTGTGTGTTTTGTTATCTTGGCAAAAAATCAATTTTATTGATAGACTTGCTTGACACATATTTTAATTTTTATGTTTTACACAGAGTTGATCGTGTTATATTACCATAAGTCATGTATTCATGTTTTATATTCATAGTTTAGATGAATAAAATTGCATTTCAGATGATTGAGAGACATTGCTCATTTTTTCTATTACCTCCTTCCTCTTGGGAAATAAAGTCTGATTTATCCAGAAATGTGTATCGGTCATTTTAGTTGGAATCCTTTGTTTTTACTGTTGTTCCCTAACCAAATGTTATGGTATGATTAACATAATAAAAATAATATATTGGTAAGAAAAAGCGGCCTAAATTTACATGGCGTTCCTTCCAATTTATTCAACATTTTAAGGATTAAACAACCACCTGTGCTAACAGGAACTTTCTGTGATACCCTTGACTGGCTTCTTAACACAGGTTTCACTGTATATCGGACCCAGAAAATGGTTGTGTATGAATGAGATCTCAAGGTTAGAATGATTCCTGTGTAGTGAGGGTGTACTGTAGTTTGCTTGTCAATTTGCAAAAGTATTATATCAACATAATGTAATTTGCTAAAAGAAACATACACAGTGTATGTGGATAGATTATACACAGTGTGTGTGGATAGATTATACACAGTGTGTGTGGATAGATTATACACAGTGTGTGTGGATAGATTATACACAGTGTATGTGGATAGATTATACACAGTGTATGTGGATAGATTATACACAGTGTGTGTGGATAGATTATACACAGTGTATGTGGATAGATTATACACAGTGTGTGTGGATAGATTATACACAGTGTGTGTGGATAGATTATACACAGTGTGTGTGGATAGATTATACACAGTGTGTGTGGATAGATTATACACAGTGTGTGTGGATAGATTATACACAGTGTGTGTGGATAGATTATACACAGTGTGTGTGGATAGATTATACACAGTGTGTGTGGATAGATTATACACAATGTGTGTGGATAGATTATACACAGTGTGTGTGGATAGATTATACACAGTGTGTGTGATAGATTATACACAGTGTGTGTGGATAGATTATACACAGTGTGTGTGGATAGATTATACACAGTGTGTGTGGATAGATTATACACAGTGTGTGTGATAGATTATACACAGTGTATGTGGATAGATTATACACAGTGTATGTGGATAGATTATACACAGTGTGTGTGGATAGATTATACACAGTGTATGTGGATAGATTATACACAGTGTATGTGGATAGATTATACACAGTGTGTGTGGATAGATTATACACAGTGTATGTGGATAGATTGTACACAGTGTATGTGGATAGATTATACACAGTGTGTGTGGATAGATTATACACAGTATGTGTGGATAGATTATACACAGTGTGTGTGGATAGATTATACACAGTGTATGTGGATAGATTATACACAGTGTATGTGGATAGATTATACACAGTGTGTGTGGATAGATTATACACAGTGTGTGTGGATAGATTATACACAGTGTGTGTGGATAGATTATACACAGTGTGTGTGGATAGATTATACACAGTGTGTGTGGATAGATTATACACAGTGTGTGTGGATAGATTATACACAGTGTGTGTGGATAGATTATACACAGTGTATTGTGGATAGATTATACACATGTATGTGGATAGATTATACACAGTTATGTGGATAGATACAGTGTGTGTGGATAGATTATACACAGTGTATTGGATAGATTATACACTGTATGTGGATAGATTATACACAGTGTGTGTGGATAGATTATACGCAGTGTGTGGATAGATTATACGCATGTGTGTGATAGATTATACCAGTGTGTGTGGATAGATTATACGCAGTGTGTGTGGATAGATTATACGCAGTGTTGTGGATAGATTATACACAGTGTGTGGATAGATTATACACAGTGTGTGTGGATAGATTATACACAGTGTGTGTGGATAGATTATACACAGTGTATGTGGATAGATTATACACAGTGTATGTGGATAGATTATACACAGTGTGTGTGGATAGATTATACACAGTGTATGTGGATAGATTATACACAGTGTGTGTGGATAGATTATACACAGTGTGTGTGGATAGATTATACACAGTGTGTGTGGATAGATTATACACAGTGTGTGTGGATAGATTATACACAGTGTTGTGGATAGATTATACACGTGTGTGTGGATAGATTATACACAGTGTGTGTGGATAGATTATACACAGTGTGTGTGGATAGATTATACACAGTGTGTGTGGATAGATTATACACAGTGTGTGTGGATAGATTATACACAGTGTGTGTGGATAGATTATACACAGTGTGTGTGGATAGATTATACGCAGTGTGTGTGGATAGATTATACACAGTGTGTGTGGATAGATTATACACAGTGTGTGTGGATAGATTATACACAGTGTATGTGGATAGATTATACACAGTGTATGTGGATAGATTATACACAGTGGGTGTGGATAGATTATACACAGTGTATGTGGATAGATTATACACAGGTATGTGGATAGATTATACACAGTGTGTGTGGATAGATTATACACAGTGTGTGTGGATAGATTATACACAGTGTGTGTGGATAGATTATACACAGTGTATGTGGATAGATTATACACAGTGTATGTGGATAGATTAACACATGTGTGTGGATAGATTATACACAGTGTTGTGGATAGATTATACACAGTGTATGTGGATAGATTATACACAGTGTGTGTGGATAGATTAACACAAAAACACAAAATACACAGTGTGTTGGATAGATTATACACAGTGTGTTGGATAGATTATACACAGTGTGTGTGGATAGATTATACACAGTGTGTGTGATAGATTATACACAGTATGTGGATAGATTATACACAGTGTGTGTGGATAGATTATACACAGTGTGTGTGGATAGATTATACACAGTGTGTGTGGATAGATTATACACAGTGTGTGTGGATAGATTATACACAGTGTATGTGGATAGATTATACACAGTGTATGTGGATAGATTATACACAGTGTGTGTGGATAGATTATACACAGTGTGTGTGGATAGATTATACACAGTGTGTGTGTGTGTGGATAGATTATACACGGTGTGTGTGGATAGATTATACACGGTGTATGTGGATAGATTATACACAGTGTATGTGGATAGATTATACACGGTGTATGTGGATAGATTATACACAGTGTATGTGGATAGATTATACACAGTGTATGTGGATAGATTATACACGGTGTGTGTGGATAGATTATACACGGTGTGTGTGGATAGATTATACACGGTGTGTGTGGATAGATTATACACGGTGTATGTGGATAGATTATACACGGTGTATGTGGATAGATTATACACAGTGTGTGTGGATAGATTATACGCGTGTGTGTGGATAGATTATACGCAGTGTGTGTGGATAGATTATACGCAGTGTGTGTGGATAGATTATACGCAGTGTGTGTGGATAGATTATACGCAGTGTGTGTGGATAGATTATACGCAGTGTGTGTGGATAGATTATACGCAGTGTGTGTGGATAGATTATACGCATGTGTGTGGATAGATTATACGCAGTGTGTGTGGATAGATTATACGCAGTGTGTGTGGATAGATTATGCACAGTGTGTGTGGATAGATTATGCACAGTGTGTGTGGATAGATTATACACAGTGTGTGTGGATAGATTATACACAGTGTGTGTGGATAGATTATACACAGTGTGTGTGGATAGATTATACACAGTGTGTGTGGATAGATTATACACAGTGTGTGTGGATAGATTATACACAGTGTGTGTGGATAGATTATACACAGTGTGTGTGGATAGATTATACACAGTGTGTGTGGATAGATTATACACAGTGTGTGTGGATAGATTATACACAGTGTGTGTGGATAGATTATACACAGTGTGTGTGGATAGATTATACACAGTGTGTGTGGATAGATTATACACAGTGTGTGTGGATAGATTATACACAGTGTGTGTGGATAGATTATACACAGTGTGTGTGGATAGATTATACACAGTGTGTGTGGATAGATTATACACAGTGTGTGTGGATAGATTATACACATTGTATGTGGATAGATTATACACAGTGTGTGTGGATAGATTATACACAGTGTGTGTGGATAGATTATACACAGTGTGTGTGGATAGATTATACACAGTGTATGTGGATAGATTATACACAGTGTGTGTGTGGATAGATTATGCACAGTGTGTGTGGATAGATTATGCACAGTGTGTGTGGATAGATTATGCACAGTGTGTGTGGATAGATTATGCACAGTGTGTGTGGATAGATTATGCACAGTGTGTGTGGATAGATTATGCACAGTGTGTGTGGATAGATTATACACAGTGTATGTGGATAGATTATACACAGTGTATGTGGATAGATTGATGATGGAGTGAATATTGGAATCATTCTATCAAATCTCTTTTATTTTATCTTGTGTCTTCCTAAATGCTTAGAAAAATGCATTTTTTGCTTTCTGTAATCTTGTTATTCTGAGAACTATTACATTAATTCTGTCTCCTGTAGATAATACCACATGTGACCTGTCAGTTTGTTCACCAGTTTCTCAAATTATCAGCTTGGTAATTGATGGAAGTGAGGAACAAACAAGTGGGGATGTAATTACCTACACTAGAGGTGTTCTATATGTATTCTAAGCGGTTGTGTTGGTCGGGCCGGTTGTGTTGGTCGGGCCGGTTGTGTTGGTCGGCCTGTACCCTCATTGTCAACATAAATTGCAATGCAATTTTGTGTGTAATATTATTTCATTTATTCTCCTTTCAAGGACAACCGAAACTGTTCACAATTATGCATTAAATGTATTGTAAAAAGGAAGATTACATATTCATACCTTTCTTTGGTTCTCCCAGGGTGGAATTTGTCCTCCCAGGGTGGAATTTGGTTCTCCCAGGGTGGAATTTGTCCTCCCAGGGTGGAATTTGGTACTCTCAAGGTGGAATTTGTCCTCCCAGGGTGGAAATTGGTACTCTCAAGGTGGAATTTGTCCTCCCAGGGTGGAAATTGGTTCTCCCAGGGTGGAATTTGGTACTCTCAAGGTGGAATTTGTCCTCCCAGGGTGGAAATTGGTTCTCCCAGGGTGGAAATTGGTTCTCCCAGGGTGGAATTTGGTTCTCTCAATGTGGAATTTGGTTCTCCCAAGGTGGAATTTGGTTCTCCCAAGGTGGAATTTGGTTCTCTCAATGTGGAATTTGGTTCTCTCAATGTGGAATTGAGTTCTCTCGATGTGGAATTTGGTTCTCTCAAGGTGGAATTTGGTTCTCCCAAGGTGGAATTTGGTTCTCCCAAGGTGGAATTTGGTTCTCTCAATGTGGAATTGAGTTCTCTCGATGTGGAATTTGGTCCTCCCAAGGTGTAAGTTGGTTATCTCAATGTGGAATTTGGTCCTCCCAAGGTGTAATTTGGTTCTCTCAATGTGGAATTTGGTCCTCCCAGGGTGGAATTTGGTTCTCTCAATGTGGAATTTGGTTATCCCAAGGTGTAATTTGGTTATCTCAATGTGGAATTTGGTTATCCCAAGGTGTAAGTTGGTTATCTCAATGTGGAATTTGGTCCTCCCAAGGTGTAATTTGGTTCTCTCAATGTGGAATTTGGTCCTCCCAGGGTGGAATTTGGTTCTCTCAGTGTGGAATTTGGTTATCCCAAGGTGTAATTTGGTTATCTCAATGTGGAATTTGGTCCTCCCAGGGTGTAATTTGGTTATCTCAATGTGGAATTTGGTTCTCCCATGGTGGAATTTGGTCCTCCCAGGGTGGAATTTGGTTCTCTCAATGTAGAATTTGGTTCTCCCAAGGTGGAATTTGTTCTCCTAAGGTGGAATTTGGTTCTTCAAATTGATGAAATAATTATTTAAGAGTGGTAATGTTATAATAAATTAAGCTTCATCTGCATGAAATAAAATTATAATAATAAAAATTATAAAATGCACTGTCAAATATCACAGAAATAGCTTGTTAATCTATGTTATGTGTATTGGACTCAGCATGCATGATGTCTAAATCTATTTTTAGCTCATTCAGCCTCACTATAAATATTTGCTGTGCCCCACACAACCTGGATTGGAATGGTACTTTGTCCACTTTACTAGCACCTCAGCCTAGATTTTATTTATTGAATGATTTTCAACCCGAGCTCCATTTTTTGGCAATATTAGGGGGGTGCATGCTGGGTGGATCAGCCAGTGTTAACAACCATAATGTGTTCAGAATGACCGTATTTTGCTGTAATTTGTGTTGATTTTTATTTCGTCAGCATGGATATTGTGGTATGTATTAAGATGGATTGAGTTGTTATGCTATTTAATTCCCTTTGTTTTGTATGCTATTTCATAATTATTGGTAACATAAATAACCTTCATGAAGACATATTTAAATAATTTTGCAGATCAATACAATCGATCACAAATTCCAGATATGATGGGTTCAGGAGTAAAATTAATGTTTTCATAAAGTCATATTTCTGTTCAAAGTGACTGTCACAATATAAAACAAAGTTGCTATCATACAATTGTATTTGTTACAAAACCAGTATTACCCTAGTTGGGCAGTAAGGAAACACAGGGCTCATTTTAGAGGGCGACTTGGGCGACATAGTCACCCTAAGGACCCTGACTGTGCCCCCTTAGAACCAAACTTCTCCCTAAAAAAGGGTTGTTTTTTTTGCAATTTTCATACAAGATTTTGTCCAGTAATATACACTGTCCCATTATAAAGTACTCCTTCTATTCAAATGTTGTATTTAATGGTCATACTGTGTATTTTAACCCTATTTTGTTGATATTTATTAAATAACACCATTTAAGGGCGCAATCGCGTGGTTTCTCACTTCTCCCAAAAATTATGCCCTAAAATGAACCGTGAAACATTTCTAATGTATGTACTAGGAGAGTCTTTTATTCTATGTAACTACATTTCTCCTTAACAAATCTTGAATAGCAATGAAATTAATGTGCATATATCACTTTTGGCATGTTAGTTTAAACTTCCTGCTATAAAAACTGGGGTATTGATTGCAATTTTGTGTTTTTTATTTGGAATATGAATATTTTGAAAATTTGTTTATTGAAAATGCCGGAGACACGCAGCTTCAATAAGTGTTGAAGAACTGTCTAATGAAGTTCCGACATTATATCACTTGTATAATTTACCATTTCTGATTGACCAATCGTCTTGAGTTACATTATCAGATAGAACAAAGCACGGAAAGATGCTACTATATTTTTTTATTAGTTCATGCAAAAAACACAATATTGCCAGGAGTGCAGATCGGGCATTTGTGATCAGCATTTGTGATCAGGCATTTGTGATCAATGGTATTGAGGTGTAATTAATGGCATGGCTAGACGTAAAGCAGTAATTGAATTGTATTACACTAAACCATTGGAAGAATTCAATATTAGAAACCTCATTTGTTTTGTCAAAGTCAAGCTTACAAGGAAGCGAAATTTAAATGGAAAGTTGGGTTATGGGTATTTGATTTTCTTCCAGTTTTCTAGCATTAATGATCCCATGTTGTGGTGCTTTGTGAGTTGTGAGTAAGAATGTACAGTATATTAAATTGTGTTAAAATAAAAAAGCATTTGTTGTTAGATAGCTGTGTTGGGTAGGTTTGTGGCGTGCATGGGTGGACATAGTTGTGTTGGGTAGGTTGGTGGCGTGCATGGGTGGACATAGTTGTGTTGGGTAGGTTTGTGGCATGCATGGGTGGACATAGTTGTGTTGGGTAGGTTGGTGGTGTGCATGGGTGGACATAGCTGTGTTGGATAGGTTGGTGGCATGCATGGGTGGACATAGCTGTGTTGGATAGGTTGGTGGCATGCATGGGTGGACATAGTTGTGTTGGGTAAGGTTGCAACAAAAGTGGCATGCATGGGTGGACATAGTTGTGTTGGATAGGTTGGTGGCATGCATGGGTGGACATAGTTGTTGGATAGGTTGGTGGCATGCATGGGTGGACATAGTTGTGTTGGATAGGTTGGTGGCATGCATGGGTGGACATAGCTGTGTTGGATAGGTTGGTGGCGTGCATGGGTGGACATAGCTGTGTTGGATAGGTTGGTGGCATGCATGGGTGGACATAGCTGTGATGGGTAGGTTGGTGGCGTGCATGGGTGGACATAGTTGTGTTGGATAGGTTTGTGGCATGCATGGGTGGACATAGTTGTGTTGGATAGGTTGGTGGCATGCATGGGTGGAGTGTTGGATAGGTTTGTGGCATGCATGGGTGGACATAGTTGTGTTGGATAGGCTGGTGGCGTGCATGGGTGGACATAGTTGTGTTGGATAGGTTGGTGGCATGCATGGGTGGACAACATAGTTGTGTTGGATAGGTTGGTGGCGTGCATGGCTGGACATAGCTGTGTTGGGTAGGTTGGTGGCGTGCATGGGTGGACATAGTTGTGTTGGATAGGTTGGTGGCATGCATGGGTGGACATAGTTATGTTGGATAGGTTGGTGGCGTGCATAGGTGGACATAGCTGTGTTGGGTAGGTTGGTGGCATGAATGGGTGGACATAGTTGTGTTGGATAGGTTGGTGGCGTGCATGGGTGGACATAGGTGTGTTGGGTAGGTTGGTGGCATGCATGGGTGGACATAGTTGTGTTGGGTAGGTTGGTGGCATGCATGGGTGGACATAGCTGTGTTGGATAGGTTGGTGGCATGCATGGGTGGACATAGCTGTGTTAGATAGGTTTGTGGCATGCATGGGTGGACATAGTAGTGTTGGATAGGTTGGTGGCATGCATGGGTGGACATAGTTGTGTTGGGTAGGTTTGTGGCATGCATGGGTGGACATAGTTGTGTTGGATAGGTTGGTGGCATGCATGGGTGGACATAGCTGTGATGGGTAGGTTGGTGGCGTGCATGGGTGGACATAGTTGTGTTGGATAGGTTGGTGGTGTGCATGGGTGGACATAGCTGTGTTGGATAGGTTTGTGGCATGCATGGGTGGACATAGTTGTGTTGGGTAGGTTGGTGGCATGCATGGGTGGACATAGTTGTGTTGGGTACACATCAGTTGTGTTGGATAGGTTGGTGGCATGCATGGGTGGACATAGTTGTGTTGGGTAGATGGTTGGTGGCATGCATGGGTGGACATAGTTGTGTTGGATAGGTTGGTGGCGTGCATGGGTGGACATAGTTGTGTTGGATAGGTTGGTGGCATGCATGGGTGGACATAGTTGTGTTGGATAGGTTGGTGGCATGCATGGGTGGACATGTTGTGTTGGATAGGTTGGTGGCGTGCATGGGTGGACATAGTTGTTTGCGTGCATGGGTGGACATAGTTGTGTTGGGGTATGGGTGGACATAGGTGGCGTGCATGGGTGGACATAGTTGTGTTGGGTAGGTTGGTGGCATGCATGGGTGGACATAGCATGTGTTGGATAGGTTGGTGGTGCATGTGGACATAGTTGTGTTGGACATGGGTGGACATAGTTGTGTTGGGTAGGTTGGTGGCATGCATGGGTGGACATAGTTGTGTTGGGTATGGTGGACATAGTTGTGGCATGCACATAGCATAGTTGTGTTGGATAGGTAGTTGTGTTGGGATAGGTTGGTGGTGCATGGCATGCTGGTGGACATAGGTTGTGTTGGGTAGGTTGGTGGCATACATACATGCATGGTGGATATAGCTGTGTGTGGGTAGGTTGGTGGTGTGCATGCATAGGTGGGATATGCATGTGTGGGTAGGTTGGTGGCATGCATGGGTGGACATAGCATAGGTGGATATAGCTGTGGGTGGACATGTTGTGTAGGTTGGTGGCGTGTGCATGGGTGGACATAGTTGTGTTTGGGTAGGTTGGTGGCGTGCATGGGTGGACATAGTTGTGTTGTGGTTATGGGTGGACATAGGTGTTGGGTAGGTTGGTGGCGTGCATGGGTGGACATAGTTGTGTTTGGTGGTATGGGTGGACATAGGTGGGCATGCATGGGTGGACATAGTTGTGTTGGGTAGGTTGGTGGCATGCACATGCATAGGTGGATATGTTTGTGTTGGATAGGTTGGTGGTGTGCATGGGTGGACATAGTTGTGTTGGATAGGTTGGTGGTGTGCATGGGTGGACATAGTTGTGTTGGATAGGTTGGTGGTGGTGCATGGGTGGACATAGTTGTGTTGGGTGCATGGGTGGACATAGGTGTTGGGTAGGTTGGTGGCATGGGTGGACATAGTTGTGTTGGGGTATGGTGGACATAGTTGTGTTGGATAGGTTGGTGGCATGGGTGGACATAGTTGTGTTGGATAGGTTGGTGGTGTGCATGGGTGGACATAGTTATGTTGGGGTGCATGGTGGACATAGCTGTGGGGTAGGTTGGTGGCGTGCATGGGTGGACATAGGCATAGGTGGATATATGTTGTGTTGGATAGGTTGGTGGTGTGGCATGGGTGGACATAGTTGTGTTGGGTAGGTTGGTGGCATACATGCATAGGTGGATATAGTTGTGTTGGGGTAGGGTGGACATAGGTGTTGCATACATAGCATAGGTGGACATAGTTGTGTTGGGGTTGGTGGCATGGGGTGGACATAGTTGTGTTGGGTAGGTTGGTGGCATACATAGCGTGCATGGGTGGACATAGTTGTGTTGGGTAGGTTGGTGGCGTGCATGGGTGGACATAGTTGTGTTGGGGTATGGGTGGACATAGTTGTGTTTTGGGTAGGTTGGTGGCATACATGCATAGGTGGATATAGTTGTGTTGGGTAGGTTGGTGGCATACATGCATAGGTGGACATAGTTGTGTTGGGTAGGTTGGTGGCATACATGCATAGGTGGATATAGTTGTGTTGGGTAGGTTGGTGGTGTGCATGCATAGGTGGATATAGCTGTGTTGGGTAGGTTGGTGGCATACATGCATAGGTGGATATAGCTGTGTTGGGTAGGTTGGTGGTGTGCATGGGTGGACATAGTTGTGTTGGGTAAATATGTAGAAATCTCTACATAACATTTTTATGTGCATGATTTGATTTGTCTCCTACGGATGTCCAAAATCATAACTTTTTTATTTATTTATTATTAGCATATCCATGCTTTGAATTTCAGTCTATATGAAAAATTACAAATTGTAATTTTCTTGAAAAGGGTTATCGAAAAATCGAAAAAATGAAATTGTCATTTTTTCATGTCAACCTTCCAGTAGGTCTATTAGCAATTTTACTGACTGATGAGACACCTATTTTTATGAACATCAGTACTTCCCGAATCCTATCCTTGTAGGCCAGGCGCCAGGCGGTTAGGCAATTGGTAATCATTATTTAACTAGCTTGCGGCTAACCAACCGGCCTTATCAGAACAAACTCCAGATATGGTTCGAACCGTCGACCTACTAATACTTCCTTCCATCAAACAAATGTGCCAAAATAGGATGAAGGGAATTTTAAATTAGTTTTTGAATGTTACTGGTATATTGAATAGGTTAATATTTTTTAATGTGTTCTTATGTGTTTGTATGTAATTGGGTTTTTGTATTTGCATGTTGCTTATACTCACAGAAACAAATTGCTATGTACAATCATACTGCTATTTATAGAATTGTAATCTGTAATTTCCTATCATTTAGCACAATGAAACACCACTGCAGACAATTCTATTTATGTTTGGAATTACCTATATTGTACAATGGAATTACCTATTCTATTTATAGAATTTTTAATTTGGAATTTCCTACACTATGGAAACATATTATTATACATATATTTAAATCATAAGAATTTGGAAATTCCTACTATGGAACCCGACTATCCTATTTGAGAAATTGTAATCAGGAATTTCCAACATACAACAAGTTGTGATAGCGCAGTGGTACCACGTTCGCGTTTGAGCCCCCGCTGGAGCCATTACGATTGTGCCCTTAGGTATTTAAATTCCAAGATGCCTATTCTCTCTCCTTCGTGGTGATGGATTCCATTATGAATGAAATCTCGAGAGTGATTAATATACGTTGTCAGAACTTGTTTCGCAATGGAGCTAAAATAAATTTGTATTAACTAACATACAACAGTGAAATCAACTATTCTATTTATAGAATTATGTCTCCCAGCATCAGGGGGGGAGACATACTATGTTTGTCTTTGCCGTCTGTCCATCTGTCTGTCCATTCATCCATCCGTCTGTCCATACACACTAATGGGTACTTGATTTATTGTCTAGTGGTCTATGGTTAGCTGCTATGTAGCTATAAAAGGCTTTAAACGTGGCTATTACACAGACAGATACATAGTCCAGTGGTTAACACGATAGACTGGGAATCCAGGGATCGCAGATTCGATCCCCAATCTGACCCTAATAAAATTAACAGTCTTTCAGATGGGACTTTAAACTGGGGTCTCGTGTCTGTGCTTTACACTGTGCACGTAAAAGAACCAGAGGAAATTCTGGAAGGATTTCTGTCTGTATCATGCACTATCCTCCAAAATCTAAAATGATTAATCTCTTCAGGAGGCATCGCAACCGGTAGCGACGATAAATAAATGTAAAAACACACTACATGTATAAGAACAAAAGAGAGAACAATTGGGGTAGCCGCTTAAGTACATATTCGTGAGGCTGTCCGATTTTACATCATTCATCTCTAAAACCCCTTGATGTATGTTCTCCAAACTTGGTAGGAAGCATCAGTATGATGTCAAGTTGTGCATCTTGTAATCCTGTATCGATTAGATTATTTTTGATGGATTTACGGCCATTTGTACAATTTTATAGCGCATAACTTGTCCGCGCTTCATCTCAAAACCCCTTTTTGGATGTTCACCAAACTTGGCAGGAAGCATCAGTATTATGTCTAGTTGTGCATAGTCCAATCCAGGTGAGGTTGGATATATTTGTCTGGATTTGCACCCATAATTGTGAACATTTTTATAGCACAAAACTTGTCTGCGCTTCCTCTTCAAAAGTGCTTGTTGGATTTACATACACAAAATGATCTCTAAAACTTCATAATGCTACATATGATATTTTATATGACATATATTTCACTTCCATGCTTTTATTTAATTCCACTGAAGCAACAGGGGAGACAGATGGTTTTTTTCAAAAACAATTTAAAGTTATAATCTGCAATTTCTTGCTTTGTACAAAGAAACTGACTACGTTATTCTCTGTATTTCTTACATGCATGAAACTGACCTTTTTCATGGAACTTCCTGTTCAGATTCTCCATGTCCTTTTCCCGATGAAGCAGTTGAAGATATCGTATGAAGGCAGATACTGGACAATTGCTTTAATTACTACAGTACAAACTTGTCTTTCATCGGTTTTTGCAAAATATTGTACAGCAGTATCAGACAATAGTATATAATGTTCTTAGGGAAATCTGGGACTTGTTCATTGTATTGTAATAAAATATCAATCATATCCTCCAATTTGCATCTGAACCAATTTAGATTTACATACACAATTAACTTGCTCTTACTTGTATGTAAATCGTTGTATCATTTGAAATTTAAATGTATTTTACAGTTTTATAATATAAACTACAGTAACATATCAGTTTGTTGATCAAGAATATTAGCAAATTGTTCTAAACGAATACCATGGTACAAATCACATTCCATGAGATAATGGCATTTATCTTCATTCATATTGCGGTTCCAAATTGTACAAATTCATTCATGTTATAATGCTAAAAATTGTCTGAATACCAACCTATTTCTACCATTATAGGGAGAAATCAACTCCAAGTTGTGCTAACACTAATCTTCTACATTAATTTATATAATAACACAGATTGATATATTTATATACTTATATGCTCTGGTTTTCATTTTTCCAATTCCATGTTGCATAATTGTTATAGATAGAACTGTTCTTATGTCTGTGATTTACCTAATTTTTCTCAGAAAGAAATTTATATAAATTTTCTTTGATTTATATAAATTTTCTAGTATTAGAAACCAATGTTTTCAGATGGCTTAAAATCTACCATTTGCCTTACATTGATGTATTATTATGTAGTTACGAATATGAAATAAATATAATTTTCCGTAAACTCTTCAGGAGATGGAGGTAGGAAAGTATGCATTGATTGGTGCAGCATCTCAACTGGGTGGAGTTCTACGTACAACGATCAGCCTGACTGTGATAATAGTGGAATGTACAGGAGAAATCTCATTCGGTCTCCCCATCATGATTGTTCTCATGATTTCCAAATGGGTTGGTGATTTTATATCAACGGTAAGTGGAAGTCAAAAAAACATTCTAACATCACTCGGCATTTTATCTGTATACGCAAAGAAGCCATTGACCATGTTTAAATCTGCAATAAAACATGGCTTAGTGTTTGATGTCAAAAGTGACGTTATTTTAGTAGCATTTTTTTAGTTTATGAAGTCATTTCTAAAAAATAACTCCATTAAATACCATAATCATTTATATAAGATGCAGGTTTTTTCCCATCCAAAGTCATGTTCAAAAGTCTGCTGTATCTTGTACTTCAGGTTAGAACTCCGTCACATTTTTCCAAGAACTCTAAATAGACAAATGGCGTATAACAAAGTGAAATAAATCTTTCAGAACTTTTCTCTAAAACGTGTCCGGCCCCGTATTTTTTCTGAATTTTGTTAACATACATTAATCAAGTTCAAAATAATGTTTAATTTACGGTAAAAAAGAAATACAAAATGATAAAATTAAGTGTTTAATTTACGGAAAAAAAGAATACAAAATGGTGAATAATTTTCATAATGAAATTACAGACGAATCTGTAGTCCAGTGGTAACATGCTGGACTGGTAATACAGAGATCGCAGGTTCGATCCCCCGTCTGACCCTAATAAAAATTAACAGTCTTTCATATGGGACGTTAAATCAAGGTCTTGTGTCGGTGCTTTACACCGTGCACGTAAAAGAACCAGAGGAGACTCTGGAATGGGTCTCTGTCTGTATCATGCACTGTCCTCCAAAATCTAAACTGACTAATCTCTTCAGGAGGCGTCGCTCATATGGGCAACCAGTAGCGACAATAAATAAACGTAAAACACACACACACATAATGAAAGCCATGAAAAATAATTTTGTATCAAAAGACAATTATTGACTGTCACAATTAACACCTTTATCAAAATAACCAATTATTTACTGTCACAATTAACACCTTTATCAAAATTACCAATTATTGACTGTCACAATTAACACCATTATCAAAATAACCAATTATTGACTGTCATAATTAACACCTTTATCAAAATAACCAATTATTGACTGTCATAATTAACACCTTTATCAAAATAACCAATTACTGACTGTCACAATTAACACCTTTATCAAAATAACCAATTATTGACTGTCACAATTAACACCTTTATCAAAATAACCAATTATTGACTGTCACAATTAACACCTTTATCAAAATAACCAATTACTGACTGTCACAATTAACACCTTTATCAAAATAACCAATTATTGACTGTCACAATTAACACCTTTATCAAAATAACCAATTATTGACTGTCACAATTAACACCTTTATCAAAATAACCAATTACTGACTGTCACAATTAACACCTTTATCAAAATAACCAATTATTGACTGTCACAATTAACACCTTTATCAAAATAACCAATTATTGACTTTGATATTTTCCATGTGCTGCTAATCCTGAGATTATTAAGAAGGTTATAAGAATGAGAAGTTTGAGTAGGTGTTGACATTTAAAATTATTTCACTTTAATTTACTCATAACCTACTGATAACCTACATGTATGTCAAACATGATTATTTAGTGGTCTTATACCCCAAAAGTCAGTAACACATTTTCGTAATGCTTACGAATCACAAACATTCCTGTACTGTCCTCAGTGTCCTGTTTTTCCATTCATTCTCATAATTTTCTTTGCACTAAACTCAGGTGCATTTTATAAATGAATAAAGCTATTTCTCTAGAACCTCTCTGATATTTAGTCTTTACTCTTCTGCGTCTTATACTCCCTAGCGACCTATATACAAAGGATTACAACGATTGCCAAAAACGGTATTCGATTGGCTAGGTAACCAATCAAATATTCATGACCTCTTACATGTCGTAGCTTCGGGCCCCTGCATAATGTTGCTCTCATTCAGTCGTGTGACTGGTGCATCACTGTATGTATGTATGTCTCCACGCTGTCCAAAAGGTTCAGATTAATTGATTTTCCATTTACTCCAAATAATAATTATGTGATAATGCTATTATTAAATTATTATTATTTTAAGCGTTTGGGAAATTAATGTCCTGATTGTCTCGTCCATGTCATGCTTTTCATAGTTTAATAATCCATCAAACAACATGATATTACACATATGTACATTATAGCCATGTATTGTTGTTGTTTATATTATCCGTAACAAATTCTGGCTCAATTAAACTTGCGTGTGTCAATAATATGAGCAAATACACAGTATCAAAATGTAAGCTGTGTATTGGGAATCCCAAATTACCTCACACCGCATAGCATGGAGAAATAAACAGGATAACCTAAATGTGTTAACATCAAAAGTTCCGACAAGGGGACAGTCATGCTGTTAGTGAGAAGTTGGGAATCTTGTCTGTTTTTACGGGGGTACAAATATTATTTGCAAATTTCCACTGTCTGTGTATGTCATATAGAGTGCATAGTGCATGTAATTATGAGCAACATGTCATCACCTGCCTTTGTTAATTGGAGCCAAATCGTGACAACTCTTCGCACCTCATTGGTCGAACTGTGGCCATTCTTTTGAGTTTGAATCTTGCTTGATTGAAAATTAAACAAACAAAAAATTTAACTGCAATGTATTGAAATTTTAATTGAAAAACTTAAAATCCACTTTTTTAATATTCAAATACAATTTTAACATTCGAATATTCAGATTTTGAACAAATATTCGAACATTCCTTGCCATCCCTAGTAAATACACAGAATGAAAGAAATTTGATGTAATTTGAAAGAAATATGCTTCAATAATGATTTTTAAAAAAAATGTTATTTCGCTTTTGAATTATTGAATCTATAAATTGATTTGTGTTTGTGTTTCAGGGTTTGTATGATATGAATATAGAGGTTCTAGGACTACCCCTGCTACCCTGGGATCCACCCGCACTCTGTGATACAATAAAAGCCAAGTACGTAATATCTCTACTATCTAACCAGGCTAAAAGCTAGAGGGGGAAGTAACCTCCATGAGTAGCCTCACTTCTGCCTGCAGGGCTGGAGCTAGAGGGGCAAGTAATCTCCATGAATAGTCCCACATCTAGCTGCAGGGCTGGAGCTAGAGGGGCAAGTAATCTCCATGAGTAGCCTCACTTCTGCCTGCAGGGCTGGAGCTAGAGGGGCAAGTAACCTCCATGAGTAGCCTCTCTTCTGTCTGCATGGCTGGAGCTAGATGAGCAAGTAATCTCCATGAGTAGCCTCTCTTCTGCATGCAGGGCTGGAGCTTGAGGAGCAAGTAACCTCCATGAGTAGCCTCACTTCTCCCTGCAGGGCTGGAGCTAGAGGTGCAAGTAATCTCCATGAGTAGCCTCTCTTCTGTCTGCAGGGCTGGAGCTAGAGGGGGAAGTAACCTCCATGAGTAGCCTCACTTCTCCCTGCAGGGCTGGAGCTAGAGGGGCAAGTAATCTCCATGAGTAGCCTCTCTTCTGCCTGTAGGGCTGGAGCTAGAGGGGGAAGTAATCTCCATGAGTAGCCTCTCTTCTGTCTGCATGGCTGGAGCTAGATGGGCAAGTAACCTCCATGAGTAGCCTCACTTTTCCCTGCAGGGCTGGAGCTACAGAGGGACTTGGGATGAGTAATCTCCCTTATGTGCCTCACTTCTCCCTACAGGGCTGGAGCTACAGAGGGACTTGGGATGAGTAATCTCCCTGATGTGCCTCACTTCTCCCTACAGGGCTGGAGCTGGAGGGAGAACTGGGAGAAGTAATCTCCCTGAGTGGCCCTACTTCTCTCAATTTTCAGCTGCGGGAGATTTGTTTCATATTGACCAAATTTAGGGATCTGGCAGTCTGGAATGAGTCACCAAACTCCTCCCTAATATTGCAAAACCTTCTCCCTAGTTTAAATGTCTGGCTTAAACATGATTGTTGTAGTTGTTGTCGTCGGGTTGGGTTTTACACCATATTCAACCTGATACAACAAATTGCTTTACTGTGAAAAGTATGGCCTCCGTGACTGAGTGGTTAACGTCGTTGACTTCAAATCACTTGCACCTCACCACTGTACGTTCTAGAAGTGTTATGTTTTGTATACACGTGAATCGAGCAATAAAATATGATTGAACTAAACAATTTCATTTTCCGATGTCATCTTTATCATTTTACGTACACAACCATTTATATTTATCCACATTTGTTTGTCTTCCGTTATCTTATTTACCAATGCTTGGAATGAACCAGTCATTTTGCTTTCACCTCGGGAGTCTGTTGCCGTATCATAAAATAGCTGTATAAAACATTCCTAGGGAATGGGGAAAAAGTGTTCTTTAGTTCTATTTAATGAATTATTATTAATGATGAAAATAGCAGCACATTCACCAACATGTCTTATTACACATGAGGGCCGCTGTGGTTGCGGTCATTGACTTCAAATCAAATTATATCTAAGCTACAGGCAGTGTCCATAAACCTCTGAATCTACACTCGTGTAGATAATATAATAATGAGAGGCATTGGTCAGTTATTGCCCCTGAATACCCTAATAGTAGATAGGTCATATTAAGTGTTTTTCTCTGTTCGTTGTTTCCTTTGCACAACATGCTAACAATTTTATTCCACTATTGCTTCTTATGATTATTAAATTACTATATCTCGACAGATCTCCTACATTATATGCAATGGGTACTTACTTATTTGTAAAAGAATGCTATCAGTTAATTAACATGATTTTGATAAAATCACATTATCATATCTGGTTAGGGAACAACAGTAAAAACAAAGGTATCTAACTAAAAGGACCTATTCACATTTTGAAATAAATCAGACTTTATCTGCCAAGGGAGGTAGTCTGCCTCCGTGGTCGAGTGGTTACGGTCGCTGACTTGTATACCACTGTAACCTATCATCACTGATGGTCACGGGTTCGAGCCCCGCTCAGGTCATGTCTCATTTATATGAAAAAGTTGGCAGTTTCTTACGGAGGTTGGTGCACCCAAGTACTGGTTAACCGTTGGAGCCTGCCCAGGAAAGGTGTTGTTAGGTAAACTGCCCACCGGCGATATAGCCCGAAATGGTGCTGATGCAGGCGTATTTAAACCCGAAATATAACATAACATATAACATAACTGCCAAGGGAGGTAATAGAAAATTAAAGATGTCTCTCATTGTACTTTGAAATATGTTCAGCTTACTTTCATAACTAATTTTCTCTTTCAGTGATTTAATGAATGCTCCAGCCCTTTGCTTGAATAAAGTGGAAAGAGTAGGCCGTATTGTGGAAATTCTCAGGAATGAAACATTCTGTGGATTCCCTGTTGTAAACGCAAAAGGCAGAGTAAGTGAATGGTAGAAAAATGTTGCCAGACTATGCACGGTTGGTCCATAAATTATTAGATGTTGCTATTGTAAATGTGTCCAATGTCAGTAAATTATTTGATGTTTCCATTGTAAATTGGTCCAATGTCAGTAAATTATTTGATGTTTCCATTGTAAATTGGTCCAATGTCAGTAAATTATTTGATGTTTCCATTGTAAATTGGTCCAATTGTGGCTGAGCGGTTACAGTCATTCCCTCACCACTGTAGGTTCAAATCCCAAATTCTTTCAAGTAAAGAAGTTATCCTGCTAGGTCAGTGGTTCTACCCTGGTGGACCTGGTGTCTTCCCCCACCAATAATATCTGTTAGTGACTTTAAACCCCAAAAACAAACAAACATGTATTGAGCAAAGAGTATGTGTAGAAAATGCTAAATAGGTGGTGATTATAAAGAATACTCCACGTACATATTTCAGGACCACAGTAAGCCTTCCAAAGTGCGCGGCCTCATTTTGAGATCTCAACTTCTTGTTCTATTGAAACATAAGGTAAGTAAAGCTATCGTAAGTCATGATAGCGTGTTCGCTTCATGTGTAAAAGGCCCGGAGTTCGCACCCAACTGCAGCCATTAGGATTGTGCCCTTAGGCAAGTGGTCTAGTGGTTAAGATCGTTGACTTCTATACCACTGTAACCTATCATCACTGACACGGTTTCGAGCCCCTCTCAGGCCATGTCTCATTTATATGAAAAAGTTGGCAGTTTCTTACTGATGTTGGTGCACCAGGTACTGGTTAACCGCTGGAGTCTGCCCAGGAAAGGTGTTATTAGGTAAACTACCTGCCAGTGATATAGCCCAAAATGGTGCAGGTGTAAATCCCGAATAAATACACAAACATAAATAATGTAAAGCTGTCATGTTTTATGTCTAATATAATATAGGGACAAGCATATAGCACTCCATTCATAGCCAGATCTCCATTCATAGCCACATCTCCATTCATAGCCAGACCTCCATTCATAGCCACATCTCCATTCATAGCCAGAACTCCATTCATAGCAAGACCTCCATTCATAGCCAGTTCTCCATTCATAGCCAGACCTCCATTCATAGCCAGACCTCCATTCATAACCAAACCTCCATTCATAGACATACCTCCATTCATAGACAGACCTCCATTCATAGCCAGATCTCCATTCATAGCCAGTTCTCCATTCATAACCAAACCTCCATTCATATCCAGAACTCCAACCTCCATTCACTCCAATAACTACACACTTTGACACTATGCAAAGTGGGTTTGTGTGAAGAGTGACCCAATTGTATTCCCTAGTTAGGCTACACTATGTATGTATTCGTCCTAATTATATAGTAATTATATATTCCATTGAAAATGTGAAAGTTCCGTGCAAGAGATTATTTCATATGCTTACTGACTACTGTGTGTTAACTTCTGTGTTTTCTGGCGTGTCATCAAACTAGGCCTCCATTTGTGTGTGTGTTTTGCATTTATTTATTATCGCTACTGGTTGTCCATATGAGCGATGCCTACTGAAGAGATTAGTCATTTTAGATTATGGAGGATTGTTCAATGATATAGACAGAAACCCATTCCAGAGTTTTATCTGGTCTTTTATGTGCCTTTAAAGCACCACCACAAGACCCCTGTTTAAAGTCTCATCTTAAAACCTACGATCCATGGATTTGCAGCCCAATGTGTTAACCACTCAAGTTCAGTAGTCTTGTCCTCCATGTTATCAACATCTTAATACATGTATATCTCGTGGGCAGCAAGTTCTAAGTTGGTACAAATTTGGACTTTTACAATGTTAATATATCACAACTTTAACAATGTTAATATATCACAACTTTAACAATGTTAATATATCACAACTTTAACAATGTTAATATATCACAACTTTAACAATGTTAATATATCACAACTTTAACAATGTTAATATATCACAACTTTAACAATGTTAATATATCACAACTTTAACAATGTTAATATATCACAACTTTAACAATGTTAATATATCACAACTTTAACAATGTTAATATATCACAACTTTAACAATGTTAATATATCACAACTTTAACAATGTTAATATATCACAACTTTTACAATGTTAATATATCACAACTTTAACAATGTTAATATATCACAACTTTAACAATGTTAATATATCACAACTTTAACAATGTTAATATATCACAACTTTAACAATGTTAATATATCACAACTTTAACAATGTTAATATATCACAACTTTAACAATGTTAATATATCTGTCTTCTGGACCGTAGATTGATGATGGTTACGAATTTGCATCAACCACAAAGAAAATTAAATAGCAGCATATAAATCCCCCCACACACCCCACCACCACCCCCACCACCACCCCCCACCACCACCCCCACCCCCCACCACCACCCCCCCCAATTCCCCCACCCCCCACCCCCCCCCACCACCACCACCACCCCCCATCCCAATATTAGAGAAATTAATTTGAGTGTGTTGTCTACAATGTTCGTCTTGCAGATATACAGTCCAGAGTCTTTGATGCAGCCCAGCACCGTCAGATTGAAAGATTTTCGAAAATATTATTTACAATATTTGAAAATAGAGGTAACTATAAAAACCAATTAATTCTTACTGATGTTTCATTGGTCGTTTGATTACGTACACAAACTCGCAATAAGAACTCTGGATCTTTTGTAGTTTTTACTCCACAAAAGTTACTGAAGAAGTAAATTACTCATTTTATTTCAATACTGTTGATAATAATAGGCACACTGTATTACATAGTTTGGAATAGATAACTGTGTGGAAAGATATAACGATGTTGTATGGTGTGTATGTGGGGTAAAGGGTTAACAGAAGATGGATGGAAGACCTTTATGTGACTAGAATTTACCTAGTAACATAATATGGATGAATGTTAAATATATTGTCTAGAATTGAGTATGTATGCAAGAAGGGTTGAAGCATATTGACTAGAATTGAAAAGCTTGGAAGTATATTGACTAGAATTGAAAAGCTTCGAAATGTATTGACTAGAATTGAAAAGCTTTGAAATGTATTGACTAGAATTGAAAAGCTTGGAAGTATATTGACTAGAATTGATAAGTTTGGAAATGTATTGACTAGAATTGAAAAGTTTGGAAATGTATTGACTAGAATTGAAAAGTTTGGAAATGTATTGACTAGAATTGAAAAGTTTGGAAGTATATTGACTAGAATTGAAAAGCTTGGAACTATATTGACTAGAATTGAAAAGCTTGGAAATGTATTGACTAGAATTGAAAAGTTTGGAAATGTATTGACTAGAATTGAAAAGTTTGGAAATGTATTGACTAGAATTGAAAAGTTTGGAAGTATATTGACTAGAATTGAAAAGCTTGGAAGTATATTGACTAGAATTGAAAAGCTTGGAAATGTATTGACTAGAATTGAAAAGTTTGGAAATGTATTGACTAGAATTGAAAAGTTTGGAAATATATTGACTAGAATTGAGAAGCTTGGAAATGTATTGACTAGAATTGAAAAGTTTGGAAGTATATTGACTAGAATTGAAAAGCTTGGAACTATATTGACTAGAATTGAAAAGCTTGGCAATGTATTGACTAGAATTGAAAAGTTTGGAAATGTATTGACTAGAATTGAAAAGTTTGGATATGTATTGACTAGAATTGAGAAGCTTGGAAATGTATTGACTAGAATTGAAAAGTTTGGAAATGTATTGACTAGAATTGAAAAGTTTGGAAGTATATTGACTAGAATTGAAAAGCTTGGAAGTATATTGACTAGAATTGAAAAGCTTGGAAATGTATTGACTAGAATTGAAAAGTTTGGAAATGTATTGACTAGAATTGAAAAGTTTGGAAATATATTGACTAGAATTGAGAAGCTTGGAAATGTATTGACTATAATTGAAAAGCTTGGACATGTATTGAATATCTGAGGACGCAATGTGTTAAAATCGCCAGATTATGCAAATTTATGACAATTGTGTACATTACTGTTTTCAATACATCAAAGTAAAAAAGTCTTATAAATTATGCATTTCAATTATATAAAAATTATGGATGGCAATGAGTAGCAATTGTGATACTCGAGCACTCGGACACAGTTCCGATCGATTACAAGAGTGCTCAAGTGCTCAACGATCATTTGATTTTTGGGATCATATGTTTGATTTACCGTAATTTCAGATATTTGGTAAGTATTTCAGATGAGGCGTGTCCGAAAACTGATGCTAAATTATCTTATTACGGTATGTGATAAAAACATTGCATCGTAATCAAGCTAAACCCGGGAAAATGAAAAATACTTTACTCATTTGAATGTTTTAATTAAACATATAATGTTTATAAACGGTCTCCTCTATTGACAGAAGAGGCATGTCTGTATACGGTATGCACCTGCAAAATTCCGTTTTTCTTCATCTTAAGCGATTAAAAGATATATGCGGTAAGACAACCTGCCAATCATGTCAAACTGTTTATTGAAAGAATACCCGTAAACAATGATTACCCCCCACCCCCGAATATGGTCCCAGATTAAGATAATTACTGTTTATTGAAATTTGAAAGGAACAATTGGCGATTAATTGTGTCTGATGACACATACATGTACAGACTGTTTCTTTTTTCAGCCAAATTTTTGTCTGTTCTTGGGAGGTTTTCTGCATCGCTCGGTGGGAAATTGACTGTCGTTGTGTGTTGTTGGGAGGTGTCATTCATGAGAGGTGAAATTACATGAAAATACAACGTGTGGGAATAAAGATGGCGTTATAAAGAGGGTGTCACTCATAGGAGGTGGCGTTTGGGGAGGTGGGACTGTATTTATATTGATTGTAGAACGTGGATGGATGATATTGTATACTATTTATATTGATTGTAGAACATGGATGGATGATATTGTATACTATTTATATTGATTGTAGAACGTGGATGGATGATATTGTATGCTATTTATATTGATTGTAGAACGTGGATGGATGATATTGTATCTATTTATATTGATTGTAGAACTGGATGGATGATATTGTATACTATTTATATTGATTGTAGAACATGGATGGATGATATTGTATACTATTTATATTGATTGTAGAACGTGGATGGATGATATTGTATGCTATTTATATTGATTGTAGAACATGGATGGATGATATTGTATACTATTTATATTGATTGTAGAACATGGATGGATGATATTGTATGCTATTTATATTGATTGTAGAACATGGATGGATGATATTGTATGCTATTTATATTGATTGTAGAACGTGGATGGATGATATTGTATACTATTTATATTGATTGTAGAACATGGATGGATGATATTGTATACTATTTATATCGATTGTAGAACGTGGATGGATGATATTGTATACTATTTGTTTACAGGATATAAATATAACTGAAGAGGAGATGGACTATATGATGGATTTAAGACCATATATTACACCAAACCCTTACACTATTGGACCTGTAAGTATTCCCTTAAATTCCTGAGCCCCCCAGGTTCGCAGGGGTACTTAGATATTACTACATCTTAACGCTTTACCAACTATAGCCTTTATTTTACCCTGCATGCAAATATACATAAACCAATTCTATAGCCCAATTCTCTCATTCAAAATGCCCTTTGCCATTGTAGAACTTTCTTTATTTATAAGGAAAAAGATGGAAATGCCAAAAGTTCTCAAGGGCAAACAAAGTTTGTGTATTTCAATGGAAATATAACTGGATTTAAAGCAGCATTACATTACATCGCGTGTTTACAAAAATCGAAATAGTCACTCAGAAACGATACAATTCCAATAAATTTAAACCGTCGTACACGCGAATTTGTTTATCAACACACGAAATGTAAACACGCACAGCGCGCATGCGTGAAACAACAGAGGATGTAGAAAACAACGTATATATTTTGAACATGAAAGACTATCTATCTTCCTCTAATGTCGAACCCCTGGCGGGGATGTAGACATGTCCCTAAAGACTTAGCTAACAGAAGTATGAATCAACATATCAAGTAATTTAATTAAAAAAGACAACGTGGGACAAATGGGGACGATGCATTCCGAATGTAAACAAGTACGGACGATACGTTCCGGTTGTAAACAAGTGCGTGACCGATCGACTCTGAAAGTCCTACATTCGGTTTCGTGTTTATTTTATCGCAAACAAACACTGTTTACCAAATGAACATAAGCATCCAAAGTATAATGTTAGAATATGTAGCAGCATTGCTACCCATACATAAAAATTGAATTTTTCAAATATCTTTTATTTCATACGATGTAATGCTGCTTTAAGGAAGTTGAACCTACTATATTGTTTGCATTGCTTCTTAACCATTGCTCAAAATAGAACCTGAATGAACAGATAATGACAAGACATGAAGTTAACCATATATATGACGCATGCGCGATTGAAACTACGTTAAACTATGGAACGAAGCATCCGCCTTATAAACACGAATACAGTCAAACTTGTGTTAATGGTCACCTCTATTAAGCAGCCAACCTGCATTAAGCAGCCAGTTTCCAGATTCCCAATATGATGTTTTGCTATACATTTGACCTCTATTAAGCAGCCACCTGTGTTAAGCAGCCACTTTCTGTGATTCCCTTGGCTGGCTGCTTAAGACAGGTTTGACTGTATATAAATACACAACCTGTGACAATTGCATGGTATTTGATGTGTCCAATAAATAAACACATGGTGCTGTACAGATCTATTTCAGGCACATGATGCAGTACAGATCTATAACAGGCACATGATGCAGTACTGATCTATTTCAAACACATGATGCAGTACAGATCTATTTCAGGCACATGATGCAGTACTGATCTATTTCAAACACATGATGCAGTACTGATCTATTTCAGGCACATGATGCAGTACTGATCTATTTCAGGCATATGATGCAGTACTGATCTATTTCAGGCACATGATGCAGTACATATCTATTTCAGGCACATGATGCAGTACTAATCTATTTCAGGCACATCTTGCAGTACAGATCTATTTCAAACACATGATGCAGTACTGATCTATTTTAGGCACATGATGCAGTACTGATCTATTTCAGGCACATGATGCAGTACTGATCTATTTCAAACACATGATGCAGTACTGATCTATTTCAGGCACATGATACAGTACAGATCAATTTTTTCTTTTCTTTTTTTTTCAATATTTATTTCCTGATCAATATACATACTAGTTACACATACTCAAAACATGTACATATATGGGGGAAAAACATATCCATTTGAAATGGCAAGTACTACCTACAGTATCAACACAAGCCATACTTGATATTTTCATGTTATACACAATCATAATATATTATGTAAAGCATTTAAGTAATAACCTTATGTATACTAAAAGGAAAGTTTCAGGAATTTTGAATAAAAGAGAAAAAGAAATAAGGTTAGCAAAAGAAAGTAGGAAGTATCAGTGAAAGATAAGTGTGGATGGTTGTCTATATATATTATACATTTATAGAAAGGTTAAATGAGAAGATTCAAAAACTGTCTCCATTTATCATTGAAAGTATTTTGTTTGTTTTTGATAATTGAGATTGTTTCTTCAATTTTTATTTTCCTTTTAAAATAAGCGACAAATTGGACGTCAGTAGGTATAGTCTTCTCGCATTTGCATTTAAAGATGAAATATTTAGCGAGTAGTATGATATAATTTATATTCATTTCATATATAATGCTATTGTGTCTGAAATTACACAACGAAAAAATATCTTCATAATTAAATTGAGCCAAATTATCTGTTTGCAACATTGTTCTTAAAAAATCTGTTATTTTAATCCAGAAATCCTGTATGTAATGGCATTCCCAAAACATGACGGTTAGAATCATTATACATCATGCAAAAGTCGCAAAGTTGTGACGCAACTATATTGCACTTAAAGCAGCATTACATCGTAATAAAGGATGATTTGTGTAAAATATAAATACTAATGTGTGTGTGTGTTTACAAAAATCGAAATAGTAGCTCAGAAACGATAAAATTCCAATAAATATAAACCGTCGTATACGCGAATTTGTTTATCAACACACGAAATATCAACACGCACAGCGCACATGTGTGAAACAACAGATGATGTAGAAAACAACGTATATATTTTGAACATGAAAGCCTATCTATCTTCCTCTAATGTCGAACCCCTCGCGGGGATGTAGACATGTCACTAAAAGACTTAGATAACAGAGGTATGAATCAACATCTCAAGTAATTTAATTAAAAAAGACAACGTGGGACAGATGCATTCCGAATGTAAACAAGTGCCGACGATGCATTCTGGTTGTAAACAAATGCGTGACCGATCGACTCGGAAAGTCCTACTTTCGGTTTCGAGTTTGTTTTATCGCAAAAAAACATTGTTTACCAATTGCATAGTATACAAAGTATAATGTTAGAATGTGTACATACGTAAAATTTGAATTTTTCAAATATCTTTTATTTCATACGATGTAATGCTGCTTTAAATAGGAAAACATTATTCGGAATTATGTGCATTAAGTATTTATATTGAAATGCTCTCAATTTAGTTTCTATTGTTATTCTAATAGGTTGTGTGAATATTTTGTTCCATTTAGTATTGACTAATGATAAAATATTTTCCCATTTTTCAATTTGCCTAATATTCTCCAGTTTAGAATTTATCGTTAATATCGAATATACAAGTTTGCATAATTTTGTTTTTGCATTGATTTTTGTGATTAAATATTCAGGGATTTTATATGCTATTGGTTCTAATTGTAACTGTGTTCTCCACTTATGTGGTATACTGTTCAAAAGAGTGTAGTAGTTCAAAAACTCCCCGGGATTAATATTGTACAGTTGTCTTATTTGCATAAAAGAATAGAATTGTTTGTGTCTGAAATCGTATATATGTTCTATATATTGAATTCCCTTAATAAACCAATCTCTATAAAATAATGTATTACAGTCATGTTTCTTTATGTTCGAATTATTCCACAGGATTTGTTTGGATATAGATTCGACATTTTCTTTGTAGTTTACTCTGGACTATGCTGTTAATATTTCTTTTAAAAACTTAGATTTTATTTCGAGATTTTCAATGTCATTGCAACTAACATTACATTTAAACAGAAAATCATTTCCATGTTTATCTATCATATGTTCATACATTTGTACTAACTTTGATTCTTTTTGGAATATTATTCGTTTTATCCAACTAGCTTTGAGTGATGCAATAAAGTTCTCTATATCCAACATTTTTAATCCACCATTACTATAATCTTGAATAATTTGCTTTCTAGATATCTTATCTGGTTTATCATTCCATAAGAATTTATACATCACTTGTTAATTAAGTTCGTTAATTGTTTGGTGATTTGGGTTGTTCAAAACTGTTAATGGATAGATGAGTTTTGGGAATGCGAATGTTTTTAAAACAGTTATTTTTCCGATTAAAGACAAATTCCACCTTTTCCATTTGTTCAAGCAATTTTCGAACGATAAAATCTTATTTGTTATATTAAGATGTTGCATATCGTTTACATTATTACTGAATGTTATTCCTAAAGTAGTTGCATACTTTGACGTCCAAATAAATTTCTTTCTTTTGCAGAATATAGTTTCATTATTAGTCAATGATCCTATTCGGAGAACGGTGCATATGGATTTGTTTAAGGTTAAACCGGATACATTTCCAAAGTCATCAAGTGCATTAATTAATGTTATAAATGATTTCTCACTGCCATCTAAAAGGAAACTAGCGTCGTCTGCAAAAAGTGTTTGTTTTGTGTCTATTCCGTGTGCTTTAATTCCAGATATGTCATTGTTAGTATTGACTTCTATGGATAACAATTCAATACAAATAATGAAAAGGTAAGGTGAAAGTGGACATCCTTGACATACTCCTCTTTTAATTTTGAAATATTCAGACATATGTCCATTATTACTTATGCAGGATTGAGAGTCTCTGTAAAATAATTTAACCCAGTCAATTATGTTATTTTTAAAACCGAAATGTTCAAGACACTTGTACATAAAACTATGATCAATGCTGTCGAAAGCTTTATTAAAATCTGAAAAGAATATTAAGCCTGGTTCATTGTTTTTATTAACATAATTAATTACCTCTTCAATGGTTCTGACATTTTCACCGATGTATCGCCCTTTTATGAATCCGGTTTGGTCAGTACTTATAATTGTATCTAAAACTGGTTTAATTCTGTTCGCAATGGTCTTAGTTGCTATTTTATAATCTACATTTAAAAGGGATATAGGTCTCCAGTTGTTAATTGATAAAATGTCCTTATCCTTTTTTGGTATGAGTGTAATAATACCCTGTTTTTGGAGTTCCGACAAATCGTTATTTTCTAAAGAATTATTTAAAGAGTTAACTAGGAACGTTTTTACATCTGACCAGAAAACTATAGAATTCAGTTGATAAGCCGTCTGAGCCTGGGCTTTTGTTGTTTTTCATATCCTTAAGTGCAGTGGCGCATTCATATTCTATTAACGTTCTTTGCGAGTGTTGCTGTTCTTCTGACAATGTTGTATGTGGGTTGTTAAAGAATTTGTTGTTGTTGCTGTTGCAGTTGTCAATCATCGCATCTTGGGTGTACAATTCTTCGTAAAAATATTTTATATATTTGAGTATTGTCTTAGGGTTTTTCTCGATGTTATGTTGGTGTGTATTAAGCTGTTGTATTGTTTTTTGTTCTGCTCGTTTAATTTCTAGGTTAGCAAAAAATTTGGAATTATTTACCGCTCCTTCTACCCATTCAGCTTTTGTTCTCAGTATTATACCTTTGATTTTTTCTTCTGTGTAATTTTCTAGTTTATCCTTTTCATCTTTTCGTCTTTTAATTAAATGTTCCTCGTTTGGCCTTGCGTTTATTTCATTTTCTATATTTTCAATATTATTAAGTAGTTCTGTTTCATATTTTTGGTTTTCTTTCTTTTTGCGGATTGAATATTTGATTGTTTCATCTCTTATACCGCCTTTAATTACTTCCCACAATGTCTTAGGATTAGCTTCGTGATTTACTGTTGCTAGTTCGGTTATTTTGCGTCTGATTATCATTTGATAGTCCACATTCAGAAGGTAAGAGTTATTAATTTTAAAAAATCCAGGCCCAGAGTTTTATTTATTTCTAATTTTAACACAACAATCGAGTGGTCAGATTTAAAGCCTGGTCGAATAATACAGTCTGTTGTAAAGTTCAAGAGATTGGAAGATATAAAGAAGTAGTCTAGTCTACAAAATATCGGTGGTTTTGTATTGGAGTGCCAGGTGTACATTTTCTTATCCGGTTGTTTTAAGCGCCATATATCAATAATTTCTTCTAACTCTATTAAGCATTTGAGAAGTTTTTTTCCCTGTATCAGTTCTGCCATTTAGTTTGTCCATGTTATGGTCAATAACTGTATTGAAATCACCACCTAGTATAAGAGTATGGTCATTGTTATCAGATATGGCTGTTTCAATTAACTTAAAAAAATTGACATCATCATTATTTGGTGCATATATATTCATTAAAACAATGATTTTGCTTTCGACTTCTATTTTAAGTATTTGGAAACGACCTGTTACTATTTCTTTATAATCCAACAGTGTATATGCTAATTTACTATTTATAAGAATTCCAATGCCTAAGCTATTCGAGCTATTACCACTTAAAAATATATCTCCGTTCCACTGTGTTTTCCATCTATTAGTGTCCAGATTTTGTTTACAGTGTGTTTCCTGTAGCAGACATATACAAAATCCATTGCTTCTCAGCCATTCGAACACTTGATCTCGTTTAGGATTTGCGGTTAAACCCTTGACATTAAAACTACATATGCTTATAGACATTTTGTGTAAGTTGAGGTAAGACCGAACAAATCCAAAGCTCCGCTCTCCATAATGCTACCATATGCATGCACTTAATATATCTATTGTATTTAGTCAACCTTCCACACAGATGAGAGATGTTACCTAAAGATGGTTGGTGATGTCGGCTCATACCAATAAAGTGTAGAAAAGTACACGAAATAAATCCACCTTACGATCAATATGTTTTATACACATTATTATACATGGTACTGTTTTCATGAAATACGCTTCTTTAATAATGTAAAGGCTGGTATATGGGTACAATTCTATAAAGTTTGCAGGAAGACATTTACATTCATTATTTTCATATTTAAGAAAGAATCAATTGGGCTAAAAAAAGTCTATTACAACGTAATATTAAATCCTAATTTACTATCTGAAAGTGTCATAACCGAATAAAATTCTACATGACGTACGTTCCCTTGATTACTCAGAAGAAGCCGTGGTTCATATAGATCCATCTATTTTCAGTTGTAATTACTCACGGACCCTCGCAATGCGCGGTAACTATTGACATCATCAGGAAAACTGTTGACCAATCAATACACATTATCCAATAACGTCAGTAGTTAAAAATAAGTCACCATAGAGTCAGCGCACAAGGTTATCTAGATACTTAGATGTGCCAAAGTATAAGAAACGAAAGTGCCGGTATGTAATTGTAAACGACCAAACATAAGCAATTTAATCAAATAATACTGTGTGCCAAAATCGTGTCCAAAATAATTATTTGAATTTCTATATTCCTCTGAACTTCTTAAGTCTATAAAACGTTATGCTGAACTTATAGACTACCCTTACAATAGTTGTTTGCTACCTTTCTATATGTTATATATTTAAACATGTATGGAGTATCACTCGTTTCAAGACCCTTCTAATAAAAACAATATAAAAAAATTAATAAAAAAGAAGAAGTCTTTACAAGTGTTCTACCAAATTAATTGCTTATAAAGAATATTTACAGTGTATATCCTTCCTAAGCTGTTCCAGATACAAAAAAAAGAAAGCCTGGACGTTAGAAACATAAACCTGCAAATTACGTTGTTCGCATGAAGTGTATATCGATAATATCAAACTGGTAAACTTGACCAAACCAACATTATAAAGAACACTAGATCTTACAGACATATGCCACGCTGGCGGGAAAATAAATGCACATTGAGATTGATATATTTTATTTTACAGTTAAAAGTTATGTTTGACTTACAGGCTATGGTTTTGACTGTGGACCTTTTGATAGTGTGTCCTAATTGTTTGTACATATATATGGATCTACCCGAAAGAGGAAAACATAGTCGTCGATTGAGTCGAGCTACTACTATTTCTACCACTAATTACAAAATGATTAACACGATTTGGCATTCGAAAAAGGTTTGGAGCATTACAAATGGCATGTTCCTTATAGGGGAGATAACCTAACAAAACCAGCTTTCATATATGCAGCACAATCCGGTATACACATTCAAGATTGAATTACTGGCCGGTCACATGGGGACATAACCCAACTCAATTGCATAGCTTCATAGTAGCGAACACCCAATACACAAATAAACTAATAATATACAAAGACATCTGATATGCTTATATAATACAATCAAAATATTACACTATAGCCGGAATAAGCTTACGTAGATTTTATCAGTAGAGTTCGGTGCACACTTATTCAGGCTATTTCGACAGTTTTACTGTCACTTAAAGTGACAGAATCAGTCTATTTTTACATATATTTTTACGAGCCCTTGTTTGTCCAGGGTAGGTCCAACCAGTGAGAAAACTCACTGTGATTAATCAGTCTTGTTCTGATGATTTGTTTTCCTCGGTTATTTGTTTCCTTGAAACTCGCAAAGATTTTACCTTCGTAGTACCAAGCTTGGTCTACGTGATGATTGTCTTTTAATCGTAGTGACGATAATACCTGTTGATTGAGCCAAGTTAAGTCATGGCTTACGGACACTTGGCTTCCTTTTAGGCCTTTCACATTTTTAAATACACTATGCTTGATTTGTCTTCGAACGAATTTTACAATGATAGGCCTGTTTTTCTTCTCATTGAATGTGCCTAATCTATGCGCAATATCGATGTCGCATTCTTGTAAGTCGAGTTGCAATTTTTCATTTAGTGTTTTCACTACTTGAACTGTACTTGTGTGAGACGATTGCTTCCGTCTTCCGGAACTCCGAACACACGTATGTTGTTCCGTCTACTATATTGCTCGAGATCATTCGCATTGCATTCATTGTATTGAGCTTCTCTTTTGATCTCGCCTCTGAGGTTGGCAGTTTTTTCTTGAAGATCAACAATATCTTTCTTCTTGATTTGAAGCTCTTTCTTGATATTGTCATTTTCTATAACTCGTTCATGCAGCTCGCCCTCTAAAATATCTAGTCTATGTGACACAGTAGCTAATATTTGTTCTTTCATCTCGTTAACTGTGTCTTTAATTAAGTCTTTAATGAAGCCCCTGTCAGATTTTGTTAATACATTCGATAATTTTTCGTTTATTTCATCAAGCTTTTTCTCAATTGTAGACTCTTCTGGCAGGGTATCTGGGGCGCTCTTTGTAATAAATTCAGTCATGGTTTTTTGCTTTTTGCTTTTTTCTTCTTCTTTTTCAATTCCTCCTTTGCTGAGATATCTGCTTTAAATACAGATGTATCAAGCGCGCTCGCACTGGTTTCGTGTTCACTGGACGTGGATGAATACGCTCTTTTGTTCGCAATCGAGTTCATTGTTCATTTAAACAGGTGTACAGGTAAAACTATTAATAACTCTTCGATACTGCATATAGTCCATTATGCATAGTTAGTCATGCGTGACGATTTTCCAGTCATAGTTTACCCAGGTGATACCAAATTTAAACGTTATCACCCCACCCTCCTTATAGAAGTAAGCGCGGTATATACTTTTCTATAAATTCACACAATGTCAACAAAATTGCCCCATTCATATTTACCACCTGATTCCCTATAGTCCAAGGTATGTTTACAGTATTAATTTCCATCGCTATATTTGATCCTAGTGGGTTTATTTCGAATTTTATTTCACATATTTGTTTTGTTGTTTACATTCTTGTAACGGAAGCGGAAAAGGTCTATTCATGCACATGATGCAGTACTGATCTATTTCAGGCACATGATGCAGTACAGATCTATTTCAGGCACATGATGCAGTACTGATCTATTTCAGGCACATGATGCAGTACTGATCTATTTCAGGCACATGATGCAGTACTGATCTATTTCAAACACATGATGCAGTACTGATCTATTTCAAACACATGATGCAGTACTGATCTATTTCAGGCACATGATGCAGTACTGATCTATTTCAAAAACATGATGCAGTACTGATCTATTTCAAACACATGGTGCAGTACTGATCTATTTCAGGCACATGATGCAGTACTGATCTATTTCAAAAACATGATGCAGTACTGATCTATTTCAAACACATGGTGCAGTACTGATCTATTTCAGGCACATGATGCAGTACTGATCTATTTCAAACACATGGTGCAGTACTGATCTATTTCAGGCACAGAATTGTGTTGACCCTATTTCCTGAAATGGTGTTTATAAGTACAGGTCAAACACTGCTGTATGTTATTTTAGTTTAATTATAAGTTATTGCAAATCAATAGTAAAAGTGTTGTTTTATTTTATGAAGTTTGTTTGAATTTGCCAACATCGGATATACTTCTCTATGAATGGAAATGATACCATTTGGGTGTAGTTACTGGTAAAATTTAAATAGCCGGCCGTGTCTGTAATATAATAAAATGAATAGGTGGGGTTATGACCTACACTTCATGTCCCTTAGTAAGATGGAGAAATATGTTGAAGATCACTTGATGATATATCGTGGACCTTGCAATTTGAATTTCGACGTGTTTAGCACCTGTCCCCAACCATACCTTGGTCTTCGCTCATGAAAATACTAGTTTAAATGATACTTTGCATGAGAAAACATCTGCGAAAAAATCTCCCTCTTGAAGACCCCCAATTTCCCTCTTAGGCAAGTCAAATCTTCCACTTTAGGCCACCAGAAGTTGGCAGGTATGCATCATGTGTATACATAAATAAGAAACAAATGTCGTAATAATAAGAAATGTTTTCTATTTGATTTTTCAGACATTTTCTCTTCCTCGGCTGTTTCGTCTCTTCCGAGGTCTTGGGCTGCGACATTTGATTGTGATCAATGACTGTAATGAGGTAGGTTATGTACTTTCTTTATTCCTGGTTTTTTCCTTAGATTAATAACTGCATCTAAGGTAAAATATCCTGTGTAATTAAGTAATAGTTTTTATTGCTTGATGACTGTGTGTATAAATTTATTTTGGCCAGTTGGAATCTCTACGATGGTATATGTACCAGTATATTTTATTTATGTTTTCCAATGAAATATACAAATTTATCAGTGCAATAACACGTTTTAATAGCAATGGAATATTACATTTTATATCTCACTGCTTTGCATGTGTGGTACCTAGATGCTGCATGTGTGGTACCTAGCTGCTGCATGTGTGTTACATAGCCGCTGCTGCATGTGTGGTACCTAGCTGCTGCATGTGTGATACCTAGCCGCTGCATGTGTGGTACCTAGCTGCTGCATTGTGGTACCTAGCCGCTGCTGCATGTGTGGTACCTAGCCGCTGCATGTGTGGTACCTAGCCACTGCATGTGTGGTACCTAGCCGCTGCTGCATGTGTGGTACCTAGCCACTGCATGTGTGGTATCTAGCTGCTGCATTGTGGTACCTAGCCGCTGCTGTATGTGTGGTACCTAGCCACTGCATGTGTGGTACCTAGCCACTGCATGTGTGGTACCTAGCTGCTGCATGTGTGGTACCTAGCTGATGCATGTGTGGTACCTAGCTGCTGCATGTGTGGTACCTAGCTGCTGCATGTGTGATACCTAGCTGCTGCATGTGTGATACCTAGCTTCTGCATGTGTGGTACCTAGCTGCTGCATGTGTGGTACCTAGCTGCTGCATGTGTGATACCTAGCTTCTGCATGTGTGGTACCTAGCTGCTGCATGTGTGGTACCTAGCTGCTGTATGTGTGGTACCTAGCTGCTGCATGTGTGGTACCTAGCTGCATGTGTGGTACATAGCTGCTGCATGTGTGGTACCTAGCTGCTGCATGTGTGGTACCTAGCTGCTGCATGTGTGGTACCTAGCCATTGCATGTGTGGTACCTAGCTGCTGCATGTGTGGTACCTACCTGCTGCATGTGTGGTACCTAGCTGTTGCATGTTGGTACCTAGCTGCATGTGTGGTACCTAGCTGCTGCATGTGTGGTACCTAGCTGCTGCATGTGTGGTACCTAGCTGCTGCATGTGTGCTACCTAGCCGCTGCATGTGTGGTACGTAGCTGCTGCATGTGTGCTACCTAGCTGCTGCATGTGTGCTACCTAGCCGCTGCTGCATGTGTGGTACCTAGCTGCTGCATGTGTGCTACCTAGCTGCTGTATGTGTGGTACCTAGCTGCTGCATGTGTGCTACCTAGCTGCATGTGTGGTACCTAGCTGCTGCATGTGTGGTACCTAGCCACTGCATGTGTGGTACCTAGCCGCTGCATGTGTGGTACCTAGCTGCTACATGTGTGGTACCTAGCCGCTGCATATATGGTACCTAGCTGCTGCATGTGTGGTACCTAGCCGCTGCATGTGTGGTACCTAGCTGCTACATGTGTGGTACCTAGCAGCTGCATGTGTGGTACCTAGCCACTGTACATGTGGTACCTAGCAGCTGTATGTGTGGTACCGAGCCGCTGCATGTGTGGTACCTAGCCACTGCATTTGTGGTACCTAGCCACTGCATGTGTGGTACCTAGCTGTTGCATGTGTGGTACCTAGCCACTGTACATGTAGTACCTAGCCACTGCATGTGTGGTACCTAGTCACTGCATGTGTGGTACCTAGCTGCTGCATCTGTGGTGCCTAGCTTCTGCATGTGTGATACCTAGCTTCTGCATGTGTGGTACCCAGCCACTGCATGTGTGGTACCTAGCTGCTGCATGTGTGGTACCTAGCTGCTGCATGTGTGCTACCTAGCCGCTGCATGTGTGGTACGTAGCTGCTGCATGTGTGCTACCTAGCTGCTGCATGTGTGCTACCTAGCCGCTGCTGCATGTGTGGTACCTAGCTGCTGCATGTGTGCTACCTAGCTGCTGTATGTGTGGTACCTAGCTGCTGCATGTGTGCTACCTAGCTGCATGTGTGGTACCTAGCTGCTGCATGTGTGGTACCTAGCCACTGCATGTGTGGTACCTAGCCGCTGCATGTGTGGTACCTAGCTGCTACATGTGTGGTACCTAGCCGCTGCATATATGGTACCTAGCCGCTGCATGTGTGGTACCTAGCCGCTGCATGTGTGGTACCTAGCTGCTACATGTGTGGTACCTAGCAGCTGCATGTGTGGTACCTAGCCACTGTACATGTGGTACCTAGCAGCTGTATGTGTGGTACCGAGCCGCTGCATGTGTGGTACCTAGCCACTGCATTTGTGGTACCTAGCCACTGCATGTGTGGTACCTAGCTGTTGCATGTGTGGTACCTAGCCACTGTACATGTAGTACCTAGCCACTGCATGTGTGGTACCTAGTCACTGCATGTGTGGTACCTAGCTGCTGCATCTGTGGTGCCTAGCTTCTGCATGTGTGATACCTAGCTTCTGCATGTGTGGTACCCAGCCACTGCATGTGTGGTACCTAGCTGCTGCATGTGTGGTACCTAGCTGCTGCATGTGTGGTACCTAGCTGCTGCATGTGTAGTACCTAGCTGCATGTGTGGTACCTAGCTGCTGCATGGGTGGTACCTAGCTGCTGCATGTGTGCTACCTAGCCGCTGCATGTGTGGTACGTAGCTGCTGCATGTGTGCTACCTAGCTGCTGCATGTGTGCTACCTAGCCGCTGCTGCATGTGTGGTACCTAGCTGCTGCATGTGTGGTACCTAGCCGCTAAATGTGTGGTACCTAGCCACTGCATGTGTGGTACCTAGCCATTGCATGTGTGGTACCTAGCCACTGCATGTGTGGTACCTAGCTGCTACATGGGTGGTACCTAGCAGCTGTATGTGTGGTACCTAGCCACTGTACATGTGGTACCTAGCAGCTGTATGTGTGGTACCTAGAAGCTGCATGTGTGGTACCTAGCTGCTGCTGCATGTGTGGTACCTAGCTGCTGCATGTGTGATACCTAGCTTCTGCATGTGTGGTACCTAGCTGCTGCATGTGTGGTACCTAGCTGCTGCATGTGTGATACATAGCTTCTGCATGTGTGGTACCTAGCTGCTGCATGTGTAGTACCTAGCTGCTGCATGTGTGGTACCTAGCTGATGCATGTGTGGTACCTAGCTGCTGCATGTGTGGTACCTACCTGCTGCAGGTGTGGTACCTAGCTGCTGCATGTGTGGTACCTAGCTGCATGTGTGGTACCTAGCTTCTGCATGTGTGGTACCTAGCTGCTGCATGTGTGGTACCTAGCTGCTGCACGTGTGGTACCTAGCCACTGCATGTGTGGTACCTAGCCGCTGCATGTGTGGTACCTAGCTGCTACATGTGTGGTACCTAGCCGCTGCATATATGGTACCTAGCCGCTGCATGTGTGGTACCTAGCCACTGCATGTGTGGTACCTAGCTGCTACATGTGTGGTACCTAGCAGCTGCATGTGTGGTACCTAGCCACTGTACATGTGGTACCTAGCAGCTGTATGTGTGGTACCGAGCCGCTGCATATATGGTACCTAGCCACTGCAGATATGGTACCTAGCCACTGCATGTGTGGTACCTAGCCACTGCATTTGTGGTACCTAGCCACTGCATGTGTGGTACCTAGCTGTTGCATGTGTGGTACCTAGCCACTGTACATGTAGTACCTAGCCACTGCATGTGTGGTACCTAGCCACTGCATGTGTGGTATCTAGCTACTGCATATGTGGTACCTAGCTTCTGCATGTGTGATACCTAGCTTCTGCATGTGTGGTACCTAGCCACTGCATGTGTGGTACCTAGCTGCTGCATGTGTGGTACCTAGCTGCTGCATGTGTGGTACCTAGCTGCTGCATGTGTAGTACCTAGCTGCATGTGTGGTACCTAGCTGCTGCATGGGTGGTACCTAGCTGCTGCATGTGTGCTACCTAGCCGCTGCATGTGTGATACGTAGCTGCTGCATGTGTGGTACCTAGCTGCTGCATGTGTGGTACCTAGCCGCTGCTGCATGTGTGGTACCTAGCTGCTGCATGTGTGGTACCTAGCCGCTACATGTGTGGTACCTAGCCACTGCATATGTGGTACCTAGCCATTGCATGTGTGGTACCTAGCCACTGCATGTGTGGTACCTAGCTGCTACATGGGTGGTACCTAGCCGCTGCATGTGTGGTACCTAGCCACTGTATATGTGGTACCTAGCAGCTGTATGTGTGGTACCTAGCAGCTGCATGTGTGGTACCTAGCTGCTGCTGCATGTGTGGTACCTAGCTGCTGCATGTGTGATACCTAGCTTCTGCATGTGTGGTACCTAGCTGCTGCATGTGTGGTACCTAGCTGCTGCATGTGTGATACCTAGCTTCTGCATGTGTGGTACCTAGCTGCTGCATGTGTAGTACCTAGCTGCTGCATGTGTGGTACCTAGCTGCTGCATGTGTGGTACCTAGCTGCTGCATGTGTTGTACCTACCTGCTGCATGTGTGGTACCTAGCTGCTGCATGTGTGGTACCTAGCTGCATGTGTGGTACCTAGCTTCTGCATGTGTGGTACCTAGCTGCTGCATGTGTGGTACCTAGCTGCTGCATGTGTGGTACCTAGCTGCTGCATGTGTGCGACCTAGCCGCTGCATGTGTGGTACGTAGCTGCTGCATGTGTGCTACCTAGCTGCTGCATGTGTGCTACCTAGCCGCTGCTGCATGTGTGGTACCTAGCTGCTGCATGTGTGATACCTAGCTGCTGCATGTGTGGTACCTAGCTGCTGCATGTGTGGTACCTAGCTGCATGTGTGGTACCTAGCTTCTGCATGTGTGGTACCTAGCTGCTGCATGTGTGGTACCTAGCTGCTGCATGTGTGGTACCTAGCTGCTGCATGTGTGCGACCTAGCCGCTGCATGTGTGGTACGTAGCTGCTGCATGTGTGCTACCTATCTGCTGCATGTGTGCTACCTAGCCACTGCTGCATGTGTGGTACCTAGCTGCTGCATGTGTGATACCTAGCTGCTGCATGTGTGGTACCTAGCTGCTGCATGTGTGGTACCTAGCTGCATGTGTGGTACCTAGCTGCTGCATGTGTAGTACCTAGCTGCATGTGTGGTACCTAGCTGCTGCATGGGTGGTACCTAGCTGCTGCATGTGTGCTACCTAGCCGCTGCATGTGTGGTACGTAGCTGCTGCATGTGTGCTACCTAGCTGCTGCATGTGTGCTACCTAGCCGCTGCTGCATGTGTGGTACCTAGCTGCTGCATGTGTGGTACCTAGCCGCTACATGTGTGGTACCTAGCCACTGCATGTGTGGTACCTAGCCGTTGCATGTGTGGTACCTAGCCACTGCATGTGTGGTACCTAGCTGCTACATGTGTGGTACCTAGCTGCTGCATATATAGTACCTAGCCACTGCATGTGTGGTACCTAGCAGCTGTATGTGTGGTACCTAGCTGTTGCATGTGTGATACCTAGCCACTGCATGTGTGGTACCTAGCTGCTGCTGCATGTGTGGTACCTAGCCGCTGCTGCATGTGTGGTACCTAGCCGCTGCATGTGTGGTACCTAGCCACTGTACATGTGTGGTACCTAGCCACTACATGTGGTACCTAGCCTCTGCATGTGTGCTACCTAGCCACTGTACATGTAGTACGTAGCCACTGCATGTGTGGTACCTAGCCACTGCATGTGTGGTACCTAGCTGCTGCATGTGTGGTACCTAGCCGCTGCATGTGTGGTACCTAGCCACTACATGTGTGGTACCTAGCCGCTGCATGTGTGGTACCTAGCCGCTGCTGCATGTGTGGTACCTAGCTGCTGCATGTGTGGTACCTAGCCAATGTACATGTGTGGTACCTAGCCACTACATGTGTGGTACCTAGCCGCTGCATGTGTGGTACCTAGCCACTGTACATGTGGTACCTAGCAGCTGCATGTGTGGTACCTGGCCACTGTACATGTGGTACCTAGCAGCTGCATGTGTGATACCTAGACACTGCATGTGTGGTACCTACCTGCTGCATGTGTGGTACCTAGCCACTGCATGTGTGGTACCTAGCCGCTGCACATGTGGTACCTAGCTGCTGCATGTGTGGTACCTAGCCAATGTACATGTGTGGTACCTAGCTGCTGCATGTGTGGTACCTAGCCACTGCATGTGTGGTACCTAGCCACTGCATATGTGGTACCTAGACACCGCATGTGTGATACCTAGACACTGCATGTGTGGTACCTAGCTGCTGCATGTGTGGTACCTAGCCACTGCATATGTGGTACCTAGACACCGCATGTGTGGTACCTAGCCGCTGCATGTGTGGTACCTAGCCACTGCATATGTGGTACCTAGACACCGCATGTGTGATACCTAGACACTGCATATGTGGTACCTAGACACTGCATGTGTGATACATAGACACTGCATGTGTGATACCTAGACACTGCATGTGTGGTACCTAGACACCGCATGTGTGATACCTAGACACTGCATGTGTGATACCTAGCCACTGTACATGTGGTACCTAGCCACTGCATGTGTGGTACCTAGCTGCTGCATGTGTGGTACCTAGCCGCTGCATGTGTGGTACCTAGCCGCTGCATGTGTGGTACCTAGCCACTACATGTGTGGTACCTAGCCACTGCATGTGTGGTACCTAGCCACTGTATATGTGGTACCTAGCCACTGCATGTGTGGTACCTAGCCGCTGCACATGTGGTACCTAGCTGCTGCATATGTGGTACCTAGCCGCTGCATGTGTGGTACCTAGCCACTGCATGTGTGGTACCTAGCTGCTGCATTGTGGTACCTAGCCGCTGCATGTGTGGTACCTAGCTGCTGCATGTGTGGTACCTACCTGCTGCATGTGTGGTACCTAGCTGCTGCATGTGTGGTACCTAGCTGCTGCATGTGTGGTACCTAGCTGTTGCATGTGTGGTACCTAGCTGCTGCATGTGTGGTACCTAGCTGCTGCATGTGTGGTACCTAGCCACTGCATATGTGGTACCTAGACACCGCATGTGTGATACCTAGACACTGCATGTGTGGTACCTAGCTGCTGCATGTGTGGTACCTAGCCACTACATGCGTGGTACCTAGCCGCTGCATGTGTGGTACCTAGCCACTGTACATGTGGTACCTAGCAGCTGCATGTGTGGTACCTAGCCACTGTACATGTGGTACCTAGCAGCTGCATGTGTGATACCTAGACACTGCATGTGTGGTACCTAGCCACTGCATGTGTGGTACCTAGCCACTGCATGTGTGGTACCTAGCCGCTGCACATGTGGTACCTTGCTGCTGCATGTGTGGTACCTAGCCAATGTACATGTGTGGTACCTAGCTGCTGCATGTGTGGTACCTAGCCACTGCATGTGTGGTACCTAGCCACTGCATATGTGGTACCTAGACACCGCATGTGTGATACCTAGACACTGCATGTGTGGTACCTAGCTGCTGCATGTGTGGTACCTAGCCACTGCATATGTGGTACCTAGCCGCTGCATGTGTGGTACCTAGCCACTGCATATGTGGTACCTAGACACCGCATGTGTGATACCTAGACACTGCATATGTGGTACCTAGACACTGCATGTGTGATACATAGACACTGCATGTGTGATACCTAGACACTGCATGTGTGGTACCTAGACACCGCATGTGTGATACCTAGACACTGCATGTGTGATACCTAGCCACTGTACATGTGGTACCTAGCCACTGCATGTGTGGTACCTAGCTGCTGCATGTGTGGTACCTAGCCGTTGCATGTGTGGTACCTAGCCACTACATGTGAGGTACCTAGCCGCTGCATGTGTGGTACCTAGCCACTACATTTGTGGTACCTAGCCACTGCATGTGTGGTACCTAGCCACTGTATATGTGGTACCTAGCCACTGCATGTGTGGTACCTAGCCGCTGCATGTGTGGTACTTAGCCGCTGCACATGTGGTACCTAGCTGCTGCATATGTGGTACCTAGCCGCTGCATGTGTGGTACCTAGCCACTGCATGTGTGGTACCTAGCTTTTGCATTGTGGTACCTAGCCGCTGCATGTGTGGTACCTAGCTGCTGCATGTGTGGTACCTACCTGCTGCATGTGTGGTACCTAGCTGCTGCATGTGTGGTACCTAGCTGCTGCATGTGTGGTACCTAGCCACTGCATGTGTGGTACCTAGCCACTGCATATATGGTACCTAGACACCGCATGTGTGATACCTGGACACTGCATGTGTGGTACCTAGCTGCTGCATGTGTGGTACCTAGCCAATGTACATGTGTGGTACCTAGCCACTACATGTGTGGTACCTAGCCGCTGCATGTGTGGTACCTAGCCACTGTACATGTGGTACCTAGCAGCTGCATGTGTGGTACCTAGCCACTGTACATGTGGTACCTAGCAGCTGCATGTGTGATACCTAGACACTGCATGTGTGGTACCTAGCCACTGCATGTGTGGTACCTAGCCACTGCATGTGTGGTACCTAGCCGCTGCACATGTGGTACCTTGCTGCTGCATGTGTGGTACCTAGCCAATGTACATGTGTGG
>CM026387.1:85423187-85585653 GCA_014843695.1 Archivesica marissinica
GTTCGGTTCTAAGAGACACGGTATGGGGGGTTCAGTTGTATGAGACGACGATATGAGGGGGGTGGTTTTTTGTATAGTTGTTAGGATCGTTGCCTTCATATCAATTTCCCATCACCGTTGTAGGTTCTAATCCCATTTGGAGTGTTGAATCCCTTTATGTGAGGAAACTGTTTAGCTGGTTTGTGGAAGGTCGATGGCTATACCCGGGTGCCTGTCAATTCACGCTAAGTCTTAGTCCGACAGTACCAACTGGAGCGCTACCACATGATCTAAGCTGTCGGTATGAGTTTTAACCAAGAACTAAACAAAGCACACACCGAAAACACAAAGATGAACACGACCATTATTGTATTATATTTGTAATTTCGATTAACAAACGGGAAGTGTTTCTGAATTATACCCGAAATACTATGCTAATTGATGTCGCCGACAAAAGTGCAACCGCTGCATTCAACTGTCGTGATCTAGTTACACTAGCCTGATTAAATTAAATCCAGTTCATGCAGACCTTGTATATACGAATGGTGTCAGTTAGTAATACAAACATATGTAGGTTTATTAACTTCCATTTAATTGAGATTGGTTGTAATATCTTGCACATTTGTATGTTATTAGTCCGCCAGAGGAATGATAAAATAACTGTAAACCATATCAAAGACGATGTGCAGGATGCGGGTATGAGACAATTCGGTTGAACTGTTGTTACAATTTAGTAAATCAGCGACATGTTTGGCTTTCTCATGGACTGCCATCTTCTAATTTAGTGCAATATACTGAATATATCCAATTCATAGCAACATAGCATGGGACTTCATAGCATCGAGGCATGAGATTGCATCTACACATGGCTCACATATCATCTATACATGGTACTTCTTCTAAACATTCTACACATAGCATCGATACATGGGACTTCTTCTAATCATGACTAACATAGCATCGATGCATGGGACTTCATCTAATCATGCCTCACATAGCATCGATACATGGGACTTCATCTAAACATTGCTCGCATTGCATCGATACATGGGACTTCATCTAAACAAGGCTCACATAACATCGATACATGGACTTCATAGCATCGATACATGGGAATTAATCTAAACAAGGCTCACATAGCATAGATACATGGGACCTCATCTAAACAAGGCTCACATAGCATCGATACATGGGACTTCATCTAAACAAGGCTCACATAGGATCGATACATGGGACTTCATCTAAACAAGGCTCCATAGCATCGATGCATGGGACTTCAACTAAACAAGGCTCACATAGCATCGATGCATGGGACTTCAACTAAACAAGGCTCACATAGCATCGATGTATGGGACTTCAACTAAACAAGGCTCACATAGCATCGATGAATGGGACTTCAACTAAACAAGGCTCACATAGCATCGATACATTGGACTTCATCTAAACATGCCTCACATAACATCGATACATGGGACTTCAACTAAACATGGCTCACATAGCATCGATACATTGGACTTCATCTAAATATGGCTCAAATAGCATCGATACACGGGTCTTCAACTAAACAAGGCTCACATAGCATCGATACATTGGACTTCATCTAAACATGGCTAACATAGGATTGATACATGGGACTTCATCTAAACATTGCTCGAATAGCATCGATACATGGGACTTCATCTAAACATGGCTCACAAAGGATTGATACCTGGGACTTCAACTAAACAAGGCTCACATATCAATGATACATGGGACTTCAACTAAACAAGGCATACATACCAACGATACATAGGACTTCAACTAAACAAGGCCCACATATCAACGATACATGGGACTTCAACTAAACAAGGCTCACATATCATCGATACATGGGACTTCAACTAAGCAATGCTCACATAGCATCGATACATGGGAATTCAATTAAACATGACTCACATAGCTTCGATGCATGGGACTTCAACTAAGCAAGGCTCACATAGCATCGATACATGGGAAGTCAACTAAACAAGGCTCACATAGCATCGATACATGGGACTTCAACTAAACATGGCTCACATACCATCGATGCATGGGACTTCAACTAAACAAAGCTCACATGGCATTGATACATTGGAATTCATCTAAACATGGCTCACATATCATCGATACACGGGACTTCAACTAAACAAGGCTCACATAGCATCGATGCATGGGACTTCAACTAAACAAGGCTCACATAGCATCGATACATTGGACTTCATCTAAACATGGCTCACATAGCATCGATACACGGGTCTTCAACTAAACAAGGCTCACATAGCATCGATACATTGGACTTCATCTAAACATGGCTCACATAGCAGCGATACATGGGACTTCAACTAAACATGGCTCACATAGCATCGATGCATGGGACTTCAACTAAACATGGCTAACATAGCAGAGATACACTGGACTTCATCTAAACAAGGCTCACATAGCAGCGATACATGGGACTTCAACTAAATAAGGCTCACATAGCATCGATACATTGGACTTCATCTAAACATGGCTCACATAGGATCGATATACGACACTTCAACTAAACATGGCTCACATAGCAGCGATACACTGGACTTCATCTAAGCAAGGCTCACATAGCATCGACACATGGAACTTCAGCTAAACGTGCCACATGTGCGAAAGGTCCGGAGTTCAAGGTCCGGAGTTTGAACCCCGCTGGAGCCGTTATTATTGTGCTATTATGCATGGCATATAAATTCCATGTTGCCTCTTCCCTCTCCCTCATGGCGATGGTGCATACATCAAATTAGGACGTACCTCAGGTTCCTTGGTATATACAGCAGTCTATGACGTACCTCAGGGTCAGTGGTGTATACATCAGACTAGGGCGTACCTCAGGTCCCGTGGTGTATACATCAGACTAGGGCGTACCTCAGGTTCCGTGGTATATACATCAGTCTATGGTGTACCCCAGGGCCCGTGGTGTATATATCAGTCTAGGGCGTACCCCAGGGCCCGTGGTGTATACATCAGTCTAGGGTGTACCCCAGGGCCCGTGGTGTATACATCAGACTAGGGCGTACCCCAGGGCCCGTGGTGTATACATCAGACTAGGGCGTACCCAGGTCCCGTGGTGTATACATCAGTCTAGGGCGTACCCCAGGGTCCGTGGTGTATACATCATACTAGGACGTATCCCAGGGTCCGTGGTGTATACATCAGTCTAGGGCGTACCCCATGGACCGTGGTGTATACATCAGACTAGGACGTATCCCAGGGTCTGTGGTGTATACATCAGACTAGGGCGTACATCAGGTCCCGTGGTGTATACATCAGACTAGGACGTACCTCAGGGCCCGTGGTGTATACATCAGTCTAGAGCGTATCCCAGGGTCCGTGGTGTATACATCAGACTAGGACGTATCCCAGCTTCCTGGTGTATACATCAGACTAGGGAGTACATCAGGTCCCATGGTGTATACATCAGACTAGTGCGTACCTCAGGTCCCGTGGTGTATACATCAGACTAGGGCGTACCTCAGGTTCCGTGGTATATACATCAGACTAGGACGTACCTCAGGTCCCATAGTGTATACATCAGACTAGGGCGTACCTCAGGTCCCATGGTGTATACATCAGACCAGGGCGTACCTCAGGTTCCGTGGTGTATACATCAGACTAGGACGTACCTCAGGACCCATGGTGTATACATCAGACTAGGGCGTACCTCAGGCCCCGTGGTGTATACATCAGACTAGGGCGTACCTCAGGTCCCATGGTGTATACATCAGTCTAGGGCGTACCTCAGGTCCCGTGGTGTATACATCAGACTAGGACGTACCTCAGGTCCCGTGGGGCATAAATCAGTCTAGGACGTACATCAGGGCCCGTGGTGTATACAGCAGTCTAGGATGTACCTTAGGGCCCGTGGTGTATATATCAGATTAGGACGTACCTCAGGGTCGGTGGTGTATACATCAGTCTAGGACGTACCTCAGGGCTTGTGGTGTATACATCAGACTAGGGCGTACCTCAGGTCCCATGGTGTATACATCAGTCTAGGAAGTACCTCAGGGCCCGTGGTGTATATATCATACTAAGGGTGTACCTCAGGTACCATGGTGTATATATCAGTATATGGTGTACCTCAGGTACCATGGTGTATATATCAGACTAGGGCGTACCTCAGGTCCCTTGGTATATACATCAGTCTAGGGCGTACCCCAGGGCCCGTGGTGTATATATCAGTCTAGGGCGTACATCAAGGCCCGTGGTGTATACATCAGACTAGGGGCTACCTCAGGTTCCTTGGTATATACATCATTCTACCCGAGGGCCCGTGGTGTATATATCAGTCTAAGGCGTACCCAAACAAACACAGGCGTACCCCAGGAAACGTGGTGTATATATCAGTCTAGGGCGTACATCAAGGCCCATGGAGTATACACCAGACTAGGCCGTACCCCAGGTCCCTTGGTATATACATCAGTCTATGGTGTACCCCAGGGCCCGTGGTGTATATATCAGTCTAGGGCGTACCCCAGGGCCCGTGGTGTATACATCAGTCTAGGGTGTACCCCAGGGCCCGTGGTGTATACATCAGTCTAGGGCGTACCCCAGGGCCCGTGGTGTATACATCAGTCTAGGGCGTACCCCAGGGTCCGTGGTGTATACATCATACTAGGACGTACCCCAGGGTCCGTGGTGTATACATCAGTCTAGGGCGTACCCCAGGACCGTGGTGTATACATCAGACTAGACGTACCCAGGGCGTGGTGTATACATCAGACTAGGACGTACATCAGGTCCGTGGTGTATACATCAGACTAGGACGTACCTCAGGGCCCGTGGTGTATACATCAGTCTAGGACGTACATCAGGGTCCATGGTGTATACATCAGAATAGGACGTACATCAGTCCTGGTGTATACATCAGCTAGGGAGTAATCAGGTCCATGGTGTATACATCAGACTAGTGCGTACCTCAGGGTCCGTGGTGTATACATCAGACTAGGGCGTACCTCAGGTTCCGTGGTGTATACATCAGACTAGGACGTACCTCAGGTCCCGTGGTGTATACATCAGACTAGGGCGTACCTCAGGGTCCGTGGTGTATACATCAGACTAGGACGTACCTCAAGGTCCGTGGTGTATACATCAGACTAGGGCGTACCTCAGGGCCCGTGGTGTATACATCAGACTAGGGCGTACCTCAGGGTCCGTGGTGTATACATCAGACTAGGACGTACATCAGGGTACGTGGTGTATACATCAGATAGGGCGTACCTCAGGTCCCATGGTGTATACATCAGTCTAGGACGTACCTCAGGTCCCGTGGTGTATACATCAGACTAGGACGTACCTCAGGTCCCGTGGTGTATACATCAGTCTAGGACGTACATCAGGGCCCGTGGTGTATACATCAGTCTAGGACGTACCTCAGGGCCCGTGGTGTATACATCAGACTAGGACGTACCTCAGGGCCCGTGGTGTATACATCAGTCTAGGACGTACCTCAGGGTCGTGGTGTATACATCAGTCTAGGCGTACCTCAGCGTGGTGTATACATCAGTCTAGGACGTACCTCAGGGCCCGTGGTGTATACATCAGTCTAGGACGTACCTCAGGGCCCGTGGTGTATACATCAGTCTAGGACGTACCTCAGGTCCGTGGTGTATACATCAGTCTAGGACGTACCTCAGGGTACTGGTGTATAAATCAGTCTAGACCCAAATCAGCAGGCGTACCCAGGCCGTGGTGTATCATCGGTACCAGGCCCGTGGTATACATCAGTCTAGGCGTACACAGGGCCCGTGGTATACATCAGTCTAGGCGTACATCAGGGCCCGTGGTGTATACATCAGTCTAGGACGTACCTCAGGGCCCGTGGTGTATACATCAGTCTAGGGCGTACCTCAGGTTCCGTGGTGTATACATCATACTAGGACGTACCTCAGGGCCCGTGGTGTATACATCAGTCTAGGGCGTACCCAATGGACCGTGGTATATACATCAGACTAGGGCGTACCTCAGGTTCCGTGGTGTATACATCAGACTAGGCGTACATCAGGTCCCGTGGTGTATACATCAGTCTAGGACGTACCCCGGGTCCGTGGTGTATACATCAGTCTAGGGCGTACCCCAGGGCCCGTGGTGTATACATCAGTCTAGGGCGTACCCCAGGTTCCGTGGTGTATACATCAGACTAGGGCGTACATCAGGTCCCGTGGTGTATACATCAGACTAGGACGTACCTCAGGGCCCGTGGTGTATACATCATTTTAGAGCGTACCCCAGGGTCCGTGGTGTAAACATCAGACTAGGACGTATCCCAGGTCCCTGGTTTATACATCAGACTAGGGCGTACATCAGGTCCCGTGGTGTATACATCAGACTAGGAAGTACCTCAGGGCCCGTGGTGTATAATTCAGACTAGGGCGTATCTCAGGTCCCTTGGTATATACATCAGTCTAGGGCGTACCCCAGGTCCCGTGGTGTATATATCAGTCTAGGGCGTACATCAAGGCCCGTGGTGTATACAACAGACTAGGGCTTACCTTAGGTTCCTTGGTATATACATCAGTCTACCCGAGGGCCCGTTGTGTATATATCAGTCTAGGGCGTACCCCAGGAAACGTGGTGTATATATCAGTCTAGGGCGTACATCAAGGCCCATGGAGTATACACCAGACTAGGCCGTACCCCAGGTCCCTTGGTATATACATCAGTCTATGGTGTACCCCAGGGCCCGTGGTGTATATATCAGTCTAGGGCGTACCCCAGGGCCCGTGGTGTATACATCAGTATAGGGTGTACCCCAGGGCCCGTGGTGTATACATCAGTCTACGGCGTACCCCAGGGCCCGTGTTGTATACATCAGTCTAGGGCGTACCCCAGGGTCAGTGGTGTATACATCAGACTAGGACGTATCCCAGGGTCCGTGGTGTATACATCAGTCTAGGGCGTACCCCATGGACCGTGGTGTATACATCAGACTAGGACGTATCCCAGGGTCCGTGGTGTATACATCAGACTAGGGCCTACATCAGGTCCCGTGGTGTATACATCAGACTAGGACGTACCTCAGGGCCCGTGGTGTATACATCATTGTAGAGCGTACCCCAGGGTCCGTGGTGTATACATCAGACTAGGACGTATCCCAGGTCCCTGGTGTATACATCAGACTAGGGCGTACATCAGGTCCCGTGGTGTATACATCAGACTAGGACGTACCTCAGGGCCCGTGGTGTATACATCAGTCTAGAGCGTACCCCAGGGTCCGTGGTGTATACATCAGACTAGGACGTATCCCAGGTCCCTGGTGTATACATCAGACTAGGGAGACATCAGGTCCCATGGTGTTTACATCAGACTAGGGCGTACATCAGGTCCCGTGGTGTATACATCAAACTAGGGCGTACATCAGGTCCGTGGTGTATACATCAGTCTAAGACGTACCCCAGGCCACGTGGTGTATACATCAGACTAGACTATCCCAGGGCACGTGGTGTATACATCAGACTAGGACGTATCTCAGGTCCCGTGGTGTATACATTAGTCTAATACGTACCCCAGTGCCCGTTGTGTATACATCAGTTTAGGGCGTACCCCAGGGCCCGTGGTGTATATATCAGTATAGGGCGTACCCCAGGGCCCGTGGTGTATACATCAGTCTAGGGCGTACCCCAGGGCCCGTGGTTTATACATAATACTAGGACGTATCCCAGGTCCCGTGGTATATACATCAGACTAGGGCGTACATCAGGTCCCGTAGTGTATATCTCAGACTAGGGCGTACATCAAGTCCCGTGGTGTATACATCAGTCTAAGTCGTACCCCAGGGCCCGTGGTGTATACATCAGACTAGGACGTATCCCAGGTCCCGTGGTGTATACATCAGACTAGGGCGTACATCAGGTCCCGTGGTGTATACATCAGACTAGGACGTGTACCAGGTCACGTGGTGTATACATCAGACTAGGACGTACACCAGGTCCCGTGGTGTATACATCACTCTAGGTCGTACATCAGGTCACATGGTGAATACAGCAGACTAGGAGTACCTCAGGGTCCGTGGTTTATACATCAAACTAGGACGTACATCAGGACCCGTGGTGTATACAACAAACTAGGACGTACATCAGGGTCCATGGTGTATACATCAGACTAGGGCGTACCTCAGGACACGTGGTGTATACATCAAACTAGGATGTACATTAGGGTCCATGGTGTATGCATCAGACTATAGCGTACCTGAGGGCCCGTGGTGTATACATAAGACTAGGGCGTACCTCAGGGTTCATGGTGTATACATCAGACTATTGCGTACCTCAGGGCTCGTGGTGTATACATCAGACTAGTGGGTACATCAAGGTCCCTGGCGTATACATCAGAATAGGACATACCTCAGGGCCCGTGGTGTATACATCAGACTAGGGCGTACATCAGGGTTCATGCTGTATACATCAGACTAGGGCGTACCTCAGGGCCCGTGGTGTATACATCAGACTAGGGCGTACCTTAGGGCCCGTGGTGTATACATCAGACTAGGGCGTACATCAGGGTTCATGGTGTATACATCAGACTAGGGCGTACCTCAGGATCCGTGTTGTATAAATCAGACTAGGGCGTACCTCTGGACCCGTCGGGCGTATACTGAAATAACACGATTACACATGATGGCATAGATTAGGCTATGACTAGCGACTGCATCCATGGCGGATATAGAAATAACATGACTTCCTGAAATATAGATGAATGAGTTACTTACAATTTAGCTTATAATACTTACTTTAGTTTAGTCGAAATAGTTGTCACAATGTAAATATTTGACATAGTAATACTATACTGTATAAGTATGCATAGCTCGTGTACACTGGGATCTATATTACAGTGGCAATTGCCGATAGTTCCGAGCGCTACTTTACACACACACACACACACACACACACACACATATATATATATATATATATATATATATATATAGTTAAACATGCATTTCCTCAATTAGCTGTTACCTAGTCAGTACGTCTGGTAAAACAATAGTATTATAACTTATAACATACTGAATATAATTAAATTGAATCAACAAATATCCTATAATTAGGACATAAAAAACATGGCTGTATATTCGCCTATACACATCTGACTAAAAACCTGGCTGTATATTCGCCAATACACATCTGACTAAAAACCTGGCTGTATATTCGCCAATACACATCTGAATAAAAAGCTGGTTGTATATTCGCCAATACACATCTGAATAACTAACTACCATATACAAGCCACCTTCACGGACCTGATCAAATTAGATATGTATGCCCGTTATATATTTCAATGATATAGTGAAGCATCCCGTGGTGTAATGGATACCGTGTCCGCCTCGTAATCGAGTGGTTGTGAGTTCGAACCCCACCAGACGCGCGGTTGTAATGTCCTTGGGCACGACACTTAAATCCACGTTGCCCATTCTCTCTCCTTCACATTTGATGCGATGGATTCCATCACTAATCATGAATGATGACTCATGAGCGATTACAGAAATAGTGTAAGAACGGCGCTACCGGTTGACCATATAAGCGGCGCCTCCTGACGAGATTTGTCATTTTAGAATTTGGAGGATAGCCTATTGCAATACAGATACCCGCCCCAGAGTATCATCTGGTTCTTTTACGTACATGCACTGAAACGAGACCTCGGTTTAAAGTGCCAACTGGAAGATTGTCCATATTATTAGGGTGAGACGGGGGTCGAACATGCGCTCTCTGGATTCACATTTCGACGTGTTAACCACTGGACTACTGGTCCGTCTGTGGAACATTTGTCATGGACTGTTATGTGGCGTAATTTAAAAAAAACGCCTGTTCATTCAAAATATATCAATAATGTGGTATACCGAGCATAAACCTGGCTTCAGTGGGTCTAGTATACTGAATAGTTTACGCTCTTAGAAATCCCGGATAGTGACCGTCACGGCTAGTCTGCCATATCGACCATTGGTTAACTCTAGGGGTCCAGGTGATCCATTGGTCAACAACCTCATTCCGATGCTTACATACAGACACTACCGGCATACACCATGTAAATCGTTCAGCAAGACAGGTCGACATATATAGCTGTAAGTCCCTTTATAAACAATATGCATAGCTGTATACACCGTTAGTGGAGTCAGGAGATAATAATACTCGATTGTTGGATATTAATCGACACTAGGCATATACTATCGTTTTGTATTGTAGGAATATCTGCTATGTTTTAATGTTTATATATATGTTTTATCTAAGTATCTATTTAACGTCACTACATGTTGCCCGTTTGAGCAACGGACATATTACCCAACAACAGGGTATGGTTTTTAGTTTATTAAAATTGATGTTGTTTAGCTCGATTGCCAAACAAGTTATTACAACTTAATTACCCCCGATACCTCATTCCTGGTGAAATACATCGCCACGATGGAGAGAGAAGAGGAAATGTGGAATTAAATGCCTTGCCTAATGGCACACTTGTAACGGCTACAGCCGGGTGGCGCGAACTATAAGAACTTATTTCGCAATCGCGCTAAACTAAATGTGTATAAACTAAGCATTTATGTTTAGTCAATATATAGCACATCTTAGAATGCATAGTCCTTTAATCACTTTCCATCGCGGTCATTGTTAGCATTAGCCTCTAATGTACAGCGATAAGGAGCCAGGGATTGGAAGCATACGATCGACAACTGCTCGACAAAGGAGGCCCCCATAATTATAGCAATGTGTAATAATCCAAGTCATAAATACAACATATTAATACACACTAATTAAGCAAAACCGACAGGTATTTTTGAAAAATAAGAATGTATATCCATATAAATGAATTACCAGGGTGCCTGTTGTTTTCCATAGGATTGACTCAGTACCACGTAATTTATTTATACTATTATTACTTCAAATGATACATCGTACATATACTTTATCACCAATGTGTATTGCCATTGATATATTTACTAATAAATACTAGATTCTGTGAATTGCTGTCTTTAAGCTGATATCATTCATATTTTGAAGATACCCCCTATTATGGGCCCGTAAGTCATATCTTCGCATTGTTAGATATATTTATTATTAATTGTCTCATTCCCCCTTTTCTACTCTACTAGCCAATTCCTTATATCACCCTTTTACATTACTATATAATTCCAATGTGCCGTTCTCACTTATAGTGAGTCCTAGCTTTTGGTTGCATTTAATTTGTATATATGTTGAGGGCCTCGTGGTAGATTGACTTTTGTTAAATGTGTTCTCTCGTTAAATAATCTTTATTATTATTATTATTATTATTATTATTATTAGTGTACTATTCAGAGTCATTAAACACTGCACTAACATAAACACAACATAGGATAATCTCCCAAGAGGAGGACATACAGAATATATCTATCTAACTATGCCAATCCTTCGTAATTCACATTTAAGCATTAATTACATTGTGTCGTTAATGTATTCATACGAAATATCAAACGGGGGTTTTCAGATAATGGTATGCAATTATGCAGGGTGTTGATAGACCAGGACGACTAAAACAGGAAGACATGTAGACAACTTTAACAGTATACATATAGGGAATCCTATAACAAAGGGATTATGCTAAACACATATATTGTTATTAAGTAACTTAATTAACTAAAAGTAGTAAAATGGGTATACAAATACACAATGTTCAAAAGGATGTTTCGTAAGCGTAATTGTATCCAAGCTGTTAGTAGGAAGTGCGACCACAAATAACATGTTGAATCTTCAGGTGCGGTTCATGGATTTGGGGGTTAGGGGGAGGCGGGTGAGTTGGTTAGACACACATTTATGAGAGTATTGCGTTTGGTTCAATCTGGCACATTTACATTATGCTTGATTGCACGAAATAAGATTGAAATAAATAGAGATATTTATATCACATATAATTATACAGCTGTAAATTGTTTGTTCACGAGTTGTGTCTATAGCCTAGTAGCCCATAGGTCAGTAACACAATGAAAATACAGTGTGTGTGTTTTACGGTTATATATAATAATAATAATAATAAAGACTTTATTTTACATCATTTAACATCTACCATGAGGCCCTCAACCTAACCTATATACAAATCAAATGATAGGACTATAAGTGAAAACTGCATATTGGAAATATATAGTAATATTAAAGATGAAAAGTAGAGAAACTATATATATATAATATGTTATATTATGGAATATGATGATATATGAAATTGTCTAAAATAGTAGAAAGGGAGAATTAGACAATACATGACAATGCATATATATAACAATGTGCATATATCACTTATAGGGGTGTCTAGAAAATAGTATAAAATCATCGTAATGCCAGCCATTCACATAATCTAGTAACTATAGCAATAGTAATGCTCAAATGTGCTAAATACTGTGTACACTATCATCTGAAATATAACTAGTAGAAATATGTGATTAGTTTGTATAGTTATTGTCCCACCTTAAGCAGAGAATGTTGAACTGAGTAAGGCCATGCATTCCAAATAGATGATTTTGAAAATGCAAAGGTATTAGGAAATCATTCACAGCTTGATCTTGGTGTCTATAATAGATAATCTGAGGTTCATCGGAGAATTCTAGGATGTATATCAGAAGTAAATGTGAAGGACGATTTTAAGTATTCTAGAGCAGCTCCATGTTATGATTTATACATTTGTACAGCCTTCTGGTATTCTCGTTCTCGAAAGGGCATCCATTTTAGTTGGGAGAATAATAGTTGCGATGTCGAAATCCTGAAGTAGAATTATCTAGCTGCTCGTTTCTGGAACTGAACTAACCCTTACAGAAAACGAAAACTTAGACTGATATGCGCCTTATAAAACGCATATAACTAACATCAACTCTGGTATATGTGAGTTATAGGTATAAAGCGCATATATGCGAGTTATAAGGCGCATATAATTATGCGAGATATAAGGCGCATATATAAATATTAGTTATAAGTTGTAAGAACTTGTTTAGCAATCGAGTTAACACAAATATGTACGAACTTTCTCGATTACTGAAGGAAAATGATCAGTATGCATGAGTATGTTCACACTTGTATACAGTAACTGTTAAATAATATCAATTTCAACATAAAGCAACCTTATGAAGTATACATGTATATAAAGTTAATAATGAATAGTAAGACAGGTGTAACATTCAATAATTCGGATTATCATCAAAGTTGGTTATCTCCGACTTTCCAATGCGCAGCAGCATTGTGGCAATCAATACATGAATAGAACTGCACAAGGTTCATGCAATGCATGTTTAATATACCGGTACATGCATCCAGGTACATGTAAACTAGTTAATCCAGTACACATTCTACACCTAAGTGTAATCTAGTCTTTGTCAAATGCATTTGGCATTTTACATGTATATAAAACATCTGGCTTATCGAATATTTCAACCAAAACACATTTGTAAAGCAGATCATGAATTGGTATGATGCAAAGACATGTGTGGATAGTTTGCATATGTGGCGAACATACTATGTGTATATGGTCTACGTCTGCAAGTAAAACGAAATCAGCGAGGCGTAACGCTTCATATAGGTATACAGCGTACCCATTGGTACCATTCCGGATCCAACAGGTTGAGTTATTTATAGCCATTATGCAATACCATGTATACATGTATTGTCGAACGTCTTCTCGTTTCATTATTTCCTTGAGCAAGGCATTTTAACCGCCAATACACATCTTTGACCTCATGAATACTATGTATATAACAGTGTTTACAGTTCCGTTGAGTTTAAAATCCAGTTTAAACCTACCGCTGGTCAGATAATGATTATGTTATGAAAGTCACGGTAGAGTAACAACGAGGTATTCTGCATACTATGTTTATGGTGTACTTTTTAGCAGACGATACATTATACTAGAACGCATGTGCACTTATGAACCATCAACCATTCAAATCAAGCGTATTAGGTATACAGAGCCGAGTATCATTCTGGATAATATGTATATCCGTTGTGCAACATGTACAATGTATTGTAATACTTGATTCAGTCAGGTGTACGTATATCTCAATATCGTATATTGTAAGCAAGACATTTTATATAACATTGAGGTCACTATCTGTTTACATTCCTGAGTAAGGTTGAATTAATGCGACACATTGAGCTAAGATGCCATATATGAGTATATGGGTCAACGGTTGAGTTATGTAATGTCACTCATAATCTCGTACATAGTGCATACATAAGAAATAACCACACATACGATACAAGTGCTTTTATTCACAATTACATTTTACAAAATGACATATAAAAGTATGCAATTTGCTAAATACATGCTATATAACAATAGTATTACATACAGTAGTGTACATGTAGTAGAACATCAATCATACAAGTTCATGAAACATTTTTTTATATACAATGCATTGTGGTTACTCATTATACATAACTCTGTCTACATTCCATAAGGCAGTGTGTTGAAGTCGCTCGAAATCACACGCCTGTCAAAGACGATTTTGTAATCTTTGGTTTCAGTTTTTGTAATTATGTGACCAGTATCGGGATTCACCGTGATTTTATGCTCATCCACGTCCACGACTTTAACAGGCCTCAACTTGTCTTTACTTGTGACCATTTGGTGTAATGTATGAAAGTTAATGTCCAATGCGTTTTTGAAATTTAATGTAATCCCTCGTACTTTGCATATGGAAGTTTGACCTTTTTTATTGGGTTTCGATAAATTGTACGCATAATTCTTAGCGAGATGATGCTTGAATAAAATCATCGTGATATGACCAATCAATCTGGACGGATTCATTATTGATGAACCGTACATTCTTAATATCTTGCTGATCACTAGTCATCATGTCAAAATACTCATCTGGCTCTGTGACGTACATTGTTTGGGTCAAGTCAGTACGTTGTCCAAACTTTCCACAAAATGAGTTTAACATCAGTTTGGCCAGAAAACGCAAGCCAGGGTTTTCCATGATATTACTGTATTCCAACATGATCCCCTCTGTTTTGTAATAGTTTTGTAATAGTCATGAATGTACTGTTGTTTAGCTGCCTCGGTTGTACACCATTCTGGCAAGCCACTAGCCTCTTGTTTGACCTTTAAGAATGTATTGACATACGCGGTAAATAAACCGCCTTGTTTAGTGACTGGATCATATTGTGATATGTCACTAAAATGCCAGACTTCGTAAATCTGTTGTACTATGTAACCTTGCGATACTGCCATTTTGACTTCGTCAGTGACTCATGTACCAATAAATTCCCTTTCTTGTGACGTATGCTGACAAATTGTCTGTTGATAAGTTTCACTGCATGTGCGACATATGCTAAATAAGAGCTTGCCATTGCATTTCACTGGTAAAACCGGTGTGTATATTCCTCTTGGTGCTAGTACTTTGCATTTGATCAAGCCTTCATAATGGTATATGTCTTTGAAAGTGTCTGTGATGATGTCGGGGTGACCCATTGGTATCTTTCGCGTTTTGTTGACCCATGGATATAGCGACGTGACGTCATAGTAATGGATAGCAGTCTTGTCGGAGGCTTCTTCAAATAATTTAAACCCTTCAGTTCGATACCCATAGAATGCCTCCCTTTGTTCCAATGGCGGTACAATTTCTAGCGAGTCAACATACTCTCTCATGGCCAAATTATTCGATAACTGCTGTTTAAAGTCGCATTCCCACATAGCAACGTATGTAAATCCCTCAGACTCTATATATTTTTGTTTCTCTAATGTCCTGGCATAGAGATCAGTCATGGACATTTCAACCACCGGATTAATGGTGGATTTTGAGTAGCACTTCGGATAGCCATGCCAGAAACACCCGTGGAGCACAGTTGATTGAATGTTATGCTCGTAAAATCCATCCACTTTGTACTGGCCAATTTGGTTTTAACCCTTATTGCGACCATGTTGAATGTTTATGTTATCTCTGTACGCCAAATAGGACATCCATTGGTAGGCTATGATAGACTGTTTCTCCTCTGGTCGATAACCGTGCGGCGGTATAATTCATATACGTTGATGTTCACGAAATGAAGTGCGGAACACAAGATTACACGCTGATGCGATGGTGATACATTTTGCAAAAGGGTCGATGCCCTCACTGCCCTATTTCTGAGTTAAATCCATAAACAATGACCTGAACTTTAAGCAACAGTTTCGCAGTACGTCGACGTCGGATCTACAGTATCGCACACGCTCTGCTTGGAAATCAAAATGATCCTTCTGATGTTGTTCATACGAAGCTAAAAACTTGGCTCTATAGTCAGGCTTCATGCCATCGGGGTTGTAATACTTTACGTCGGGAAGATGTTCCAATACAGATGTTTGGTTTTCGTCCCTATTGTACAAATGAGTGAAGAACCCTTTGGCGATCTCGGTTTCCCCGAAAGCATTGGGCATATCTGCTAACGCCATAGGAATGAAATTCAATGAATCGTATCTTGCATTGATGCACTTTGATCGACATGTACTTGGAACCTGTGGTAATTACCTCAGGTAAAATGGCATTGTCATGAATATATTTCAGAACTGGGTAGCTGTCGTAACCTTTGAAATTGTGACAGAAAAGAGCCACTTGCAGAACAAGGTCATGATATTGGATCCAGAAAACACTCTTTCATTCAGTCCACAGTTACTGCATTCAGAGGATGAAGTTACGTCCTTGTTCATACACTCAGTACACACTTTGTGTACCACACACACGTTTGGTTTATGTGCCATAGATCCACACAATGCCTTCTTGCAATTCACACATTTATTATTATGCACACCAGGTAGAGGGCCTTCTTCACGTTCAAGCTGCGACGTTTGGGTGCATTCCAGGTCGAAGAATATGTATGTTGTTTTCTGGTCAGTCTTGGACGTTTCAGTCGTCTAGCATGCTTCGTCATCAACCGGTTGCATGTAGCACTGATGTCCGTCAGGAAAGTACTCCTTACACATCTGGCAGTAAGACTCTCCGCATACATGCGGCGATTTGTGTTTGGAACGATTTATCAACTGGTTACACAGACGGCATCTACAGTATATATCGCAAGTTGATTTCCCATGCTCTGTCGTATTTTCATGTAGATCGAAACAAGTCTGGTTAACAAACTTGCAGTTGCATGTATCATCGCTTCCAGTCCTCTTCATGGGCAGTATGTAGATTCCTACAGTGATGACAGGGGTTGTTGCAGATATGGCATGCTTTGTGGTCGTAGCCTTTCTTGCACTTGACACAAAAATAACTTCTGTTAAGAAATCCTGTCATGGTTGTGATGACGTCATAATGGTTGTCATTGCAGTATGCCTCCTTCTGGACTGCTGTACACGATGGCACTGAAGTGTCCTTTTGACAGTACATGGATCTGATATTCAGGTAGCACATCTTGAAATTTCTTGATTGCATCAATGCTACACTCGCCAGCAGGTACATTGGTTCGTTCATGAAGTTTCATAGCAAGTTCTTTTTGAATAGTAAGACCTTGCCGAATGCTGTGCCAAGAAGGGTGCTTTTCAATACGGGCTATGGCTGTCACCAACGTGCACAACATAAAGAGTCGTTGTTTTTTATTTGTATGATGCTTTTCTTTTTTGCCATCAGTTTGGTAATATCTACAAAATTCATTTTACGGCCGGAGCCTGATGCAGATTGAACATGCACCAACTCAATGTCAAACGTCTCGTCTATAACAAATTGTTCATATGATTGCAATACTCTTTCAATTTCCGCCTGTAGCCGCTCTACTGTCAACGATGATCTTCTCATGAATGGCAGCACTATCGGATAATCCAGCTCTGCGTTGTCTATGGACACTCGAACTAAGTCTTTAGACGGAATCTCTTCAGTAATTCTGTCAAGAATGGATTGAAATAGTATCTTCAATGACTTCAAAACGTTTGGCAGATCTCTGACTTCCATGTCTTTCACACTTATTTTGCAGTATACAGCTGTTGTTTTGAATTTTTCAATCTTCTGTTCACTAACTTTCTCTATGTTGTAGAACTCCTGGGCATCGTCAGTTTTCTGCAACTTCATTTTTCAGGATTTGGTGGAGGTGAACTATCACGTGGACGCTTTTGTGCACCCCCTTCTTGTACATGGTTGTGTTGCATATGTCTGTTGAGAGCCTCTTCACTCATAATTGTCTTTAATCAGTTAGGACAGTGATGATTAGTATCATCGTCATGCTTTTTCTGGTGCCTATCAAGGTTGTCCTTTCTGTTAAACACCTTCTTATACTGGGTACACATATACTTCTTCCAGTGATTTTACACTCTATGGTGTTGCTGTAGCTGACTCAATTTAGGGAAACTAGCCCCACACTGCTCGCACTGATAAGCCATGTTGATTGTATCAAATCTGAAACGAGAATAAACACTATATTAATATCGTTTGTATATAGGTGCTCTCTGATCACACTCGAGATGTGTATTTAAATTTACTACTTTCTGTTATAACTACATTTGTTTGAAATCGCTGAAATTAACCCCCAACCCCATCCCCATTCCTGGTGCGGGCCGTTGTCTAATGTTGTTAAAACTTGTGGCCCAAACCATTTGCATGTTCATATTATGTATTTTATCTGTTTATGCATGACAAATATAATAAGGATTTGCAATAAAATATGATTAAACTAAATCCCCTAAATAACATGAAACAAAAAAATCTAACCAAACTTTTTTATTTATAAATATATACATATATGTAATAAAACACCCCACCAGGCTATACTACTAAAAGCCAGGCGAGACTACAAAATATGTATATATCCATACATTTAAATGTGTTACTATTAATGCTAATACGTTTAAGTTTACCTTATCCTGTCTATTGGTGTCTGTATTCCGTTCTATTGCTATAGAAAGATGTTGACTATCTGTGTGTCAATCTGAAAATGATAATTTGGGTAGGAGTTCATACACTTATAAACATACTGAATTACGCATGTGCACTATGATTCGATTGAAGGGATTTGATTGGCTAAAGAGAGCGAAAGCGTCTTTTCTAAATAACTTAACAGCCGGAGTAAGGTCTATGCCATTATTCTGAAGTTAATCATCCGGGGAGCAACATGTATTCTGTAAGCTGTCCTGAATGTAAGCAAGACTTTTCAAGGAGAGATGTTATGTTAAGACATCAGAGACACTGACATAATGTTGTTGAACTAGATCATAGGACGGTGGTCAATGAAGCGCACCCACCGCCGCCGCCGCCACCGCCGCCGCCGCAGAGTAGTCAAGCGCATCCGCCGCCGCCGCCGCCGCCGCCGCAAAGCAGTCAAGCGCATCCGCCACCGCCTCCGCAGAGCAGTCATACGGAACGGCAGCAGATAGTGGATATGGCTGTGTTACAGCATCCATTTACCATGATGATATCGGGCCCAACGTGGTTTACTAATAAAAGTGTTTGTATTTCAGCATGTGGGAAGATCACGTTTGTCAAAGATATGATGCAAAAACATAGTGGTAGGATACAGCCCGGTATTCAATGAATAGTATGGCTTTGCAAGAGGTGGCAACCATTATACACTGCGATTCAAATGACAGTGTTACCAGGAGTAGAATTTATCCGAGGCATACCCTCAGATTTGGATGATGACGATTTCTTTGACTCTAACGTAAACAACTTGCTCATTTTGGACGACCTGTTCAGTGAATCCGGAAAGGATAAGAGGATCACTGATTTGTTCACTGAGGGGAGTCATCATAGGTCATTGTCTGTAATAACAATCACCCAGAGTTTGTTTGGAAACAAGAATCCAACGCAGCGGAGGAATTGTCATTATAGAGTACTGTTTAACAATCCAGTAGACAGGCAATCCGTCATGACATTGGCTAGACAAATGTATCCTGGGCATACAGACAAATTCATGAAAACGTTTGAGAAAGCTACCAAGTACCCGTACGGATATATTTTAATTGACTTAAAGCGGTTTACTGCCGATGACCAAAGATTAAAATGTGTAATGGCAGATGAATCCAAATATAGGAAAACTACAAACCACGTGACTGGCCAAAATACTCTAAAAGAAGACTTTGCTAGAGATATTCATCAGTTGTCAGTTGGAACTCAGTACACATCGGAACTAACCCTTTATTGAAAATATTGAATCAAATCAACCGTTATCTGGAAATATGGCTGATAAAGGACACGCTTGCGAAGAGTGTGGGCTATTGTTCGACACAACGCACCATGTGCAACGACACATTAAACGCGGGCAATGTTCTGAGAATGAAGAACCAATGCCTAAACGGATGAAGCTAGAAGATAATGATGAACCTATGAGAAACCTAGAAAGTATGGACAGCTACGACGATATTGAAGAGAATGAGGCATACACTGCGCTGTGGAAACTAGCCCGGGAAAGTGGCGAAGACAAGTACAGAACGTTTTATGACCAATACGTAGCCAATGGTGAACCCGACAAAGAAGAGGCCACACGGTTAGCAGAAGGACGAATGGAGCATTACGATCAAAGTAAATTCACCGAGCTATGCATCAGCTCATTGAAAGCTACATTATTCCTCTCAGAACACGTGGCATACATCGCAAGATTATGTCAGAGATCGACACTTCAAAGGGTATCAACCTAACATCTGCTGTGAAACATGTCCTGTGCAAGAATAAGGCAAAATTTCAGGATTTATTTGATGAATCGGATGAGGTAAACAGCGGCGATGAAAGCGGCGATGCCGATGAACAATAAATGTGTGGTACAGAGACATATAGCTTCATTTGTGCTTATGCTATAGACGCGTTCAGACATGGCTCCATGGGAGGATTATTTAAAGACGATCTACTATGATCCTTCACACCCCGCCAGTTATGCTGGTCCTCAGAAATTGTACAAAGTGGTACAGCGAGAGGGAAAATACAAACTAGGAATGCATAGGATACGAAGATTCTTACAAATCAAAGAGTCATATAGCCTGCATACACCCGTGAGACGACGCTTTCAACGAAACCACGTGATCAGTGCAGGAACGGACGATTTATGGATGGCAGACCTAATGGACATGGTGAAATATGCGAAATGGAATCGAGGCTATAAATATGTGCTATTTATCATAGACACATTCAGCAAAACAGTTTGGCTGTGACCATTGAAATCTAAAACAGGGGGAGATGTAGCAACCGCCTTTCAAGATGTCTTCACCAAATCTGGACGCACACCATCCAAGCTCATTACCGATAAGGTTTTTTAGTTTAATCATATTTTATTGCAAATCATTATTATATATGTCATGCATAAACAGATAAAATACATAATATGAACATGCAAATGGTTTGGGCCACAAGTTTTAACAACATTAGACAACGGCCCGCACCATAAATGTAAGGTATATGTTTAATTATCCAAAATATATTTAGTAAAGCTGTTCCTACATGTATGTAAAGCTATTCTCCATGTATTACTGGTGCCTTATGATATGTATTACATATCATTTTCTATCACTTCAGGTCAAGAGTTTCTTGCTAAAATGGTACAGGTGGTCATGAAAGAATACGGAATCAAGTACGACCCTACGCAGAACGCGGACACGAATGCCTCAACTTCTGAGGGGGCAATCTTGACCATCACGACGAAACTGAATCGTTATTTCACACACTAGGAGGATTACGAGTACCTACCGGTGTTACAGAGCATGGCTGATAGTTATAACCAAACCTATCACCGGATCATAGATATGGCTCCAGCCGACGTCAACCAAGACAATCAAGAAACAGTCAGACTGTCCACATATTTCGCACAGAGCAAGAACAATGGCAAACTCAAAACATTCAAATATACAATTGGTGATTATGTGCGCATCAGTCACTTAAAACATGTATTTTCCAGAGCGTACGACGAAACATATACGGGAGAAACGTTTTTAATATACAAACGCTATCATAGAGGAACACTACCAATTTACCGATTGAAAGACATGAACAATGAGGAGATTAAAGGAATATGTTATCAAAGTGAACTGCAGAAAGTGGACATCAAGCCAGACCAGATTTGGAAAATTGAACGTGTTCTTAAGACAGTTGGCCGGGGGCGGAACAAGCGCCTTTACGTGAAATGGAAGAATTTTCCATCAAAAGTTAACAGCTTTATCAAAGCCAGTGACATCCAGTGATTGAACACTGAAGCTATACTAGTTATGTGCTCGCTATTATGTATATATTAAATATCTACTTTCGATGTTGTAAATATACCTGTTTGTATTATATTTAGTGTCAATAAAGTTTAACATGTATACCAGACTTATTATATTGTTAACACGTTATAGGGAGAGAGTACTATGACAGTCCTATCTCATCATAGAGTGACCCCATTAAACCCGCTATGTTTACATTCCAACTATTATGCTTTAACGTTCAACAAACATAATAAAGCGAGCTGTATAACGCTATCCGCTCGCATACTAAAACTAATACATCGCTGTCAATTGATTGGCTAATGGTTTAAGAAAAGTACACTTACCGTTACAATGTAAATGTCTGTAAAGCTCGGTGACGATGTTTATAGCTCGATACCACAATTGAAAGTGAGTTGAATAAATGGGAAATGTAGATTATCAAAGGTGTATTATAATATGATTGGTTAATTGACAAGTAAAAGCGCTTTCAGAGAAGTATCTGCTTTATCCAGTCCGAGTTTAATCTATTGCGCAACTGTTGTAAATAACCAAACTGGTTTGATTTGGTACGGGACATATTAGCTGTATGATTATATATTTATAACGTAAATATCTACACCGAGAGCTTATTAAACATATTATAGTATACCATTACTTGTATCGTCTGCTGTTTTGCTCGAAGGCTATAAATAACTCATCTGGTTTAATCCTGATTGTATACGTTAGGAAACGTTACGCCTGGCTGATTCCGTTTTTCCCTCAAATTTCTCGTCTATTCTCACGTCTTTGTGATATTCCAAGCGCAACAAACTCAACATGACATTCGCAAAGGTTCGATACCTGACCATGCTGTTGACAATATTTATACAAAGACCAAAAAGATACACATTGATTTTAGGATGATTGCGAAGCAAGCTCTTACATCACTAGTGTAACCGTTTGAGACCTCTTTCCAAGTGGAATCCATCACCATTATTAATATATTAAACATTTAAAAGCTCCAATTAGTAAGCACACTTATAATAATACCTTATATGTATATATGAATGGGTACTGTATGTCAGAGATTTACAAATGTAATACAAGATTGATTGGTTAGTATTTAGTATTATTATATTCATTTGTTTGTAGACCATAAACTGTTTATGTTTGTGTCTTAATAAACGATTCTTCTTCTTCTTCATGATGGAGAGAGAAGAGGCAATGTGGAATCTAAATATTAATGATTTGCCTAGGGACAGAATCTACAGCTAGGCCCGATCTTCGCGTCTTTCATGCCTGAAGCAAACATGCTACAACAAGGACAATAACTCCAACTACTCCAACATTCGCAATGCAACGAAAGTTGTGGTTCTTGTCTGCACTATGCTGTTGACTTGGTGTATATATGTATATATATACATGTATATGGATGACGTTTGTTAAATATTCCGCATATTCTGTTTTAGAGAGAAAAAAGCACGATTGTGTCATCCGTGGCTCAAATGGTAGAATGCCGGATTTAGAATTGATAGTCCTGGCCGGGTTCGATACTCAGTCACGGCACATGGGATACTAGTGTCCCACCTCCCCAAACATCACCTCCCATGATCCACAACATCTTTATAACGTCACCTTTATTCCCACCCGTTGTATTTTATTACAATTTCACATCTCATGAACGACACCTCCGAACAACACACAACAGTCAATTTCACACCCAGCGATGCAGAAAACCTCCCAAGAACAGACACAAATTTGGCGGAAAAAACAACTGGTTGTACAAGTATGTGTCATCAGACGCAAATAATCGCCATTTGTTCCTTTCAATAAACAGTAATTATCTTAATCTGGGTCCATATCCGGTGGGGGGGGGGTAATAATTTACAGGCTGGAACGTAAGTGTGAACATAATCAGTGTTTACGGTATTTCTTTCAATAAACAGCTTGACATGATTGGCAGGTTGTTTTACAAGTATATCTTTTGATCGCTTATTAATAAGATGAACAAAAAAGGAATTGTGCAGGTGCATACCGTATACGGACATGTCACGTGTTTCAATATTCAATTCAATTCAATAAATTTATTGCATTAAATATGACAACATACTTATAGCAAAGAATACATATATAAACAAAGTACAATGGAAAGACATGGATACATTTTCAGAAGAGCATAGATTATTATGATGTTTAAAAAAAAAAATTAATTTCTTACTAAATTTGCGTAATATATAAGTTTGGACAGGTTTTGAACAATTTTCCTATTAGTTTGTGTAAGTAAGGTAATAAACCTTTGTTTGGTAGGCCAAGTATAATAGTAGCGTTTCAGATATTTTTTTCTTAAATTTCTAAATTTAGGACAAATAAGAAGAAAATGATACTCGCTTTCAATCATTCTATAATTACAATTTATACAGATACGTTCATTCCGTGGTACGTTTGTGTAACGACCTCGTTCTATTGCTAGGTCATGGGATGAGGTCCGGAACTTGGTTAAAGATATTCTAAATTTAGGTTCTAGTATAATGTCGAGATATTTTTCTAACTGAAATTCATGTTTAAACAAGTTATACGTTTCAAGACGAGTAGAGTTATTGATTGATGAATACCACTGTTGATGATACATATCAAGTATTCGTTGTTTTATTATATTAAAATTGATAAGCATATTGAACTGATTTTGCCATATATATGTTAAACCATGTTCATCAAGGATGGTTTTAATTTTGTATGCCCAATTATTACCATTATATAAGAGTCCTGCATTTGTATCATTCTTGAGCATATTGTAAGTTTTAAACAATATTGTCTGATTGTCTAGAGTAAGTAATTTTATCCAGTATTTAATTAATAGTATTTTCCTATGAATATTCATTGGTATTCTACCTAATTCCCCATAGAGAGCATCTACATTTGTGGAGCGCTTTACACATAGTATTTTTCTACAAAATTTTGTATGTACAATTTCAATGTCTGGTCCGGCATGGTGACCCCATATCTCGGCGCAATAATTAAGGGTTGACGATACAAGGGAATCAAATAAGTATATTCTTTGAGAAACAGGTAATTCTAACTGGTTATAAACAGTGAATAAATTATGTAATGAAAATTGAGCATGTTGTGCAATACGTTGTTGAGTGCGATTCCAATTGCCATTTTTAAACAAATGAACACCAAGATATTTAAATGACTGTACAATATCAATAAGTGAGTTGTAGATGAAAAAATCATATGATGTATGACGACCATTTTCAAATATCATAATTTTAGTTTTATTAATATTTAACTTAAGGTCCCAAGTATTACAATAAATCTCTAAGTCATTTAACAATGATTGTAATGTTTGAGGCTCGTAAGCGAATAATGCTCCATCATCAGCGAATAATAGTAAAAATATATTTATATCATCAATGCTCAATATTCCATTTAAATTAGAATTAATATTTCCCAGAATATCATTCAAAAAGAAAAGACATAGGATACTGCTAGCAGGGTCTCCCTGTTTTATCCCAACAAATGATTGTATAGGATGTGAGTTTGCAGATTGATAACGGATAACAGATTTAACAACAAGATACATTGATTTAATTGCTGTGATGAGTTTGGTGCTCACCTTTGTTGTTATTAATTTTTGCCATAACATTGCTCGATCAATCCGGTCAAACATTTTTTCCCAATCCAAAAAGGCTACATAAAGTTTCTTTTTCATAGATAGTGTCTTTTGAATAATAGCATGAAGAACAAAAACGCAATCATTGGTTGATTTGGATTTCTGAAATCCATACTGATTATCTATCAATACTGAATTTTCATCTGCCCATTTCGTAAGTCTCGTAATTAGCATTTTAGAATATATTTTTGACAAAATATTATTGAGTGTGATACCACGAAAATTCTTTGCTTCATGTTTACCACCTTTAAATATGGGTACTATAATTCCCTGTTGCCAACTTTGTGGAAAAACACCATCGTTGAATAGCTTATTATACAGTTTAAGTAAGAAAGGAGAAATTATATCGTAAGCATGTTTAAATACCTCGGCTATCAACTGATCAGTACCTGGGCTTTTCGAATTATTTTGCGAAAAAATTGCATTTTTTAACTCTGATTCTATAAATAGGTCATAGAGGAGACTGTTTAATATAAACTGTATATGTTTGTTTAAAAATAATTATCTCATTAAAATGAATAAAGTGTTTTTAATTTCCCTAGGTTTAGCCGTACATATTATGTTAACCAGTGGACATCAATATTATGTTAACCAGTGGACACCAACATTATGTTAACCAGTGGACATCAACATTATGTTAACCAGTGGACATCAACATTATGTTAACCAGTGGACAGCAAGATTATGTTAACCAGTGGATATCAACATTATGTTAACCAGTGCACATCAAGATTATGTTAACCAGTGCACATCAAGATTATGTTAACCAGTGCACATCAAGATTATGTTAACCAGTGGACATCAATATTATGTTAACCAGTGGACATCAATATTATGTTAACCAGTGGACACCAAGATTATGTTAACCAGTGTACATCAAGATAATGTTAACCAGTGGAAAACCAAGATTATGTTAACCAGTGGACATCAATATTATTTTAACCAGTGGACACCAATATTATGTTAACCAGTGGACATCAACATTATGTTAACCAGTGTACATCAAGATTATGTTAACCAGTGTACATCGATATTATGTTGACCAGTGGACACCAATATTATGTTTACCAGTGGACATCAATATTAATATGTTGACCAGTGTACACCAATATTATGTTAAACAGTGGACATCAATATTATGTTAACCAGTGAACATCAATATTATGTTAACCAGTATTGAGACCAAGATTATGCACACTTACAGTGTCGATGGCAAAATTTTAATTATGACGTCAGTATGACGCCGACGTCATTAATACATGATATTAAATAAGCCAAACTAATTAGAACACTGTATTACCTTTCCAACGGTATGTAACATGTATCGTTTTATAGGTGTTATAAATATGCATTTCTCAAAATATTTACCCTACCCTGCAATTTATTTTACTTTTGAAAATAGCTATACCATATAGTAAAGATAGAATAAATAAACATTGATTCATCGAATTGAACATACCCAGGACTTGCTTCGGGTCCATAAGACCCTAATTGATGATAATATACCAATGTCGTTTTGTTCTAACTCGGGGAGCACTAACTCCTTAATTAGAGCTCTTTTGGACCATTGACCGCTGCACTACATGACTATGTGTCTATGGTATGTATATATCCGTAGATAACACATATATAAACAAAGCTTTCAACAACAACATGTCCCATGACTATGTGCCTATGGTGTGCATATATATCCGTAGGTAATACATGAAATGTTGGATAACTACTCATGGTGGTATATTTACCATGCATATTTAAAGCGTCTAAACAATTGGTATTAAATTAAATGCAAAATTCACTTGCACACGTATATACATATACATACATGTATACTTTAACATCCATACACACACATGTACCTGCATATAATTATATTTGTATACCGTATTTTTATTTATTCATACATGTATATTCACATACATATACACATACACATACATATACACATACATATACACATACATATACACATACACATACACATACATATACACATACATATCCACATACATATACACATACATATACACATACATATACACATACATATACACATACACATACTGTAACAGGATGGACCGGCAAAGCTTGATCACAATACTCAGCTAGACACAATCAACACTCAGTACAGTAGTTATAAGTTTAATAACAATGATGAATTATTTATATAATGATGATGATGATGATGATGAAAATAAACAATGGATGATACTATGAAAATGCACTAGAAATATGCACTCTTAACAAATACCACCTCACTTCAATCTATCCCGTTCTTTAGCGTTCACTAACGTTAAGCATTGCACAACTGTTCGTGTGATTGACTGATACACTATTGTCTACTTAGGCGTAAACACAAATAAAGAAAAATACGTTCCCTGATGATTGGTCAAGACCAATCCAATCCTTGACTACGATGTTCCCGTTCTGGCTCCTAGTAGTGTTGGATTCCTTGAGCTATCTCAAGGGCACCAAGAACATCGTAGTGAGGGTTGTGGCGACACACGCTACAATGACCAACACCATCTCGCCTCCGGGGATATACCACATCCGGGATCAACACAGTCACGATAGCTCCGGGAACTCACTTCCGGGCACCGATAAATCACGTTCCACGCCGGGAATACACGTCCGGGGGATGAATTACGTTCCACGCCGGGAATACACGTCCGGGGGATGAATTACGTTCCACGCCGGGAATACACGTCCGGGGGATGAAGCTTAAATATATATAACATATGGAAAATACTATGTAAGTTCCTATACAGTCACCTGCTATAAATGCACTAATAGTATACTGGCTATACTATTTCAGTCATCAAATGTCACACTTGTTACCTCCCTTACATTCAAATGGTTCGTTTCAACGTTTGTTTATAACAATCGATCGTAGTGAATGAAAAGTATCTCAATGATATGCATATATCTGTACAAATTATGTAAATGCAGCCAATGACCTTAATCATTAACAATTTCAATTACCAATACAAATGTATGAACAATAACTCAAGTTGTATTGTACCACGTGCTATGCACCACGTGCTACTGACCACGTTCTATGCACCACGTGTTACCATACACGTGCTACCATCCACGTGCTACTGACCACGTGCACCTGACCACGTGCATTGAATACACCGTCATATATAACAAGTACAATCATTAAACCATCATTTACTGTCAGTAATAGTTAAGTATGGAGCCGTGATAATAGAACCACATCCACATACAGCAATGGCGTTCCATAATTCCATATTGTAACAAATAATGTTTCCAACAACTTATAGTTGCTTACAATAGGACTGCATTATTATTAATCCGTAAGCAAAACCTCCAATAACCTGTTACGGCTACGGCATACCATATAACATATTTCTCAACAAAATATTTCCCACAATGGTTCGATACTACATAATCTCGACGTAAATTATGGCTAATAACATAGAGCTGACCCGCTAATCACAACTTGCGAAAACGGTCACTTGCTGTCCTAACAATAGTTATATTTACGACATTGTACAAAATGTTCAATTGCTATAAAGACAATTTTAACAAATGTTTCACATACCTCGCATTCGAGCAAAAATAAAAAGATCCTTCGTCCTGTCCAAGTCAAATGTGTGTGCATCGATATAATCAGAACGTCATTCATATATACACCCCAGAATACCAACCACTAGATATTTTCCCGAGATGCATGCATAATCCGTGAATTTAATATCACGCTATCTTGCTTTAGTAATACATCATCGAGGCCTGACCTAGGGGTTTATAACGTTTTGTCAATCAGACAAAAGTTACGCGAATAATTACTATGTCATTTCTCACCCGAATTGGATAAACTTTACATGTGTGTTTATGTTTTCTAATGCAGAAAACAATACCCTAAGGTTTAAAAGAAAACTCTAGCAATTTCGGCATAAACACGAAATTTACAAAAGATGATGCTATATCTTAGCATACAAACATTGATAAAAAGAGGCCCGTCTCTCAACTTTGTGACACATACATATTCACATACATACACATACACATACATATACACATACATATACACATACATATACACATACACATACATATACACATACACATACATATACACATACATATTCACATACATATACACATACATATACACATACATATACATATACACATACATATACACATACATATACACATACATATTCACATACATATACATATACACATACATATACACATATATATACATATACACATACATATACACACACATATTCACATACATATACACATACATATACACACACATATTCATATACACATACATATCCATATGCATATACACATACATATACACATACATATACACACACATATACACATATATAAATACATACCTATCCATATACATATACACATACATATACACATACATATACACATACATATGCACATACATATACACACACATATACACATATATAAATACATACAGATACACATACATATACACATACATATGCACATACATATACACATACATATACATATATACAAATACATACATAAACACATACATATGCACATACATATACACATACAATACACATACATATACACATACATATACACATACATATCACATACACATACATATACAATACACATACATATACACACACATATACACATACATATACACATACATATACACACATACATATACACATACATAAACACATACATATACACATACATATACACATACACATACATATACACATACATAAACACATACATATACACATACATAACATATACACATACACATACATATACACATACATATACACATACATAAACACATACATATACACATACATATACACATACATATACACACACATATACACATACATAACACAACATATACACATACATAAAATACATATCACATCATATACATATACACATAAACACACAAAACCAACAAACACACAATACACATACATATACACATACATATACACATACATATTCACATACATATACACATACATATACACATACATATACACATACATATACACATACATATACACATACATATACACATACATATACACATACATATACACATACATATACACATACATATACACATACATATACACATACATATACACATACATATACACATACATATACACATACATATACACATACATAAACACATACATATACACATACATATACACATACATACACATACATATACATATACACATACATAAACACATACATATCACATACACATACATATACATATACAAATACATATACACATACATATACACATACATATTCATATACACATACATATACACATTCATATACACATACACATACATATACACATACATATTCACATACATATACACATACATATACATATACACAATACATATACACATACATATACACATACATATACACATACATATACACACATATACATACATATACACATACATATAACATACATATACAAAAATACATATACCAACACCTCACATACATATACACATACAATCACATACATATACACATACATATACACATACATTACACATACATATACACATACATATACACATACAATACATACATATACACATACATATCCATATATACACATACATATACACATACACATACATATACACATACATATACACATACATATTCACATACATATACACATACATATACACATACATATACATATACACATACATATACACATACATATACACATACATATACACATACATATACACATACATATACACATACATATACACATACATATACATATACACATACATATACACATACATATTCACATACATATACACATACATATACACATACATATACACATACATATACATATGCACATGCATGTACACATAAATAACTGAGTAAGTACATTATATGCCCTTGATAAATGTGACTATAAAGGGAGATAGATAGATGTATACAAACAAACATATACACACATACACACCAATAAATATATATATATCAATTTATACCCACCAAGTTACATGTACGCATGTACCATCCCTTGAGTAATATCACATATTTAATATACAGCAATATACAAATAACATGAGATTTGCCACCGTGCCTCATTCATAAATTATAATAATAATCAGCTACTCTCAGTATAGTATCATGTACATAAGCTGGTTAGTATAATTTATTTACAGTTTACATAATAATTTCCAAAAATTTACATAATTTCATTAGATCTTGTTTATTTTCATTTGCAAACAATTCCCTTAATTTAAGTATGTTGGGATTACATCTGTAGTATTTTTAACGAACATTGTGCTTTATTCTGCAAATCGTTTACACTGCAACACATAATGATATTCATCTCATATTGCATTCACCTCACATTTTGACTGTACGTGTGGCTTGTAATTGGGTAATCAACTAAACTAGCTGCATGTCTATTTCTTATAACACTATAACAGGTAATTTGCAGCCCTCAACACGACGATTTGCGATAATCTAATTATTCTCTATGTGTATAGGATATAGGCCGAAAACGACCCAATATGTATGAGCCGCGTAGCGCCGAATAGTGTACATATTGGATCCTTTTGAGCTGAATACACGTCACATCATCACTGAATGCAGCGGAACATCACGTAACATAATCACTGAATACAGCTTAGCATCACGTAGCAGCATCAACCAATTCAGCTGAATACACCCCACATAATCAATGAATGCATCGGAACATCACGTAACATAATCAATGAATGCAGCGGAACATCACGTAACATAATCAATGAATGCAGCGGAACATCACGTAACATAATCAATGAATGCAGCGGAACATCACGTAACATAATCAATGAATGCAGCGGAACATCACGTAACATAATCAATGAATGCAGCGGAACATCACGTAACATAATCAATGAATGCAGCTGAACATCACGTAACCTAATCAATGAATACAACGGAACATCACGCCACATCAGTATTTAATCCAGCGGAACATCACGACAATGAATGCACTGGAACATCACATACCATAATCACTGAATACAGCGGAACATCACGTTGCAGCATCATTGAATGCAGCGGCACATCACGTCACAGCATCTTTAAACGCAGCGGCCCATCACGTCACAGCATCATGGAATGCAGCGGCACATCACGTCACAGCATCATGGAACGCAGCGGCACATCACGTTGCAGCATCACTGAATCTGAATACAGCGGAACATCACGTCACAGCATCATGGAATGCAGCGGCACATCACGTCACAGCATCTTTGAACGCAGCGGCACATCACGCCACAGCATCTTTGAACGCAGCGGCATATCACGTTGCAGCATCACTGAATCTGAATACAGTGGAACATCACGTCACAGCATCATGGAATGCAGCGGCCCATCACCTCACAGCATCATGGAATGCAGCGGCACATCACGTCACAGCATCTTTGAACGCAACGGCACATCACGTCACAACATCTTTGAACGTAGCAGAACATCACGTCACAGCATCTTTGAATGCAGCGGCACATCACGTCACAGCATCTTTGAACGCAGCAGAACATCACGTCACAGCATTATTGAATGCAGCGGCACATCACGTCACAGCATCTTTGAACGCAGCAGAACATCACGTCACAGCATCTTTGAATGCAGCGGCACATCACGTCACAGCATCTTTAATGCAGCAGAACATCAATTCACAGCATCACTGAATGCAGCGGAACATCACGTCACAGCATCATTGAATGCAGAGGAACATCACGTCTCAGCATTACTGAATGCAGCGGAACATCACGTCACAGCATCTTTGAATGCAGCGGAACATCACGTCACAGCATCATTGAATGCAGCGGCACATCACGTCACAGCATCATTGAATGCAGCGGCACATCACGTCACAACATCATTGAATGCAGCGGAACATCACGTCACAGCATCATTGAATGCAGCGGAACATCACGTCACAGCATCTTTGAATTCAGCGGAACATCACGTCACAACATCATTGAATGCAGCGGCATATCACGTTGTAGCATCACCGAATGCAGCGGAACATAACGTCATAGCATCATTGAATGCAGCGGCACATCACGTCACAGCATCTGTGAACGCAGCGGAACACCACGTTGTAGCATCACCGAATGTAGCGGAACATCACGTCATAGCATCATTGAATCCAGCGGAACATCACGTCATAGCATCTGTGAATACAGCGGAACATCACCTCACATCATCACTGAACCTAGCGTAACATCATGTTGCAACATCTTTGAATGCAGCGGAACATTACGTCACGGCATCTTTGAATGCAGCGGAATATCAGGTCACAGCATTTTTGAATGCAGCGGAATACCATGTCACAGCATATTTGAATGCAGCGGAACATCACGTCACAGCATCTTTGAAAGCAGCGGAAAACCACGTTGTAGCATCACCGAATGCAGCGGAACATCACGTCATAGCATCATTGAATGCAGCGGCACATCACGTCACAGCATCATTGAATGCAGCGGAACATCACGTCACAGCATCTTTAACGCAGCAGAACATCACGTCACAGCATTTTTGAATATAGAGGAACATCACGTCACAGCATCACTTAATGTAACGGACTATCACGTTGCAGCATCATTGAATCCAGCAGAACATCCCTGAATGCAGGTGAATTTCACACCATAGAAGGGGAACATCTATGCTTTTTCGAGGTGTTAATTTACATTTTGACCGTTTACGTTGTTAGAAAATGCACATTTTTGACACAATTGACAATAGTGTCATATATCTTGGATTTCACTATAATTGTTTATAATAGCAGTTCGTTCGATAGATGCACTCTGATTATACACACCTCGAATGTAGGTCGATTTGTTCAGATAGCTTTTTTATTTCTCACGTTGTTCTACTTTCAGTGTGATTGAATGTGTGCTTATTTTAATCCAACAAACATGAATGTTGCCAATGATGTAACTTGTACTTAGGAAGAACATTTACGTTGAAATACTCCTAGCGGGACGTTCCGTCATAGTTAATTCCCTTTGAACTATTGTACATGTTTGATCTGTGAACATCCGTATGTTGGATAGCAGTTGTTAACGTTTAAAGTTTAAGCTTAAACATGTTTTACTATTTTACAATGATTGCGAAGCAAGTTTGAACAACTTATATTACTCACTCTCGTTGGCGTGGGTGAAAGCGTACATGTGATCATTCGGGAGGAAACCGGAGTACCCAGAGAAAACCCACATGCCCGATCAGGTGATCACCGTACCATCTCGCATACGTCCCGGTCCGAGGATCGAACCCGGGTTGCATTGGTGTGAAGCGAGCGCGCCAACCGCTGCGCTAATCGGACAGCTTACGTTTCGTTAGTATATACACATTTATTTTAGCTCGATTGTTTGCATTCTTTATTGAAAAATAACTTGACTGAATATTGCAAATTGTTGTATGAAAAAAAGAAACATGCAACATGTGTATAACAACGCATGAACACCATTATCACTGTTGAGCATTACATGTAGAATGCATATAGTACACAAGACATATAGTAGAAGTGTATAGAACGCAATAGCTAAGTTGGTTATGTACACATGTGCATTGGGTACTTGATTATGTACACTTACAAGTTGGTTAGGTGCATTGGTTGCTTGGCTATCTAGAAATGTCAGTTGGCTATGTGCATGGATTACTTGGTTATCTAGAATGTCAGGTGGCTATGTGCATGGATTACTTGGTTATCTAGAATGTCAGGTGGCTATGTGCATGGATTACGTGGCTATCTAGAAATGTCAGTTGGTTATGTGCATGGATTACTTGGTTATCTAGAAATGTTGGTTGGTTATGTGCATTGCATATTTGGTTATCTAGAAATGTTGGTTGGTTATGTGCATTGCATACTTGGTTATGTGCAAATGTCAGTTGGTTATGTGCATTGGATACTTGAGTATATACAAAGTTAGATGTTTATGTCCATTTGTCTAATGGTTATGTGGATATGGTAATTGGTTATGTAGATAACCTATTTGGCTATGTATAATTGTTAGTTGGTTATGTACATACAACAATTGGCTATGCACACTCGCTATCTGGTTATGTACATAAAACAATAGGCTATGTGCACGAGTTACTTGGTGGTCAACTAGACTACTATACCCGGGATACGTTTAATGCTAACAACGGTATACCGCATTATGGTTAATTACGAGTGTGCCCTTACGCAAGGCATTTGAGTTCCACGTTCTTCTCTCTCCCTCGTGGTGAAGAATTCCATCAGGAATGAGGGCTCAAGCGTGATTAATATAAGTTGTGAGAACTTCTTTCACAATCGTGGTGGAACAAATTTGCATAAACTAACCATCGCACATATTTTGGAAACCCGTATTCCAGAACATAGTCAAAGTGCAATACATGTATATCAAGTTCATCGATGGGAATGTAGTCTTATCAGTCATGGGGTATAATACTACGGACTAATTTATTTATTGACCGACTGACTGGCTGACTGACTGACTGACTGACTGACTGACTGACTGACTGACTGACTGACTGACTGACTGTCTGACTGACTGACTGACTGACTGACTGACTGACTGACTGCTGACTGATGACTGACTGACTGATGAGTGACTGACTGACTGACTGACTGACTGACTGACTGACTGACTGACTGACGATGACGACTGACTGACTGACTGACTGACTGACTGACTGACTGACTGACTGACCTGACTGACTGACTGATGACTGACTGACTGACTGACTGACTGACTGACTGTGTGACTGACTGACTGACTGACTGACTGACTGACTGACTGACTGACTGACTGACTGACTGACTGACTGACTGACTGACTGACTGACTGACTGACTGACTGACTGACTGACTGACTGACTGACTGACTGACTGACTGACTGACTGACTGACTGACTGACTGACTGACTGACTGACTGACTGACTGACTGACTGACTGACTGGGATGGTATATATGTACATTAGAAGATAAACTCAAAGGACGCGGTTGCATATTTGAACACTACAATATAACAAGACATTCAGTTTTACAAGAAGGTGATCTATAATTATAGTATAATTTTATACGTGTTTGGATGTTTCACTCGGTCGATCTCCTCACGGCGTGCATGTCGTAGTTGGGGCACAGCTCCCAGCAGCAGCGTAGCCTTCTGGGATCTTCTGGTTGTCGACCTTTATATTATGCTGCTGCGGGATGACCAGCAGTGAGTAATGTGGCCCTAAGAAGAGCCGTTCAGAAAGAAGAGATCATCAGGACTTGTCACCATGAAGAGGAAAAATATGCCTCTTCCAGTTGTCGTTTTATCGCACTATCATCGAATACTTCAAGACATTCACACTACAGGACAACACTCTACAAATCTACTTCAGGAATAATCGATGTAAGAATTTAATCATCTTAGAATGCTCGCCCACGTGGTTCGCCTGCGGCGAGCATTAGGAAACTTAACCATCATCATTGGCTGTTTAACTTCTAGCCAAATTGACTCAATACAACAGTGTTTAAGAACACATCTCTGAATACATGAGAAAAACTCTCTGACATAAACAATTAAACCACACCGTTTAGTACCTTTGTCTCTGCGAACTGTTTTATAGTTGTCTATTGTAAGTTCATTATCTGAAGGTTCGATTCCCCGTCTGATCCTAATAAAATGTAACAGTCATTCAGATGTGATTTTAAACCGAGATCTTGTGTGGATGCATTACTCCGTGCACGTAATAGAACCACAGGAGACTCCGGAATGAGTCTCTGTCTGTATCATTGCACTATCCTCCAACAATCTAAAATGTCTAATCTCTTCAGGAGGCATCGCTCATATGGGCAACAGGTAGCGACGATAAATAAACGTAAAACACACACACTTTACTTTCATTGTGTTACTAACCTACGGGCTAATAGGCTAAATACTCAACTCATTCGTTAATTATAATGTACAAACAACAATTAACATCTGTATAATTTTATGTGTGATATAAATGTCTTTATTAATTTCAGTCCTATTTCGCGCTAATCAAGGTTACTGTAAAATTGAATGTGCTAGATTGCACCAAACGCAATACTCTCATAAATGTCAGTGTATCTATCCAACTCACCCCGCCTCCCCTAACCCCCAAATCCTTGACCCGCACCTGGAGATTCAAATTGTTATTTGAGCTCGCACTTCCTACTTGTTGAGGAAACGAAATCATGTAATAATGTACGACATCCGTACAAGTGTATCCGGAATAACACGATTTATGATTAATCAGATTTATCGTTATATCTCACAGTTGTGGCTATTTATTTTAGTTAAATTAACTCTAAGCGACATTATCTCGCGTTTAGTATTGACTCCGATGACAAACAAACGTCAATTCAGGAGCATGGATGACCGTTATATGAAATCCTACTTTCAATTTTGAAAGTTTGTAGACCACACAAACGCTGTTTATTGATTCAATGTTAGAGTTCCAATATATTCGGAATAATTTGTAGTAGCAATGCATGTATACGTGAACAATGCATTTGATTTGCTTTGTGTGATGTAATGTCGCTTTAAAGGGCTATGCATTCTAAGATGTACAATATATTGACCAAAATCAAATACTTTGAAAATAAACAACATGCACTGTCACCAGGTTTCGTTTTATTAAATTAAATATTGGTCCAACTACGATGCTTAGACTATACAACTTTATTTTAGCTCGATTGCGAAATAAGTTATTACAGCGTCAGATGCGAAAGGCACTGAGTTCGCGCCACCCAAGCTGTAGCCATTACAATTGTGCCCTTAGGCAAGGTATTTAATTCCATGTTGCCTCTTCTCCCTCCCCTCCCTCATGGCGATGGATGTCATCAGGAATCAGGTCACAATAGCGATTATTATAAGTTGTAAGAGCTTGTTTCGCAATCGAGCTAAAACAATGTATCTGTTTTTTGTCTACGTGCAAGTGGCATATATTGTCTATCTACGTGCATGATACATATGTGGTGTGTCTAGGTGCATGAGGAATATTTGGTTTGTCTACGTGCAAGATGTATATCTGGTCCATATAGGAGTAATTTGCATATCTGGTGTGTCTACATACAATATGCATATCTGTTTCTTCTATGTACAATATGCATATATAGTGTGTCTACTTCCAATTACACTATAGAAGAGTAGACATCCAACTACAATATAGAAGGGTAGACATCCAACTACAATATAGAAGGATATACAGCCAACTACAATATAGAAGGGTAGACATCCAACTACAATATAGAAGGGTAGACATCCAGCTACACTATCAAAGGGTAGACATCCAACTACAACATAGAAGGGTAGACATATAAACACAACATAGAAGGGTAGACATCCAACTACAACATAGAAGGGTAGACATCCAACTACAATATAGAAGGGTATATATCCAACTACAATATAGAAGGGTAGACATCCAACTACAATATAGAAGGGTATACATACAACTACAATATAGAAGGGTATATATCACACTACAATATAGAAGGGTAGACATACAACTACAATATAGAAGGGTAGACATCCAACTACACTATCGAAGGGTAGACATCAAACTACAACATAGAAGGGTAGACATCTAAACACAACATAGAAGGGTAGACATCTAAACACAACATAGAAGGGTATACATCCAACTACAACATAGAAGGGTACAAATCCAACTACAATATAGAAGGGTATACATCCAGCTATACTATAGAAGGGTAGACATCCAACTACACTATAGAAGGATATACTGCCAACTACAATATAGAAGGATATACATCCAACTACAAAATAGAAGGGTAGACATCCAACTACAATATAGAAGGGTAGACATCCAGCTACACTATAGAGGGTAGACATCCAATTACAACATAGAAGGGTAGACATATAAACACAACATAGAAGGGTAGACATCCAACAACAACATAGAAGGGTAGACATCCAACTACAATATAGAAGGGTATATATCACACAACAATATAGAAGGGTAGACATCCAACTACAATATAGAAGGGTATACATCCAACTACAATATAGAAGGGTATACATCCAACTACAATATAAAAGGATATACATCCAACTACAATATAGAAGGGTAGACATCCAACTACAATATAGAAGGGTACACATCCAACTACAATATAGAAGGGTATACATCACACTACAATATAGAAGGGTAGATATCCAACTACAATATAGAATGATACACATCCAACTACAATATAAAATGATATACATCCAACTACAATATAGAAGGGTAGACATCCAACTACAATATAGACGGGTAGACATCCAACTACAATATAGAAGGGTACACATCCAACTACAATATAGAAGGGTAGATATCCAACTACAATATAGAAGGGTAGATATCCATCTAAAATATAGAAAGGTAGATATCCAACTACAATATAGAAGGGTAGACATCCAACTAAAATAAAGAAGGGTAGATATCCAACATAATATAGAAGGGTAGACATCCAACTAAAATATAGAAGGGTAGACATCAAACTAAAATATAGAAGGGTAGACATCCAACTAAATATAGAAGGGTAGACATCCAACTACAAAATAGAATGATATACATCTAAAAATAATATAGAAGGGTAGACAGCCAACTACAATATAGAAGGATATACATCCAACTGCAATATAGAAGGATATACATCTAATAACAATAGAGAAGGGTAGACATCCAACTACAATATAGAAGGGTAGACATCTAAAAACAATATAGAAGGGTAGACATCCAACTACAATATAGAAGGGTAGACATCCAACTACAATATAGAAGGGTAGACATCCAACTACAATATAGAAGGGTAGACATCCAACTACAATATAGTAGGGTACACATCCAACTACAATATAGAAGGGTACACATCCAACTACAATATAGAAGGGTATACATCCAGCTACACTATAGAAGGGTAGACATCCAACTACACTATAGAAGGATATACTGCCAACTACAAAATAGAAGGGTAGACATATAAACACAATATAGAAGGGTAGACATCCAACTACAATATAGAAGGGTAGACATCCAGCTACAATATAGAAGGGTAGACATACAACTACAATATAGAAAGGTAGACATCTAAACACAACATAGAAGGGTAGACATCCAACTACAATATAGAATTGTAGACATCCATCTACTTTATAGAAGGGTAGACATACAACTACAATATAGAAGGGTAGACATATAAACACAACATAGAAGGGTAGACATCCAACTACAATATATAAAGGTAATCGTAAACACACACTATAGATGCGTAGACAGTTAATCATATGTCTCTATAGTTCGCCTTAATATTCATACCTGACTCAGCCGCCACATGTTTTATGAGTATTTAGTTACAATGTGTAGTAAGATACAGTGCAGTTTGTGAACAGAACATTTAACCATGTTTGGATGTATTCTTTGTTTTATATTCCACATCCTGGTTCAGCTAGGTACAGGTATGTTTACATTATTATGTTGTATGGGTTAATAGTCATATATGCTTAATTTGTAGATGTTATTATGAATATAAAATGTTAATACAATTATTTGTTTCTTATCTTTACTGTTCAAAATCACAATTTATTAAACGTCATTGTTAGCAGGAAAATGTACTCATATATAACCAACCAGTATCACCAAGGTGTTCTAGTGTTACACCAGTATCACTCAGGTTTGCCAGTGTTAAGCAAGTATCATTCAGGTGTTCCAGTATTAAACATGTATCACTCATGTGTTCCAGTGTTAAACATGTATCACACAGGTCTTCTAGTGTTCAAACAGTATCACTCATGTGCTAAGGTGTTACACCAGTATCAGTCAGGTGTTCCAGTGTTAAACAAGTATCATTCATGTGTTCCAGTGTTACACAAGTATCACTCATGTGTTCCAGTGTTACACAAGTATCACGGAGGTGTTCCAGTGTTACACCAGTATAACGCAGGTGTGCCAGTGTTAAGCCAGTATCACATAGGTGTTCCAGTGTTAAGCCAGTATCACTCAGATGTTCCAGTATTAAACCAGTATCACACATGTGTTCTAGTGTTACACCAGTATCACTCAGATGTTCCAGTGTTAAAACAGTAACACGCAGATGTTCCAGTGTTACACCAGTATCACGCATGTGTTCCAGTGTTAAACCAATATCACCCAGGTGTTCTAGTGTTAAGCCAGTATCACTCAGGTGTTCCAGTATTACACATGTATCACTCATGTGTTACAGTGTTACACCAGTATCACTCAGGTGTTCCAGTGTTACACCAGTATCGCGCAGGTGTTCCAGTGTTACACCATTATCACGCAGTTGTGCCAGTGTTAAGCCAATATCAATCAGGTGTTCCAGTATTAAACCAGTATCACTAATGTGTTCTACTGTTACACCAGTATCACTCAGGTGTTCCAGTGTTACACCAGTATCACTCATGTGTTCCAGTGTTAAACCGGTATCATGCAGGTGTTCTAGTGATAAACCAGTGTCACTCATGTGTTCTAGTGTTAAACCAGTATCACTCAGGTATTCCTGTGTTAACCCAGTATCACTCAGGTGTTCTAGTGTTAAACCAGTATCACTCGTGTGTTCAAGTGTTAAACCAGTATCACTCATGTGTTCCAGTGTTACACCAGTATCACCCAGGTCTTCTAGTGTTACACCAGTATCACTCAGGTGTTCCAGTGTTAAAACAGTAACACGCAGATGTTCCAGTGTTACACCAGTATCACGCAGGTGTTCCAGTGTTAAACGAGTAACATGCAGGTGTTCCAGTGTTACACCAGTATCACGCATGTGTTCCAGTGTTAAACCAATATCACCCAGGTGTTCTAGTGTTACACCATTATCACTCTGGTGTTCCACTGTTAAATCAGTATCACTCAGGTGTGGTAGTGTTAAGCCAGTATCACTCAGGTGTTCCAGTATTACACATGTATCACTCATGTGTTACAGTGTTACACCAGTATCACTCAGGTGTTCCAGTGTTACACCAGTATCGCGCAGGTGTTCCGGTGTTACAACAGTATCACGCAGGTGTGCCAGTGTTAAGCCAATATCAATCAGGTGTTCCAGTATTAAACCAGTATCACTAATGTGTTCTACTGTTACACCAGTATCACTCAGGTGTTCCAGTGTTACACCAGTATCACTCATGTGTTCCAGTGTTAAACCAGTATCATGCAGGTGTTCTAGTGATAAACCAGTGTCACTCATGTGTTCTAGTATTAAACCAGTATCACTCAGGTATTCCAGTGTTAACCCAGTATCACTCAGGTGTTCTAGTGTTAAACCAGTATCACTCGTGTGATCCAGTGTTAAACCAGTATCACTCATGTGTTCCAGTGTTACACCAGTATCACCCAGGTGTTCTAGTGTTACACCAGTATCACTCAGGTGTTCTAGTGTTAAACCAGTATCACTCATGTATTCCAGTGTTAAACCAGTATCACTCATGTATTCTCGTGTTACACCAGTTTCACTAAGGTGTTCCAGTGTTACACCAGTATCGCTCAGGTGTTCCAGTGTTAAACCAATATCACTCAAGTGTTCCAGTGTTACACCAGTATCACTCATTTGTTCCAGTGTTAAACCAATATCACTCAGGTTTTCCAGTGTTAAGCCAATATCACTCATGTGTTCCAGTGTTACACCAGTATCACTCAGGTGCTCCAGTGTTACACCAGTATCGCGCAGGTGTTCCAGTATTACACCAGTATCACGCAGGTGTGCCAGTGTTAAGCCAATATCAATCAGGTGTTCCAGTATTAAACCAGTATCACTAATGTGTTCTACTGTTACACCAGTATCACTTAGGTGTTCCAGTGTTACACCAGTATCACTCATATGTTCCAGTGTTAAACCAGTATCATGCAGGTGTTCTAGTGATAAACCAGTGTCAATCCTGTGTTCTAGTGTTAAACCAGTATCACTCAGGTATTACAGTGTTAAACCAGTATCACTCATGTGATCTAGTGTTACACCAGTATCACATAGGTATTCCAGTGTTAAACCAGTATCGCTCAGGTTTTCCAGTGTTACACCAGTATCACGCATGTGTTCCAGTGTTAAACCAGTACCACGTAGGTGATATAAATAAAGTAAAGTAAATCAGTGTCACTCAGGTGTTCCAGTGTTAAACATGTATCACTCATGTGTTCCAGTGTTAAACATGAACCACACAGGTATTCCAGTGTTAAGCCAGTATCACCCAGGTCTTCTAGTGTTAAACCAGTATCATTCAGGTGTTCCAGTGTTACACCAGTTTCTCTCAGGTGTTCTAATGTTAAACCAGTATCACTCATGGGTTCCAAGTGTTACACCAGTATCATTCAGGTATTCTAGTGTTACACCAGTATCACTCAGGTGTTTCAGTGTTGAACCAGTATCAATCAGGTGTTCTAGTGTTAAACCAGTATCACTCGTGTGTTCCAGTGTTAAACCAGTATCACTCATGTGTTCCAGTGTTACACCAGTAGATGGGTAGATATCCAACTACAATATAGAAGGGTAGACATCCAGCTACAATATAGAAGGGTAGACATCCAGCTACAATATAGAAGGGTAGACATCCAACTATAATATAGAAGTGTAGACATCCAACTACAATATAGAAGGGTAGACATCCAACTACACTATAGAAGGGTATTCATCCAACTACACTATAGAAGGATATATATCTAAAAACAATATAGAAGGGTAGATATCCAACTACAATATAGAAGGGTAGACATCCAACTAAAATATAGAAGGGTATACATCCAGCTACAATATAGAAGGATATATATCTAAAACAATATAGAAGGGTAGACATCCAACTACAATATAGAAGGGTATACATCTACAAACAATATAGAAGGGTAGACATCCAACTAATTTATAGAAGGGTAGACATACAACTACAATATAGACGGGTATACATCCAACTACAATATAGAAGGGTAGACATCCAACTACAATATAGAAGGGTATATATCCAACTACTATATAGAAGGGTAGACATCCAACTAAAATATAGAAGGGTAGACATCCAACTAAAATATAGAAGGGTAGACATCAAACTAAAATATAGCAGGGTAGACATCCAACAACAATATAGAAGGGTATATATCCAACTACTATATAGAAGAGTAGACATCCAACTAAAATTTAGAAGGGTAGACATCCAACTAAAATATAGAAGGGTAGACATCAAACTAAAATATAGCAGTGTAGACATCCAACTACAATATAGAAGGGTAGATATCCAACTAAAATATAGAAGGGTAGACATCGAACTACAATATAGAAGGGTAGACATCGAACTAAAATATAGAAGGGTAGACATCCAACTAAAATATAGAAGGGTAGACATCCAACTACAATATAGAAGGGTAGACATCCAACTAAAATATAGAAGGGTAGACATCCAACTAAAATATAGAAGGGTAGACATCCAACTAAAATATAGAAGGGTAGACATCCAACTACAACATAGAAGGATATACATCTAAAAACAATATAGAAGGGTAGACAGCCAACTACAATATAGAAGGGTAGACATCCAACTACAACATAGACGGGTAGACTTCCAACTACAATATATAAGGGTATACATCCAGCTACAATATAGAAGGATATTTATCTAAAAACAATATAGAAGGGTAGACATCCAACTACAACATAGAAAGGTATACATCCAACTACAATATAGAAGGGTAGACATCCAACTACAATATAGAAGGGTAGACATATAAACACAACATAGACGGGTAGACTTCCAACTACAATATAGAAGGGTAGACATCCAGCTACAATATAGAAGGGTAGACATACAACTACAATATAGAAAGGTAGACATCTAAACACAACATAGAAGGGTAGACATCCAACTACAATATAGAATTGTAGACATCCATCTACTTTATAGAAGGGTAGACATACAACTACAATATGGAAGGGTATACATCTAAACACAACATAGAAGGGTAGACATCCAACTACACTATAGAAGGGTATACATACAACTATAATATATAAAGGTAATCGTAAACACACACTATAGATGCGTAGACAGTTAATCATATGTCTCTATAGTTCGCCTTAATATTCATATTTGCGTCAGTAGTTGACTCAGCCACCACATGTTTTATGAGTATTTAGTTACAATGTGTAGTAAGATACAGTGCAGTTTGTGAACAGAACATTTAGCCATGTTTGGATGTATTCTTTGTTTTATATTCCACATCCTGGTTCAGCTAGGTACAGGTATGTTTACCTTATTATAATATGGGTTAATAGTCATATATGCTTAATTTGTAGATGTTATTACGAATATAAAATGATAATACAATTATTTGTTTCTTATCTTTACTGTTCAAAATCACAATTTATGAAACATCATTGTTAGCATGAAAATGTACTCATATATAACCAACCAGTATCACCAAGGTGTTCTAGTGTTACACCAGTATCACTCAGGTTTGCCAGTGTTAAGCAAGTATCATTCAGGTGTTCCAGTATTAAACATGTATCACTCATGTGTTCCAGTGTTAAACATGTATCACACAGGTCTTCTAGTGTTCAAACAGTATCACTCATGTGTTCCAGTGTTAAACCAGTATCACTCATGTGTTCTAGTTTTACACCAGTATCACTCATGTGCTAAGGTGTTACACCAGTATCACTCAGGTGTTCCAGTGTTAAACAAGTATCACGCAGGTGTTCCAGTGTTACACCAGTATAACGCAGGTATGCCAGTGTTAAGCCAGTATCACATAGGTGTTCCAGTGTTAAGCCAGTATCACTCAGGTGTTCCAGTATTAAACCAGTAACACGCAGATGTTCCAGTGTTACACCAGTATCACGCAGGTGATCCAGTGTTAAACGAGTAACATGCAGGTGTTCCAGTGTTACACCAGTATCACGCATGTGTTCCAGTGTTAAACCAATATCACCCAGGTGTTCTAGTGTTACACCATTATCACTATGGTGTTCCACTGTTAAACCAGTATCACTCAGGTGTGGTAGTGTTAAGCCAGTATCACTCAGGTGTTCCAGTATTACAAATGTATCACTCATGTGTTACAGTGTTACACCAGTATCACTCAGGTGTTCCAGTGTTACACCAGTATCGCGCAGGTGTTCCAGGATTAAAACAGTATCACGTAGGTGTGCCAGTGTTAAGCAAATATCAATCAGGTGTTCCAGTATTAAACCAGTATCACTAATGTGTTCTACTGTTACACCAGTATCACTCAGGTGTTCCAGTGTTACACCAGTATCACTCATGTGTTCCAGTGTTAAACCAGTATCATGCAGGTATTCTAGTGATAAACCAGTGTCACTCATGTGTTCTAGTGTTAAACCAGTATCACTCAGGTATTCCAGTGTTAACCCAGTATCACTCATGTGTTCTAGTGTTACAACAGTATCACATAGGTATTCCAGTGTTAAACCAGTATCGCTCAGGTGTTCCAGTGTTACACCAGTATCACGCATGTATTCCAGTGTTAAACCAGTATCACTCAGGTGTTCCAGTGTTAAACAAGTATCATTCATGTGTTCCAGTGTTACACAAGTATCACTCATGTGTTCCAGTGTTACACAAGTATCGCGCAGGTGTTCCAGTGTTACACCAGTATAAAGCAGGTGTGCCAGTGTTAAGCCAGTATCACATAGGTGTTCCAGTGTTAAGCCAGTATCACTCAGGTGTTCCAGTGTTAAACCAATATCACTCAGGTGTTCCAGTGTTAAGCCAATATCACTCATTTGTTCCAGTGTTACACCAGTATCACTCAGGTGCTCCAGTGTTACACCAGTATCGCGCAGGTGTTCCAGTGTTACACCAGTATCACGCAGGTGTGCCAGTGTTAAGCCAATATCAATCAGGTGTTCCAGTATTACACCAGTATCACTAATGTGTTCTACTGTTACACCAGTATCACTCAGGTGTTCCAGTGCTACACCAGTATCACTCATGTGTTCCAGTGTTAAACCAGTATCATGCAGGTGTTCTAGTGATAAACCAGTGCCACTCATGTGTTATAGTATTAAACCAGTATCACTCAGGTATTCCAGTGTTAAACCAGTATCACTCATGTGTTCTAGTGTTACACCAGTATCACATAGGTATTACAGTGTTAAACCAGTATCGCTCAGGTGTTCCAGTGTTACACCAGTATCACGCATGTGTTCCAGTGTTAAACCAGTACCAGGTAGGTGATCCAATAAAGTAAAGTAATCAGTGTCACTCAGGTGTTCCAGTGTTAAACATGTATCACTCATGTGTTCCAGTGTTAAACATGAACCACACAGGTATTCCAGTGTTAAACCAGTATCACCCAGGTCTTCTAGTGTTAATCCAGTATCACTCAGGTGTTCCAGTGTTAAATCAGTATCACTCAGGTTTTCCAGTGTTAAACCAGTATCACTCATGTGTTCCAGTGTTACATCAGTATCACTCATGTATTCCAGTGTTAAACCAGTATCACTCATGTGTTCCAGTGTTACACCAGTTTCTCTCAGGTGTTCTAGTGTTAAACCAGTATCACTCGTGTGTTCCAGTGTTAAACCAGTATCACTCATGTGTTCCAGTGTTACACCAGTATCACCCAGGTGTTCTAGTGTTACACCAGTATCACTCAGGTGTTCTAGTGTTAAACCAGTATCACTCATGTATTCCAGTGTTAAACCAGTATCACTAATGTATTCTCGTGTTACACCAGTTTCACTAAGGTGTTCCAGTGTTACACCAGTATCGCTCAGGTGTTCCAGTGTTAAACCAATATCACTCAAGTGTTCCAGTGTTACACCAGTATCACTCATGTGTTCCAGTGTTAAACCAATATCACTCAGGTGTTCCAGTGTTAAGCCAATATCACTCATGTGTTCCAGTGTTACACCAGTATCGCGCAGGTGTTCCAGTGTTACACCAGTATCACGCAGGTGTGCCAGTGTTAAGCCAATATCAATCAGGTGTTCCAGTATTACACCAGTATCACTAATGTGTTCTACTGTTACACCAGTATCACTCAGGTGTTCCAGTGCTACACCAGTATCACTCATGTGTTCCAGTGTTAAACCAGTATCATGCAGGTGTTCTAGTGATAAACCAGTGCCACTCATGTGTTCTAGTGTTAAACCAGTATCATTCAGGTATTCCAGTGTTAAACCAGTATCACTCATGTGTTCTAGTGTTACACCAGTATCACATAGGTATTACAGTGTTAAACCAGTATCGCTCAGGTGTTCCAGTGTTACACCAGTATCACGCATGTGTTCCAGTGTTAAACCAGTACCAGGTAGGTGATCCAATAAAGTAAAGTAATCAGTGTCACTCAGGTGTTCCAGTGTTAAACATGTATCACTCATGTGTTCCAGTGTTAAACATGAACCACACAGGTATTCCAGTGTTAAACCAGTATCACCCAGGTCTTCTAGTGTTAATCCAGTATCACTCAGGTGTTCCAGTGTTAAACCAATATCACTCAAGTGTTCCAGTGTTACACCAGTATCACTCATGTGTTCCAGTGTTAAACCAATATAACTCAGGTGTTCCAGTGTTAAGCCAATATCACCCAGGTGTTCTAGTGTTACACCAGTATCACTCTGGTGTTCCACTGTTAAACCAGTATGATTCATGTGTTCTAGTGTTAAACCAGTATCACTCATGTATTCCAATGTTAAATCAGTATCACTCATTTGTTCTAGTGTTACACCAGTATCACCCAGGTGTTCTAGTGTTACACCAGTATCACTCAGGTGTTCTAGTGTTAAACCAGTATCACTCATGTGTTCTAGTGTTACACCAGTACCACTCAGTTGTTCCAGTGTTACACCAATATCATTCATGTGTTCTAGTGTTACACCAGTATCACTCATGTGTTCTAGTGTTAAACCAGTATCACTCATGTGTTCTAGTGTTACACAAGTATCACGCAGGTGTTCCAGTGTTACACCAATGTCACTCATGTGTTCCAGTGTTACACCAATATCACTCATGTGTTCTAGTGATACACCAGTATCACTCAGGTATTCTAGTGTTAAACCAGTACCACTGATGTGTTCCAGTTTTACACCAGTATCAATTGTGTGTTCTAGTGTTAAACCAGTATAACTCATGTGTTCTAGTATCACACAAGAATTCCAGTGTTAAACAAGTATCACACAGGTGTTCCAGTGTTAAACCAATATCACACAGGTGTTCCAGTGTTAGACAAGTATCAATCATGTGTTGGAGTGTTAAACCAGTATCATACAAGTATTCCAGTGTTAAACCAGTATCACACAAGTATTCCAGTGTTAAACCAGTATCACAGTGGTGTACCAGTGTTAAATCAGTATCATTCAGGTGTTCCTGTGTTAAACCAGTATCATTCTGGTGTTCTAGTGTTACACCAGTATCAACCAGGTTTTCTAGTATTACACCAGTATCACTAACGTGTTCTAGTGTTAAACCAGTATCACTCATGTATTCCAGTGTTAAACCAGTATCACTCATGGGTTTTCGTGTTACACCAGTTTCACTCAGGTGTTCCAGTCTTACAACATTATCGCTCAGGTGTTCCAGTGTTACACCAATATCACTCAGGTGTTCCAGTGTTAAACTAGTACCAGGTAGGTGATTCAATAAAGTAAAGTAAATCAGTGTAACTCAGGTGTTCCAGTGTTAAACATGAATCACTCATGTGTTCCAGTGTTAAACATGTATCACACAGGTATACCAGTGGTAAGCCAGTATCACACAAGTCTTCTTGTGTTAAACCAGTATCACTTAGGTGTTCCAGTGTTAAACCAGTATCACTTAGGTGTTCCAGTGTTAAACCAGTATCACTCATGTGTTCCAGTGTTAAACCAGTATCACTCATATGTTACAGTGTTACACCAGTTTCAATCAGGTGTTCTAGTGTTAAACCAGTATCACTCATGTGTTCCAATGTTAAACCATTATCATTCATGTGTTCCAGTGTTACACCAGTATCACTCAGGTGTTCCAGCGTTATACCTATATTACACAGGTGTTCCAGTGTTATACCAATATTACTCAGGTGTACCAGTGTTATATCAGTATTACTCAGGTGTTCCAGTGTTAAGCCAGTAGGACGCATGTGTTCTAGTGTTAAAACTAGTACCACTCATGTGTTCCAGTAGACACACCATATATGCATATTGTACATGGAAGAAGCAGATATGCATATTGTATTTAGGCACACCAGATATGCAAATTACTCCTATATGAACCAGATATACATCTTGCACGTAGAGAAACACCTGTGTTCCAGTGTTAAACAAGTATCAAACAGGCATTCCAGTGTTAAACCAGTATCACTCAGGTGTTTCAGTGTTATGCTAATATCACACAAGTATTCCAGTGTTAAACCAGTATCACACATGTGTTACAGTGTTAAACCAGTATCAATCAGCTGTTCGAGAGTTAAACCAGTATCACACACGTATTCCAGTGTTAAACCAGTATCACACAAGTATTCCAGTGTTAAACCAGTATCACATTGTTGTTCCAGTGTTAAATCAGTATCACTCAGGTGTTACAGTGTTAAACCAGTATCACTCAGATGTTTCAGTGTTATACCAGTATCACACAAGTATTCCAGTGTTAAACCAGTATCACGCAGGTGTTCTAGTGTTACACCAGTATCACTCATGTGTTCCAGTGTTAAACCAGTATCACGCAGGTGTTCCAGTGTTACACCAGTATCACTCATTTGTTCTAGTGTTAAACCAGTATCACTCATGTGTTCCAGTGTTAAACCAGTATCACTCATATGTTCTAGTGTTAAACCAGTAACACTCATGTGTTCCAGTGTTACACCAGTATCACACATGTGTTCCAGTGTTAAACCAGTATCACACACGTATTCCAGTGTTACACCAGGATCACACATGTGTTCCAGTGTTAAACCAGTATCACACAACTATTCCAGTGTTAAACCAGTATCACACAAGTATTCCAGTGTTAAACCAGTATCACGCAGGTGTTCCAGTGTTAAACCAGTATCACACAAGTATTTCGTTGTTAAACTAGTATCACACAGGTGTTCCAGTGTTAAACCAGTATCATTCAGGTGTTCCAGTGTTATACCAATATCACTAATGTGTTCCAATGTTACACCAGTATCACTCGTGTCTTCCAGTGTTACACCAGTATCACTCATGTGTTCCAGTGTTAAACCAGTATCACTCAGGTTTTCCAGTGTTAAACCAGTATCACTCGTGTGTTATAGTGTTAAGCCAGTATCACTCACGTGTTCTAGTGTTACACCAGTATCACTAATGTGTTCCAATGTTACACCAATATCACTCGTGTGTTCCAGTGTTACACCAGTATCACTCATGTGTTCCAGTGTTAAACCAGTATCACTCATGTGTTCTAGTGTTACACAAGTATCACGCAGGTGTTCCAGTGTTACACCAATATCACTCATGTGTTCCAGTGTTACACCAATATCACTCATGTGTTCTAGTGTTACACCAGTATCACTCAGGTATTCTAGTGTTAAACCAGTACCACTCATGTGTTCCAGTGTTACACCAGTATCAATTGTGTGTTCTAGTGTTAAACCAGTATAACTCATGTGTTCTAGTATCACACAAGTATTCCAGTGTTAAACAAGTATCACACTGGGTGTTCCAGTGTTAAACCAATATCACAAAGGTTTTCCAGTGTTACACCAATATCAATCATGTGTTCGAGTGTTAAACCAGTATCACACATGTATTCCAGTGTTAAACCAGTATCACACAAGTATTCCAGTGTTAAACCAGTATCACTCTGGTGTTCCAGTGTTAAATAAGTATCACTCAGGTGTTCCAGTGTTAAACCAGTATCACTCAGATGTTTCAGTGTTATACCAGTATCACACAAGTATTCCAGTGTTACACCAGTATCACTCATTTGTTCTAGTGTTACACCAGTATCACTCATGTATTCCAGTGTTAAACCAGATTCACTCATGTGTTCTAGTGTTAAACCACTATCACTCATGTGTTCCAGTGTTACACCAGTATCACGCATGTGTTCCAGTGTTAAACCAGTATCACACACGTATTCCAGTGTTACACCAGTATCACACATGTGTTCCAGTGTTAAACCAGTATCACACAACTATCCCAGTGTTAAACCAGTATCACACAAGTATTCCAGTGTTAAACCAGTATCACGCAGGTGTTCAGTGTTAAACCAGTATCACACAAGTATTCCATTGTTAAACTAGTATCACACAGGTGTTCCAGTGTTAAACCAGTATCACTCAGGTGTTCCAGTGTTATACCAATATCACTCAGGTGTTTCAGTGTTATAACAATATCACACAAGTGTTCCAGTGTTAAGCCAGTATCGCGCATGTATTCCAGTGTTAAACCAGTATCAATCAGGTGTTCGAGAGTTAAACCAGTATCACATACGTATTCCAGTGTTAAACCAGTATCACACAAGTATTACAGTGTTAAACCAGTATCACACTGGTGTTCCAGTGTTAAACCAGTATCACTCAGATGTTACAGTGTTATACCAGTATCACACAAGTATTCCAGTGTTACACCAGTATCACTCATTTCTTCTAGTGTTACACCAGTATCACTCATGTATTCCAGTGACAAACCAGTATCACTCATGTGTTCCAGTGTTACACCAGTATCACGCATGTGTTCCAGTGTTAAACCAGTATCACACACGTATTCCAGTGTTACACCAGTATCACACATGTGTTCCAGTGTTAATCCAGTATCACACAACTATTCCAGTGTTAAACCAGTATCACGCAGGTGTTCCAGTGTTAAACCAGTATCACACAAGTATTCCATTGTTAAACTAGTATCACACATGTGTTCCAGTGTTAAACCAGTATCACTCAGGTGTTCCAGTGTTACACCAGTATCACTAATGTGTTCCAATGTTACACCAATATCACACAAGTGTTCCAGTGTTACACCAGTATCACTCATGTGTTCCAGGGTTAAACCAGTATCACTCAGGTGTTCCAGTTTAAAACCAGTATCACACAGGTATTCCAGTGTTAAACCAGTATCACTCGTGTGTTCCAGTGTTAAACCAGTATTAGACATGCATTCCAGTTTAAAACCAGTATCACACAGGTATTCCAGTGTTAAACCAGTATCACTCATGTGTTCCAGTGTTAAACCAGTATCGCTCAGGTGTTCCAGTTTAAAACCAGTATCACTCAGGAGTTCCAGTGTTAAACCAGTATCACGCAGGTGTTTCATTGTTATACCAATATCACACAAGTATTCCCGTGTTAACCAGTATCACACAGGTATTAGAGTGTTAAACCAGTATCAATCAGGTGTTAAACCAGTATCACACACGTATTCCAGTGTTAAACCAATATCACACTAGTATTGCAGTGTTAAACTAGTATCACACTGGTGTTCCAGTGTTACAGCAGTATCACTCATGTGTTCCAGTGTTAAACCAGTATCACGCATGTGTTCCAGTGTTAAACCAGTATCACTCAGGTGTTTCAGTGTTATACCAGTATCACACAATTATTACAGTGTTAAACCAGTATCACTCATGTGTTCCAGTGTTACACCAGTATCACGCATGTGTTCCAGTGTTAAACCAGTATCACACAAGTATTCCAGTGTTACACCAGTATCATTCATGTGTTCCAGTGTTGAACCAGTATCACTCAGGCGTTCCAGTGTTAAACCAGTATCTCTCATGGGTTCAAGTGTTAAACATGTACAACACATGTATTCCAGTGTTGTTAAACCAGTATTACTCGGGTATTCCAGCGTTAAACCAGTATCACTCAGGTGTTCCAGTAGACACACCATATATGCATATTGTACATAGAAGAAACAGATATGCATATTGATTGTAGACACACCAGATATACAAATTAAACCTCTATGAACCAGATATACATCTTGCACGTAGACAAACACCTGTGTTCCAGTGATAAACAAGCATCACACAGGCATTCCAGTGTGAAATCAGTATCACAACGGTGTTTCAGTGTCATACCAATATCACACAGGCATTCCAGTGTTATAACAATATCACACATGTGATCCAGTGTTAAACCAGTATCACACAAGTATTCCATTGTTAAACCAGTACCACACAGGTGTTCCAGTGTTACACCAGTATCACACAGGTATTCCAGTGTTACACCAATATCACTCAGGTGTTCCAGTGTTACTCCAGTATCACACAAGTATTCCAGTGTTACACCAATATCACACATGTGTTCCAGTGTTAAACCAGTATCACACAGGCATTCCAGTGTTAAACCAGTATCACAACGGTGTTTCAGTGTCATACCAATATCACACAGGCATTCCAGTGTTATAACAATATCACACATGTGATCCAGTGTTAAACCAGTATCACACAAGTATTCCATTGTTAAACCAGTACCACACAGGTGTTCCAGTGTTACACCAGTATCGCACAGGTATTCCAGTGTTACACCAATATCACTCATGTGTTCCAGTGTTACACCAGTATCACACAAGTATTCCAGTGTTACACCAATATCACACATGTGTTCCAGTGTTAAACCAGTATCACACAGGTATTCCAGTGTTAAACCAGTATCACACAAGTATTCCAGTGTTATACCAATATCACACAGGTATTCCAGTGTTACACCAATATCACACAGGTGTTCCAGTGTTACACCAGTATCACACACGTGATCCAGTGTTAAACCAGTAACACTCAGTTGTTTCATTGTTATACCAATATCACACAGGTATTCCAGTGTTAACCAGTATCACACAGGTATTCCAGTGTTAAACCAGTATCAATCAGGTGTTCGGGTGTTAAACCAGTATCACACACGTATTCTAGTTTTAAACCAGTATCACGCAGGTTTTCCAGTGTCAAACCAGTATCACGCAGGTGTTCTAGTGTTAAACCAGTATCATTAATTTGTTCCAGTGTTACACCAGTATCACTCGTGTGTTCCAGTGTTACACCAGTATCATTAATTTGTTCCAGTGTTACACCAGTATCACTCGTGTGTTCCAGTGTTACACCAGTATCACTCATGTGTTCCAGTGTTAAACCAGAATCACGCAGGTGTTTCAGTGTTATACTAATATCACACAAGTGTTCCAGTGTTAAACCAGTACCACTCATGTGTTCTAGTGTTACAGCAGTATCATTAATTTGTTCCAGTGTTACACCAGTATCACTCCTGTGTTCCAGTGTTACACCAGTATCACTTATGTGTTCCAGTGTTAAACCAGTATCACTCAGGTGTTCCAGTGTTAAACCAGTATCAATCAGGTGTTCGGGTGTTAAACCAGTATCACACACGTATTCCAGTGTTAAACCAGTATCACGCAGGTGTTCCAGTGTTAAACCAGTATCACGCAGGTGTTCTAGTGTTACACCAGTATCATTAATTTGTTCCAGTGTTACACCAGTATCACTCGTGTGTTCCAGTGTTACACCAGTATCATTAATTTGTTCCAGTGTTACACCAGTATCACTCGTGTGTTCCAGTGTTACACCAGTATCACTCATGTGTTCCAGTGTTAAACCAGAATTACACAGGTGTTCCAGTGTTACACCAGTATCATTAATTTGTTCCAGTGTTACACCAGTATCACTCGTGTGTTCCAGTGTTACACCAGTATCACTCATGTGTTCCAGTGTTAAACCAGTATCACGCAGGTGTTTCAGTGTTATATTAATATCACACAAGTGTTCCAGTGTTAAACCAGTATCACTCATGTGTTCTAGTGTTACAGCAGTATCATTAATTTGTTCCAGTGTTACACCAGTATCACTCCTGTGTTCCAGTGTTACACCAGTATCACTTATGTGTTCCAGTGTTAAACCAGTATCACTCAGGTGTTCTAGTGTAAAACCAGTATCACTCAGGTATTCCAGTGTTAAACCAGTATCACAGATGCATTCCAGTGTGAAACCAGTATCACTCATGTGTTCTAGTGTTACACCAGTATCACTCAGGTATTCTAGTGTTACAACAGTATCTCTCAGGTGTTTCAGTGTTAAACCAGTATCACTCATGTGTTCTAGTGTTACACCAGTATCATTAATGTGTTCCAGTGTTACACCAGTATCACACGTGTGTTCTAGTGTTACAACAGTATCACTCATGTGTTCTAGTGTTAAACCAGTATCACTCATGTATTCCAGAGTTAAACCAGTATCACTCATGTGTTCTCGTGTTACACCAGTTTCACTCAGGTGTTCCAGTATTACACCAGTATCACTAAGGTGTTCTAGTGATACACCAGTATCACCCAGGTGTTCTAGTGTTACACCAATATCACTCATGTGTTCTAGTGTTAAACCAGTATCACTCATGTATTCCAGAGTTAAACCAGTATCACTCATGTGTTCTCGTGTTACACCAGTTTCACTCAGGTGTTCCAGTATTACACCATTATCACTAAGGTGTTCTAGTGATACACCAGTATCACCCAGGTGTTCTAATGTTACACCAGTATCAATCGTGTGTTCTAGTGTTAAACCAGTATAACTCATGTGTTCTAGTGTTACACCAATATCACACACGTATTCCAGTGTTAAACCAGTATCACACAGGTCTTCCAGTGTTACACCATTATCGCTCAGGTGTTCCAGTGTTACATCAATATCACTCAGGTGATCCAGTGTTACACCAGTATCAGACAGGTGTTCCAGTGTTACACCAATATCACTCAGGTGTTCCAGTGTTAAACCAGTATCACTCAGGTGTTCCAGCGTTACACCAATATCACTCAGGTGTTCCAGTGTTACACCAATATCACTCATGTGTTCCAGTGTTACACCAATATCACTCATGTGTTCTAGTGTTAAACAAGTACCACTCATATGTTCCAGTGTTACACCAGTATCAATCGTGTTTTCTAGTGTTAAACCAGTAAAACTCATGTGTTCTAGTGTTACACCAATATAAAACAAGTATTCCAGTGTTAAACAAGTATCACACAGGTGTTCCAGTGTTAAACCAGTATCTCACAGGTGTTCTAGTGTCAAGCCAGTATCAATCAGGTGTTCGAGTGTTAAACAAGTATCACACACAAGTATTCCAGTGTTAAACCAGTATCACATAGGTGTTCCAGTGTTAAGCCAGTATCAATCAGCTGTTCGAGTGTTAAACCAATATCACACAGGTGTTCCAGTGTTACACCAATATCACACATGTGTTCCAGTGTTACACCAATATCCCACAGGTGATCCAGTGTTAAACCAGTATCACTCAGTTGTTTCATTGTTATACCAATATCACTCAGTTGTTTCATTGTTATACCAATATAGCATAAGTATTCCAGTGTTAACCAGTATCACACAGGTATTCCAGTGTTAAACCAGTATCAATCAGGTGTTCGGGTGTTAAACCAGAATCACACACTTATTACAGTGTTACACCAATATCACTCATGTGTTCTAGTGTTAAACAAGTACCACGCATGTGTTCCAGTGTTACACCAGTATCACTCAGGTGTTCCAGTGTTACATCAATATCACTCAAGTGTTCCAGTGTTACACTAGTATCACTCAGATGTTCCAGTGTTATACCAGTATCACTCATGTGTTCTAGTGTTAAACAAGTGTCACACAAGTATTCCAGTGTTAAACCAGTATCACACTGGTGTTCCAGTGTTAAATTAGTATCACTCAGGTGTTCCAGTGTTACACCAGTATCACTCATGTGTTCTAGTGTTACACTAGTATCACTCAGGTGTTCCAGTGTTACACCAATATCACTCATGTGTTCTAGTGTTACACCAGTATCACTCATGTGTTCTAGTGTTAAACAAGTATCACTGATGTGTTCTAGTGTTACACCAATATCACTCATGTGTTCCAGTGTTACACCAATATCACGCATGTGTTCTAGTGTTAAACCAGTATAACTCATGTGTTCTAGTGTTACACCAATATCACACAAGTATTTCAGTGTTAAACCAGTATCACACTGGTGTTCCAGTGTTAAACCAGTATCATTCAGGTGTTCCAGTAGACACACCATATATGCACATTGTACATAGAAGAAACAGATATGCATATTGTGTGTAGACACACCAGATATACAAATTACTCCTATATAAACTAGATATACATCTTGCACGTAGACAAACACCTGTGTTCCAGTGATAAACAAGCATCACACATGCATTCCAGTGTTAAACAAGATTCACACAGGTGTTTCTGTGTTATACCAATATCACACACGCATTCCAGTGTTATACCAATATCACACAGGTGTTCCAGTGTTATACCAATATCACACAGGCATTCCAGTGTTATACCAATATCACACAGGTGTTCCAGTGTTATACCAATATCACACAGGCATTCCAGTGTTATACCAATATCACACAGGCATTCCAGTGTTATACCAATATCACACAGGCATTCCAGTGTTATACCAATATCACACAGGTGTTCCAGTGGTACACCAATATCACACAGGTGTTCCAGTGTTACACCAGTATCACTCAGTTTTTTCAGTGTTATACCAATATCACAAAAGTATTCCAGTTTTTACCAGTATCACACAGGTATTCCAGTGTTAAACCAGTGTCACTCAGGTATTTCAGTTTTATACCAATATCACACATGTGTTCCAGTGTTAAACCAGTATCACTCAGTTGTTTCAGTGTTATGCCAATATCACACAAATATTCCAGTGTTAAACCAGTATCACTCAGGTGTTCCAGTGTTAAAGCAGTATCACTAATTTGTTCTAGTGTTAAACCAATATCACACAGGTGTTCCAGTGTTAAATCAGTATCAAACAAGTATTCCAGTGTTATACTAATAACACACAGGTGTTCCAGTGTTACACCGATATCACACAGGTGATCCAGTGTTAAACCAGTATCACTCAGTTGTTTCAGTGTTATGCCAATATGACACAAGTATTCCAGAGTTAAACCAGTATCACACAGGTGTTTCAGTGTTAAACCAGTATCACACAGGTCTTCCAGTGTTAATCCAGTATCACGCATTTGTTCTAGTGTTAAACCAGTATAACTCATGTGTTCTAGTGTTACACCAGTATCATTAATATTGTCCAGTGTTCAACCAGTATCACTCGTGTATTCCAGTGTTACACCAGTATCACTCATGTGTTCCAGTGTTACAACAATATCACTCAGGTGTTTCAGTGTTACACTAGTATCACTCAGGTGTTCCAGTGTTAAATCAGTATCACTCATGTGTTCTAGTGTTACACCAGTATCACTCAGTTGTTCCAGTCTTACACCAATATCACTCATGTGTTCTAGTGTTACACCAGTATCACTCATGTGTTCTAGTGTTAAACCAGTATCACTCCTGTGTTCTAGTGTTACACCAGTATCACTCAGGTGTTCCAGTGTTACACCAATATCACTAATGTGTTCCAGTGTTACACCAATATCACTCATGTGTTCTAGTGTTAAGCAAGTACCACTCATGTGTTCTAGTGTTACACCAATATAACACAAGTATTCCAGTGTTAAACAAGTATCACACAGGTGTTCCATTGTTAAACCAGTATCACACATGTGTTCCAGTGATAAACCAGTATCACACAGGTGTTCCACTGTTAAACCAGTATCACACAAGTATTCCAGTGTTATACTAATATTACACAGGTGTTCCAGTGTTACACCAGTGTCACTCAGTTGTTTCATTGTTATACTAATATCACACAAGTATTCCAGTGTTAACCAGTATCACACAGGTATTCCAGTGTTCAAACCAGTATCAATAAGGTGTTCGAGTGTTAAACATGTATCACACATGTATTCCAGTGTTAAACCAGTATCACACAAGTGTTCCAGTGTTAAACCAGTATCACACAGTTGTTCCACTGTTAAACCAGTATCACCCACAAGTATTCCAGTGTTAAACCAGTTTAAAACAGGTGTTCCAGTGTTAAACCAGTATCACACAAGTATTCCAGTGTTACACCAGTATCACTCAGTTGTTTCATTGTTATACCAATATCACACAAGTATTCCAGTGTTAACCAGTATCACACAGGTATTCCAGTGTTTAACCAGTATCACTTATGTGTTTCAGTGGTAAACCAATATCACACAAGTATTCCAGTATTACACCAGTATCACACAGGTAGTCTAGTGTTAAACCAGTATCAATCAGGTGTTCGGGTGTTAAACCAGTATCACACACGTATTCCAGTGTTAAACCAGTATCACACTAGTATTCCAGCGTTAAACTAGTATCACACTGGTGTTCCAGTGTTAAATCAGTATCACTCAGGTGTTTCAGTGTTATACCAGTATCACACAAGTATTCCAGTGTTAAACCAGTATCACGCAGGTGTTCTAGTGTTACACCAGTATCACACACATATTCCAGTGTTATACCAATATCACACATGTGTTCCATTGTTAAACCAGTATCACACTGGTGTTCCAGTGTTAAACCAGTATCACTCGTGTGTTTCAGTGTTAAACCAGTATCACACATGCATTCCAGTGTTAAAACAGTATCACTCATGTGTTTTAGTGTTACACCAGTATCACTCAGGTATTCTAGTGTTACACAGGTATCACTCATGTGTTCCAGTGTTGAAACAGTATCACGCAGGTGTTCCAGTGTTACACCAGTATCACTCATTTGTTCTAGTGTTAAACCAGTATCACTCATGTGTTCTAGTGTTACAGCAGTATCACTAATGTGTTCCAGTGTTACACCAGTATCACTCGTGTATTCCAGTGTTACACCAGTATCACTCAGGTGTTCCAGTGTAAAACCAGTATCACTCAGGTATTCCAGTGTTAAACCAGTATCTCTCATGCGTTCCAGTGTTAAACATGTACAATACACGTATTACAGTGTTGTTAAACAAGCATCACACAGGCATTCCTGTGTTAAACCAGTATCACACAGGTGTTTCAGTGTTATACCAATATCACACATGTGTTCCAGTGTTAAACCAGTATCACACAAGTATTCCAGTGTTATACCAAAATCACACAGGTTTTCCAGTGTTACACCAATATCACACAGGTGTTCCAGTGTTACACCAGTATCACATAGGTGTTTCAGTGTTATACAAATATCACACAAGTATTCCAGTGTTAAACCAGTATCACAAAGGTATTCCAGTGTTACACCAGTATCACACAAGTATTCCAGTGTTATACCAATATCACACATATGTTCCATTGTTAAACCAGTATCACACAGGTGTTCCAGTATTAAACCAATATCACACAAGTATTCCAGTGTTATACCAATATCACACAGGTGTTCCAGTGTTACACCAATATCACACAGGTGGTGCAGTGTTACACCGGTATCACACAGGTGATCCAGTGTTAAACCAGTATCACTCAGTTGTTTCAGTGTTATACCAATATCACAAAAGTATTCCAGTATTAACCAGTATCACACAGGTATTCCAGTGTTAAACCAGTATCACGCAGGTGTTCCAGTGTTAAACCAGTATCACACAACTATTCCAGTGTTAAACCAATATCACACACGTATTCCAGTGTTAACCAGTATCACACAGGTATTCCAGTGTTAAACCAGTATCAATCAGGTGTTCGGGTGTTAAACCAGTATCACACACGTATTCCAGTGTTAAACCCGTATCACACTAGTATGCCAGCGTTAAACTAGTATCACACTGGTGTTCTAGTGTTAAATCAGTATCACTCAGGTGTTCCAGTGTTACACCAATATCACACAGGTGTTCCAGTGTTACACCAGTATCACACAGGTGTTTCAGTGTTATACAAATATCACACAAGTATTCCAGTGTTAAACCAATATCACACAGGTGTTCCAGTGTTACACCAGTATCACACAAGTATTCCAGTGTTATACCAATATCACACATAAGTTCCATTGTTAAACCAGTATCACACAGGTGTTCCAGTGTTAAACCAGTATCACACAAGTATTCCAGTGTTATACCAATATCACACAGGTGTTCCAGTGTTACACCAATATCACACAGGTTTTTCAGTGTTACACCAGTACCACACAGGTGATCCAGTGTTAAACCAGTATCACTCAGTTGTTTCAGTGTTATACCAATATCACAAAAGTATTCCAGTATTAACCAGTATCACACAGGTGTTCCAGTGTTAAACCAGTATCACGCAGGTGTTTCAGTGTTATACCAATATCACACAGGTGTACCAGTGTTAAATCAGTATCACTCAGGTGTTCCAGTGTTAAGCCAGTATCACGCATGTGTTCTAGTGTTAAACCAGTATCACTCATGTGTTCAAGTGTTACACCAGTATCACTCAGGTATTCTAGTGTTACACCAGTATCACTCAGGTGTTTCAGTGTTGAACCAGTATCACTCAAGTGTTCCAGTGTTACACCAGTATCACGCATGTGTTCCAGTGTTAAACCAGTATCACACAAGTATTCCAGTGTTAAACCAGTATCACTCAGGTGTTTCAGTGTTATACCAGTATCACACAAGTATTCCAGTGTTAAACCAGTATCACGCAGGTGTTCTAGTGTTACACAGGTATCACTCATGTGTTCCAGTGTTAAAACAGTATCACGCATGTGTTCCAGTGTTAATCCAGTATCACACAAGTATTCCAGTCTTACACCAGTATCACACATGTGTTCCAGTGATAAACCAGTATCACACAACTATTCCAGTGTTAAACCAGTATAACACAAGTATTCCAGTGTTAAACCAGTATCACGCAGGTGTTCCAGTGTTAAACCAGTATCACACAACTATTCCAGTGTTAAACCAGTATCACACACGTATTCCAGTGTTAAACTAGTATAACACAGGTGTTCCAGTGTTAAACCAGTATCACTCTGGTGTTCCAGTGTTATACCAATATCACACAGGTGTTCCAGTGTTACACCAATATCACACAGGTGTTGCAGTGTTACACCAGTATCACACAGGTGATCCAGTGTTAAACCAGTATCACTCCAAACCAAACACAAAAACCAAAACCAACACACAACCAAAACCAACACCACAAACCAAACACACACCAAAACCAACACCCCAAACCAAACACACACCAAACCACATTTGTTCTAGTGTTAAACCAGTATCACTCATGTGTTCTAGTGTTACAGCAGTATCACTAATGTGTTCCAGTGTTACACCAGTATCACTCGTGTATTCCAGTGTTACACCAGTATCACTCAGGTGTTCCAGTGTAAAACCAGTATCACTCAGGTATTCCAGTGTTAAACCAGTATCTCTCATGCGTTCCAGTGTTAAACATGTACAATACACGTATTACAGTGTTGTTAAACAAGCATCACACAGGCATTCCTGTGTTAAACCAGTATCACACAGGTGTTTCAGTGTTATACCAATATCACACATGTGTTCCAGTGTTAAACCAGTATCACACAAGTATTCCAGTGTTATACCAAAATCACACAGGTTTTCCAGTGTTACACCAATATCACACAGGTGTTCCAGTGTTACACCAGTATCACACAGGTGTTTCAGTGTTATACCAATATCACACAAGTATTCCAGTGTTAAACCAGTATCACACAGGTGTTCCAGTGTTACACCAGTATCACACAAGTATTCCAGTGTTATACCAATATCACACATGTGTTCCATTGTTAAACCAGTATCACACAGGTGTTCCAGTGTTAAACCAGTATCACACAAGTATTCCAGTGTTATACCAATATCACACAGGTGTTCCAGTGTTACACCAGTATCACACAGGTGTTCCAGTGTTAAACCAGTATCACACAGGTGTTCCAGTGTTAAACCAGTATCACACATTGTTCCAGTGTTAAACCAGTATCACTCAGGTGTTCCAGTGTTACACCAGTATCACAAATGTATTCCAGTGTTAAACCAGTATCACTCATGTGTTCCAGTGTTACACCAGTATCACACAAGTGTTCCAGTGTTAAACCAGTATCACACAGGTGTTCCAGTGTTAAACCAGTATCACACATGTGTTCCAGTGTTAAACCAGTATCACTCATGTGTTCTAGTGTTAAACCAACACCCCAAACCAATCACTCATGTGTTCCAGTGTTACACCAGTATCACTCAGGTGTTCCAGTGTTACACCAGTATCACACAGTGTTCCAGTGTTAAACCAGTATCACACATGTGTTCCAGTGTTAAACCAGTATCACACATGTGTTCCAGTGTTAAACCAGTATCACACAGGTGTTCCAGTGTTACACCAATATCACACAGGTGTTCCAGTGTTACACCAGTATCACACAGGTATTCCAGTGTTATACCAATATCACACAAGTATTCCAGTGTTAAACCAGTATCACACAGGTGTTCCAGTGTTAAACCAGTATCACACAAGTATTCCAGTGTTAAACCAGTATCACACATGTATTCCAGTGTTAAACCAGTATCACACAGGTGTTCCAGTGTTAAACCAGTATCACACAGGTGTTCCAGTGTTATACCAATATCACACAGGTGTTCCAGTGTTACACCAATATCACACAGGTGTTGCAGTGTTACACCAGTATCACACAGGTGATCCAGTGTTAAACCAGTATCACTCAGTTGTTTCAGTGTTATACCAATATCACAAAAGTATTCCAGTATTAACCAGTATCACACAGGTATTCCAGTGTTAAACCAGTATCACTCAGGTGTTTCAGTGTTAAACCAGTATCACGCAAGTGTTTCAGTGTTATACCAATATCACACAGGTGTACAAGTGTTAAATCAGTATCACTCAGGTGTTCCAGTGTTAAGCCAGTATCACGCATGTGTTCTAGTGTTAAACCAGTATCAATCATGTGTTCAAGTGTTACACCAGTATCACTCAGGTATTCTAGTGTTACACCAGTATCACTCAGGTGTTTCAGTGTTGAACCAGTATCACTCATGTGTTCTAGTGTTAAACCAGTATCACGCATGTATTCCAGTGTTAAACCAGTATCAATCATGTGTTCTCGTATTACACCAGTTTCACTCATGTGTTCCAGTGTTAAACCAATATCACACATATGTTCCAGTGTTAAACAAGTACCACTCATGTGTTCCAGTGTTACACCAGTATCAATCGTGCATTCCAGTGTTAAACCAGTATCACTCATGTGTTCTAGTGTTACACCAGTATCACACAAGTATTCCAGTGTTAAACAAGTATCACACAGGTGTTCCAGTGTTAAAACAGTATCACACAGGTGTTCCAGTGTTACACCAGTATCACTCAGGTGTTCTAGTGTTAAAACAGTATCACTCAAGTGTTCCAGTGTTACACCAGTATCACTCAGGTGTTCCAGTGTTACACCAGTATCACTCAGGTATTCCAGTGTTAAACCAGTATCACTCATGTGTTCCAGTGTTTTTTTGTTTTTTTTTCAATATTTATTTCCTGATCAATATACATGCTAGTTACACATACTCAAAACATGTACATATATGGGGAAAAATCCATATCCATTTGAAATGGCAAGTACTAACAACCTACAGTATCAACACAAGCCTTACTTGATATGTTCATGTTATACACAATCATAATATATTATGTAAAGCATTTAAGTAATAACCTTATGTATACTAAAAGGAAAGTTTCAGGAATTTTGAAGAAAAGAGAAAGAGAAATAAGGTTAGTATCAGTGAAAGATAAGTGTGGATGGTTGTCTATATTATACATTTATGGAAAGATTAAATGAGAAGATTCAAAAACTGTCTCCATTTATCATTGAAAGTATTTTGTTTGTTTTTGAGAATTGAAATTGTTTCTTCAATTTTTATTTTCCTTTTAAAATAAGCGACAAATTGGACGTCAGTAGGTATTGTCTTCTCGCATTTGCATTTAAAGATGAAATATTTAGCTAGTAGTATGATATAATTTATGTTCATTTCATATATAATGCTATTGTGTCTGAAATAACACAACGAAATATCTTCATAATCAAATTGAGCCAAATTATCTGTTTGCAACATTGTTCTTAAAAAATCTGTTATTTTAATCCAGAAATCCTGTATGTAATGACATTCCCAAAACATATGACAGTTAGAATCATTATACATCATGCAAAAGTCGCAAAGTTGTGACGCAACTATATTGCACTTAAATAGGAAAACATTATTCGGAATTATGTGCATTAAGTATTTATATTGAAATGCTCTCAATTTAGTTTCTATTGTTATTCTAATAGGTTGTGTGAATATTTTGTTCCATTTAGTATTGACTAATGATAAAATATTTTCCCATTTTTCAATTTGCCTAATATTCTCCGGTTTAGAATTTATAGTTAATATCGAATATACAAGTTTGCATAATTTTGTTTTTGCATTGATTTTTGTGATTAAATATTCAGGGATTTTATATGCTATTGGTTCTAATTGTAACTGTGTTCTCCACTTATGTGGTATACTGTTCAAAAGAGTGTAGTAGTTCAAAAACTCCCCGGGATTAATATTGTACAGTTGTCTTATTTGCATAAAAGAATAGAATTGTTTGTGTCTGAAATCGTATATATGTTCTATATATTGAATTCCCTTAATAAACCAATCTCTATAAAATAATGTATTACAGTCATGTTTCTTTATGTTCGAATTATTCCACAGGATTTGTTTGGATATAGATTCGACATTTTCTTTGTAGTTTACTCTGGACTATGCTGTTAATATTTCTTTTAAAAACTTAGATTTTATTTCGAGATTTTCAATGTCATTGCAACTAACATTACATTTAAACAGAAAATCATTTCCATGTTTATCTATCATATGTTCATACATTTGTACTAACTTTGATTCTTTTTGGAATATTATTCGTTTTATCCAACTAGCTTTGAGTGATGCAATAAAGTTCTCTATATCCAACATTTTTAATCCACCATTACTATAATCTTGAATAATTTGCTTTCTAGATATCTTATCTGGTTTATCATTCCATAAGAATTTATACATCACTTGTAATTAAGTTCGTTAATTGTTTGGTGATTTGGGTTGTTCAAAACTGTTAATGGATAGATGAGTTTTGGGAATGCGAATGTTTTTAAAACAGTTATTTTTCCGATTAAAGACAAATTCCACCTTTTCCATTTGTTCAAGCAATTTTCGAACGATAAAATCTTATTTGTTATATTAAGATGTTGCATATCGTTTACATTATTACTGAATGTTATTCCTAAAGTAGTTGCATACTTTGACGTCCAAATAAATTTCTTTCTTTTGCAGAATATAGTTTCATTATTAGTCAATGATCCTATTCGGAGAACGGTGCATTTGGATTTGTTTAAGGTTAAACCGGATACATTACCAAAGTCATCAAGTGCATTAATTAATGTTATAAATGATTTCTCACTGCCATCTAAAAGGAAACTAGCGTCGTCTGCAAAAAGTGTTTGTTTTGTGTCTATTCCGTGTGCTTTAATTCCAGATATGTCATTGTTAGTATTGACTTCTATGGATAACAATTCAATACAAATAATGAAAAGGTAAGGTGAAAGTGGACATCCTTGACATACTCCTCTTTTAATTTTGAAATATTCAGACATATGTCCATTATTACTTATGCAGGATTGAGAGTCTCTGTAAAATAATTTAACCCAGTCAATTATGTTATTTTTAAAACCGAAATGTTCAAGACACTTGTACATAAAACTATGATCAATGCTGTCGAAAGCTTTATTAAAATCTGAAAAGAATATTAAGCCTGGTTCATTGTTTTTATTAACATAATTAATTACCTCTTCAATGGTTCTGACATTTTCACCGATGTATCGCCCTTTTATGAATCCGGTTTGGTCAGTACTTATAATTGTATCTAAAACTGGTTTAATTCTGTTCGCAATGGTCTTAGTTGCTATTTTATAATCTACATTTAAAAGGGATATAGGTCTCCAGTTGTTAATTGATAAAATGTCCTTATCCTTTTTTGGTATGAGTGTAATAATACCCTGTTTTTGGAGTTCCGACAAATCGTTATTTTCTAAAGAATTATTTAAAGAGTTAACTAGGAACGTTTTTACATCTGACCAGAAAACTATAGAATTCAGTTGATAAGCCGTCTGAGCCTGGGCTTTTGTTGTTTTTCATATCCTTAAGTGCAGTGGCGCATTCATATTCTATTAACGTTCTTTGCGAGTGTTGCTGTTCTTCTGACAATGTTGTATGTGGGTTGTTAAAGAATTTGTTGTTGTTGCTGTTGCAGTTGTCAATCATCGCATCTTGGGTGTACAATTCTTCGTAAAAATATTTTATATATTTGAGTATTGTCTTAGGGTTTTTCTCGATGTTATGTTGGTGTGTATTAAGCTGTTGTATTGTTTTTTGTTCTGCTCGTTTAATTTCTAGGTTAGCAAAAAATTTGGAATTATTTACCGCTCCTTCTACCCATTCAGCTTTTGTTCTCAGTATTATACCTTTGATTTTTTCTTCTGTGTAATTTTCTAGTTTATCCTTTTCATCTTTTCGTCTTTTAATTAAATGTTCCTCGTTTGGCCTTGCGTTTATTTCATTTTCTATATTTTCAATATTATTAAGTAGTTCTGTTTCATATTTTTGGTTTTCTTTCTTTTTGCGGATTGAATATTTGATTGTTTCATCTCTTATACCGCCTTTAATTACTTCCCACAATGTCTTAGGATTAGCTTCGTGATTTACTGTTGCTAGTTCGGTTATTTTGCGTCTGATTATCATTTGATAGTCCACATTCAGAAGGTAAGAGTTATTAATTTTAAAAAATCCAGGCCCAGAGTTTTATTTATTTCTAATTTTAACACAACAATCGAGTGATCAGATTTAAAGCCTGGTCGAATAATACAGTCTGTTGTAAAGTTCAAGAGATTGGAAGATATAAAGAAGTAGTCTAGTCTACAAAATATCGGTGGTTTTGTATTGGAGTGCCAGGTGTACATTTTCTTATCCGGTTGTTTTAAGCGCCATATATCAATAATTTCTTCTAACTCTATTAAGCATTTGAGAAGTTTTTTTCCCTGTATCAGTTCTGCCATTTAGTTTGTCCATGTTATGGTCAATAACTGTATTGAAATCACCACCTAGTATAAGAGTATGGTCATTGTTATCAGATATGGCTGTTTCAATTAACTTAAAAAAATTGACATCATCATTATTTGGTGCATATATATTCATTAAAACAATGATTTTGCTTTCGACTTCTATTTTAAGTATTTGGAAACGACCTGTTACTATTTCTTTATAATCCAACAGTGTATATGCTAATTTACTATTTATAAGAATTCCAATGCCTAAGCTATTCGAGCTATTACCACTTAAAAATATATCTCCGTTCCACTGTGTTTTCCATCTATTAGTGTCCAGATTTTGTTTACAGTGTGTTTCCTGTAGCAGACATATACAAAATCCATTGCTTCTCAGCCATTCGAACACTTGATCTCGTTTAGGATTTGCGGTTAAACCCTTGACATTAAAACTACATATGCTTATAGACATTTTGTGTAAGTTGAGGTAAGACCGAACAAATCCAAAGCTCCGCTCTCCATAATGCTACCATATGCATGCACTTAATATATCTATTGTATTTAGTCAACCTTCCACACAGATGAGAGATGTTACCTAAAGATGGTTGGTGATGTCGGCTCATACCAATAAAGTGTAGAAAAGTACACGAAATAAATCCACCTTACGATCAATATGTTTTATACACATTATTATACATGGTACTGTTTTCATGAAATACGCTTCTTTAATAATGTAAAGGCTGGTATATGGGTACAATTCTATAAAGTTTGCAGGAAGACATTTACATTCATTATTTTCATATTTAAGAAAGAATCAATTGGGCTAAAAAAAGTCTATTACAACGTAATATTAAATCCTAATTTACTATCTGAAAGTGTCATAACCGAATAAAATTCTACATGACGTACGTTCCCTTGATTACTCAGAAGAAGCCGTGGTTCATATAGATCCATCTATTTTCAGTTGTAATTACTCACGGACCCTCGCAATGCGCGGTAACTATTGACATCATCAGGAAAACTGTTGACCAATCAATACACATTATCCAATAACGTCAGTAGTTAAAAATAAGTCACCATAGAGTCAGCGCACAAGGTTATCTAGATACTTAGATGTGCCAAAGTATAAGAAACGAAAGTGCCGGTATGTAATTGTAAACGACCAAACATAAGCAATTTAATCAAATAATACTGTGTGCCAAAATCGTGTCCAAAATAATTATTTGAATTTCTATATTCCTCTGAACTTCTTAAGTCTATAAAACGTTATGCTGAACTTATAGACTACCCTTACAATAGTTGTTTGCTACCTTTCTATATGTTATATATTTAAACATGTATGGAGTATCACTCGTTTCAAGACCCTTCTAATAAAAACAATATAAAAAAATTAATAAAAAAGAAGAAGTCTTTACAAGTGTTCTACCAAATTAATTGCTTATAAAGAATATTTACAGTGTATATCCTTCCTAAGCTGTTCCAGATACAAAAAAAAGAAAGCCTGGACGTTAGAAACATAAACCTGCAAATTACGTTGTTCGCATGAAGTGTATATCGATAATATCAAACTGGTAAACTTGACCAAACCAACATTATAAAGAACACTAGATCTTACAGACATATGCCACGCTGGCGGGAAAATAAATGCACATTGAGATTGATATATTTTATTTTACAGTTAAAAGTTATGTTTGACTTACAGGCTATGGTTTTGACTGTGGACCTTTTGATAGTGTGTCCTAATTGTTTGTACATATATATGGATCTACCCGAAAGAGGAAAACATAGTCGTCGATTGAGTCGAGCTACTACTATTTCTACCACTAATTACAAAATGATTAACACGATTTGGCATTCGAAAAAGGTTTGGAGCATTACAAATGGCATGTTCCTTATAGGGGAGATAACCTAACAAAACCAGCTTTCATATATGCAGCACAATCCGGTATACACATTCAAGATTGAATTACTGGCCGGTCACATGGGGACATAACCCAACTCAATTGCATAGCTTCATAGTAGCGAACACCCAATACACAAATAAACTAATAATATACAAAGACATCTGATATGCTTATATAATACAATCAAAATATTACACTATAGCCGGAATAAGCTTACGTAGATTTTATCAGTAGAGTTCGGTGCACACTTATTCAGGCTATTTCGACAGTTTTACTGTCACTTAAAGTGACAGAATCAGTCTATTTTTACATATATTTTTACGAGCCCTTGTTTGTCCAGGGTAGGTCCAACCAGTGAGAAAACTCACTGTGATTAATCAGTCTTGTTCTGATGATTTGTTTTCCTCGGTTATTTGTTTCCTTGAAACTCGCAAAGATTTTACCTTCGTAGTACCAAGCTTGGTCTACGTGATGATTGTCTTTTAATCGTAGTGACGATAATACCTGTTGATTGAGCCAAGTTAAGTCATGGCTTACGGACACTTGGCTTCCTTTTAGGCCTTTCACATTTTTAAATACACTATGCTTGATTTGTCTTCGAACGAATTTTACAATGATAGGCCTGTTTTTCTTCTCATTGAATGTGCCTAATCTATGCGCAATATCGATGTCGCATTCTTGTAAGTCGAGTTGCAATTTTTCATTTAGTGTTTTCACTACTTGAACTGTACTTGTGTGAGACGATTGCTTCCGTCTTCCGGAACTCCGAACACACGTATGTTGTTCCGTCTACTATATTGCTCGAGATCATTCGCATTGCATTCATTGTATTGAGCTTCTCTTTTGATCTCGCCTCTGAGGTTGGCAGTTTTTTCTTGAAGATCAACAATATCTTTCTTCTTGATTTGAAGCTCTTTCTTGATATTGTCATTTTCTATAACTCGTTCATGCAGCTCGCCCTCTAAAATATCTAGTCTATGTGACACAGTAGCTAATATTTGTTCTTTCATCTCGTTAACTGTGTCTTTAATTAAGTCTTTAATGAAGCCCCTGTCAGATTTTGTTAATACATTCGATAATTTTTCGTTTATTTCATCAAGCTTTTTCTCAATTGTAGACTCTTCTGGCAGGGTATCTGGGGCGCTCTTTGTAATAAATTCAGTCATGGTTTTTTGCTTTTTGCTTTTTTCTTCTTCTTTTTCAATTCCTCCTTTGCTGAGATATCTGCTTTAAATACAGATGTATCAAGCGCGCTCGCACTGGTTTCGTGTTCACTGGACGTGGATGAATACGCTCTTTTGTTCGCAATCGAGTTCATTGTTCATTTAAACAGGTGTACAGGTAAAACTATTAATAACTCTTCGATACTGCATATAGTCCATTATGCATAGTTAGTCATGCGTGACGATTTTCCAGTCATAGTTTACCCAGGTGATACCAAATTTAAACGTTATCACCCCACCCTCCTTATAGAAGTAAGCGCGGTATATACTTTTCTATAAATTCACACAATGTCAACAAAATTGCCCCATTCATATTTACCACCTGATTCCCTATAGTCCAAGGTATGTTTACAGTATTAATTTCCATCGCTATATTTGATCCTAGTGGGTTTATTTCGAATTTTATTTCACATATTTGTTTTGTTGTTTACATTCTTGTAACGGAAGCGGAAAAGGTCTATTCATGCACATGATGCAGTACTGATCTATTTCAGGCACATGATGCAGTACAGATCTATTTCAGGCACATGATGCAGTACTGATCTATTTCAGGCACATGATGCAGTACTGATCTATTTCAGGCACATGATGCAGTACTGATCTATTTCAAACACATGATGCAGTACTGATCTATTTCAAACACATGATGCAGTACTGATCTATTTCAGGCACATGATGCAGTACTGATCTATTTCAAAAACATGATGCAGTACTGATCTATTTCAAACACATGGTGCAGTACTGATCTATTTCAGGCACATGATGCAGTACTGATCTATTTCAAAAACATGATGCAGTACTGATCTATTTCAAACACATGGTGCAGTACTGATCTATTTCAGGCACATGATGCAGTACTGATCTATTTCAAACACATGGTGCAGTACTGATCTATTTCAGGCACAGAATTGTGTTGACCCTATTTCCTGAAATGGTGTTTATAAGTACAGGTCAAACACTGCTGTATGTTATTTTAGTTTAATTATAAGTTATTGCAAATCAATAGTAAAAGTGTTGTTTTATTTTATGAAGTTTGTTTGAATTTGCCAACATCGGATATACTTCTCTATGAATGGAAATGATACCATTTGGGTGTAGTTACTGGTAAAATTTAAATAGCCGGCCGTGTCTGTAATATAATAAAATGAATAGGTGGGGTTATGACCTACACTTCATGTCCCTTAGTAAGATGGAGAAATATGTTGAAGATCACTTGATGATATATCGTGGACCTTGCAATTTGAATTTCGACGTGTTTAGCACCTGTCCCCAACCATACCTTGGTCTTCGCTCATGAAAATACTAGTTTAAATGATACTTTGCATGAGAAAACATCTGCGAAAAAATCTCCCTCTTGAAGACCCCCAATTTCCCTCTTAGGCAAGTCAAATCTTCCACTTTAGGCCACCAGAAGTTGGCAGGTATGCATCATGTGTATACATAAATAAGAAACAAATGTCGTAATAATAAGAAATGTTTTCTATTTGATTTTTCAGACATTTTCTCTTCCTCGGCTGTTTCGTCTCTTCCGAGGTCTTGGGCTGCGACATTTGATTGTGATCAATGACTGTAATGAGGTAGGTTATGTACTTTCTTTATTCCTGGTTTTTTCCTTAGATTAATAACTGCATCTAAGGTAAAATATCCTGTGTAATTAAGTAATAGTTTTTATTGCTTGATGACTGTGTGTATAAATTTATTTTGGCCAGTTGGAATCTCTACGATGGTATATGTACCAGTATATTTTATTTATGTTTTCCAATGAAATATACAAATTTATCAGTGCAATAACACGTTTTAATAGCAATGGAATATTACATTTTATATCTCACTGCTTTGCATGTGTGGTACCTAGATGCTGCATGTGTGGTACCTAGCTGCTGCATGTGTGTTACATAGCCGCTGCTGCATGTGTGGTACCTAGCTGCTGCATGTGTGATACCTAGCCGCTGCATGTGTGGTACCTAGCTGCTGCATTGTGGTACCTAGCCGCTGCTGCATGTGTGGTACCTAGCCGCTGCATGTGTGGTACCTAGCCACTGCATGTGTGGTACCTAGCCGCTGCTGCATGTGTGGTACCTAGCCACTGCATGTGTGGTATCTAGCTGCTGCATTGTGGTACCTAGCCGCTGCTGTATGTGTGGTACCTAGCCACTGCATGTGTGGTACCTAGCCACTGCATGTGTGGTACCTAGCTGCTGCATGTGTGGTACCTAGCTGATGCATGTGTGGTACCTAGCTGCTGCATGTGTGGTACCTAGCTGCTGCATGTGTGATACCTAGCTGCTGCATGTGTGATACCTAGCTCTGCATGTGTGGTACCTAGCTGCTGCATGTGTGGTACCTAGCTGCTGCATGTGTGATACCTAGCTGCTGCATGTGTGGTACCTAGCTGCTGCATGTGTGGTACCTAGCTGCTGCATGTGTGGTACCTAGCTGCTGCATGTGTGGTACCTAGATGCATGTGTGGTACATAGCTGCTGCATGTGTGGTACCTAGCTGCTGCATGTGTGGTACCTAGCTGCTGCATGTGTGGTACCTAGCCATTGCATGTGTGGTACCTAGCTGCTGCATGTGTGGTACCTACCTGCTGCATGTGTGGTACCTAGCTGTTGCATGTTGGTACCTAGCTGCATGTGTGGTACCTAGCTGCTGCATGTGTGGTACCTAGCTGCTGCATGTGTGGTACCTAGCTGCTGCATGTGTGCTACCTAGCCGCTGCATGTGTGGTACGTAGCTGCTGCATGTGTGCTACCTAGCTGCTGCATGTGTGCTACCTAGCCGCTGCTGCATGTGTGGTACCTAGCTGCTGCATGTGTGCTACCTAGCTGCTGTATGTGTGGTACCTAGCTGCTGCATGTGTGCTACCTAGCTGCATGTGTGGTACCTAGCTGCTGCATGTGTGGTACCTAGCCACTGCATGTGTGGTACCTAGCCGCTGCATGTGTGGTACCTAGCTGCTACATGTGTGGTACCTAGCCGCTGCATATATGGTACCTAGCTGCTGCATGTGTGGTACCTAGCCGCTGCATGTGTGGTACCTAGCTGCTACATGTGTGGTACCTAGCAGCTGCATGTGTGGTACCTAGCCACTGTACATGTGGTACCTAGCAGCTGTATGTGTGGTACCGAGCCGCTGCATGTGTGGTACCTAGCCACTGCATTTGTGGTACCTAGCCACTGCATGTGTGGTACCTAGCTGTTGCATGTGTGGTACCTAGCCACTGTACATGTAGTACCTAGCCACTGCATGTGTGGTACCTAGTCACTGCATGTGTGGTACCTAGCTGCTGCATCTGTGGTGCCTAGCTTCTGCATGTGTGATACCTAGCTTCTGCATGTGTGGTACCCAGCCACTGCATGTGTGGTACCTAGCTGCTGCATGTGTGGTACCTAGCTGCTGCATGTGTGCTACCTAGCCGCTGCATGTGTGGTACGTAGCTGCTGCATGTGTGCTACCTAGCTGCTGCATGTGTGCTACCTAGCCGCTGCTGCATGTGTGGTACCTAGCTGCTGCATGTGTGCTACCTAGCTGCTGTATGTGTGGTACCTAGCTGCTGCATGTGTGCTACCTAGCTGCATGTGTGGTACCTAGCTGCTGCATGTGTGGTACCTAGCCACTGCATGTGTGGTACCTAGCCGCTGCATGTGTGGTACCTAGCTGCTACATGTGTGGTACCTAGCCGCTGCATATATGGTACCTAGCCGCTGCATGTGTGGTACCTAGCCGCTGCATGTGTGGTACCTAGCTGCTACATGTGTGGTACCTAGCAGCTGCATGTGTGGTACCTAGCCACTGTACATGTGGTACCTAGCAGCTGTATGTGTGGTACCGAGCCGCTGCATGTGTGGTACCTAGCCACTGCATTTGTGGTACCTAGCCACTGCATGTGTGGTACCTAGCTGTTGCATGTGTGGTACCTAGCCACTGTACATGTAGTACCTAGCCACTGCATGTGTGGTACCTAGTCACTGCATGTGTGGTACCTAGCTGCTGCATCTGTGGTGCCTAGCTTCTGCATGTGTGATACCTAGCTTCTGCATGTGTGGTACCCAGCCACTGCATGTGTGGTACCTAGCTGCTGCATGTGTGGTACCTAGCTGCTGCATGTGTGGTACCTAGCTGCTGCATGTGTAGTACCTAGCTGCATGTGTGGTACCTAGCTGCTGCATGGGTGGTACCTAGCTGCTGCATGTGTGCTACCTAGCCGCTGCATGTGTGGTACGTAGCTGCTGCATGTGTGCTACCTAGCTGCTGCATGTGTGCTACCTAGCCGCTGCTGCATGTGTGGTACCTAGCTGCTGCATGTGTGGTACCTAGCCGCTAAATGTGTGGTACCTAGCCACTGCATGTGTGGTACCTAGCCATTGCATGTGTGGTACCTAGCCACTGCATGTGTGGTACCTAGCTGCTACATGGGTGGTACCTAGCAGCTGTATGTGTGGTACCTAGCCACTGTACATGTGGTACCTAGCAGCTGTATGTGTGGTACCTAGAAGCTGCATGTGTGGTACCTAGCTGCTGCTGCATGTGTGGTACCTAGCTGCTGCATGTGTGATACCTAGCTTCTGCATGTGTGGTACCTAGCTGCTGCATGTGTGGTACCTAGCTGCTGCATGTGTGATACATAGCTTCTGCATGTGTGGTACCTAGCTGCTGCATGTGTAGTACCTAGCTGCTGCATGTGTGGTACCTAGCTGATGCATGTGTGGTACCTAGCTGCTGCATGTGTGGTACCTACCTGCTGCAGGTGTGGTACCTAGCTGCTGCATGTGTGGTACCTAGCTGCTGCATGTGTGGTACCTACCTGCTGCATGTGTGGTACCTAGCTGCTGCATGTGTGGTACCTAGCTGCTGCATGTGTGGTACCTAGCCACTGCATGTGTGGTACCTAGCCACTGCATATATGGTACCTAGACACCACATGTGTGATACCTAGACACTGCATATATGGTACCTAGCCGCTGCATGTGTGGTACCTAGCCAATGCATGTGTGGTACCTAGCCACTACATGTGTGGTACCTAGCAGCTGCATGTGTGGTACCTAGCCACTGTACATGTGGTACCTAGCAGCTGCATGTGTGGTACCTAGCCACTGCACATATGGTACCTAGCCACTGCAGATATGGTACCTAGCCACTGCATGTGTGGTACCTAGCCACTGCATTTGTGGTACCTAGCCACTGCATGTGTGGTACCTAGCTGTTGCATGTGTGGTACCTAGCCACTGTACATGTAGTACCTAGCCACTGCATGTGTGGTACCTAGCCACTGCATGTGTGGTATCTAGCTACTGCATATGTGGTACCTAGCTTCTGCATGTGTGATACCTAGCTTCTGCATGTGTGGTACCTAGCCACTGCATGTGTGGTACCTAGCTGCTGCATGTGTGGTACCTAGCTGCTGCATGTGTGGTACCTAGCTGCTGCATGTGTAGTACCTAGCTGCATGTGTGGTACCTAGCTGCTGCATGGGTGGTACCTAGCTGCTGCATGTGTGCTACCTAGCCGCTGCATGTGTGATACGTAGCTGCTGCATGTGTGGTACCTAGCTGCTGGGTACCTAGCCACTGCATGTGTGGTACCTAGCCACTGTATATGTGGTACCTAGCAGCTGCATGTGTGGTACCTAGCAGCTGCATGTGTGGTACCTAGCTGCTACATGTGTGGTACCTAGCAGCTGCATGTGTGATACCTAGCCACTGCACATGTGGTACCTAGCAGCTGCATGTGTGGTACCTAGCCGCTGCATGTGTGATACCTAGCCACTGCATTTGTGGTACCTAGCCACTGCATGTGTAGTACCTAGCTGCTGCATGTGTGGTACCTAGCCACTGCACATGTAGTACCTAGCCACTGCATGTGTTGTACCTACCCACTGCATGTGTGGTACCTAGCTGCTGCATCTGTGGTACCTAGCCTGCATGTGTGATACCTAGCTTCTGCATGTGTGGTACCCAGCCACTGCATGTGTGGTACCTAGCTGCTGCATGTGTGGTACCTAGCTGCTGCATGTGTGCTACCTAGCCGCTGCATGTGTGGTACGTAGCTGCTGCATGTGTGCTACCTAGCTGCTGCATGTGTGCTACCTAGCCGCTGCTGCATGTGTGGTACCTAGCTGCTGCATGTGTGCTACCTAGCTGCTGTATGTGTGGTACCTAGCTGCTGCATGTGTGCTACCTAGCTGCATGTGTGGTACCTAGCTACCACGCTGCATGTGTGGTACCTAGCTGCTGCATGTGTGGTACCTAGCTGCTGCATGTGTGGTACCTAGCTGCTGCATGTGTGCGACCTAGCCGCTGCATGTGTGGTACGTAGCTGCTGCATGTGTGCTACCTATCTGCTGCATGTGTGCTACCTAGCCACTGCTGCATGTGTGGTACCTAGCTGCTGCATGTGTGATACCTAGCTGCTGCATGTGTGGTACCTAGCTGCTGCATGTGTGGTACCTAGCTGCATGTGTGGTACCTAGCTGCTGCATGTGTAGTACCTAGCTGCATGTGTGGTACCTAGCTGCTGCATGGGTGGTACCTAGCTGCTGCATGTGTGCTACCTAGCCGCTGCATGTGTGGTACGTAGCTGCTGCATGTGTGCTACCTAGCTGCTGCATGTGTGCTACCTAGCCGCTGCTGCATGTGTGGTACCTAGCTGCTGCATGTGTGGTACCTAGCCGCTACATGTGTGGTACCTAGCCACTGCATGTGTGGTACCTAGCCGTTGCATGTGTGGTACCTAGCCACTGCATGTGTGGTACCTAGCTGCTACATGTGTGGTACCTAGCTGCTGCATATATAGTACCTAGCCACTGCATGTGTGGTACCTAGCAGCTGTATGTGTGGTACCTAGCTGTTGCATGTGTGATACCTAGCCACTGCATGTGTGGTACCTAGCTGCTGCTGCATGTGTGGTACCTAGCCGCTGCTGCATGTGTGGTACCTAGCCGCTGCATGTGTGGTACCTAGCCACTGTACATGTGTGGTACCTAGCCACTACATGTGGTACCTAGCCTCTGCATGTGTGCTACCTAGCCACTGTACATGTAGTACGTAGCCACTGCATGTGTGGTACCTAGCCACTGCATGTGTGGTACCTAGCTGCTGCATGTGTGGTACCTAGCCGCTGCATGTGTGGTACCTAGCCACTACATGTGTGGTACCTAGCCGCTGCATGTGTGGTACCTAGCCGCTGCTGCATGTGTGGTACCTAGCTGCTGCATGTGTGGTACCTAGCCAATGTACATGTGTGGTACCTAGCCACTACATGTGTGGTACCTAGCCGCTGCATGTGTGGTACCTAGCCACTGTACATGTGGTACCTAGCAGCTGCATGTGTGGTACCTGGCCACTGTACATGTGGTACCTAGCAGCTGCATGTGTGATACCTAGACACTGCATGTGTGGTACCTACCTGCTGCATGTGTGGTACCTAGCCACTGCATGTGTGGTACCTAGCCGCTGCACATGTGGTACCTAGCTGCTGCATGTGTGGTACCTAGCTGCTGCATGTGTGGTACCTAGCCACTGCATGTGTGGTACCTAGCCACTGCATATGTGGTACCTAGACACCGCATGTGTGATACCTAGACACTGCATGTGTGGTACCTAGCTGCTGCATGTGTGGTACCTAGCCACTGCATATGTGGTACCTAGACACCGCATGTGTGGTACCTAGCCGCTGCATGTGTGGTACCTAGCCACTGCATATGTGGTACCTAGACACCGCATGTGTGATACCTAGACACTGCATATGTGGTACCTAGACACTGCATGTGTGATACATAGACACTGCATGTGTGATACCTAGACACTGCATGTGTGGTACCTAGACACCGCATGTGTGATACCTAGACACTGCATGTGTGATACCTAGCCACTGTACATGTGGTACCTAGCCACTGCATGTGTGGTACCTAGCTGCTGCATGTGTGGTACCTAGCCGCTGCATGTGTGGTACCTAGCCGCTGCATGTGTGGTACCTAGCCACTACATGTGTGGTACCTAGCCACTGCATGTGTGGTACCTAGCCACTGTATATGTGGTACCTAGCCACTGCATGTGTGGTACCTAGCCGCTGCACATGTGGTACCTAGCTGCTGCATATGTGGTACCTAGCCGCTGCATGTGTGGTACCTAGCCACTGCATGTGTGGTACCTAGCTGCTGCATTGTGGTACCTAGCCGCTGCATGTGTGGTACCTAGCTGCTGCATGTGTGGTACCTACCTGCTGCATGTGTGGTACCTAGCTGCTGCATGTGTGGTACCTAGCTGCTGCATGTGTGGTACCTAGCTGTTGCATGTGTGGTACCTAGCTGCTGCATGTGTGGTACCTAGCTGCTGCATGTGTGGTACCTAGCCACTGCATATGTGGTACCTAGACACCGCATGTGTGATACCTAGACACTGCATGTGTGGTACCTAGCTGCTGCATGTGTGGTACCTAGCCACTACATGCGTGGTACCTAGCCGCTGCATGTGTGGTACCTAGCCACTGTACATGTGGTACCTAGCAGCTGCATGTGTGGTACCTAGCCACTGTACATGTGGTACCTAGCAGCTGCATGTGTGATACCTAGACACTGCATGTGTGGTACCTAGCCACTGCATGTGTGGTACCTAGCCACTGCATGTGTGGTACCTAGCCGCTGCACATGTGGTACCTTGCTGCTGCATGTGTGGTACCTAGCCAATGTACATGTGTGGTACCTAGCTGCTGCATGTGTGGTACCTAGCCACTGCATGTGTGGTACCTAGCCACTGCATATGTGGTACCTAGACACCGCATGTGTGATACCTAGACACTGCATGTGTGGTACCTAGCTGCTGCATGTGTGGTACCTAGCCACTGCATATGTGGTACCTAGACACCGCATGTGTGGTACCTAGCCGCTGCATGTGTGGTACCTAGCCACTGCATATGTGGTACCTAGACACCGCATGTGTGATACCTAGACACTGCATATGTGGTACCTAGACACTGCATGTGTGATACATAGACACTGCATGTGTGATACCTAGACACTGCATGTGTGGTACCTAGACACCGCATGTGTGATACCTAGACACTGCATGTGTGATACCTAGCCACTGTACATGTGGTACCTAGCCACTGCATGTGTGGTACCTAGCTGCTGCATGTGTGGTACCTAGCCGTTGCATGTGTGGTACCTAGCCACTACATGTGAGGTACCTAGCCGCTGCATGTGTGGTACCTAGCCACTACATGTGTGGTACCTAGCCACTGCATGTGTGGTACCTAGCCACTGTATATGTGGTACCTAGCCACTGCATGTGTGGTACATAGCAGCTGCATGTGTGGTACTTAGCCGCTGCACATGTGGTACCTAGCTGCTGCATATGTGGTACCTAGCCGCTGCATGTGTGGTACCTAGCCACTGCATGTGTGGTACCTAGCTTTTGCATTGTGGTACCTAGCCGCTGCATGTGTGGTACCTAGCTGCTGCATGTGTGGTACCTACCTGCTGCATGTGTGGTACCTAGCTGCTGCATGTGTGGTACCTAGCTGCTGCATGTGTGGTACCTAGCCACTGCATGTGTGGTACCTAGCCACTGCATATATGGTACCTAGACACCGCATGTGTGATACCTGGACACTGCATGTGTGGTACCTAGCTGCTGCATGTGTGGTACCTAGCCAATGTACATGTGTGGTACCTAGCCACTACATGTGTGGTACCTAGCCGCTGCATGTGTGGTACCTAGCCACTGTACATGTGGTACCTAGCAGCTGCATGTGTGGTACCTAGCCACTGTACATGTGGTACCTAGCAGCTGCATGTGTGATACCTAGACACTGCATGTGTGGTACCTAGCCACTGCATGTGTGGTACCTAGCCACTGCATGTGTGGTACCTAGCCGCTGCACATGTGGTACCTTGCTGCTGCATGTGTGGTACCTAGCCAATGTACATGTGTGGTACCTAGCTGCTGCATGTGTGGTACCTAGCCACTGCATGTGTGGTACCTAGCCACTGCATATGTGGTACCTAGACACCGCATGTGTGATACCTAGACACTGCATGTGTGGTACCTAGCTGCTGCATGTGTGGTACCTAGCCACTGCATATGTGGTACCTAGCCGCTGCATGTGTGGTACCTAGCCACTGCATATGTGGTACCTAGACACCGCATGTGTGATACCTAGACACTGCATATGTGGTACCTAGACACTGCATGTGTGATACATAGACACTGCATGTGTGATACCTAGACACTGCATGTGTGGTACCTAGACACCGCATGTGTGATACCTAGACACTGCATGTGTGATACCTAGCCACTGTACATGTGGTACCTAGCCACTGCATGTGTGGTACCTAGCTGCTGCATGTGTGGTACCTAGCCGTTGCATGTGTGGTACCTAGCCACTACATGTGAGGTACCTAGCCGCTGCATGTGTGGTACCTAGCCACTACATGTGTGGTACCTAGCCACTGCATGTGTGGTACCTAGCCACTGTATATGTGGTACCTAGCCACTGCATGTGTGGTACCTAGCCGCTGCATGTGTGGTACTTAGCCGCTGCACATGTGGTACCTAGCTGCTGCATATGTGGTACCTAGCCACTGCATGTGTGGTACCTAGCCACTGCATGTATGGTACCTAGCTTTTGCATTGTGGTACCTAGCCGCTGCATGTGTGGTACCTAGCTGCTGCATGTGTGGTACCTAGCTGCTGCATGTGTGGTACCTAGCTGCTGCATGTGTGGTACCTAGCTGCTGCATGTGTGGTACCTAGCTGCTGCATGTGTGGTACCTAGCTGCTGCATGTGTGGTACCTAGCCACTGCATGTGTGGTACCTAGCCACTGCATGTGTGGTACCTAGCCGCTGCACATGTGGTACCTTGCTGCTGCATGTGTGGTACCTAGCCAATGTACATGTGTGGTACCTAGCTGCTGCATGTGTGGTACCTAGCCACTGCATGTGTGGTACCTAGCCACTGCATATGTGGTACCTAGACACCGCATGTGTGATACCTAGACACTGCATGTGTGGTACCTAGCTGCTGCATGTGTGGTACCTAGCCACTGCATATGTGGTACCTAGACACCGCATGTGTGGTACCTAGCCGCTGCATGTGTGGTACCTAGCCACTGCATATGTGGTACCTAGACACCGCATGTGTGATACCTAGACACTTCATATGTGGTACCTAGACACTGCATGTGTGATACATAGACACAGCATGTGTGATACCTAGACACTGCATGTGTGGTACCTAGACACCGCATGTGTGATACCTAGACACTGCATGTGTGATACCTAGCCACTGTACATGTGGTACCTAGCCACTGCATGTGTGGTACCTAGCTGCTGCATGTGTGGTACCTAGCCGTTGCATGTGTGGTACCTAGCCACTACATGTGAGGTACCTAGCCGCTGCATGTGTGGTACCTAGCCACTACATTTGTGGTACCTAGCCACTGCATGTGTGGTACCTAGCCACTGTATATGTGGTACCTAGCCACTGCATGTGTGGTACCTAGCCGCTGCATGTGTGGTACTTAGCCGCTGCACATGTGGTACCTAGCTGCTGCATATGTGGTACCTAGCCGCTGCATGTGTGGTACCTAGCCACTGCATGTGTGGTACCTAGCTTTTGCATTGTGGTACCTAGCCGCTGCATGTGTGGTACCTAGCTGCTGCATGTGTGGTACCTACCTGCTGCATGTGTGGTACCTAGCTGCTGCATGTGTGGTACCTAGCTGCTGCATGTGTGGTACCTAGCTGCTGCATGTGTGGTACCTAGCTGCTGCATGTGTGGTACCTAGCTGCTGCATGTGTGGTACCTAGCCACTGCATGTGTGGTACCTAGCCACTGCATATGTGGTACCTAGACACCGCATGTGTGATACCTGGACACTGCATGTGTGGTACCTAGCTGCTGCATGTGTGGTACCTAGCCAATGTACATGTGTGGTACCTAGCCACTACATGTGTGGTACCTAGCCGCTGCATGTGTGGTACCTAGCCACTGTACATGTGGTACCTAGCAGCTGCATGTGTGGTACCTAGCCACTGTACATGTGGTACCTAGCAGCTGTATGTGTGATACCTAGACACTGCATGTGTGGTACCTAGCCACTGCATGTGTGGTACCTAGCCGCTGCACATGTGGTACCTAGCCGCTGCACATGTGGTACCTTGCTGCTGCATGTGTGGTACCTAGCCAATGTACATGTGTGGTACCTAGCTGCTGCATGTGTGGTACCTAGCCACTGCATGTGTGGTACCTAGACACCGCATGTGTGATACCTAGACACTGCATGTGTGGTACCTAGCTGCTGCATGTGTGGTACCTAGCCACTGCATATGTGGTACCTAGACACCGCATGTGTGGTACCTAGCCGCTGCATGTGTGGTACCTAGCCACTGCATATGTGGTACCTAGACACCGCATGTGTGATACCTAGACACTGCATATGTGGTACCTAGACACTGCATGTGTGATACATAGACACTGCATGTGTGATACCTAGACACTGCATGTGTGGTACCTAGACACCGCATGTGTGATACCTAGACACTGCATGTGTGATACCTAGCCACTGTACATGTGGTACCTAGCCACTGCATGTGTGGTACCTAGCTGCTGCATGTGTGGTACCTAGCCGTTGCATGTGTGGTACCTAGCCACTACATGTGAGGTACCTAGCCGCTGCATGTGTGGTACCTAGCCACTACATGTGTGGTACCTAGCCACTGCATGTGTGGTACCTAGCCACTGTATATGTGGTACCTAGCCACTGCATGTGTGGTACCTAGCCGCTGCATGTGTGGTACTTAGCCGCTGCACATGTGGTACCTAGCTGCTGCATATGTGGTACCTAGCCGCTGCATGTGTGGTACCTAGCCACTGCATGTGTGGTACCTAGCTTTTGCATTGTGGTACCTAGCCGCTGCATGTGTGGTACCTAGCTGCTGCATGTGTGGTACCTACCTGCTGCATGTGTGGTACCTAGCTGCTGCATGTGTGGTACCTAGCTGCTGCATGTGTGGTACCTAGCTGCTACATGTGTGGTACCTAGCTGCTGCATGTGTGGTACCTAGCTGCTGCATGTGTGGTACCTAGCCACTGCATGTGTGGTACCTAGCCACTGCATATGTGGTACCTAGACACCGCATGTGTGATACCTGGACACTGCATGTGTGGTACCTAGCTGCTGCATGTGTGGTACCTAGCCACTGCATATGTGGTACCTAGACACCGCATGTGTGGTACCTAGCTGCTGCATGTGTGGTACCTAGCCACTGCATATGTGGTACCTAGACACCGCATGTGTGATACCTAGACACTGCATATGTGGTACCTAGACACTGCATGTGTGATACCTAGACACTGCATGTGTGATACCTAGACACTGCATGTGTGGTACCTAGACACCGCATGTGTGATACCTAGACACTGCATGTGTGATACCTAGACACTGCATGTGTGATACCTAGACACTGCATGTGTGGTACCTAGCCACTGCATGTGTGATACCTAGCTGCTGCATGTGTGGTACCTAGACACTGCATGTGTGGTACCTAGCTGCTGCATGTGTGGTACCTAGCTGCTGCATGTGTGTTACCTAGCTTCTGCATGTGTGGTACCTAGACACTGCATGTGTCGTACCTAGCTGCTGCATGTGTGGTACCTAGCCACTGCATGTGTGGTACCTAGCTGCTGCATGTGTTGTACCTAGCCAATGCATGTGTGGTACCTAGACACTGCATGTGTGGTACCTAGCTGCTGCACATGTGGTACCTAGCCACTGCATGTGTGGTACCTATCTGGTGCACGTGTGGTACCTAGCCACTGCATTGTGGTACATAGCCGCTGCTGCATGTGTGTTACCTAGCTTCTGCATGTGTGGTACCTAGCTGCTGCATGTGTGGTACCTAGCTGCTGCATGTGTGGTACCTAGCTTCTGCATGTGTGGTACCTAGCTTCTGCATGTGTGGTACCTAGCTGCTGCATGTGTGGTACCTAGCTGCATGTGTGGTACCTAGCTGCTGCATGTGTGGTACCTAGCCACTGCATGTGTGGTACCTAGCCGCTGCATGTGTGATACCTAGACACTGCATGTGTGGTACCTAGCTGCTGCATGTGTGATACCTAGACACTGCATGTGTGGTACCTAGCTGCTGCATGTGTGGTACCTAGCCACTGCATGTGTGGTACCTAGCTGCTGCATGTGTGGTACCTAGCTTCTGCATGTGTGGTACCTAGCTGCTGCATGTGTGGTACCTAGCCGCTGCATGTGTGGTACCTAGCCGCTTCATGTGTGGTACCTAGCCACTGCATGTGTGGTACCTAGCCGCTGCATGTGTGGTACTTAGCCGCTGCACATGTGGTACCTAGCTGCTGCATATGTGGTACCTAGCCGCTGCATTTGTGGTACCTAGCCACTGCATGTGTGGTACCTAGCTGCTGCATTGTGGTACCTAGCCGCTGCATGTGTGGTACCTAGCTGCTGCATGTGTGGTACCTACCTGCTGCATGTGTGGTACCTAGCTGCTGCATGTGTGGTACCTAGCTGCTGCATGTGTGGTACCTAGCCACTGCATGTGTGGTACCTAGCTGCTGCATATGTGGTACCTAGCCAATGCATGTGTGGTACCTAGACTCTGCATGTGTGGTACCTAGCTGCTGCACGTGTGGTACCTAGCCACTGCATGTGTGGTACCTATCTGGTGCACGTGTGGTACCTAGCCACTGCATTGTGGTACCTAGCCGCTGCTGCATGTGTGTTACCTAGCTTCTGCATGTGTGGTACCTAGCTGCTGCATGTGTGGTACCTAGCTTCTGCATGTGTGGTACCTAGCTTCTGCATGTGTGGTACCTAGCTGCTGCATGTGTGGTACCTAGCTGCATGTGTGGTACCTAGCTGCTGCATGTGTGGTACCTAGCCACTGCATGTGTGGTACCTAGCCGCTGCATGTGTGGTACCTAGCCGCTGCATGTGTGATACCTAGACACTGCATGTGTGGTACCTAGCTGCTGCATGTGTGATACCTAGACACTGCATGTGTGGTACCTAGCTGCTGCATGTGTGGTACCTAGCCGCTGCATGTGTGGTACCTAGCTGCTGCATGTGTGGTACCTAGCTTCAGCATGTGTGGTACCTAGCTGCTGCATGTGTGGTACCTACCGCTGCATGTGTGGTACCTAGCTGCATGTGTGGTACCTAGCCGCTGCATGTGTGGTACCTAGCTGCATGTGTGGTACCTAGCCGCTGCATGTGTGGTACCTAGCCGCTGCATGTGTGGTACCTAGCTGCTGCATGTGTGGTACCTAGCTTCAGCATGTGTGGTACCTAGCTGCTGCATGTGTGGTACCTAGCCGCTGCATGTGTGGTACCTAGCTGCATGTGTGGTACCTAGCCGCTGCATGTGTGGTACCTAGCTGCATGTGTGGTACCTAGCCGCTGCATGTGTGGTACCTAGCCGCTGCATGTGTGGTACCTAGCTGCTGCATGTGTGGTACCTAGCTTCAGCATGTGTGGTACCTAGCTGCTGCATGTGTGGTACCTAGCCGCTGCATGTGTGGTACCTAGCCGCTGCATGTGTGGTACCTAGCCACTGCATGTGTGATACCTAGCCGCTGCTGTTGTCAACGCAAACATTTTCGGAGTTAAACTGTCAGTGACGTTATGTAGTGAATGACGTCATTTATGGTTGTCTAAATGCGACGTTCTAGCGCCATTTAGCTCACGGTTGCATCGTTTTCTATCATAAAAACACTTTTCATCGTAAATTAAAAGAATATTTGTTTGTTTAAGTGAATGATCAAATAATATTTCACTCATGAACATAGAAAGCTATATTATTATCGGTCGTGGATAGCCACTTGTGATAATAATGCTTTCAATGTTGATTCGGTGAAATATAACTCTATGATACACTGAACAAATATCCTCTCATTCTTCAGCAAATTTCTATTTTCTTTAACAACATTTGTCTTCACTTTATTTCAGCCTATTGGAATAATCACAAGGAAAGATCTGGCAAAGTACAGAGTAGAGTCCAAGCGGGGATTGGTGAAAGTAGAACAATTAAACATTGAAGACAAGTAAAATCAATCAACTGATTGAAGACAGATGTGAAAGATTTAGTATGATTCCACAATGATTAATATAGAACACAAATGTTAGGCATACAAAATTGAACTTTGTTACTATTACATTGTACATCGTCACCTGGCCTGTTCCAAGAAGTCTATTGTATTCATAATGTATTGAAAGTAGATTATGAGCACACTATCTGAGACTGAGAGGTTCCGTAAATATCTGCATGGAAGTATATTTGAATGACTGCCCGATGACAAATGTATTGTCCCATACATCACCAGATATACAGCTCATCAATCCACCAAATATTCTGTTTCAGAAATACAAGCTCACAAATCAATCAAATATGTGTTCTCATAAATCCACTATCCATGCATGCAATCTCTGAATACACACAATATTATGTAATCTCATAAAACTGGAGGAAAATTCAATCTCAGAATACTGAAAAGTTAATATCTGAAAACTGAAAAATATAGAGTCTCAGTGAACACCAAATATGCAATCTCAAGAAATCCACCAAATATGCATCCTCAAGAAATCCACCAAATATGCATCCTCAAGAAGTCCACCAAATATGCATCCTCAAGAAGTCCACCAAATATGCATCCTCAAGAAGTCCACCAAATATGCATCCTCAAGAAGTCCACCAAATATGCATCCTCAAGAAGTCCACCAAATATGCATCCTCAATAAGTCCACCAAATATGCATCCTCAAGAAGTCCACCAAATATGCATCCTCAAGAAGTCCACCAAATATGCATCCTCAAGAAGTCTGCCAACTATACATCCTCAAGAAGTCCGCCAAATATACATCCTCAAGAGGTCTGCCAATTATGCATCCTCAAGAAGTCCATATATATCCACCAAATATGCAATCATATATATCCACCAAGAACACAATCATATATATCCACCAAGAACACAATCATATATATCCACCAAGTACACAATCATATATATCCACCAAGTATGCAATCATATATATCCACCAAGAACACAATCATATATATCCACCAAGAACACAATCATATATATCCACCAAGAATGCAATCATATATATCCACCAAGAACACAATCATATATATCCACCAAGTATGCAATCATATATATCCACCAAGAACACAATCATATATATCCACCAAGAACACACTCATATATATCCACCAAGAACACAATCATATATATCCACCAAATACGCAATCATATATATCCACCAAGTATGCAATCATATATATCCACCAAGAACACAATCATATATATCCACCAAGAACACAATCATATATATCCACCAAGTATGCAATCATATATATCCACCAAGTACGCAATCATATATATCCACCAAGTACGCAATCATATATATCCACCAAGAACACAATCATATATATCCACCAATAACACAATCATATATATCCACCAAGTATGCAATCATATATATCCACCAAGAACACAATCATATATATCCACCAAGTACGCAATCATATATATCCACCAAATATGCAATCATATATATCCACCAAGAACACAATCATATATATCCACCAAGAACACAATCATATATATCCACCAAGAACACAATCATATATATCCACCAAGTACGCACTCATATATATCCACCAAGTATGCAATCATATATATCCACCAAGTACGCAATCATATATATCCACCAAATATGCAATCATATATATCCACCAAGAACACAATCATATATATCCACCAAGAACACAATCATATATATCCACCAATAACACAATCATATATATCCACCAAGTATGCAATCATATATATCCACCAAGAACACAATCATATATATCCACCAAGTACGCAATCATATATATCCACCAAATATGCAATCATATATATCCACCAAGAACACAATCATATATATCCACCAAGAACACAATCATATATATCCACCAAGAACACAATCATATATATCCACCAAGAACACAATCATATATATCCACCAAGTATGCAATCATATATATCCACCAAGAATGCAATCATATATATCCACCAAGTACGCAATCATATATATCCACCAAGTATGCAATCATATATATCCACCAAGAATGCCATCATATATATATCCACCAAGTATGCAATCATATATATCCACCAAGTACGCAATCATATATATCCACCAAATATGCAATCATATATATCCACCAAGAACACAATCATATATATCCACCAAGTATGCAATCATATATATCCACCAAGAACACAATCATATATATCCACTAAGTATGCAATCATATATATCCACCAAGAATGCAATCATATATATCCACCAAGTACGCAATCATATATATCCACCAAGAACACAATCATATATACACCAAGAACACAATCATATATCCACCAAGAACACAATCATATATATCCACCAAGTATGCAATCATATATATCCACCAAGTACGCAATCATATCATATCTATCCACCAAGAACACAATCATATATATCCACCAAGTACGCAATCATATATATCCACCAAGAACACAATCATATATATCCACCAAGAACACAATCATATATATCCACCAAGTACGCAATCATATATATCCACCAAATAATGCCGTCTTTTGTTCCCACATTTGTACGACGAGGAAATTTTGTGAACTAAAAATGATGTGTTTGCTAATTGTTGTCTATGAGAATATTGTAGCTAATCACTGACTCCTAGTGTTTATACACTTATATAGGGGTATGACAGTCCTTATATAGGGGTATGACAGTCCTTATATAGGGGTCTGACAGTCCTTATATAGGGGTCTGACAGTCCTTATATAGTTGTATGACAGTCCTTATATAGGGGTATGACAGTCCTTATATAGGGGTATGACAGTCCTTATAAAGGGGTATGACAGTCCTTATATATAGGGGTATGTAATATACTAAAACGCAAAAGAAGTGCAACCCTATATATGTGTGTGAATTTTGAATAATCAAATCCTATAAGACAAATTATTTACCACCAGATTATGGCCTCAAAGTGAGTGCTCATAAAATAATTAAAAACATTTTTTTTAATGTGTTTAACCCATTCATCACCATGTAGCTGACATGGACTGGTGCATGATATTTTTAGACCAATAAATTTATAAGAAAATTACATTTGGATCAGTTCATTTATCAAAATGGGTAATTTTGTTTAAAAATAATAATATTAGTGGCAAAAAGTGTACATCCTGATGAGACAGCTAGTGAGCCGACTCATCTGAATCTACACTTTTTGTAAGCCTATTTAGAGGTATGTAGTGTTGAAAGGGTTAAGAAAGTATCCATAATTATGTTTTAGTAAAGAAATTACTCTGACACTGAATATTTCTTCAACTTGCACTGGCTAAACATACAATTTATACTTGTTTCTGGTGTCCATTTTATCAACCTTATATGCGAGAGCATGCCAAAACCCACAGATTTCAGGAGGGGGGTCATATTATAGGCGTGATCGTCTTATAGGCAAGTATGGAAGGTACCAAAGTATTACATAGGAAATAAAATTCTAAAATGCTGCGTTTCTTTTGCGTTTAAAAGTATATATTTATGAGATCCAGTTTAGACTCGGTACACTGTACTATAATATTACATACTCGTTGTTAAGTTTCCTGCACAGTATTTGATAATGTTATAATTAGATGTATTTCAACTTTAGATTTACAATGGGCGTTGTTAAAGCAACTTTAGACTTACAATGGGCGTTGTTAAAGCAACTTTAGATTTACAATGGGCGTCGTTAAAGCAACTTTAGATTTACAATGGGCGTCGTTAAAGCAACTTTAGATTTACAATGGGCATTGTTAAAGCAACTTTAGACTTACAATGGGCATTGTTAAAGCAACTTTAGATTTACAATGGGCATTGTTAAAGCAACTTTAGACTTACAATGGGCATTGTTAAAGCAACTTTAGATTTACAATGGGCGTCGTTAAAGCAACTTTAGATTTACAATGGGCGTCGTTAAAGCAACTTTAGATTTACAATGGGCGTCGTTAAAGCAACTTTAGATTTACAATGGGCGTCGTTAAAGCAACTTTAGATTTACAATGGGCATTGTTAAAGCAACTTTAGATTTACAATGGGCATTGTTAAAGCAACTTTAGATTTACAATGGGCATTGTTAAAGCAACTTTAGATTTACAATGGGCATTGTTAAAGCAACTTTAGATTTACAATGGGCGTCGTTAAAGTAACTTTAGATTTACAATGGGCGTCGTTAAAGCAACTTTAGATTTACAATGGGCGTCGTTAAAGCAACTTTAGATTTACAATGGGCATTGTTAAAGCAACTTTAGATTTACAATGGGCATTGTTAAAGCAACTTTAGATTTACAATGGGCATTGTTAAAGCAACTTTAGATTTACAATGGGCATTGTTAAAGCAACTTTAGATTTACAATGGGCATTGTTAAAGCAACTTTAGATTTACAATGGGCGTCGTTAAAGTAACTTTAGATTTACAATGGGCGTCGTTAAAGCAACTTTAGATTTACAATGGGCATCGTTAAAGCAACTTTAGATTTACAATGGGCATCTTTAAAGCAACTTTAGATTTACAATGGGCGTCGTTAAAGCAACTTTAGATTTACAATGGGCGTCGTTAAAGCAACTTTAGATTTACAATGGGCATCGTTAAAGCAACTTTAGATTTACAATGGGCGTCGTTAAAGCAACTTTAGACTTACAATGGGCATCGTTAAAGCAACTTTAGATTTACAATGGGCGTCAGTAAAGCAACTTTAGACTTACAATGGGCGTCGTTAAAGCAACTTTAGACTTACAATGGGCATCGTTAAAGCAACTTTAGATTTACAATGGGCTTCATTAAAGCAACTTTAGACTTACAATGGGCATCGTTAAAGCAACTTTAGATTTACAATGGGCGTCGTTAAAGCAACTTTAGATTTACAATGGGCGTCATTAAAGCAACTTTAGACTTACAATGGGCATCGTTAAAGCAACTTTAGATTTACAATGGGCGTCGTTAAAGCAACTTTAGATTTACAATGGGCGTCATTAAAGCAACTTTAGATTTACAATGGGCGTCATTAAAGCAACTTTAGACTTACAATGGGCATCGTTAAAGCAACTTTAGATTTACAATGGGCGTCATTAAAACAACTTTAGACTTACAATGGGCATCGTTAAAGCAACTTTAGATTTACAATGGGCGTCGTTAAAGCAACTTAAGATTTACAATGGGCGTCGTTAAAGCAACTTTAGATTTACAATGGGCGTCATTAAAACAACTTTAGACTTACAATGGGCATCGTTAAAGCAACTTTAGATTTACAATGGGCGTCGTTAAAGCAACTTTAGATTTACAATGGGCGTCATTAAAGCAACTTTAGACTTACAATGGGCATTGTTAAAGCAACTTTAGATTTACAATGAGCGTCGTTAAAGCAACTTTAGATTTACAATGGGCATCGTTAAAGCAACTTTAGATTTACAATGGGCGTCATTAAAGCAACTTTAGACTTACAATGGGCGTCATTAAAGCAACTTTAGATTTACAATGGGCGTCGTTAAAGCAACTTTAGATTTACAATGGACGTCATTAAAGCAACTTTAGACTTACAATGGGCGTCATTAAAACTTTAGATTTACAATGGGCGTCATTAAAGCAACTTTTGATTTACAATGGGCATCGTTAAAGCAACTGTAGACTTACAATGGGCGTCATTAAAGCAACTTTAGATTTACAATGGGCGTCGTTAAAGCAACTTTAGATTTACAATGGACGTCGTTAAAGCAACTTTAGACTTACAATGGGCATCATTAAAGCAACTTTAGATTTACAATGGGCGTCGTTAAAGCAACTTTAGATTTACAATGGGCGTCATTAAAGCAACTTTAGACTTACAATGGGCATCGTTAAAGCAACTTTAGATTTACAATGGGCGTCGTTAAAGCAACTTTATATTTACAATGGGCGTCATTAAAGCAACTTTAGATTTACAATGGGCGTCATTAAAGCAACTTTAGACTTACAATGGGCATCGTTAAAGCAACTTTAGATTTACAATGGGCATCATTAAAACAACTTTAGACTTACAATGGGCATCGTTAAAGCAACTTTAGATTTACAATGGGCATCGTTAAAGCAACTTTAGATTTACAATGGGCGTCGTTAAAGCAACTTTAGATTTACAAGCAACTTTAGATTTACAATGGGCGTCGTTAAAGCAACTTTAGATTTACAATGGGCGTCGTTAAAGCAACTTTAGATTTACAATGGGCGTCGTTAAAGCAACTTTAGTAGTGATTAGCAGGTATAGGATTAGTATTGTGTCAGACACAAATAATTCAAGTTCATTAGTTTAAGTTTTTGAAAAGAATATCACAGTTATATTTAAATATGTATGCTTTGCACTGGTATATATAGAAACTACTGTATATTCTCGGCTGTAAGTCGATCTCGGCCATAAGTCGAATGTCAAATTTTTGGCTTAAAAACATGATTTTAAGCTGGATCCTTATAAGTCGAGTGTACTTTGTGAACACATCGTACGAGAATGATTTTCTCTCATATTTTAATAAGCTTGGCTCAATTTGACATATCATATCTGGTTGACTTTATTCCATTACAAATCCTAAAATAATGCACTGATGCACAACAATATTTATGAAGTTTGTGCATCAGCTTTTTCTATAGTTTATGATGTAAATATTAAATTGTCTAAACCATTGTTATATTAAACAAATGAAACAAATAAATAGACACAACGGTCCGACAAATAACAAAAAAATCCAACAGTTTTTTAAAAAATAATTGGTTTTTTGCTTGTTTCTCAACATATTACTTTCATGTTATTTCTGGATACGGAAACGTTGGACTTATGGCTGGGAATATACGATATTGACGTCTATTGGTTTAGTTATTTTTGTTTTGTTGAAGTGGGTTATCCCTGTTAACTATGTCAATGCAGTTGCGGTGCATTACTGGCTGGCAATACAGGTGAATCTACTAGTTTGTTTTCTTTTGCTGTATTTATTTGTCTAGTACCATCGCAAAATGATTTTTACCAAATAGCTTACTTTACAATGTGTGTGTGTGTGCGTGCGTGCGTGCGTGCGTGCGTGCGTGCGTGCGTGCGTGCGTGCGTGCGTGCGTGCGTGCGTGCGTGCGTGCGTGCGTGCGTGCGTGCGTGTGTGCGTGCGTGCGTGCGTGCGTGCGTGCATGTGTGTGAATAAGTGTATTGTAGTATTTACTATATATATATATATATATACAAGGTTATTATAGTTATATAAGGGAATTAATGCAAAATGTTATTGTACTATTTGTTGCCATGACTTATCAGCCGCAGGTTCACGGTAAGCTGTTGTTAATTGTTATCAACATTGTCTCAGGTGAGCGACTTGGGCCCACTGGGGTCCCAAACAAATGGGCTTCTTGTATATGTAAAGCAAACATATGAGTTAATTTTTCTTAAGTGAAAAATAACACTTTGATTCATACGCAAATTCAATGTAGTGTGTTAACTTTAGTAAAACACTCATGAACAATGTTATTTGTGATTTGTAAACAAATATCCATAAATTGTTATAATTTTTACAATTAATCATTTCACAAAAACCAGTTGATTGACTGGACAGATCTTAACATTTCAATAATTTATTATTGGGAAATATAAATATAAGACAACTGACTGCATAATTGTGAAAAAATATGAAAAGTTATGGGGAACTTGAGATATTGTTCAATGTGATGGCCATTTTGAATAATAGTGAAGATGTCATAGCTACATAAAACTTCCATTTAGCCAAAATAATGAAAACCTATGCAACTGACACAAACAAATAAAGTATACAAGCAGTTTTTAATAGAAATGTTAAATTATATATTTGTTTTGAGAAAATGAGAATAATTTGATATTTTTCACAGAAGCTTTAAGATGGCGACCTCTATAAATTGAGATCAACTTCACAGCTCCATCCATAATTGAATATGGTACATATCAGTTTGTAGAATTCATATTGCGTAAAACAGTGTATGCAAAATTAGGCTATACAAACAGTAAATAAATGCCTCTGTGCGATTACCAATCTTAGGCCATAATTAAAATAGTGTTTGTTTCCCATTTACGTACGACCTGAAAACGGCACGACATGAAATATTGTTAATGCCAATTTTTGTTCAAACATTAAAACCTTTGTCAAACCTCTCCAAGGTTTTAGCATATAGTGAATAAGAATAATGAATGTATTAACTCTTTTATTTGTGTTTAATAATGTTGTGAAAACAATGTTGTAAACATTATAACGAGTATAAGCTATTTGAAAATTTGACCCATGTAAAAACAAATTTCATGCCTACCCACCTTTAGAAAACATGGTCAGTAAATGGGAAACAAAGTCTTTTTAAATGTGGCCTTAGTGTCAATATTTTTGCAGGAAACATGTGCATAAAAGTACTCCCTGAATCTGATATATTGTGTGCACCTATTGCGCATAGCGAAGTCAGTTTAAGCGACTCGTATTTTTTAGTGTTATTAGCAATGCTTCATATCAGTTTATGTTATAGTATAAGAATTGTTGATTCATTCCATGATCACTGTATTGTATTATACCTGCAATTACAACTTTTCACATAAGACTTTTGAGGGATTTAATAGTATTAATTAGTATTTTATTCCAACTCCAAATGTGTTCCGGTCACATATGTTTTCATGAACATTTTTTTGTTTATACTTTATTTATTTTACAACGATTGTGAAGCAAGTTTTAACAACTTATATTAATCACTCTCGTTGGCTCAGATGAAAGCGTGTATGTGGTCATTCATGTGGGAGGAAACCGGAGTACCCCGAGAAAACCCACCTGTCCGATATGGCGACCATCTTACCATCTCACATACTTCTTCCTTCATCAACATTTGTTAGCCTCCTACCTATGTATGCTTACAAAATGGATACAGCCCAACATCTGCTAATGACCACCTGTTTCTAAAGAGCAATTGTTACCGCATTGCATCTGTCTGTATGAATATTTAATAAAAATAGTACAACTTCTAAAAAACTCTCATATTCTCACAAACCGCCAGCTGGATTTTGACGAATCTTAGTAGGAATGATCGATGTACAATGCTCTTTCAAAGTTGTTCAAATGGTGTCCCAGGATTAAAAATGGGCATGGCCAGGAACATCAAGTAAGGTCAAATTTTATTTTTGATCGAATATGGTCATGTCCTACCAGTATATATACCGAAGGCATCGCTGAGGCGATCGCTCAGATGCAATTTTGTCCAATCAAGATGGCTGCCTTAAGGTCACAAGATCATTCTTTTATTATAGACAGCGATACAGGGTAAACATGGCGGTCCTCTTGTTGAGTGAGGTGAGCGATACAGGGTAACATGGCGGTCCTCTTGTTGAGTGAGGTGATCGATGCAGGGTAAACATGGCGGTCCTCTTGTTGAGTGAGGTGAGCGATACAGGGTAAACATGGCGGTCCTCTTGTTGAGTGAGGTGAGCGATACAGGGTAAACATGGCGGTCCTCTTGTTGAGTGAGGTGAACGATGCAGGGTAAACATGGCGGCCCTCTTGTTGAGTGAGGTGAGCGATACAGGGTAAACATGGCGGCCCTCTTGTTGAGTGAGGTGAGCGATATAGGGTAAACATGGCGGTCCTCTTGTTGAGTGAGGTGAACGATGCAGGGTAAACATGGCGGTCCTCTTGTTGAGTGAGGTGAACGATGCAGGTACACATGGCGGTCCTCCTGTTGAGTGAGGTGAGCGATACAGTGTAAACATGGCGGTCCTCTTGTTGAGTGAGGTGAGCGATACAGGGTAAACATGGCGGCCCTCTTGTTGAGTGAGGTGATCGATACAGGGTAAACATCGCAGTCCTCTTGTTGAGTGAGGTGAACGATGCAGGGTAAGCATGGGCCCACTTACACCATTATCTCTAACACTCTCACATACCCTCATGACACCATTATTTATACCACATACATTGACAATGTAGTAGCCAAACCAACATCTATACTCTCGTGAAGTGAGTGAGAGTATTTGGTTTAACGGCGCATCAGCACAGTTCAGGCTATATCGCGCCAGGCTAAGTATATTGTATACAAGATATCTACAATTAAAAATATTATGTAGATACTGTATGTATTAAAATTGTAATGACGAATGGTCAATTGCAACAACATTTATCAAGCTGTAAAAATGATAATAAAACTTCAGTTGTAAAACTTACAATTTATGGAAAATATGTGATTCTTTTAAAAATGCAATGATGTATTTAAAATCGACAGTGTCGAAAAGCTCCTTCATTGTCACAACTGTATAATATTTTCGACGAATGAGTGCTAAATCAACACAGTAGATTAAGATGTGTTCAACATTTATAGAGGAATGGCATGGTGAATCCTCTCTTTTCAATAAAAATGAATGTGTAAAACGGGTATGTCCAAGTCTCAACCGTGACATTACTGTTTCCTCTCTATGGTTGGAGTGATAAATAACAGATGATTTGCCAATGTTTGGCTTAATTGGTTGTAGTTTATTGAATTGTATGTTATTCCAAATGGTTTGCCACTTTGAAGTAATGTAAGAAAGAATCGATTGCCTAGCATCAGTGTATGGTACATGTATTTAGAATTTATACAGTCTAGTTCAAGTGCATCTTTTGCACTTTGGTCAGCCATTTCATTGCCACGAATACCAATATAACTTGGTATCCAGCAATATATAATATGTTTAGTCGATGTAATATCTGTGTGCTTAATAAGTAATTTGTGAATAAGGGGTTTTTTAACGTTCATGTTGTCTACTGATTGTAGTATAGATAAAGAATCTGAAAGGATCATAAATTTTCTATCACGTGATGCATCAGCAAAATTCAAAGCTAAATCGATAGCCTCAACTTCTGCTGAAAATATAGTCGTAGTCGTAATTTAGAATTATGTAATTTACTAACAGCAGCACAGCCAACTTTGTTGCCGGCTTTAGATCCATCTGTGTATATTGGTGTATAATCTAAAAACTCTCGTGATGTCCCAGGTGGGGGTAGATATACTTACTGCTTATCTGCTGATTGATAGTCCTAAATACATTAATAGTTGTCCTTTGCAAACTGCATATAACCAGATCAGCTGGAACAGAAGTAGTCCAACATGTGGTCGTCATTGCAACAAAGGTCCTCCAGCTGGTCTAGATCTATGTTGTTTGCAAATATATTTTAATTTATTTTCTCAGGGCTGAATGAGTTAGTTAGGAAGTAGTTGACATGGAGTTTCAAACAAGATTCATCCTTGGATTTATTTGCTTGCAATGGTTTTCTTGGTACACAACTATCACACAAAGTTCCTTGTAAATTCTGTGACATTCAGTCTTCTTAATGGTTTAGTTTCTGTTTTGCTACCATGTTAGACCATGTTATACCATGCCTGACCATGTTAGACCATGCCTGACTGTGTTTGACCATGTTAGACCATGCCTGACCATGTTATACCATGCCTGACTGTGTTAGACCATGCCTGACCATGTTATACCATGCCTGACTGTGTTATACCATGCCTGACCATGTTATACCATGCCTGACTGTGTTAGACCATGCATGACCATGTTATACCATGCCTGACTGTGTTAGACCATGCCTGACCATGTTATACCATGCCTGACTGTGTTATACCATGCCTGACTGTGTTAGACCATGTCTGACCATGTTAGACCATGCCTGACCATGTTCGACCATGCCTGACTGTGTTAGACCATGTCTGACCATGTTATACCATGCCTGACTGTGTTAGACCATGCCTGGCCGTGTTAGACCATGCCTGACCATGTTATACCATGCCTGACCATGTTAGACCATGCCTTACCATGTTATACCATGCCTGACTGTGTTAGACCATGCCTGACCATGTTATACCATGCCTGACTGTGTTAGACCATGCCTGAGCATGTTAGACCATGCCTGACTGTGTTATACCATGCCTGACTGTGTTAGACCATGCCTGACCATGTTAGACCATGCCTGACCATGTTAGACCATGCCTGACTGTGTTAGACCATGTCTGACCATGTTATACCATGCCTGACTGTGTTAGACCATGCCTGGCCATGTTAGACCATGCCTGACCATGTTATACCATGCCTGACTGTGTTAGACCATGCCTGACCATGTTATACCATGCCTGACTGTGTTATACCATGCCTGACCATGTTATACCATGCCTGACTGTGTTAGACCATGCATGACCATGTTATACCATGCCTGACTGTGTTAGACCATGCCTGACCATGTTATACCATGCCTGACTGTGTTATACCATGCCTGACTGTGTTAGACCATGTCTGACCATGTTAGACCATGCCTGACCATGTTCGACCATGCCTGACTGTGTTAGACCATGTCTGACCATGTTACACCATGCCTGACTGTGTTAGACCATGCCTGGCCGTGTTAGACCATGCCTGACCATGTTATACCATGCCTGACCATGTTAGACCATGCCTTACCATGTTATACCATGCCTGACTGTGTTAGACCATGCCTGACCATGTTATACCATGCCTGAGCATGTTAGACCATGCCTGACTGTGTTATACCATGCCTGACTGTGTTAGACCATGCCTGACCATGTTAGACCATGCCTGACCATGTTAGACCATGCCTGACTGTGTTAGACCATGTCTGACCATGTTATACCATGCCTGACTGTGTTAGACCATGCCTGGCCGTGTTAGACCATGCCTGACCATGTTATACCATGCCTGACCATGTTAGACCATGCCTTACCATGTTATACCATGCCTGACTGTGTTAGACCATGCCTGACCATGTTATACCATGCCTGACTGTGTTAGACCATGCCTGACTGTGTTATACCATGCCTGACTGTGTTAGACCATGCCTGGCCATGTTAGACCATGCCTGGCTGTGTTAGACCATGCCTGACTGTGTTAGGCCATGCCTGGCTGTGTTAGGCCATGCCTGACTGTGTTATACCATGCCTGGCTGTGTTATACCATGCCTGGCTGTGTTAGGACATGCCTGACTGTGTTAGGACATGCCTGACTGTGTTAGACCATGTCTGACCATGTTATACCATGCCTGACTGTGTTAGACCATGCATGGCCGTGTTAGACCATGCCTGACTGTGTTAGACCATGCTTGACTGTGTTATACCATGCATGGCTGTGTTAGGACATGCCTGACTGTGTTAGACCATGCCTGACCATGTTATACCATGCCTGGCTGTGTTAGACCATGCATGACTGTGTTATACCATGCCTGACTGTGTTAGACCATGCCTGACTGTGTTAGACCATGCCTGACTGTGTTAGACCATGCCTGACCAAGTTACACCATGCCTGACCGTGTTAGACCATGCCTGACCATGTTAGACCATGCCTGACTGTGTTATACCATGCCTGACCATGTTATACCATGCCTGACTGTGTTAGACCATGCCTGACCATGTTATACCATGCCTGACTGTGTTATACCATGCATGACTGTGTTATACCATGCCTGACTGTGTTAGACCATGCCTGACTGTGTTATACCATGCCTGACTGTGTTATACCATGCCTGACTGTGTTATACCATGCATGACTGTGTAAGACCATGCATGACTGTGTTAGACCATGCCTGACTGTGTCATACCATGCCTGACTGTGTTATACCATGCATGACTGTGTTATACCATGCCTGACTGTGTTAGACCATGCCTGACTGTGTTATACCATGCCTGACTGTGTTATACCATGCCTGACTGTGTTATACCATGCCTGACTGTGTTATACCATGCATGACTGTGTTATACCATGCCTGACTGTGTTAGACCATGCCTGACTGTGTTATACCATGCCTGACTGTGTTAGACCATGCCTGACTGTGTTATACCATGCCTGACTGTGTTATACCATGCCTGACTGTGTTATACCATGCCTGACTGTGTTAGACCATGCCTGACTGTGTTATACCATGCCTGACTGTGTTATACCATGCCTGACTGTGTTATACCATGCCTGACTGTGTTATACCATGCCTGACTGTGTTATACCATACATGACTGTGTTATACCATGCCTGACTGTGTTAGACCATGCCTGACTGTGTTATACCATGCCTGACTGTGTTAGACCATGCCTGACTGTGTTATACCATGCCTGACTGTGTTATACCATGCCTGACTGTGTTATACCATGCCTGACTGTGTTATACCATGCATGACTGTGTTATACCATGCCTGACTGTGTTAGACCATGCCTGACTGTGTTATACCATGCATGACTGTGTAAGACCATGCCTGACTGTGTAAGACCATGCCTGACTGTGTTAGACCATGCATGACTGTGTTATACCATGCCTGACTGTGTTATACCATGCATGACTGTGTAAGACCATGCCTGACTGTGTTATACCATGCATGACTGTGTTATACCATGCATGACTGTGTTATACCATGCCTGACTGTGTAAGACCATGCCTGACTGTGTAAGACCATGCATGACTGTGTTATACCATGCATGACTGTGTTATACCATGCCTGACTGTGTTATACCATGCATGACTGTGTAAGACCATGCCTGACTGTGTTATACCATGCATGACTGTGTTATACCATGCATGACTGTGTTATACCATGCCTGACTGTGTAAGACCATGCCTGACTGTGTTAGACCATGCCTGACTGTGTTATACCATGCCTGACTGTGTTATACCATGCATGACTGTGTTATACCATGCCTGACTGTGTAAGACCATGCCTGACTGTGTAAGACCATGCATGACTGTGTAAGACCATGCCTGACTGTGTTATACCATGCCTGACCATGTTATACCATGCCTGACTGTGTAAGACCATGCATGACTGTGTTATACCATGCCTGACTGTGTTATACCATGCATGACTGTGTTATACCATGCATGACTGTGTAAGACCATGCCTGACTGTGTAAGACCATGCCTGACTGTGTTAGACCATGCCTGGCTGTGTTATACCATGCCTGGCTGTGTAAGACCATGCATGACTGTGTTATACCATGCCTGGCTGTGTTAGACCATGCATGACTGTGTTATACCATGCCTGACTGTGTAAGACCATGCATGACTGTGTTATACCATGCCTGGCTGTGTAAGACCATGCATGACTGTGTTATACCATGCCTGGCTGTGTTAGACCATGCATGACTGTGTAAGACCATGCATGACTGTGTTATACCATGCCTGGCTGTGTTATACCATGCATGACTGTGTAAGACCATGCATGACTATGTTATACCATGCCTGGCTGTGTTATACCATGCATGACTGTGTTATACCATGCCTGGCTGTGTTATAACATGCATGACTGTGTTATACCATGCCTGACTGTGTTATACCATGCCTGACTGTGTTGGACCATGCCTGACTGTGTAAGACCATGCCTGACTGTGTTAGACCATGCCTGACTGTGTTATACCATGCCTGGCTGTGTTATACCATGCCTGACTGTGTTAGACCATGCCTGACCATACCTGACTGTGTTAGACCATGCATGACTGTGTTAGACCATGCCTGACCATGTTGGACCATGTCTGACTGTGTTACACCATGCCTGACCATTGCTTATCAGCAGAATAGAGAGAAAATGAGTAATTGACCTCTTTGTAGTGGAGTAAATGGTTAGTTCAAAGCAACTTTGGATACAGCATTCTCAAGAAATGGTCGCATTGTACTAAATACTCAATATCGCAGTGGACTTCAATCAAATCCCACTGAGGGTGTCAAATTATTTCATGTGAGGAATCTATCCAGCTGGCTTGCGGTAGATCAGTGATTCTACACGGGCACCTGTCTGTGTCTGAAATACTGCTCGGAGCGGCAACCCTGGGTCTTCCTCCACCAATAATAGCTTGAGAGTCACCATATGACGAAGGTGTTGGTGTGACTACACCCCAAAAACAAACAAACATATACGGGTTGTATCCACTATGTTTGGTTTACTACGTGGGAAAAGGTTAATTATATTTTGATTGCATTAGCCATGATTTAGGAAATAATATTTGTCTTTCAGTCATTTATTGGCGACTAAAACATGGTTTCTAGTTTTGATGTGTAACAATTAGCCTAAGTGGTTAATTCTGGCACTCAGAATGAAAATCCATGTTTTATTCAACTAAAATAACGCAAATAATTTTTTATTATTTCGATTCTAACATGACCAAAATAAAAGCGCAAATATATTTTGTGTTAGAGCGCGTAAATGACGTCACAAAACAACAAAAATGCAATTGACGTCACTTGCTAAACAATGTTTTATTGCAGATTTAACCATTTCCTTCATAGAGATTTATGTTAATATACTATTATATCTCCATACATCCATTTAGCTATCATGCAGTAGATAAGTAGTCGCCATATATACCCACCTCCATAGATATTTACTGGAAATACATTTCTGGCCTTTATTATGAACATTGGTTTGGCTACTACATTGAATGCATTACGCACAGATGGATCTGTAGTCCAGTGGTAACATGCTGGACTGGTAATCCAGGGATCGCAGGTTTGATCCCCCGTCTGACCCTAATCAAATTAACAGTCTTTCAGATGGGACGTTAAACCGAGGTCTTGTGTCGGTGCTTTACACTGTGCACGTAAAAGAACCAGAGGAATCTGTATCATGCACTATCCTCCAAAATCTAAACTAACTAATCTCTTCAGGAGGTGTCGCTCATATGGGCAACCGGTAGCGACGATAAATAAACGTAAAAACACACACTACTACATTGTCATGGTATGTCATACTGGTAATTGCATGAAGAGGTGCTTCTATGGGGGGAAACGGTTAAGCATGTTAAATTCCTTCTTTGCATATATAGACAAAATATCGAGCCCTGTTAGAATATAACGTAAAAAGCATGAATACATAAACATAGCATGATAATACAAATACAGTTGCTAACTTGCTAGTAGAGTTTTTTCAAACCTATGTTAGTGGTCACCTCTATTAAGCAGCCAACCTGTATTAAGCAGTCACATTTCCAGATTCCCAATTTGTTGTTTTATTATACATTTGACCTCTATTAAGCAGCCATCTGTGCTAAGCCACTTTCTGTGATTGCTTTGGTGGGCTGCTTAAGACAGGTTCAACTGTAGTTCAAATAATGCCAGTTCATCAATGTGTGATTTATTTGCAACTGGAAACATGTAATTTCATTAGAATTATTGCATTACGAAATTGCAGGACATTTTTTTGACACACTCAAGGGAGACAGTCCTGCGTGACACACTCAAGGGAGACAGTCCTGCGTGACACACTCAAGGGAGACAGTCCTGCGTGACACACTCAAGGGAGACAGTACTGCTTGACACACTCAAGGGAGACAGTCCTGCGTGACACACTCATGTGTTTATTGTCTAGCATAAGAGCTGTAATTTTAGGATATTTATATAAAACATCCACATGCTGTTATTTAGGAATTATACTGGAATATTTTCCATAAGACTAAGACTTTGAAAGAAGTATATGAGTAAGCACTAACGCACAAGGGGGTCCCCATTGGACAAGTTGTTCCCCGTGTATTATAATTATACTGTTTCCAGAAGATTTTAGATGTTTTCCTGTGTTTAGGCAGGGAGTAGAGTCACATTGTCATTATTTATAATGTTTTGTTTTTGTGTGTCACCTGAGCACATTTTTGTGTTCACCTTTAATAGCCCTCTCAGCTATTCAACTCGGGTGAGCGATCCGGGGTCTTTATGGCCCTCTTGTTTGTTTTTTTTTCATTGACTATGTAGTGTTTGGACAAATATACTGGTTGAGATCAAGACAAATGTGATAAATAAACCAAATGTTGCCATAATTAAATAAACCCGATAACCTTGCAGTTACATAAGATGTCCCAAATTGTAGTTTCCACTGTTTTACTTTTTTCATATTTATATCTTTAAGGCATCCACTTTATAACTTTTGTATGCTGAAAATACTTTACTGTAATATTTGTTTACCCAATGTTTGATGCAAGTAATGCATTAACTGTCCAGTGTGTTTGTTTTCCTTGTGTGACTCATATAAATTATGATCAAGGAATTATAGTCGGCTATAGATTGCTCGCAGTATTTATATATGATCAAGGAATTATAGTCGGCTATAGATTGCTCTCAGTATTTATATATGATCAAGGAATTATAGTCGGCTATAGATTGCTCTCAGTATTTATATATGATCAAGGAATTATAGTCGGCTATAGATTGCTCTCAGTATTTATATATGATCAAGGAATTATAGTCGGCTATAGATTGCTCTCAGTATTTATATATGATCAAGGAATTATAGTCGGCTATAGATTGCTCTCAGTATTTATATATGATCAAGGAATTATAGTCGGCTATAGATTGCTCTCAGTATTTATATATGATCAAGGAATTATAGTCGGCTATAGATTGCTCTCAGTATTTATATATGATCAAGGAATTATAGTCGGCTATAGATTGCTTGCCATATTTTGATGCATGACGGATAAACAATTATAATAACATTGTTTGAAACTGGGGATGTCAGGACATACTCATTTTCCCCGATTATTTTATTTGCTTATAAATCTCTTCTATGAAAGACACACATTTGTATGAAAATATTTTGGCTTAGTGGATAAACCAGGCTTACAGTGTGGAGGGACTGGAGTTGGAATACTGACTTATATAAAGCTGTTATCGCGTCACGTTAAGTTGTTGGGGACATATTTTGGCAAAGTAACATTTCTGTAGAGCGAGCTGTGGAGCAATGCATTATTGACATGAGGGACGAGGAAGCTACCGACATGGCTAACGACTCTGAGGAAGCTACCGACATGGCTAACGACTCCAAGGAAGCTACCGACATGGCTAACGACTCCGAGGAAGCTACTGACACGGCTAACGACTCCGAGGAAACTACCGATATGGCTAACGACTCCGAGGAAGCTACCGACATGGCTAACTACTCCGAGGAAGCTACTGACACGGCTAACGACTCCGAGGAATCTACCGACATGGCTAATGACTCCAAGGAAGCTACCGACATGGCTAACGACTCCGAGGAAGCTACTGACATGGCTAACGACTCCGAGGAAACTACCGACATGGCTAACGACTCCGAGGAAGCTACCGACATGGCTAACTACTCCGAGGAAGCTACTGACATGGCTATCGACTCCGAGGAAGCTACCGACACGGCTATCGACTCTGAGGAAGCTACCAACATGGCTAACGACTCCGAGGAAGCTACCGACATGGCTAACTACTCCAAGGAAGCTACTGAATTGGCTAACGACTCCGAGGAAGCTACCGACATGGCTAACGACTCCGAGGAAGCTATTGACATGGCTAACTACTCCGAGGAAGCTACTGACATGGCTAGCGACTCCGAGGAAGCTACTGACACGGCTATCGACTCCGAGGAAGCTACCGACATGGCTAACGATTTTGAGGAAGCTACTGACACGGCTAACGACTCCGAACCAGAAAACTTTTCGAACACTGCATTTGAAAAGAATAATAATAAATATGTAAAAATAATTACTATAGCTATGATTCATGTGTATGGTTCCAGTTCTATGGAATGAAAACAAATCAAATTGTAAGCTTTATGATAATAATTATGTGATGTACCTGTCATCGAGAAATGGAATATCATGATAAAAAAGACATTATCGCGACAGACTTATATCTCTAGTATTCGATACAATCAAAATACACTGTTCAAAAATGGCAGATTTAATTCCATAATTATGTCCTTTTTGTATTGACCAAATTTGTTATTTATTAATTGTGGCAATATGAAGAGTAAGAGTTACCTTCAGTAGGCATACGGTCAAGGATATTCCACCTGAGTGGTCAGAATATATCGTCAGATACAAGACTCTGTCATGTTTTGGCTGATATATTCTGACCATGAGGATGGAATATCCTTGTCCCACACCAGTGCATACTGAAGGATATTTGTTCTCGCCCTCTTACTGGCCAGAACACACGTTTTATTACCAACTCGGTTAATCATGGAATCTGAGGTGAAAATTTCAACTTTTCCTTGATGTATCATACTTTGTTTCATTGATTTCATCGAATCGGCATTGCTCACAAATGTGTGTAACCAAAAATGTACACTCTGATATACAAAATGTAGTCTACATTGTAATTACTAATTAATTATTCTGGACAAATTTAATATGCTAGTGTTATATGAAAATGTCTATTACATTATCACTTACGTCATCCAACCAATTCTATGTGTATGAACCTACCTGAATAAAACAGACCAATTGTCAAACGAAAATGGTAAAAATGTTTATAAATAGACAATAAATTATGTGCTCGATTCAAATTTGTTCAACTTTACATATGAAATAAATTTCTGGTTTTGATTTTAGCAAAAAGAATGATTCCAAGACATTATCATTTTTGAAAGCACCAATATACACCATGACATGGGGGAACTAGCTGCAAACATGACTTGTGTACTGGCCAGTAGGTGTGCAAAGAAGCATGGAGTTTCTGCCTACATTTTAGTCTTATTCAGACGATGTCACGTCAATCAGCCAATGAGAACTTGATGTACTAACTAGTTAATTAAATATGCTGTCCAGCTGTCCGATTACTACTACAGTGGTTAGCACACTAGCTTCTCGCCAATGCAACCCAGGTTAGATCCTCAGACTGGGAAGTATATCAGATGATACAGTGGTTGCCAAATTGGACATGTGGGTTTTCTCCTGGTACTCTGGTTTCCTCCCACACAAAGGACTACATACATGTATACACTTTCATCTGGTCAAGTGATTAATAAATAATGTGTATACTGGAATTAACTGTACGATATACTTACTGCCTCTTGCATCAATTTTGCATATCATTTAACAAAATGTTCATTTTTCTGCATTTCATCGAGGTATGAAATGTCAATTTTTTACACCTAATTTGCATAAACACCAAGGTTTTTATGAACAACTTATGTGTAGAAAAACTGACACTACATACCTAGATGAAACACATAAAAAGAACATTCAATTGTTATAATTACAACTAAATTTTACATATGAAATTGTATTTATGATTTGTCAATATCAATACGGAATCCTTTACACTGTACATGTTCCTATAGTGTTGGTACAGACTATATTTTACGCTGTACATGTTCCTATAGTGTTGGTACAGACTATATTTTACGTTGTACATGTTCCTATAGTGTTGGTACAGACTATATTTTACGCTGTACATGTTCCTATAGTATTGGTACAGACTATATTTTACGTTGTACATGTTCCTATAGTGTTGGTACAGACTATATTTTACGCTGTACATGTTCCTATAGTATTGGTACAGACTATATTTTACGTTGTACATGTTCCTATAGTGTTGGTACAGACTATATTTTACGCTGTACATGTTCCTATAGTATTGGTACAGACTATATTTTACGTTGTACATGTTCCTATAGTGTTGGTACAGACTATATTTTACGCTGTACATGTTCCTATAGTGTTGGTACAGACTATATTTTACACTGTACATGTTCCTATAGTGTTGGTACAGGCTCAATCAGCCAATGAGACACATGGGCTCAAGCGTTTGCTTCAGGTGCGAAAGGTCCGGAGTTCAAGCCCCGCTAGAGCCGTTACGATTGTGTCCTTAGGCAAGGCATTTAAATTCCACTTTGCCTCCTCTCTCGTGGCGATGGATTCCATCAGGAATGAGGACTCGAGAGTGATTAGTATAAGTTGTAAGAACTTGTTTCACAATCGAGCTAAAATAAATTTGTATAAACAATGGGCTCAATCAGCCAATGAGACACATGGGCTCAATCAGCAAATCAGACACATGGGCTCAATCAGCCAATCAGACATATGGGCTCAATCAGCCAATCAGACACATGGGCTCAATCAGCCAATCAGACACATGGACTCAATCAGCCATTCAAACACATGGACTCAATCAGACACATGGGCTCAATCAGCCAATCAGAATAGAGACATTTCAAGAAGTTGTAATTATATTTCGGATCAATAACTTGTAATTCATTTTTTCAAGAAATATAAGTGTTTGTACTTGTTCCATATGTGTTTGTGTCATTTTTGTGTAAATTGTAATATTTTATCGATTCATTATGATTTATTTAAAGGAATTGAATATAGAGATGTTACTGAAATACGGCGCTCATTTATATATTATGTAATCACAACTGTTTTTATTATACTATGCAATTTGTATGTTTACTTAACGGTACTTGTATAATGTCATGTATGTACATATACATGTATACGCAAACTTCTTGTAAATTATTATCGATGTAACCTGAGGTAAATATCTAGGAGTACTTTGGTTTTTTTCGAGTTTTCTCGTTTGAAAGGTAATTTTATAAATAAATTGCATTCCGTCGTGCAAAACATTGTGTCGTCAAAAGCCTCAACTAAGTTTCTCCATACACTATAATGCATTTAGCATTACACGCATTGCTGAAGTATGTAAAATATTTAACTTCCAAATAACATAAAAACATTGATTATTAAAGTTGTTCAAACTGATATCACAATTTCTAAAATGATTGTTACCATACAAGTATCACCCACATTTTGCAGTAAAAGAAGTCCAACCATTTTAACATTTACTTGGGAAAATGTTGAACATTTTTATTAGGATAGTCGTTTGATTCTATTCATAGAAATTAATATGTGTAAATAACTGTTAAGCATATTTTATTAATATTGCTGTACAAAAATAGAGACACTTGCATAAGTTGACCTTTTTCTTATCCAGAAATGTGATGAAAGTAATATGTCTGAGAAACACACAAAAAGAAAAATAATTTTGAAATGTTTTTTTATTTGTTGGACCTTTGTCTGTTTGTTTCATTTGCTTTAACCCTTCCTTCGTAGAGATTTAGGTTAATATACTATTATATCTCCATACAAACGACAGCCATTTAACCCTTTCCTTCGTACAGATTTAGGTTAATATACTATTATGTCTCCATACAAACGACAGCCATTTAACCCTTTCCTTCGTACAGATTTAGGTTAATATACTATTATATCTCCATACAAACGACAGCCATTTAACCCTTTCCTTCGTACAGATTTAGGTTAATATACTATTATATCTCCATACAAACGACAGCCATTTAACCCTTTCCTTCGTACAGATTTAGGTTAATATACTATTATATCTCCATACAAACGACAGCCATTTAACCCTTTCCTTCGTACAGATTTAGGTTAATATACTATTATATCTCCATACAAACGACAGCCATTTAACCCTTTCCTTCGTACAGATTTAGGTTAATATACTATTATATCTCCATACAAACGACAGCCATTTAACCCTTTCCTTCGTACAGATTTAGGTTAATATACTATTATGTCTCCATACAAACGACAGCTATTTAACCCTTCCTTTCGTAGAGATTTAGGTTAATATACTATTATATCTCCATACAAACGACAGCCATTTAACCCTTTCCTTCGTACATATTTAGGTTAATATACTATTATATCTCCATACAAACGACAGCCATTTAACCCTTCCTTCGTACAGAATTAGGTTAATATACTATTATATCTCCATACAAACGACAGCCATTTAACCCTTTCCTTCGTAGAGAATTAGGTTAATATACAATTATATCTCCATACAAACGACAGCCATTTAACCCTTCCTTCGTACAGATTTAGGTTAATATACTATTATATCTCCATACAAACGTCAGCCATTTAACCCTTTCCATCGTACAGATTTAGGTTAATATACTATTATATCTCCATACAAACGACAGCCATTTAACCCTTTCCTTCGTACAGATTTAGGTTAATATACTATTATATCTCCATACAAACGACAGCTATTTAACCCTTCCTTCATACAGATTTAGGTTAATATACTATTATATCTACATACAAACGACAGCCATTTAACCCTTTCCTTCGTACAGATTTAGGTTAATATACTATTATATCTCCATACAAACGACAGCCATTTAACCCTTTCCTTCGTACAGATTTAGGTTAATATACTATTATATCTCCATACAAACGACAGCTATTATTTAACCCTTCCTTCGTAGAGATTTAGGTTAATATACTATTATATCTCCATACAAACGACAGCCATTTAACCCTTTCCTTCGTACAGATTTAGGTTAATATACTATTATATCTCCATACAAACGACAGCTATTTAGTTATCATGCCGTGGATAAATAGTCGCCATATCTATCCCACCTCCATAGATATTTACTGGGACTGCATGAGATTCTGGCCTATATTATGAACATTGGTTTGGCTACTACATTGTCAATGTATGTCGTATTGGTAATGGCGTCAAGAGGTGCTTCTATGAGGGAAAGGGTTTATATACAATTGGTTAAGACAATTATTTACATTATAAACCATATAAAAACATACTTCATCAATTATTGTTGTGCATCAGTGCATGTTTTTATGATTTGTACCAGAAAAGAAGTCGACCAGATAGCACAAATTGAGCACAGTTTCATTAAAAAATAAGAGAGAAAACCGAATGTCATAAGTTCATAATGTACCCTCGACTCACGGAAGGATCTGGCTGAAAATCACCTTTTTCAAGCCAAATTTGACGCTCGACTAATGCCTGGGATCATCTTATGGCCGAGAATATACGGTATAGCATAATTTCGGGTTTGTCTATCGCGAATATGACTTTAAAATTTGCCTCCTAATAATTTCCGATTATAACGATATAATTTAAGGACATTTACGTATAAATGTGGTTCAAAAATGATGGTAGAGGGATAGATGGGACACGCTTTATAACTAGTTGTTTTTTAATTATTTTGTGCCTTTTTTGATATGTAAATTTGCTTGCATTATTTAATTGCTTACTGATTTTATTTGGTTACTTTTAGATATACCGGTAGTGTTAATTTAGCAGCACATCTTCCTTTTTTATTGTTAAGTTTGCAATCTCCAGTTTACCATTATTAAACGAATTTGTAAATAGCTTAATGTGTTCTTTGCTTTGTATCGATTCTGTCAGTCGCACTTCTGTTGGAAGTTGTGATAGCGCAGTAGTAGCTCATTCACTGCAGGTGTTGAAGGACCACAGTTCACTCCCAGCTCTAGCAGTTATGATTGTGCCCTTATGCACTAACAGAATTCCTCTTCTCTCACTCTCGTGGCGACACACTTCTGTGGGATTTGCTTATCGTCACCCCTTGGTGGTTAATTGGGAAATATATTAGTCATTTTATTTTTTGTAGAATAGTGAAGATACAGAAGATGCTCATGCGGGTCATTATGCGGCCATAGAATATTGACCCCCCCCCTTGTGGAAAAATGACCCCCCCTAGCGAATAGCAATATAAAGTGGGAAAATATTAAATTTATTATAATTAAATGTTAATTAGCTAACAACATATATTTTGATTCAACGATGTACAGAATAAGATAAATATATTGAATCTGAAAAACATCTAAAATGACTTAATCTCTTCAGGAGGTGTCGCTCATACCAGTAGTGACCATAAATAAACGTAAAACACACATACTGGTACTCTGGATGCTTCTTCAGCAGAAATTGATGTATATTTCGTTAACAAAGATGTTATCCACTTCTTATAGCACACTATTCTTGTAATGTGTATTCATATTCTCTTAAACTTTCCAGAAAATGTGCACAATTATGTAATACGTTAAGAACTGTAATTCTGACTATTGTGGATAATATTAAGCCTTATCTTCTTTGTCACAGGTGTGAAAAGCAATAAAACCTTATTTTTAGGGAACTGCAACAAGAGTAACACGCTGGACTGGTAATCCAGGGATCGCAGGTTCGATCCCCGGCCTGACCTTAATAAAATTAACAGTCTTTTAGATGGAACGTTAAACCGAGGTCTCATGTCGGTGCTTTACACTGTGCACGTAAAAGAACCAGAGGAGACTCTGGGATGGGTCTCTGTCTGTATCCTCCAAAATTACTAATCTCTTCAGGAGGCGTCGCTCATATGGGCAACCGGTAGCGACGATAAATAAACGTAAAACACACACATTTGCTGGCAAGTTAGTTTAAACATATTTATTTTCTGTCAATTCGTGATTATTTACAACAACTGATATAAGGAATTGGACAGAAAGCTGTTTAGCTTATGATTGTCCTCTCCTTAAAGGTGTATATGTCTTTTTCATACATTAATTCAATATAATTTTATTAATAATTGTTAATTTTATAGCTTATGTAATTTTTATTGATAATATAATGATTACATTGTTTTTGTAAGGAGGGGTCAATATTCTATAATAGAATATGGACCTGCGGGTCACTTTTTCCTATAGAATAATGACTTGTGGGTCATTTTTTTGGCGGTTCAATATTCTATATGACACCGATATATGATACCTCAGTGTATTGTCCCATCTGAAAGACTTAATATTATTAGTGTTAATCTGGGGAACATGTATTTTTCTTTTACTTTGCAGCACTTTCAATTACAAACGGGAAATATGGACTATATTTTTGTTAAAAACAAACAATAGTATAACTTGACCATTTCATAATACACATAATTTCTTTAATCGGATAATTAGACTTTATGTTTACCATGGAGACGAATTTACATAAGCTTTGTATTAAGCTTGTTTTCAAATCATATTTGTCTTACAATCATAGTTGTATATATGTAACAGAACAAATAAATAATGTTTAAACACTGGGGATGAAACCTGTGATTTATGGATTCCCAATCCAACATGTTAACCACTGGACTATTGACTCGTCTATTGTTAATATAGTTTTTACTTCTGTGATTTAAACAATGACTATTCATACACGACCATGATCCATTAAAGCAACACTACCTACAAGTAATAATGCTACTACACATTCTTCCAGTATAATTGGAATAATTAGTTTCAGTTATTAGACAGTGTTTGTTTCATTGATTTCATCGAATCGGCATTGCTCTCAAATGTGTGTAACCAAAAATGTACACTCTGATATACAAAATGTAGTCTACATTGTAATTACTAATTAATTATTCTGGACAAATTTAATATGCTAGTGTTATATGAAAATGTCTATTACATTATCACTTACGTCATCCAACCGATTCTATGTGTATGAACCTACCTGAATAAAACAGACCAATTGTCAAACGAAAATGGTAAAAATGTTTATAATAGACAATAAATTATGTGCTTGATTCAAATTTGTTCAACTTTACATATGAAATAAATTTCTGGTTTTGATTTTAGCAAAAAGAATGATTCCAAGACATTATCATTTTTGAAAGCACCAATATACACCATGACATGGGGGAACTAGCTGCAAACATGACTTGTGTACTGGCCAGTAGGTGTGCAAGAAGCATGGAGTTTCTGCCTACATTTTAGTCTTATTCAGACGATGTCACGTCAATCAGCCAATGAGAACTTGATGTACTAACTAGTTAATTAAATATGCTGTCCAGCTGTCCGATTACTACTACAGTGGTTGGCACACTAGCTTCTCGCCAATGCAACCCAGGTTAGATCCTCAGACTGGGAAGTATATCAGATGATACAGTGGTTGCCAAATTGGACATGTGGGTTTTCTCCTGGAACTCTGGTTTCCTCCCACACAAAGGACTACATACATGTATACACTTTCATCCGGTCAAGTGATTAATAAATACTGTGTATACTGGAATTAACTGTAGAATATACTTACTGCCTCTTGCACTCAATTTTGCATATCAATTAACAAAATGTTAATTTTTCTGCATTTCATTGAGGTATGAAATGTCAATTTTTTACACCTAATTTGCATAAACACCAAGGTTTTTATGAACAACGTATGTGTAGAAAAACTGACACTACATACCTAGATGAAACACATAAAAAGAACATTCAATTGTTATAATTACATGTACAACTAAATTTTACATATGAAATTGTATTTTTGATTTGTCAATATCAATACGGAATCAGAACAAACATTTAAGACAGTTACAAAGTTATTTGTGACTTTGTAAATAAATATTCATTATGGGAGGTAACTTCAGATACAAAAATAAGTTCATTTATGTGAAGATCTTCAAAGGTTTTGTCAAAATCTGAATTAATGATCCTGCTGTCAACTCATCCACTTCTTACATTTCTCTGTGTATCTGGGTTCTTAACAAGTGCCCCGATAAAGGAGACAGATATAGGTATATGACTGATGATCGTATGTGGCGATATTCAAGTGTTTGTCATTTCAAGGAATTAATCACTGCTTGTATAGGTATAATCATTGCAGATATAGTATGCAGCTGATCTTTGCACTCTAATATTTTCTTCTCAGAAGCCACATTGCCCAGAGCTTTGATATATTGCATGTACCATCATCTAGTGGACCACCACCATATGTGTTGAAAATGGGATCCTGGGGGTCATAATTGGCCCCACAGTAGGGGGTCTCCGTGGCCGAGTGGTTAAAGTCATTATATTAAATCACTTGCCTTCAACGCTGTAGGTTCGAATCCCACTGTGGAGTCGGGTTCTTTCTTGAGAGGGAGCTATCCAGCTGGTTTGCAGAAGGTCTTGTGGTTCTACACAGGTGTCCTCCATGCCTGCAATACTGCTCAAAGAAGCACACAGGGTCTTCTTCCATGAATAATAGCTGGAGAGTCGCTATATGACTTTGGCTGTTGGTATGACCTTAAACACCAAAGACAAACAAAATTATTCCCTGTTATATTGTACAACTCTTTAAAATCTTCTTCTAAGAAACCACAATGCCCAGAGCTTTGATATTTTGCAATGTACAACCAAACCTGTGTTATGTATTTCAGCGTAAATAGAACATCGGCCCAGCTAGCTCAGTTGGTAGAGCCGTCTGACTATAGTGTTCGGGAGGTCGTGTTTTAGAGTCCCACGTTGGGTCACTAAGTTTTCCGCTCTTTCGTTGCTTGGTGACGAAGATATCTGGTATGGTACAAGTACAGTAGTAGAGGTGCGGCTCCAGATGAATAAAAGAGGGAAGAGTCTAGTGTATTTCGGCATGGGTAGAACATCGACCCGGCTAGCTCAGTTGGTAGAGTATTCGGGAGGATTTCAGCTCAAGTCCCAAGTCTGGTTACTATCTTTTCCGCTCTTTCTTTGCTTGGTGACATTATATCTGTATTAATTAAGCAACGTAACAGCTCAAGTGTTGACTGTTAGCCATTAACAGAGAAGAAGAAGAAGACATATGCTTTTATAGCCCTTTCAGATTTGATTGTGCGATTGCCCTCTTGTTTATAAAATTTAATAGTTGTTGTCTTTCATCTACATCTACATAGTTCTCCCAACACTCGGACGTGAATATGACAGGAAGGCGCTTGTCAGGGACAGTGGTTAAAAATCTCAATTAGTGAGATAGTGTTAAAAGTGCTACATACTAAGGTTAAAAACAGACATCATGTTACATGAGTGGTACCGTGGCCAGCCGCTCAGCAAAAATGGTTACGCTGAGGCTGGACTGTACATAGTAGGGGAGGCCATTCCAGAGACGTATTGTGTGGGGGAAAAAAAGAGTTTATATGGTATTGGGTTCGGGACTGAGGAATTAAGTAGTTCAGGTTCCTTGTATGTGTTAGGTGGTTTTGGCACATACAAAATTATTATATATATGTATATTACTGATGATTGTATGCGTCGATATTCAAGTGTTTGCCAGTTTAGGGAGTTAATCATTTTTGTTACACTGCTTGTATAATTATAGTCATTGCAGACATAGCGTGTGGCTGATCTTTGTACTCTTTCTGCTTTATAGGCCAGACGGTTGAGCAATACTCAAGTTGAGGACGTACATAGGTGTTATAAGCTTTTTCTTTGACCTTCTTGTTGCCGGTCTTTACATTCCTTTTGATGAATCTGAGAGAATTAGTAGGAGGAGATGTTGTGTATGTGGGTAGTCTTATGTCTTTTAGTAGTATTCAACCTAACCTAAACTTATTTGGTGGTATTCAACCTAAGACAGTTGTCTGCGCCATTCAACCACTGAAGTTTTCACCAGTATAATGTCCGCTCTTGTGGATTACCCTAGTTCGGACGACTCTGAAGAAGAGAATGACACCGTTTCAATATTGAATCGCCAACAAATAGAAAGGTATATTGATTACTGGAGCTATTCTCTGTAAAACATTATTTGTCATACAATTTCGCGATTGAGTTGACAATAATATTAGGTCAGACACCGCTATTGCAATTTCCATAGGCCACCATGTTGTATGTATTAGGAACCCCTTTGAATTATTATTTAAGCTTAAAATGGTTCTTAATGTACACCATGAAGTAATTCCCAACTTGATAAACTAGTATATGTGATTCAGATGTTGCAACTATCTAAAGCGTCTTACCTAATAGTCTTGCTTTTTCTGTATCCGTTATAACCGGTTATCAACTGTTCTGTTCTAGCCTTGTTATGAGCGTTGAGTTGGCAGCCCGCTTCCTGAGTCCCCCCTCTCTCGCCAACTCTCCCCGAATCTCGTCTCGTGCTGCCGTGGTGATATTTCCCCGGCCTCCAGCCGTACCGTACCGTAGTTATCACCACACTCTCACCCACTTTATCCAAAGCGTCTTGCATACAGTAAGACAGGAACCAGTCAGTTTGGGTTTTATATTTTGACTTCGTACTCCGACATGTTAGAAACTATCGAAGAGCTGGATCGAGATGGTGTCCTCAGTTGATCTGACATGTAAGAAACTATCAGATCGAACCTCTACACTGTTCATTTTACACAATCCGTTGATTCATGTTAACACAGTAATCCGACATGTAAGACACTATCGAATAGCTGGATTAAGATGGTGTCTTCCTTTGATTTACATTAACACAGTAATCCGACATGTAAGAAACTATCGAATAGTTGGATTAAGCTGGTGTCTTCCTTTGATTTACATTAACACAGTAATCCGACATGTAAGAAACTATCGAATAGCTGGATTAAGATGGTGTCTTCCGTTGATCTGACATGTAAGAAACTATCAGATTGAACTTCTACTCTGCGCTACTCCAGCAACTGCCATGCAAAAAGCTATCAGATGCTGAGCACCGCATACCGAATTATAAATGGGTAATCTCCTGAGTGGCTCTTCTTCCCCCATACAAATATCGGGCATTCGCGGTGGTGACACGCAGAATCTCCAGTGTTTCACTACCCCTTCGGGTGGCGATAATGGCTGCTGTGAGACCTATCAGATTTGGAGCAGTTCTTCTAGAAACATGTACAGGATCTTCGGGATAATCCTTATTGTACGAGAAAGCGAAATATGGTGCATCTGTCTCTAGAAGTAACCGGTCATCATCTATGCTACGCAAGCCAGCCAACTGTAGTCCGCTAAAGCGAACCACCACCCGCGTAAACCCAAAGTATGTATTCGGAAAGACATTCAACCAATCCCGGACTACTTGTTCCGTGCCCGTGAAACAATGCAGATGCATGGTCTGATTGGGAATGACCACATTCTTTAGTTGGAACAACAAGGTACTATATGCCTCACTTGTATCTTCCAGACTAGTCATACTGCGGCAGTGAATAATAAGTACATGCCGATCTTGCAGCAAGGGTAAAGCCTGGCTTAGTACCTTCTGTTGGGTTGCCCATTGAGCTGGTGACACAGAGTGGTCAATACCGACCTCGCCAAACCCGATAACCTCCGGCATTCCTAGGAGTTTTTCCATCCTACCTAGATCCCCAAAACCAACGTTCCGTACATCCTTGGAATGCAACCCTATACTGACGTATATCCCATCACGGTGCAGCTGTCTAACCTCGTCTTCCGTCGGGAAGGTAGCTGGGTCACAAAAATTGGCCACAGCTCCAGCCAACTGCACACATAAATGATCATCCGGGTCGCCCACCCTCAGACACAGGTCCGTCAATGTTGCCTCTGGCATGTTTAACATATTGCGTGTTCGATCTAGGTGAAAATGACTATCAAACCCCTCCGGACGAAGTGTAGCCTCATTCACACTTACTTCCCCATACTGAACTTCGTCAGAGTCATGAAACTGTTCCATGAAGCTCTGTCTATGTCGTGGCTCCAACTTTGCCAAGACAACAATTATGGCACGCCAATGTACAAGTACAGCTGGTGAATTGATTGGGGTAAGGGTGAATTCACTCGGGGTTTCAAGCATTAGCTCTCGAGAAACAGCTACCATCGCCTCTGCCTGCCGATTGGTCACTTCCCGGTTGGCATCCTGGAGCAGCTGTTCTGTACTATTTATATACCGAACTAGGTCTTCAAGCTTTGCTCGATTTCCTAGCAACCATCCGGCTAATAGCTTTAATGCTGCTACCCGTCGAGATGAAGTTTCACCAAGGTCCTGCTCTTCGTGAAACAGATTGGGAACGTGCCATCGAAAAGCGTGCACTTTCGGATATTCATTGGCTTCGTTGCAATCTGGCACGAGGCAAGGCATCCGCCTTTCGTTCCTTCTCTGGACCTTTACCGCTGCCCTCCTTTGCTTTGCATTCTCCGTTCTCCCTCCAGTGACCCGGGCAACTCCCGAATCCCTTACTGTAACCTCCAGCCTTCCCATCTCAGAGGTTCTGTACTCTCTGTTAATGGGTCGCTGATGGTCCCTTGGTTTCGGAGCACACCGCTCGTCCCTGGATGGATACCGAGAATATGGTGTGCATCGTTTAGGTAGGGGCATGTCCCGAGACATTCCACGGGTATGAGGTGTCGCACCAGAAGTGTAACTGGTTTTTCGCGGACCCCTATCCCTCCTCTTCTGTTGACCTTGGTAAGTCGACCTTACGGGTGCCTTCCGATAATATTCGGCGTAGTGACGCTCTCCATCATAACGTGCCGGGTAATCAACAGGTGACTGATTCCGGGTTGCTCTGGTCTCCTTTGGGCGGGTGTCCGAATATCGCCTGGTCTCCACAGTCTTGGCACCATGAGAAGATTCACACCGTGGCGGATCAATCTCCATGGGCTTTTCTAGTAGCCTAGGCTGGTCCAAGAGGACGCTTGATCTGTTTTTTCAACACCCACTTCGTCCACAACCTGCAGCAGGTTATCCTCCTGACTAGAGTCCAACGAAAGAACATCTTCATTCAGAAGAGTCTCGTCCTGGACTTTACTCTGGGCGGACCTAGCAATCCGTCCCTGATCTTCTACGACTCTAGGGATGCTAAGATCCACTTCGAGCCTGTAGTCTTTGGTTGCAGTTGCTTCTTTGCTAACCTTGCTCACTTTTTTCTTACCCAGGTTGTAGACATTATCCCTAATCCATTCATAATCGGCGAAGTTCAGGGAGTCCGCCTCCTTCGCCACTGTTCTTAACCAAATCTTTGCGTTGGTTAAGGTCGCGATCTTCGCCTGGTCTTTAAGCGCCTGGATTTGCTGCTTATGGGTCGCTCGTCTGCACAACAACAACCCCTCCACAATTACACGGGAAGACACCAACAGACGTTGCTCTGGAGCTTTGCTCCACCTCGTCCAAGAAGTCATTCTTTCTGACTGATTCCATAGTTATGCCTGAAAGAATACAATAACTACCCACATGGATTATTTTCGTTTACATTTTCCACATCGGTACTTATCTATGGACAGAGTGTCGCAGTCACATCCACACACGACCCATGGTACCATGCATCGCAATAGTCGCACTGGATCATGAACCGTCCCTGCCAAGGCTTCCTACATAAACAGTACAACTCACCAGCTGCTTGATCAGAACTTGTATCATCATCTGGCGCCTCTTTCCACTGTTTAATCCAAGCTGGCAGCTTCCTGTCATTACATGGCTTCAGTCGATCATGGTTCACTACCAATACGCTATTCCGCAATTTGACCCTAAAAAGAGAGACTGAAAACTTCTTCTCAATTATTGCTGGGCCCTTCCAAGGGGAGGACAACTTCCTGCACTTACCCTTTAACGTAGCGGTATCTAATAGATAGACTACATCGCCTACCTCATATGACCTTTCCAATATTCTCAGGTCATAATTCCTTTTCATCCGTTTCAAGGAAGTCTTCAAAGTCTTTCTCGCTGCGTTATGTGCTTCTTGCAATGTACTAGTAAGCTTTGCTACATAGTCATCTGCGTCTGCAGTCTTTGTTACAGCTTGTGGGAACATCAAATAAGCTGGTACATTTACTTCTCTTCCCAACATTAATTTGTTGGCTGTAAACCCAGTATTGCGATTCACTGAAGCTCTTAGAGCTCCAGCTAACTGTTGTAAATGAAGATCCCACTGATTTTGAGACTTGCCTATAAAACATCGAACGGCGTCCATCAGAGTGCGGTTGTATCTTTCTACTTGACCATTTGCGGAAGCTCTATATGGTGTGGTCCTAGTTTTGTGGATTTGTAGAGCTTCACACAAGGCAGTAAACAGCTTAGATTCGAAGTTACGACCTTGATCAGAAAACAACTGCAACGGGTACCCGAACCTAGAAAAGAATTGGTTTACCGCAGCCCTTGCTGTCACTTCTGCTGTCTGAGACGGCAAAGGCACACATTCCACCCATTTGGTGAATTGATCTACCATCATGAGGATGTGTTCATTTCCCAGTGGTGTACGGGGCAATGGACCCATGAAATATATGTGTACTCTCTCCATGGGTGCCCCTGCTTGGTATTCCTTCATTCCACAGTGTCCGTATCTATTCGTCTTCTTATTTCGATTACATAGATCGCACGTTGACACGAAGTTAGCTATCTCTTGACCCATGCCATACCAGAAGAATTTATCTTTCATCCTGGCCTTGGTTCTTGCAACTCCTTGATGACCTGCAGAGGGCAAATCATGATTCCACTGCAGAGCTAACTCCTTCAAACTTCTTGGAATTACCAAAACTTTGTCCTCCGATGTACTCCCCTTGTTCTTGTACAGTACCTGGTCTATTAATAGATATTGTTCTTTGTTTAGCCAGTACGACTTTGTCGCAGGACTAGCAAGAAACAATAATTTCTCACTAGGCTGTTCTTGGTTGTTAAGCCAATTTAGAATTATCTCTAAATCTTCATCCTTGGCTTGAGCCTCTCTTGTTTCCGTCACGGTGAAGCCCCAACAAGACGGTTGTAGTGATACATCTACAATCACATTCTGTGTCGCTTTGCAGCTCAGAATGTGGAATTCCCCGTTGTTCATGATGATCTCCACATCAGCATGTTCTCTACTTTTTGAACAGCCCCCAAGATTACACTCTAGTTGATCCTGGTCCACGTCTCTCATTTCTAATAACTCATGGTGATTGTCCGAATCGATGGAACCGCAATATTGCCCTTTGACACCATTTCCCGTCAAAGAAATTGCCTCACCGACATCAATGGAACCGCAATCTCCTTCTTTGACACCATTACCCGTCAAAGATATTGCCTCACCGACATCAATGGAACCGCCATATCTATCGTTGACAGACATTGCCTCACTGACATCGATGGAACCGCAATATCCATCTTTGACACCATTACCCGTCAAAGAAATTGCCTCACCGGCACCGATGAAACCGCAATATATATCCTTGACACAAATTGCCTCACCGACACCGATGGAACCGCAATATCCATCTTTGACACATTTACCCGTCAAAGAAATTGCCTCACTGACATCGATGGAACCGCAATATCCATCTTTGACACCATTACCTGTCGAAGAAATTGCCTCACCGACATCGATGGAACCGCAATATCCATCTGTGACGTCATTACTCAAAGAAATTGCCTCACCGACATCGATGGAACCGCAATATCTATCTTTGACAGAAATTGCCTCACCGACACCGATGGAACCGCAATATATATCTTTGACGTCATTACCTGTCAAAGCAATTGCCTCATCGACATTCCTTTCAAACGATCCCCAGTTCTCGTTAGCCCGTCTACAATGGTCACATCCTCCACAAGGCAATTCACTCAACTTTTTGTTGGCCTCATATGCTAGACACTTCCCCCCTTCTTCGGGTATTCGGGACAATGCATCTGCATTTTCATGCTTCCGGCCTGCCCGGTGTTTCAGGATCATGTTGTACTGCGACAACTCTTCCATCCACCTGGCTAGCTGACCTTGTGGCTCTTTAAATCGTAATAACCATGTTAGACTAGAATGGTCTGTTCGGATGGTAAATGGCCTACCAAGTAGGTAATATCTATATTGCCTGGTAAACCGAACAACTGCTAAAAGTTCCCTGCGGGTGGTGCAGTATCTCCGTTGTTCTTTAGATAGAGAAAAGCTTCCATATGATATCACCTTCTCTTCACCATTTTGAATTTGTAGCAATTCGGCTCCAATGGCATCCAATGACGCGTCAACATCTAGGATGTAGTCGTCCGTTTGGTTTGGGAGGGCCAGCACGGGTGGTGTGGACAATGCATGTTTTAAAGCTCTAAATGCCATTTCCTGTTCATCCTCCCACTGAAAGTTATTCTTTCCCACCACTTTGTACAGTGGTGCTGCTAATTTAGAGAAGTCTTTGACAAATACTCTATGATAATTAGCTAAACCCAACCAACGCTCTACATCTTTTGAACATGATGGACGTGGCCAATCGCGTATCACCTTGATGTTTTCTTGGGACATAGCCAACCTATTGCTACTCACCAGTCTACCTACGAATTCAGTTTCACGCTGGAAAAACAGACATTTCTTAGGTTTCAGTTTCAAGCCAAATTCGCGAAACCTTGATAATGCTTCCGCTAGGTTCATCAAGTGTTCTTTGAAACTTGACCCCAACACGAGCAAATCGTCTAAAAAGGCTAGAACTGTTTTCCAATTCAGACCTCTCAGCACCAAATTCATCACACGAGCAAACGTTGCTGGAGCATTGCACAAACCAAACCCCATCTTTACATGCTCAAACAACCCATATTTTGTGATAAAAGCCGTCTTTTTCCGGTCCTCCTCCTTTACTAATACTTGCCAGTATGCTGCATTAGCATCTAATTTAGAAAACCATACGCTACCAGCGAGAGTATCTAAACAGTCATCAACCAAGGGTAATGGAAACACGTCTTTGACGGTCACATTGTTTAATGCCCTATAGTCAATGCACCATCTAACTGTCCCATCTCGTTTGCGTATCAGCACTGGAGCGGACGCCCAATCAGAGACCGACTCTTGTATCACACCTGACTCCAACATCTTTTTCAGGTGTGCTTCTTCTTCCCCCACAAAACATGCTGGTGTTCTGCGCATGCGTTGTTTGACAGGATTGGCGCCTCCTGTATCAATGCTATGCTCAATGTCGGTGAAATGCCCTAGGTCGAATTCGTCTTTTGCAAATACATCTTGAAATTCAATCAAAATGCTAGCTAACTGAATGCTTTGCTCTTCAGTTAAATGTGTCTTAGAGGATTCCAGCATTTCCTTTAAATGCTCTGGAATCTTTAGTTCACTTTTAGAACTCCCCGGTTGACCTGTTTGCACACTCAATACTTGTGTTGCAATCTGTTCCTGTTTCTCGGGCTCAAGACACTCGTCTATCGGATAAGCTCTTCCCAACTGCTGTCCCCGTTTGAGAAGTCGATAACGGTCCGTGGGGTTCACAAGACACATTATTGGGTCCGCTTTATCACTACATACCACGCGCGGAGCTAACATTTTCAAACCCTCTATGGGTTCCATTACAATATTTCCTGGAATGGGGTCGCTAATTTTGCATTTAACCTGTACAACCGAATTAGGTGGAATAACTTGCCTATTAACTATAAATACTCTGGCCACCAGTGGAGTACCACCCTCCTTCCCCACATCGAGACTAATTTCTTGGCCATCAAATATCAAAACTGCTCGCCCCATGTCCAGTGTCGCAGCTCCTCGGTGATACAAAAGGTCAAACCCAAACAACATGTCTTGTTCTATTGGCGCTACATGTACCTGCTCGCTATACCATTTCCCCCAAACTTTTAACCTAACTGGACCAACCACAAATCCATTCATGGAAAGCTGTCGTCCGGCCGTGCAGAGCTTTACATCGCGAATTTTATTTGGTTTGAATTTCAGCGAATTGTAAAGTCTGTCCGAATGATGGTCACTTCTGCAGCTGTGTCCACTACCGCTTTAACTATCTTGTCACCGACATTGACCATCATGCTGAATTGCGACAATGTCCTCAATTGACAAATAGATACACGCGATTCATCATTCGCTTTAATTTTACCAGGCTCGGATAACGAGGGCTGTTTGACTACCCCCTTTTTGCCAATGCCTGGACTTGGGTTCAAGGTTATCGGGCCATTCTCCATGTTACCTAATCTTCTTTCATGATTCGCAGGGAAATCCCCAGCAGATGGTTGTAACCCAGGAACTTTGCAAGGGTATTTTGATACTTTATACCCCCTCGCTACTTTGCAGCGAGATGGGCATGGTATCTTAGAACTATCGTCCTTTTCCCGTATGGGTGGTGTCCTTATTAGGTCCACTTTAGTCCTTTGGGACGAGGTTTGACCTACTGCCTCGGCCCTCTCCGGTTTAAACTCAAGTTTGGAGGAGCTAATCTTGGACACTCCCTTTTAAAATGTCCCATTTGATTACAATTGAAACAGGAGCCTCTCCTACCATATTGCGCTCCCGCCCGCGACCAATCATTTCGCTGCATCCCCCTTTGATTTTGCGATATTCCTGTCGACTCTGTCTTTGACATCTTAGCCGACATTAAATCCAAAGTGGTCTGTAGTTTCTCTATTACTACCTCCAGCGAATCCCTTTCCGAAGGGCTCAGAGGTTTTCGACCCTGCACATTCTCATAAACTGCATATGCACTTGTAGTTTCTTGTTCGTTATCACGGGCCCTAGTCCTCCGTGGTTTCCCCAATACCGATTGATGCATATGCTGATACCAGCGTACACTGTTTATGGCCGCCTCCATGTTTGCAGGTTTTTCAATCCCCACTTGGAGTGCAGCTTCTTTGTCGAGTAGCCCTTCACAGAAACGAGCTACCGCTTGTCTGCAAGAAAAATACTCCGGCAAATCATTGTAGGCTCTTGTAGCTAGGGTCAGTACGCGGTCGGCCCAGTCTTCCAGTAATTCACCATTACTCTGTACAGCTTGATGAAACCTTACCTGGGCTGTCTCGGTTAGTTCCTTTGCACCAAACCGATTCTCTAGTCGTCTCATGATCTGTCGACAACTTAAATCTTCATCACGCTCCACTAGTAGTGTGTAGAAGTCTGCGGCTTTGCCATTCAAACTCCAACACAAACCGTTCGCGCATTCCTCCTCCGTCCACCCGCATGCATTTGCATAGCGGTCAAATTTCTGTCTATATGACTGCCAGTTACCTGTGCCATTATAGTACAGAGCCTTCGGAATATTCCGCAGAAACTCGGCTGTTCTAGATTTCTGCCTTCTCGGGACTCGGTCCTCCTCCCCCGATGAATATTCTCTTGCTTGGCGGGACTGTCTATATCCTGTTCTATGTTTACTTGTGACCCTGTCGTCGTCCTCCTCCGACGAGTATTCCCTCGTTGGTCGTCTCTGTTTGTAGCATGTCCTTGTTTTAGATTTCTGCCTATTAGGGACTTTTTCTTCCTCCCCCGATGAATATTCTCTTGTGGGTTTAAACGGCTTATAAGACGTCCTTGCATCTTTGGTCCGTGATTGTAGGCCTCGATGGCGTGATGAAGCAAGGTATGGCTTCTCATCCGAATCGTCCTCATACCTGTCATCACGGTTCTTGTACTGTCTCGGACGTGCGCCCCCAAATGATTGCTTTGCCATCATTTGGTCGCCCCTACCCGAGGATTCGCCGTGTACTCCCACCCATTTCTTGGCTGATTCCAAGACCTTTTCGATCTCTCGCCATTCATCCCTTTTCGGGTCATGGCCTCTGGTATCTTGCTCATGTCCTCCCCTCTTCCCATGTTGGAGTTCCCGTTCTGCTACTCCCGATTCACTTAGAGGGCAATCCGGCAAATTTTGGAACGTCTCCTCCCAATCCAATGGCAATTGGCTATTAGGAGTAAAATCCAACGTTTGGAGCATTTCCTCGCTGAATTTTATCCTGAGAAATGTTTCCATTAATTCAGGGGTTAGATTTACTCTATTTTCCCGTAGGCAAATTATAGTGGACGCTGATCTTGGACCTATCCCTGCTATTGTTTGCAGTTTTTCCGAAGATGCAAAATTCACCTCAATAAGCTTTGCTTGATTGAATGAGGCCATTTTGGTTACAGTAGGTAATTCTATATGTACAAGGATTTGATACAATTACTGTATATGGACTTTCCAAGATCACAACAAAATATTCTATGTCTTTGACAAGAATATTTAATTTAACACATGGGATATTTTAGCTTTGCAAAATAGTCAAACATGTGAGAAAACACTATACTGTAATTAATATAGTCAACCAGGGACTTTGCATATGTTGAACTATATTAATGCTGCCCAACTCAATCCGCCCTTGCTTGTATCAATGTTGACGATATCAACAAATGTCTAGCAAAACAAATGCCAATAACGCAACAAAAATGAACCATCCACAGTCTTTGACTGGATACTGGTCTTCACCACTTTTCAACCGGGTAGATAGATACAAACCATTCGAAAAAAACCCGAGAATGAAATTTTTTTGAACCACGTGCTTTCAAAAAAATAATGTTTCACTCTCAGGTGATTTCCTTCGCTTGACGTAAGTCGTAAAACACCGCTGCCACCATGTAAAGCGTCTTACCTAATAGTCTTGCTTTTCCTGTATCCGTTATAACCGGTTATCAACTGTTCTGTTCAAGTTCTAGCTTTGTTATGAGCGTTGAGTTGGCAGCCCACGTCCTGAGTCCCCCCTCTCTCGCCAAGTCTCCCCGAATCTCGTCTCGTGCTGCCGTGGTGATATTTCCCCGGCCTCCAGCCGTACCGTACCGTAGTTATCACCACATTCTGCATGCATGTTTCAATTTCGTTGGTTGCCGTTATTATATATTACTTACTATATGACCATAGGCCAACAAATATTTTTTGGTGTCTGGTGCCTGTGACCACAGGCACCAGACACACTCACAAAAAAATTGTTTTGTGCCAGGTATCTTGCTCATGCTATGAAGATCAAATTTAGCCCTAATGTCCAGATTATTGCCAATTGTATATTTTGTTACTGTCTCTTTATCATTTACGGGCAGAGTATGGTCCCACCTATCTTACAACCGATGCTCTTAGCACTGGACCATAGATGCACCTGGCTCACGATTCAACCAACACCAACGGTTATAAATTATCCTAGTCTTCACTATCAATACCCCATTATATTATTAATCCATTAGAGAAGAGTTTCAGCTACATTTTATGAAATTGTGTACATGTACTTCAACAGCAGGTTTGAAATTAAACCGTATTTACTCATTTCCTAATCAATATGTGGTGTTTGTGCAAAACCACAATTATTTGCACGAAATGTTTATTATTGTTATATATAAATAGTAATGTATTATATAAATACATTAAACTGTTTCTATATATGGCCAAGTGTTTACCATGTAATATATATATATTTGTTGTATGCATAATCGTCTGCTATTATTTTCGCGCCTAAAATTAGCAGTCTCGCTTCGCGCGGGAAATGACTTAAGAGTTTAGGCCTAATCTCAGTTTATCGAGGCCGTGGTTGCAGGTGTCCAGTTATGTAATATAAAGGCGACGAACTGGTTTGATGGTGTAATATTAGATAACATAACAGATGTTTTAGGAATCACAGATGTTTTAGGAATTGTTATATCATATAGACACTGATTCAATCGTGTATATAAGAAATGGATTTTAGTAACTAAAATCAGAACACTAAAGCCTACCTCCAGGAGAGAGAGTGGCGTGATCTCATTCTATTATATAGAACAGATAAACTGTTTCTATGATACTTAGATATTATGGACATTATAAGAATTATAACTTATAAAGATTTGTCGAATAATTAAATAAAATCGTTCAGCCATAGAAGAAACAGAGAGTTTCGGCGAACCATATCGAAGGTGATTAAAAGTTAATAAATCAGAAACCTTGATTAGATTATAGTGATATTGAGTAATGACGGATTAGAGAGACTGGAGTTAATTATACTGTGTAGCGCATAGTCGGCTCACACAATTGGATTGTTAAATAAGCGTTTAATGATACGATGTATATATATATAAATCACTGATTATATATATATGAAGATCTCTGATGCCAATTTAGACAAGATATTATATAGAAGAAATGTAAGACTGTGTTGAGTTATCATTAAAACATATATCGAAGAAGAAACCCCCTAGACAACTCCAGCGAGTCTACAATAGGATAGACCCTGGTAAGAGCCGAAGCAACTGAGTCATATACATACAAGAAGAAAAAGGAGAGTTTGCGACAATGAGTTTGCGACAGGTGTTGCGTCACTATCCGGAATGCATATCTGAAATAGTTTGTGTATGAATGTGTATGAACCGTCTCTGATCCGAATCATCACACCTGAAAATGCTAGCTAGGAAAATCAATTACAGTCGGGGATTATTCGGCTCGTTGCAATATTTGGACCCTAATGCTTTGATTCCAACTAGGGCAACACTAAATTTTAGTTTCATCTTGTATCTATGGACAGGCTGGATTGACATGTTTTTGAAGACAAATAGAAATATATTTTGACCAAAATAAGAAAATAACCAGAAGGGAATTGTTCCCACAAAAACCACTTACTGTAAATGGAATGATAACCAGTGATGTGTGTGACCTATATACTCTTGCTCTGGCCAGTAATCACTGGTACTGATGTGGTGGTATATAGGTGTGGTAGGGTTCGGATTCTGGGGGATCAGTAAAATGACAACACCCTATACGATTCATCACTCTATTCAATCTCCGTAGACAACAAGGCTCTCGAATGCTTTGGTTCTACAATACACATATATACACACATTAAGAATAGGATTAAAACATATGCGTCATATAAATATATAATAGATGATTTGCGGTGCTTTGGTTAACAACAACAACATATTATATACGTTGGCACTATATATACTCTCGTCAGGTTCGTGGTTCGTAATAACGCTTACTATTACTCCAATATATATATAAGACATCCGTAGCGCAGAGGTAATCTATGTTACATCCATGTCTCTGATGAAACATAGACATGCAACATAGAGATATACTGAGCCAAAAAAGAAAGTATCCACTCTATGTCTATCGAAAAAGAGTACACATCCGAATTTCTAATTTGCATTGAAATAAAGAAGAAACCTTTTTTGATATCCTGTAAAATTTTGAAGCAGTTGCTATACGCATTTCATCGAAAAAACTTGATCGATATTACACATAGGGGTCGATTTCCGAAATAACGACTATTTCGATAAATCTGCATTAGCTATCGGGAAAGTTAAAAATTCCATTTAAGGTAGTAGATCCCCAATGGATTCGTGAAACATCGTCAATAATCGACAACTATCGCCAGTGTTCGTAGACATTACGAACGCGCTTTCGGCCGTTTACGATATGACTATTTTACTAAATATAGTAACAAAACCACGTGCACTCACGTGATGCTTTTAACAAAATGGCGGATGGTGTTAGGGACAGACGTGGTCGCTATTTTAAAAAAGTGAAAAGTAAACAACAAAAACACAGATATTCGAATCGGAATATAGTAATCGAACATAACTATGCATCCGGCCGAATGTGTGACGGTGTAGACTGTCGGAACTCGTGTGATAAGTTTGCACACCCAGATGTCGGGGCATTTGTTGACAGAAACAGCTGGCGTTTTGGTCGCAGGATAGTTGAATTGCAGGTTCTTCTCGAAAACTTAGTTCTGTCAGCAGTGCAAACTAGGACCTGTACCACTCACGATATACAACGTAATTGGTGAGAAAAAGATAGGTCTTAGTGGCTATCTCTATGTGCAGTGTCAAAACATTGACTGTGGTTATGTGAATCGTGTCACATATGGCAAAACACACAGATTGAAGACTAAAGGGATGCCGTGCTTTGCAGTCAACACAAAAGTTGGAAGTGGTGAGTTATTTGTGTTGTATATATATACTTGTAATTTATTCACTCAGAAATGAAAAGTACACTGACATTGAACCTTGAACTGTTATATTGTAGTCATTCCGGCATTAACCTCAGATGAACATGAAAATTTCACAGTCGATCTGAATTTGGAATTAAACACCAAACAAGAGGATAATAACTCATTTTATTTCACACAAATAGTTTTTAATTAGTGCAAATATATCTCATAATATAGTAAACAAACCATTTATGACACGACAAACACTTATTTATGACTTTATATAGTGATTTACAGGGATTTCCGGTATTTCGGTGGTTTTCGGTAAATAAGAGGTTTCCGGTAATTCCAGTTGCCGGGTAAATACCGCACTGGGGAAAAGTAACTGTACGTCATTCCTGGTTTGAGCCCGGCCCGCCAGAACCACCCTAGCCAAGACACAGTGATTAATCTAAAGTTGTAATAACTTCTTTTAAACTAACCATGGGGTCCGATACTTTACTATGAAGATTCATGACAGATTACATGTTTATGCACATTTATTTTAACTTTATTGCGAAACAAGTTCTTACAACATAAGTTAAATCACTCTCGAGACCTCATTCCTGATGGAATCCATCGCCATGAGGGAAAGAGAAGAGGCAATGTGGAATTTAAGTGCATTGCCTAAAGGGTACAGTCGTAACCGCTACAGCTGGGCGCATACTCCGGGCCTTTCACACCTGAATAAATATACATGGATGCGAATGGCTCATTTTTCTGATTATTTCAGCTATGATTGACAACATTGGAGGACCGGTTAGGGTCAATAATTTCCTGTCTACCATCAATATATCAACCATTTCCACTAAAAACTTAAAAAAGATGGAAAGACGTGCTGGGGAGTTTGTGGAGAAAGTGTCGGCCAGATCTACAACAGCTGCTGCCAAGGATGCCTTTGCCATGGAAATGCAGTATGTTTATGGTTTTACAACCCATTATTCCGTTATTGTCGTATTTCCGATTACCATTTAGGCTGACCTACATGTAACAGATTTACAAAGCACAAGGCTCATTAGGCCTATAATGAACCCTACCTAAGAAAAAATGCAGTCACTTTTTCTTTTCTTTTTTGGTGTAAAATAATCATGGTACTGTGACAAAAATCTTTAATATTTTGGTTGTGGTTGGAAATAAAGTACAAGTAAGTTTATAACGTGACATAAATGATAAATGTCTCTTGCGACATATATTGTTTTGTCTTTGGCGTTCGTCCATCTGTCCACTTTACGATGTCTGCGCTTTATCACCAAAACCCCTTGTTGGATTTCGACCAAACTTGGCAGGAAGCCTCAGTATTATGTCTAGTTTTGTTTCTGGTTTCGTTTCAGAGATGTGACCAATATGGAGATTGCCCAGGCTGAAGCCAGTATGGAAGGAGTTATCAGTGATCTCGGTGTGTCTGCACTGCCTGATTCATCACCATCTGTCAAGTATGTATCATAATGACTGTACTGATGTGAAGCTGTCTGAGCTGGGTGTAATTAATTAGTCCATGCTGAGGGTTCATTAGTCTATATAAATTTCTTTTAGCTTGATTGCGAAACAAGTTCTTTCAAAATTAGTTTATTCGCTCTGGAGACCTCATTCCTAATGGAATCCATCGCTTTGAGGGAGAGGCGATGTGGATTGATTTAAGTGTCTTGCAACAAAATAAAATCTTCGTCGGGAGAGTTTTAACTGTGAATAACATTATCAATAAAATGTGTTTCCACTAACGTGTAGGTTTATTCGGCAAAAATGTACGTCAAAAAGAGATTTCATAGCATTTTCAATTTGTTTTGAAAAATTCTAAAGCGGCGCAATTCGCGTTGAAACGAGCGTTCTGATTGGATTATGATTATTCTTCATATATAAAAAAACATCTTGTTACATTCTAATAATAATTTTTTTTGTTGCTGACAGAACCCGTGTCCTAGTACGGAAATGTGACCTGCTATGGCCAATGTTTGTGGCAATTGTTTGCAAAGTATACATGCATGCAGCTTAAAGTTGTGTTTTATTTGAAGAACAATATAAAGACTCGGGATAGGCGTTATATTTGGACAGCTTTGTACAAAATTGTCTCAGATAGGGCCATTTTACTGATCGATGCGAAATCTGACAGCCCACAGAGTAGAATCCCTGTACTTAAATATATATACTAGTACCCCCAAACGTGCCGAATCCCTGTGATCAAGCACTGACATATTTCAGTATTCCATTACGATGTCACATAATTGAACAGAATGTTGCCCATTTTTTCACTTAGAAAATCTTGTTAATGTTTTTGAGCAAGGTTGCTATATCTCTGGATTGATACTTTGCACAAATGTTTGACATCAATGAGTAATTGTTTCAGTTTTGTAACAAGAATCCCACACTTAATTGAACTACTCGCTGTACCAATTGCCTGTTGCCTAAGTAAAATGTATAAGTCAAGTCCAATAACACTGAAATGTTAACAAAATTACAGCCCTTATCCTGTGCCGCTACTTCAGCTAGTGGAGCTCCGACAGCTCTTGTTCTTGTGATGTGAATACAGGTATGTCTATTTTCTGTAGGAAATCACCAGATGTGAAACACAGGAAGCGTTACAGCATACATCACCATTCAACTAGAACTCCCTGCATCCGGAAAAACTTGGCTGCTAGGTTTCCGTGCAGAACTAGAACTGGTATGTCCTGCGCGGTGGATACAGCATGGCATAAAAGGGGGTTTGACAGTCTTACCTCTCATACATTCTTTATGAGTAAAGCCAAATATGGGAAGAAAGTAATAAAGTCTGTGGTAAGTCATCGAACTTGTGGAACCTGTAAGTGGTGGAAAGCCAATCGCCCCAGACAGTACGGAAACACCGTTGTGTTCACAATCACACCGGTAGTGCCAAAATGATGGAGAGTGCTAGTGGGGAAGTTGGCATTCGTCAACTGATCGAAGGCGGTACACCAGTTGAATATATAGAGGGCGATGGTGATAACACCCTCATATCGAGACTAAAAACAAATATGGGTATCAACATGAAAAAAAGGTTTGACAAAAGCCATATTGTCAAAAATATTGGAAAAATACTCTACACTACACAATACTAAAGGTGTTAAGTTAAGCAAAAATGTCATTATACACATCCAGAAATGTCTGAAATACGCATTTGCCAAAAATGCAGGTGACAAAGTTGGTCTTGAGGAGAATGTTAGAGCCATTATTCCGCCTCAATTTGGTGATCACTCATTGTCAGTCGAGATTCTGTGGGTATAAAAGAAACATACATGAAAAGTATGCTCATAGAAGTCTGCCCTACAAGGGGCCATTGAAGGATGATAATCTTCGAACACATCTAGAGAAAGTGTTTACACCCATAGCGAACAATGCCGAACAATATGCAGACCTGGGTTCTTCACAGCAGTGTGAACATGCCAATCGCGAGGTCATATTGAGGGCGCCGAAATCACATCACTATGGAAATTCCGAGTCGCTGGATTTTCGAGTCCACGCAACTGCGGCATTCATCAATGAGGGGAGAGATTATATACCGCAGGCAAAGGAACACCCTTTCTATTTATTTATTTCGACCTTTGTCATGTGAGTTTCAGAAAATTGATTTTGTGGCTACTGCCTGCGATCAGTGACTTACACAACCAAGATTAGCGGTCTTCCTACTGGTCTGTCGAACAGGGTCTATGGTTGGTTTACACTTGTTGCAATGGCTGCACAGTCGATTCTGCCACAACAGTTGTTCGGCGAATGTGTTTAATTATACCAAAGTTTTACAATCTCCAGTGTTCGGCGAGTGTGTTTAATTATACCAAAGTTTTACAATATCCAGTGTTCGGCGAGTGTGTTTAATTATACCAAAGTTTTACAATCTCCAGTGTTCGGTGAGTGTGTTTAATTATACCAAAGTTTTACAATCTCCAGTGTTCGGCGAGTGTTTAATTATACCAACGTTTTACCATCTCCAGTGTTCGGCGAATGTGTTTAATTATACCAAATTTTGTTATTTGTTGCATTTTTTGTTGTTAATTAATTGGTTTTGCCGGTTTTATTGTTCTATGTTGCCGGTATTCATAGTTTTGTGTTTATAATGTTATTCATTGTTTTGTGTTAATTTATAATGTTATTCATTGTTTTGTGTTAATTTATAATGTTATTCATAGTTTTGTGTTATGTTTTCAAATTCTTTGTTTCAGTCCAGTTACTACTTCTATCTACATCTGTATTCTGCTACAAAAAAGTTTTGCTTTCAAAATTGCTGCACTTGGTTGATGCTGTAATTTAATGATTAGGACGTAATAAATTATTTATTGCACATTATTACTGGCATCTTTTGTTAAAAATCAGTCAGTCCATCAGAACAGTAAATAACTTGAGATGATGCTTTTCATGTACACATGTATGCCATATTTCCAGGCTCACTCTGAAGCTGGCCTATCTCCTGGTCTTCACACTGTGAAGTATGCTAAAAAAATGTGCAGAACAACGCAGGCATGAACAGGAGCATGTAGCACAACCATCCACCAAGCGTCGACGCCTCATCTTGAAACAGGAGCGGGCAATATCCCAGGGGGCAATGGAGGCCTTGGAGGGTGCATCATATCAATCTGGTAAGTAAATTCGTATAATACAACCATACAGTGGGGTTTATTGAGATATCGTGTGAAGCTAACCCACAACGAAAATACATGATTCCACACACTATTGATTCTGTGGTATATTATTTATATATATACCAGTCCTGTGTGGTTGCAATTGTATACGTAGTAAATTTACTTTGACATTTGATCTCACCCATTTGTTGATACCGTAACTATTTTGACATATTCTAAGTAAAAGAACTTTTCCGAAAAAGTTACATTTGCTGATGAGTGAGTGCATGTAAGACACATGTTTTCTAGCCCTCTAAGTAACCCATCGACTTATGAGTGAAGTCGGCTTATGGTACAGTATATTCGGTAGTCAAATTGATATGTTGTGGTCGATTGTAGGCATTGGCCATGAAGATGATGTGGATATAGAGAGATTGCCAGAAGCAGTCCACAAAGGTGATTTCAAACCAGTTCAACTATCTGGAGATCCAACCACAATCATTTTTGATTTAGAGACCACTGATCTTAGTAAGTTTGTATGAATATTATACACATATATTCTCTAAATACATGTATATGGCAGTTATGTTTCTTCCAGTAATATTTATTCCATAACTTTTTTCCAGTAATATTTATTCCAGTAATATAGCATTGGTCAGATTCAAGCCTGAAAATAACTAGTGAATACAGGGCCAGGATCAACACTTTGTGCTTAGCTATAAAATATAGGGTTCATTTTGGGAATCGCACAGTCCCTATTCAGACCATCCAGTTGTGTGCAGATGGCTTATCTGGGTCTATACTTCCATAAGGATTTATACAGTTTCTTTTATCTCGCAGTTCGTGGCAGACAATACCCGCACATCACACAGATCGCAGCAATAGACAAAGTCAATAGTAGAACATTCAACCGATATGTTATTCCGCAATTACCTATCACTGAAACTGCCCAGAAAATTACGGGAATTTCCATGTCGGGAAACTCTATGATAGTGAATGGAGTTGCTGTTGAGGCCATTCCAATCAAGGATGCGTTGGACAGTTTTTGTGAGTGGATGGAAACCGTTAACAATGTAATTTTAGTGGCTCACAATGGAAGGAGGTTCGATTTTCCAGTCATTATTAGTGCGTGCACCAATGTCGGAAAATTAGACAGTCTGTTGAAATGTGTGTCAGGCTTTATTGATTCTTTGTCAGTGTTCCGTAATAAATACCCTAATCTCCCTTCGTACAAACAAGAAGATCTTGTTCGTGATATTCTTCATTCTACGTATGGTGCGCATGATGCTATGGAGGATGTCAAGGCATTGAGGCAACTGATATGTCATGCGTCACTGCCAAATGAAAAATTTCTGTCATTCAGCTTTGCACCAAAATCAGTGTACTATTCACAAATATTTAGTAAAGAAAAGTCAAAGAATATCAATTCACTCGGTGTACTTGTCGTTAACAGCGTGTGTACAAAGGCCATGGCAGAGAAAATTGCTGGATCTGGACTAAATCTACACCATCTGCGCGTTATTTACAACCGTGATGGAGAGGATGGACTTCTGAACACATTTATTGGCAAAAACAGTGAAGGGCAACCACGTGTTACTAACACAAAGAGAACTTTAGAGACTGTTATTCCCAAACTTGTGGAATATTTTAGGAATAAATGATTACTGTAGAAGTGGATATTTTCGTGTGACGAATAGTTCGCGAAATATCATTTTCCGAGGGGGGTATGGTAAACTATTTAGGTATATGTCACCTATTTAATCATGTACAAGTTATATTTTCCTGTTTATACGTTCAAGATAATCATAATCTATAGATAACATAGTATAAAAGAATGTTATAAAGATGACACTGATGACAAAAATTGGGATATTTAGCACAATAATGCATTTTCATTTTCGGCGTAATTTCTGAACAGCTTTATAATCCCTCACTTCAAAAACCTCAACATTGCCAAGATATTAAAAGGTAAGGATAGGCATATTTTATATATGTGTTTCCCAGTATAATACTTTTTGTGATATGATCTCTCAATAATCGACAATATGATATTTATTTTTTCAAAAATGGTCGTTTTCCGAGGGGGTAGGGTAAGCTATTTAGGTATATTTCACCTATTTAATGATGTATAAGTTATATTTTCTTGCTTACATGTTCAAGAATAATCTATAGATAACTAAGCATAAAAAAATGTCATAAAGATAACTCTGATGACAAAAATTGGGATATTTAGCATAATAATGCATTTTTATTTTCGGCGTAATTTCTGAACCTCTTTATACCCCTCACTTCAAAAACCTCAACATTGCCAAAATACCGAATGGTAAAGATGGGCATATTTTATATATTTGTTTCTCAGTATAATACAGATAATTTGTATGTTACCAATAGATATGAAATAATTTGTATGTTACCAATAGATATGAAATGTATATACTTTTTATGATATGATCTCCTGATCATGGGCAATATCAAAAATATGTTTTCAAAAATGGTCATTTTCCGACGGGGGTAGGGTACGGTACAACTTTCTGTTGTATTTCACTCATGTCAAAAAATATACCATATATCTTTCTTAATATTCATACAGCAAATGTATGGAGATAATTTAATACCAAAGACATTCACTATGAATGAAACAGATAATAAATTTATTGATTTTTGTCATATGGGCTTTTATTCTTTTTCGCCACCATTTTGAAGATGGTATAATATTATGAAAATGGTCATAAATTCCAAACGACATGGTGAACTTGTTTAAAATTCTGGAAATAGATCACTTTACTGGTACAGTTGATAAATATAATAAGTTTAAACAGCTTTGCAATATTGAGTATTGGGGATCTACTACCTTAATGGGATTTTTCTCCAGTGAAAGTGTGATGTTGGTTGCAGTGAAAGAGCTATGCAGTGAAAGAGCTAATATCTCATGTGTCCGCCGTATTGCCCAATGCACGTCAATATCCACCGTCGCATGCTGTCGACGTAACGTTGTATGTAATGTGCCGGTAGGTTGTTCCATTCAGCCTGCAATGCTGCTGAAAGGTCATGTACCGTGTTGATTACATAATGTGTTCTAACACGACGTCCTAACTCGTCCCAAATATGCTCGATGGGATTTAAGTCGGGACTAATTGCCGGCCAGTTTAAAACGTTCACGTTATTATTCGCCAAGAAGCGTCGAGTAAGTGCTGCTGTATGGGGCCGGGCATTGTCATGCATAAGTGTGCCGTTATGTCCATTACGCTGAATAAACGGAAGCACTTCTGCTTGAAGAACATTATTGACGTAGGTCTGGGCATTAATGTTTCCTTGAATAACGATTAGACGAGTCTTTTGATCATTCATTATTCCGCCCCAGACTAAAACTGAACCTCCCCCAAAACGGTCTATTTCAATGACTTAATGTTTCCTTGAATAACGATTAGACGAGTCTTTTGATCATTCATTATTCCGCCCCAGACTAAAACTGAACCTCTCCCAAAACGGTCTCTTTCAATGACGCACGCATCAGCGTAACGCTCTCCCCGACGGCGATAAACTCGTTCACGTCCGTCGGCATGGCTCAAATTAAATCGCGATTCATCCGAAAATAACACTGATCTCCATTCAGCACGTCGGGAACGCCGGTGACGTCGGCACCAATCACGTCTCGCAGCCCTATGACGCCTTGTTAAAATTTGGCCAAAGTAGGGTCTGTAGGGACGAATCGGGTCATTAATTTGCCGAAGTCGGTTCCGAACTGTCTGTGCACTGATTCCGTGCCGTCGTGCTGACAGATGACGGTTACGTAAATGTTGGACCGTAATGTACCGATCATCCGACGCAGTCGTTACACGTGGCCGACCTCCTCGGGGACGGTCACGAACATGGTCTGGAAACGTGTAAGCAATCGGTTAATTGTTGCCCTTGTGCAGCCGAACAGCCGGGATATATCGGCTACTGATGCGCCAGCATTCAACATCCCGATCGCCTGATTTCGTTGGTCGTTATTTAGTCGTGGCATTATGCTGCGATTGAATCTGATGTGATCTTTTTGTATTGTTCGTAACTGCTGGTCAATCAGTGCAGTCAGATACCAATTCCAGATATCAACTATTGCTTATTTTGGAGAATTATTAATATTAATGAAATTATTCAAAAATTAAAAGTGGATACTTTCTTTTTTGGCTCAGTATATATAACATAGACCAATACAATATAGACCAATACAATAACTTACGCAGAGATATGGTCTCTGTAACACTTATCGCTATTCTCCATCGTCCGCTACACGTTCAACCACTCACTCACTGGTGCCGGTGACAACTGTAAATAACATGCGTCTGTTAAGTTATGTGCAATGATGAGGTTTGATATACCGACAGCCAGGACCAAGGGAAAAGACTCGAGGACCAACGACAAAAAGGACTAAGTGAACCGAACCCGCGTACAACATAATGAACCCAATACTACAGCGTACAAATCGACCAATTCAATATCTCACGCATATCTATATATACCTGAATAATACTTTTGCCGACTTCTATGATAAACTATTATAAAATGCTCTCTTTATAATAAGACGTCCGACTATCATACGATATTGGAAGTGACTGCGTTGGAATACCACGCTACATAACGATCATACACGTATCCTCGAGTTAAACTCGCTACGCACGGTTGCGTCTCACTGATCATTACACATCGTGTATATCTACAAGGAATAACTAGTTTAAAGTATGGAGGCTAAAACGGACCCTACTACATACTCCCCCTCCGGGAAATGACATCCCGTCATTTACACTGAAAGGAATCGAAATCAATTTTAATTAGTAGATTATATCTCTATTCAACAATTTAGGATTGTTGGCTTATACATAACCATAAATCAACACATACACATAAATAAGCTAAACAATACTAATTCCAATATAAGTTAACTCGAAGTACTAACTTTTAATATCTAATATAATAAATAACCCATCACTCCTGCTCCCTCATCTACAGTTGTACTAGCATCTGTAAAGAATACCAAAAACCTATTTACTATAAACATCAATATTATAGTCATTAATAACTACAACATTTAATTCACTTAAGCAAAATCTAGTATAAGACATGCTATTGTTGAGTCTAATCTATTCAAACTTATTAATATAATCTAATTCTCACACCTTAAATTTTATATATTAACTTCTCTATAAACCTATAAATAAAACATAAAACATAATATCTGCCTCTTCTTCTCCTCTTACTGCAAACATTGTCCTCAATGCTTCTACATGCATGTGCTTAACACAAACTGCAGCAAACTAGAAACACAAAAATATGTACATTATTAGTCAAAAGTTCTAGTTTTCAAAATGTCTCAAAATGTCTTAACTTCTAACTGGTAAAATAATCTGCGCCATCGGAGTTCCTGGTGTCTCTCGCATCTATGATGTTAATGTTACCAACTGGAATCGCTTCTATGTATGGGCTCGGAGTCACAGAGCTGCATATAGCTTTCACAGTCTGGTCATCAATCTTCACCATGTCTCCATCCTCTTTTAATCTCTCATACGGGTATCTTGACATCCAATCAGCGTCAGCGTTCCTGATGCCTGGTCGGTATATGATGTCGAAATCGTATTCACCCAAGGCTGCAATCCATCGCTGACCTGTCGAAATCGTATTCACCCAAGGCTGCAATCCATCGCTGACCTGTGACGTCTACTTTTGCAGAGGTAAGTATGTGGGTCAATGGATTGTTGTCGGTCAAGGCGATGAAATGGTTCAGCTTCAGGTAGTCCGCGAACTTGTCTGTGACTGCCCACTTCAACGCCAAGAATTCTAGCTTATGTGCCGGGTAATTCTTCTCGCTCTTGGACAAGCTTCTACTCGCGTAGGCTATGACTCGCTTCTTGTTGTCAACCATCTGATACAGCACAGCTCCGAGTCCTATCGTTGATGCGTCGGTATGTAATTCGAAGCTCTTGGTAAAGTCAGGATACGCCAAAACCGGTGGCGAAGTGAGTATTTCCTTCAAGTCTTCGAAGATCTGCTGTTCATTGGTGGTCCATCTCCACTCCTTCTTCTTCTGGTCTTTACGCTTGGACTTCTTCTGCGAGGTGGGTGGCAACAAGTCAGACAGTGGTTTGGTCAACTTCGAATAATCCTTTATAAACCTTCGGTAATAACCGGTAAATGCTAAATATGACCGTAGCTCATCAGAGTTGTGGCCAATTCTTGATCTTCTCCGGGTCAGTCTCGATTCCCTTCTCACTAACTACGTGACCCAGGAAGTTCACTCTCTTCTGTAGGAAGAAGCACTTCTCTGATGATAGCTTCAACTGGCACTCCTGTAGCCTCGTCATTATCAGGTCTAGTCTATCTATGTGTTGCTGGTAGGTCTTGGAGAATATGATCAGATCGTCTAAGTAGATGATGCAAATAGTCATATTGTAATCTCCAAGACATTCCTCCATCAGGCGTTGGTAAGTGGCTGGCGAGTTACTTAGGCCAAACGGCATTTTCTCGTACTCGTAGAAGCCAAGTGGGCCAACTGTGAATGCCGTCCGCTCCTTGTGTGTGTCTTCGAGCTCGACTTGGTAGTACCCTGCCTTCATGTCGATGGTACTGAAGTACTTGGCACCGTGAAGGACGTCGAAGACTTCTTCGATTCTCGGTAATGCATACGCGTCCTTCACCGACTTGTTGTTGATGAGCATCCGCACTAGCACCACATTCGAAGACCATGGAGACTTCCTAATGATCTTCGCTGCCAGAAGCTGCTGTAAGTGCTTCCGGACCTCCTCTATCATAGCTAGTGCTATGCGTCGATGTCTCTGTTTAAATGGTATCGGATATATGAGATCTATCCTGTGTTTGATCAAATCACAGTTGCCGATATCCATGTCACTCTTGGAGAAAATCTCAACATGCTTTGCCAATACATCTCTCAGCTTAGTATCCTGCTCTTGATCCAAGTCTGAAGCAATGTGAATTTCGCTAAACACTTTCTCTATGTCGTTTCTCCTCTCTGCACTCTCTTGCTCTGTCTCTTCTATGGTAACTGGCTGTAATTCACATAGAATAGCTTTGGGAGCTATTGTGATGGTGTTCGTAGTGAGGTTGGTAATGTTCACAATGACCTCTCCTGTCTTCTTGTATGTGTAGTGCAAGGCTGTAGGGGTCAGATCTATGAGGTCTGGTAGTGCAGAGTCCTCACACTCATGTATCATCGCTGCCGTTGGCTGGTGATCTATCTCCTTGTCAGTATAGCCACGTAGGTTCACACTATCATTGGGACCTATGATCACTCTGGCTATCTCTGCGCACTTCACTACTGCCACTCTGTCTTTATTCCTACTCAACTCCTTGTCTCTCACTGTCATGCATCGGAATGTTAAAAACCAAGGAGTGTGTAGCTTGGCCTTCTGTAGGTATCTCTCACCATGTGTTTCTCTACACTCTGTCATCAGCTCACTAAGGATGTTGGTTCCTAGCAGAATAGGTGTCAAAGCAATGTACTGAGTCTCTGGTGTAATTAGTAGAAGGCAGGGATGTGAAGCAGAATTTGGAAGTCCTGTCAAAATCTGAAGATATATTTATATATATCCTTGGTAGGGTAGCTTGCTTCCATCCGCACATTCTACATTGATGATCTCTATCAGTGGCTGTATTGGGATATACTTGAAGTGCTCTGTATAAAACTTCTCTGACATCAAGCTGATGCAGCTGCCTGTATCTAGTAAGGCTTTCGTCTCAACTCCATTGATGGTAGCTGTTGCCTCGTTTACTTCACCAACTAATTTGGGACCTTTGTATCCTGCATCGGTGCCCGAGTTTGATCCCGTAACTGAGGCACTTACTCTGTTTGGGCAGTTTCTTGCAAGGTGTCTATGTAACAAAATGACAGTACGCTGATTTAGGCCTTAAGGGAGTTGTTCATTAAGGTCAGTGTCTCAAGGGGGGTCTTATGATAAGACCGCGTAAGTTAGTATTATTTTATGGGTTAACAGGGTTTAAACGCTGAGCTTTAATAGACGAGTTAAATACTTTAAGATAACGTATAGGTTTAAAGGGTACCGTGTACCGTTATGCTTATTGCAAGGTATCGGTAGGCTGAGCAGGGTAAGATTATATTAGCGTGCAGGCAGCGCACGATTAATTCACGTTACATCGAAGTGTACAGGCCAGGGGTTGTGTGTAAACTCGTCATAAACCCTATATATATGGACTCACGCAGGATGCTCGTTGTCACACCACTTGGAAAATCACTGGGTGTAGGAACGGTGACCAATGCACGCGGCAGACTGGGTAAGTTATAGTTTGTTTTAGTTATCTGTAGCGTATTGGGAAGAAAGCGTTGATAATATTTATACAGGTTACATTGGCATATGAACCTGGTAAAGCAATTTTATTTGTCTTCGGTTCATTATGAAAGTGTGTTTATAGTAAGGAGAGTCTTTAGCGCTTGATGTCTGGGGCGGATAGTGTGATCGCCAAGAGGGATAGACATGCGCCGTATTATCGCTAAGATCATCGAATTGTAGATATATTGTGATAGGGTCGGGACCGACCCAATGTCTCTATAGTGGGCAGTTGATACAAGGCGTGGGTAAGCTGAACTTATGTTGTTAACCACCCGTAATATAGCATCTATGCACTGGAGAGGCAGGAGCGTAGCTAGTGACAGTCACCAAGGGGTAACCTTGTATATACTTCAAGCATATTATTATAGCACTTGTGTGTTGGGGGGTGCACAGCAGGTGCCTTGATCATCAAGCCACCGTATAAAGGGCGAACGGTTAGTTGGGGTTGGACCGCCGGAATAATTAGTGTTTAGTTGTAATTCGTGTGCGAATTGAATCGAACCAGGTGAACTGTAAGGTCATATAGATGCCATGAGGGTATTAGGATTGTATAAGGTACCGAAGATTGCGGGAAAGATATTTAATATGCAAAGCTTATACTTGTAGTCGCATCACGGGTTATGTAAGGAGCGAGACGCTTCAATGAGTATACTGGTGTGAGGTACCGAAGGTCGTCAACGAGAGGTGGCGGAGACGGTCGGGGTAGTGGCACAGCACAGGCGTGTCCATTACCAACCACGATATAGATCAACCGGTCCGGACTCGTCCGGCTAAGGTCGTAGGCGCCTTCAAGGACTTCGCCACAGGGCAGTCTGTACCAACCAAGTTCCGGACTTATAAGTATAGTGCCGGGTTCTGGATAACCATTAGTATTTAAGTTAGCACTGGGTGTAATTTTACAGTGCCGGGTTCTGGATAACCATTAGTATTTAAGTTAGCACTGGGTGTAATTTTATAGTGCCGGGTTCTGGATAACCATTAGTATTTAAGTTAGCACTGGGTGTAATTTTACAGTGCCGGGGTCTTGATAACCATTAGTGTTTAAGTTAGCACTGGGTGTAATTTTACAGTGCCGGGGTCTTGATAACCATTAGTGTTTAAAGTAGCACAGAGGGTCGTGTTACAGGGCCGAGTTCTTAGTAACTCAGAGAGACGGATTATCTACACAGAGTAGAGTCACAGTGAAACGTTTTAGTTAAACGAACAGCGGGGCATAAGTACATTCGGTTCGTCAGTCGAACGGAGCATAGTAGTTGGACTGAACTATTTCTTTAGCTGGTATAGTTGCCAGTCTCATGGATGTGACAATTATGATGTTCTTATGTATATATATAACTATGTCTTTATGTAATTAGTAAAGAACGATTGAGCGATCACGGTGTTTATCTCTTTAGTAGACAATCCAGTCAGTCATTCTGTGACAGTCCTGTCTCGTTGCATGTGTAGCAGGCTCTCTCATTCCTCTTGATACAGGCGTTGGCTAGGTGTCCCTTCTGGTTGCAGTTATAGCAGGTGGGCTGGAAGGTAGTGCTGCCTGTAGGTCTAGTTGGCTTGTAGTCGCCTCTCCCTCTATCTTGGAATCGCCCTCTATAGTTGTCTCGCCCCCTCCTATTACTTCGATATCCTCCTCGGTTGGTATAAGTCATATATTCTGATGTGGCCCCGTATGCCTTCTTTCCCTCTTGACCTTTCTCCAGGCTGTCTATTCTAGCCATAATAGTCTTCCTCATCTCTTCCATCTGCTCAGCCATAGCTTTCAAAAGGTCGTTGTCCTTCCCCTCATCTTCCTTCTTGACAGCTGGCTTGCATGGCTTGGCCTTTGGTTCCTCACTTACGTCGCCCTTTAACTCTGCTTCTATCTTCCTAAGTTCTATCAGGAATCTGTCATAATCTTCCAATGTGCTGTACTGGAAGATGGCCATTTGCTTCAAGTCCTTGTGTAGACCCTGGTATAAAACACTCTTCAGGATATGGTTATCTGTCCTCTTCATTGCCTTGAGGTTACAGGCTCTAGTAAACAACTCTTCAAGTCTGGAAGCATAGGTGGTTATCGATTCACCTGTCTGTTGTCTACATGAGTAAAACAACTTCATGATGGTCTCAGATGTTTCGATAATTCCGAATGTACTATTAAGCTTAAGCATTATCTCCTGTCTGGTGGCCTCTACTCCTAATCTCCTGATTATATCACCTGCTTGTCCCTTCAGGGAACGACGTATTCCAAGCAGTATCTGTGCATCGGTGAAGGACTTCGAAGCACACACAGCTTCAGCTTCAAATTTAAGTCTCGAATGACACTTCACCTTTGTTATCAGTCCCCAAAAAGGTAGACAGCTTAGGGTAATGATAGTTTCCTTTATGCATATCATGTAGCATCTCCATCCTAGTATGCACAGGCCTTCTCTCCTCCTTAACTCCTCCCATTGTGCTCATAAATGAAGCCATCTCTTCCTCCTTTGAAGAAACAGGTCTCCTTTTCAACCTCTTAAATGCCTTTAATAATTCAAGGTCTTCTGTTGTTAAAATCACATCCTCCTCCTCTTCCCCTCCTGCTAACTTATCCTCTTCCATACTGATACTACTGCCTTTCAATAAGATCAAAAGTTCACTAGTACAAGTACACCAAACTAAATACCTGTAAGTACTGAAGTGTAAAGTATAGTTACAAGTAATGCACTATTGTCTCAATAAACTCAAAGCAATCAGTACATTGATCCTCATTAACAGTTAAAGCAGTATTCCACCAAATGGTAATTTTCAAATCACCATATAAGATCAAGAAAAAACAAAATCAACAACACTGTTCCATATTCAATCAAACACTGAAGTACCAAAGCTGTATTCAAGTTAGTTCATATGTGCACTGACTTTATGTAAAAGTTACATCAATATGACACTCAGCTAGGTATTTCATTTGATACATCAGTATTGTATAAGTTCCAATACAAGAGTCAGATTTATTTCAAAATCAAGACTAATTATACATCACTATACCACTAACCAAAAAAAAATCAATCAAACTATTTAAATCAATATGCCACTGAACCATGGAACCAATGATCCAACTAATTGATTCAAGTTCAACTAAGTAATTCAATTAAGAATTCAACTGTAGTACATCACAAAATTAACTATAAAAAATCAAAGTTCAACTATCACTTTCAGTCTACTTTCACTTTCGCTTTGCAAGTTGTACACAATTTACAAAAACCAGATCAGTTCAGATAATTTCACACCCCTATGTGTCACTAATGTCACACTAATTCAGCATTAATTATTATCAATCGACTTCAAATCCAACCTGTATGCATAACAAATTCAAATATTGTTTATTTAATTCATAAATGTAAAAAAATATAATCAAAGTATGTTGGTGAAAATAAATTTCTAAACATCTATATATGCTTGTAACTAAAGCACCAACCACTTACTACAAGTATCAACAAATTAAATCTATGTGTTAGTATGTTTTAGTTCCTAATTAACTATAGTTCTATATGCATGCATACTAATTATTGAGCGTCTATATATATATATAACTAAATAAAATCTATGTGTTAGTATGTTTTAGTTCCTAATTAACTATAGTTCTATATGCATGCATACTAATTATTGAGCGTCTATATATATATATATATAACTAAATAATCACAAGTGTTAGCATCTATAGAATAACAAACAGTATGGACCCTCCTCTGAAAAACTAAATCAATAGCAAAATTATTCTAACTATACTATTGCTAAATGCATGTTATCAATCTTATCAGCAGCAGTCAGAAAATAATGTCTGCAACGTACTGAAAATTAAATGCATGGGTAATAACAATGTAAACTTAATCAATTAGTATATTCATCAATTCTCTAAATCATAAACTATCTCGGAGTTGTTGTCAAAACTGTCAGCTGAAATAAAAGTATATTTTACTACACAATCTTTATTTATCTAATTATGCACGAATGTGGGCACGTGCTTCGCCCTGAATGGTTATTACTAACAAATACTATCGCGTCACGGGAAATATCATATCATTTGGCTACACCATGTGGTAAGTATGTGAAATCTAATTGAACAATATCGGCACATCATCTGACGTCTTGTAGAACTGAAAAACTGAAATAAACGTGTTTATGCAATCTACGATACATTACTCATTGTATTTCGTATCTACTTAAAGGCCTGCGGTTTGACCCCGTCCAATTGTAAAGATTTATACTTTACCTGTTCCATGTGATTAGTGGCTTGTATCAACAATGTAGCAGTACATTCAGTATAATTTGGCGTATGTAGGTATTTTCTAACTGTTAATATGCACGATCACTCTGTGAGCTGAGAATTAGTCAAAATGAGGCCCTGACAATTTAAGTAAACGTATATTATTGATTGTAAAGAAAATTGATAGTTATGAGTATTCAAACTACATAATCCATATCAGCCCAGGGACATAGATTACATGTTATGTAGGTGCCTCATCAGCCGTAGCGTAATCACTGAGACTGATAATGTGTATGCATGTATAATGTGCGCTATGGTTGTGATCTGTGCAATCTAATTCAAAATTCAGTTCATGTGTTTACCTAATCAAATATGTATGTATATAATATGTATGTATTTATATGAATAAACTATATGTGTTCGTTATATGGTAACCTTCATACTTCATTTAATTATATATCTACAGTATTATTCGCAAGTTTTCTGTTATATTTTAAATATTTCTTTGTGTCAGTGTGTGTTTACCGATATTGATGCTACATAATAATCACAGTGAATGCTATGAGTACATGTATAATATTATAATTATAATCTCTTGAACATACGAGTATTACACATATTCTGCCGATTTCTACAAGATGCCATTGAGTAAAATAACAATGTATGTAACTGATGAGCAGAGAAAAGAATTGCTGACTTTCTTGCAAAATAAGAACTGGGACGTAGAGATGGAAATAGAAGAAACAGCCACCGCCATGCCCGTTGCAGAGGCTGTTTACGTACCTCCCCCTATGCCTCAGCATGCTGAAGGTGTTGCTGAGTGCCCACTGTGCTTGTGTTCCCCTTGCATAATAAATGAACAGAACAAACAACTTTGGTGGCCTGCTAATAATCGTCCACCGCATAATCTAAATTCACATGAGAGAAAGCTTCTATACAGGAGGTTTTGGGCAATGCTATATAATTGTGGCGCATGGAAAGATGTCAGATATATAGAGAGAAAAGTAGCGGCTAGAAGAGGAGACTGTACTTGGCATAAGAGGGAACTGATGCCTGAATGTGTGGTACAGCAATGCAGGAACTGGCTGCCTAACCCGCGCAACCAGCCTTATTTGGGCCATAAGTGGAGTTGAATTGTTTATACCAGTTGTAAGTACTATAAAAATACAGAACTTCAATTTCAGCAATTTATAACCTCTGATATGTACGTGGGTCATAATAGATATAAGTGGTGCTCATGTATTAGATGTATACCATGCAGGGCCTCGCATGTGGCAAATACGATGTGCGTCGACCGTCAGATTTGTACCGCTATTCCTCGTGTGTTTAGTGCGTCGACCGTCAGATTTGTACCGCTATTCCTCGTGTGTTTAAGGTCAAATATAGGTCAACCTGCAGGCCTTTAAACATTCAACTCTGTCTTAGCAACGCAATATTACGACCAATCAACAGGCAAATGGATTATTTGGACCTGAGAAACCACGAGAACTTTTACAAAAATAAACAACGGGAAATCGACGGAGCAAGAAATACAACTGGCTGACTGTCGGCAATCTGGTGAATTACTCTGATGATAATAGGTTAAGAATTGTGACTCATGCAAATGGACGTGAATGGTTATGAGGCTATCTTCATGCTGGTGATGTGTGCACAGACACTCTCAAAAATCGCCGTCGTCATCTCGCTGAAAAATCATACAACATACAAAAATCTCTATCACTACGTACACTCACCCCTGGAACACTTCTATAAATCCATGAATATGATGAACCCACAGCACTGCACTTAATATGTGTCCTAAGTAGGTAGTGAACCCACACTTATCACAAATAAAAATTACACAATAAAAAAATATAGTGTTCACAACTGTCCGTCAGCTTCACTACAGTTCTTTAGGGTATAGCGGATCTTGGTGAATAACGGATCAGTCTTAGAAACGCGAAGAAATTATATAAGTTCCCAGAATAATCACAATGATTTAATGATTGATATATATATAATTGAACCTTTTCGACGCCTCGTCATCAACTTTGTTTACAAATGACATATTTAAACGACGTGCTAATTTTATGGACGGCAATTGACATACGCAGTGAAGCGGAAAAACATGCACGAGGAAAACGGTAAACAGATAATTGACCTTAATTATCCTAGGTAAAGTACAACTTTTGGAAGAAAAAAATACATACACTTGTTGATTATAACATCCTAATTGTGTCTATACTCATCACATTGTATTTATCTTGATACAGATATTAGTAAATTGGATTCAAAGTGACCGCATCGTTTTGTGTATAGCGGATCACGGAATGAAAGTAGAGGGGTCAACTCAAAAATATGAAAACACATGATAATCTTATATCGAATGATGCAAACCATTTTATTTTAAATATTTAATAGTTTTTCATGCATTTTGCAACTGACATAGCAACACATTATGCGTTTTTTTGTATATATCTGTATATATAAGGTACTGTACGTGTGTCTGTAGTGGGATTCAATGTGCGACTCCAGTGGGGGGAGGGGGGCTTAAGTTCTTTTAACCATTGACTCGTCAACATACATGAGTCGTTAGTCACTCAAACAGTTTTACTGCTACATGGTAATAATACCTGTGATGACGCAACTATGACTTCAAAAATACAAGTTAGGTTTATGAAACTTTGTGTTTCAGGCTGGTTTGACACATAGGGGTCTGTAACGAGGTCTATAACGAACGATAATCGAAGTGATCCCGGCCTTTCATCAAGTACCAGTGATACCGGTCCTTCATCCAATGTGACAGATCACAACATTGAGATACAAAACTCCGTCATAAAAGGATATCATGTGTTCAAAATGAAGCCCCCCTTGTATGTGAACTGTATGATAACCCTAGGCTTATTGTTGACAGAGACAAATATACAGGATAAGGATGCATGCCTTGTTTGGTTACCATCATTAGATTCCTATGAGTCTACATTACATGAGATGACAACTGACCAAAGCAGATACCTTAGATTGTCAGACATTGCCGATCTGCCAATCGGACACGTGGATTAGCTAATTATTGTAGAACTATTCTTGATTATGACGGCAAAAGTTATGCTGAAATGACAGGCGAACCATGTCCAAACTTTCCACCGTGGCCAGCGACCCAGGAAAAGGGGGGCGGGGTTGTTATCCCATGCAATTATTACATTGGAATAACATGTACACACCCTGAAGCAACTAAGTATGTCTCCATGTTACATGATATTCTAAATAACATGGATGAGGGATCATGTATGACAATTGTTTCAAAGTGACATTACAGCATTATATGTCTCTGGTTATGTGAATAATTGTTTATCAATAGCCATACATGATCTTTCATCCGTGTTACATGTATTTATATACTCTTTATTTCCACTTTGCAGTGATTATTCACATATTTATGACAACAGAACAAACAGTACATAGAAATATAAACAGAATATCAATACTTCAAATTCTATATATACAAATGATATGAACATGTTTGTAAAAGGCATTCGAAAAATGTGTCAAAAGAATGCCTATTCCAGAAAGTGTATCACATAATGTAGCCGGTCCAGTGATTGGGTCAATCCCTACTTACGAGGCTCCTGCTACACCTGTGACACCCTCCCCAGAACAAACTTCGTTTCACACACAATTCGAAAGTTTTACACAAATGAAATTACAATGTTCACATAGCATATGTTAATGCTGCTAACCCAATTGCTACGTGCGTATGACACATGTTATTCGTGTATAGAATACAATATAATTCGTTGCAAATTCCAGTTCGAACTAACTTGAATACACATGTATACGATTTCACTTGCATGTGACAACGTCACACAGACACTGTTTGCCTTTTAAAGCAGTCACTTCTTGCCTTAGTAATTAGGCGGATAACGGGTATGCACAGAAAATGCTCATAGCAATATCTAGGGTTCTCTAGAATTATGGAAACTTGACGAAACGAAAACCAAGTTACCTGTAAGAGAGTAGAATTATATGTTCGTTGCTAGCATGTATAGTATAGTTACATACACTTCAGTATTAAACTGATGTTAGTTAAACTAGGGTTTCAAATGTTTTTAGAACATTACTAATATATTTACACGTTACGTAAATATAGCACCTGGTTTTGTCAACATCAGTACCTAATTGTGCTAAGACGCCGGGGTCTACTAGACAACGCACAAAATGTTCCGAATTACATAAGCACAAGTGAATATCATGTCATATCGAGACATATTACAGCAAACACTGTATCTTTTATGATTTATTGGTTGTTATGATACTATGGTATGCTGATAGCATAATGTAAATTATGTTTAATATTAAATACTATGACATGTTATATGATAAGCCTGTTACTGACGTAGTTCATAGAACTCTAGTTAGCTACAGTTAAATACCGGTGGTTTTATCAAAGTGTATGTCAGAGACCTATATAACCCTACGTGTACTGTATTATATGTCTCTGATTATGTGAATAATTGTTTATCGGCATTTATTATAGCCACATATAATAACAATACGGATCAATCCATATATAGCATCTGTGATTTCTGGTATGATCGTATATAACTTTTTTTTTCATTTTGCTTCTCAAGAGTGTACTGTTTTGCTTTTTATTATGTGATTATTATAAATGTTCATGTGTGATCCACTGTCGAGTACGTATTACATATGCAAAATGATTTGTTTTTGATTGAAAAATAAAGATGGTATTTTGATATTTTATAACAATCTTTCATAGTAGTGTATCTACATGATCTAGTCCATAGTGAAACCTGTGATAAATAAGGGTGTTTCATTTAGTTATGTTGGTCAATTTCGTTTTGCTTCTGTTCTGTTATTGGAGTTATTAAATGTAAACACATTTTAAGCGATTTTGTGTATGTGTTCCTCTAACCTCAACACGAATCTGAACATATTTTGTTGTTTACTTTATTTATCGTCGCTACTGGTTGCCCATATGAGCGACGCCTCCTGAAGAGATTAGTCATTTTAGATTTTTTGGAGGATAGTGCAATGATACAGACAGAGACCCATTCCAGAGTCTCCTCTGGTTCTTTTACGTGCACGGTGTAAAACACCGACACGAGACCTCGGTTTAAAGTCCCATCTGAAAGACTGTTAATTTTATTAGGGTAAGATGGGGGATCGAACCTGCGATCCCTGGATTACCAGTCCAGCGTGTTACCACTGGACTGATCCGTCTGTTGAACATATTTGATGGTTCGTAGTCTTAAGTGACAGGCCACTTAGCTTTTGAGACGATCCCCGATCAAAGGAAAGTTTTGATCCGATAAAGACCGAAGCGGTCCGTTATTTACCAATCGACCGTGTAACTTTGTCATCAAATTACTCGTGTATAAACCAGGCGTTTTATTCCAAAAATGTTAAAAGTAAGTCAAGGCCGAATAATGTGTTCATCATTTGCCACAACATTTATTTTGAAAATATAAAGCATTATCATCGTATTCAGCTCATATGTCGTTAGTGATCCGCTATACCCTAAAGAACTGTATGTGGTATACACGCTCTTCAAAAATGCGGCTCTACGTTGAACTGTACGTTCGGTACTCTGCCTCGTCGTCCCTCGTTGGGCTCCATTGTGGTAGGGTTCGGATTATGGGGGATCAGTAGAATGAACAACACCTATACGATTCATCACTCTATTCAACCTCATTTGACAACAAGGCTCTCGAATGCTTTGGTTCTACAATACACATATATACACACATTAAGAATAGGATTAAAACATATGCGTCATATAAATATATAATAGATGATTTGCGGTGCTTTGGTTAACAACAACATATTATATACGTTGGCACTATATATACTCTCGTCAGGTTCGTGGTTCGTAATAACGCTTACTATTACTCCAATATATATATAAGACATCCGTAGCGCAGAGGTAATCTATGTTACATCCATGTCTCTGATGAAACATAGACATATGCAACATAGACAAATGCAACATAGACATATGCAATATAGACCAATACAATATAGACCAATACAATAACTTACGCAGAGATATAGTCTCTGTAACACTTCTCACTATTCTCCACCGTCCGCAACACATTCAACCACTCACTCACTGGTGCCGGTGACAACTGTAAATAACATGCGTCTGTTAAGTTATGTGCAATGATGAGGTTTGATATACCGACAGCCAGGACCAAGGGAAAAGACTCAAGGACCAACGACAAAAAGGACTAACTGAACCGAACCCGCGTACAACATAATGAACCAATACTACAGCGTACAAATCAACCAATTCAATATCTCACGCATATCTATATATACCTGAATAATACTTTTGCCGACTTCTATGATAAACTATATTATAAAATGCTCTCTTTATAATAAGACGTCCTACTATCATACGATATTGGAAGTGACTGCGTTGGAATACCACGCTACATAACGATCATACACGTATCCTCGAGTTAAACTCGCTACGCACGGTTGCGTCTCACTGACCATTACACATCGTGTATATCTACAAGGAATAACTAGTTTAAAGTATGGAGGCTAAAACGGACCCTACTACAGTGCTATAAAGGAGAACTAGAATGTGACAGAAGCAATTGCTAAAAGAAACAATAGAAGACACTGGGTCACACTATTTGGTACTTATGTACATGTATTTTATATATTTTCGGTCAAAATCGGCTGGTTCGGCGTTTTCTAAATGTCAGCCACCTATATCATTTTTTTGGCCAATTTGATCCCTTTTCATACATTTTTTCACCGACTTTGGGTATTATATGAACACCTTGGTAAATTAAAAACTGCGAAAGATTCTATCCCTAGACAATTCTTATTTCAATAATTACTATATACCCCCGTTTAAACGCCCCTAGGGGCGATGCAATTTGCGACAAATTATATGCAAAGTATATCTGGGTCTCCTTTAAACGCCCCCCCCCTTTCTTCATACCTCTTGAAACAGTCCCTATTATCCACTAGTATAGCGTGTCCATAGCAACGAACCAACACGTGTGTAGTGTGAGTACATGGAGAGCAGTTTAACCTTACATCGATTTCCATATATGGACATGGGCTGAAGCGGGGGGAAAAAACTTCAAAGTCATTCACCGACGGGCAATGCGTCATAAAAATGGAAGCGAGGGAGCTAATTCTCTTTGATGTAACTTACATATTTCTTTGATCTGTGCCGACAGCTCTGATACTGTGGAAACTAATGACATTTTGACATGTGCAGGCCAAGTAAATGTTAATTTTAGTTTTTTCTGAATTATGTACCAAACCTATACGGAAGACAGGTTGAAAATATATTTTCCCTCGCTTTGATAACCCTACCATAACTATAAAATATTTCAATTCGCCGACGTCAGTTTGCAATATTTGTTTTAAAACTCACTTGGAATATATGTGCCACTTTCAAAAAAAACTACCCGACGCAGTAACCAAAAGTAATCATATCAATTATCCCGGCCTAACTGGACAAAACATCATATTTTGTTGATAATTTCACAAGTTTGTGTGACATTTCTAATTGTTTTTGTTTTTTTAATTTATGTTTATTTACTGTCGCGACCGGATTCCCATTTGAGCGACGGGCAGTTTACCTAACAACACCTGCGTATTGTCCCATGCCACTACTCAATTATAAATGTGGCTGGCATGCATGGGACAATATGCAAATTTGTCGTGTCTAAGGTGATCTTATGCGGGCTAACCGTTTAATGATCGATCTGATTGGCTGTGTCTGTAGAAAGGTTGTCCTTGTATAATTATGCCGTGGATTAATTTACATATGTCGGATTTTTTGAGTAATTAGCATGCAATAAAACATTATGGTATTGTTCACAAAAATCTTATGAATCAATTATCGGAAAATTTCTTCAACTCCTGATGTCAATTTTATCAACCCGTCTTATATGCGAGTGCATGCCAAATCCACAGATTACAGAACAACCAAAGTAGGGGGTCGTCTTATATGCGAGTCGTCTTATAGGCGAGTAAGTACGGTAGTTGAATGCCTGCACTAGCTTAGTAAAGATATTAGAATAACAACTGAATTACGGTTAGTAAATTGGTGGCGATTGATTAAAATTATAAGTAGTGAACTTAAGTCATTGAAAAAAAAGAAGATTAATGGTAGTTTATGGAAAACTTGTAGAATTCTGTGAAGAAAATGGAAGAATGGACTAAATATGTAGAATGCTTGGAGCATTATTATGAAGCAGCGAATGAAATAACAGATGGTGGAAACTAATAGTCAATTTTTGTGTCAAGTGTTGGAAGTAAAACATATAAATTGATAGCAGATTTCATAGCAATGGTGAAAGTGTGACAGACTTTGTTGAAGAATTATCTGTCAGAAACAGTGACCTAAGGATAATTTTGCAGTAGTGCTAAGAGACAGATTAGTTAGTGGAATTAACAGACAGAATTCAGTGAAGGTTGGTGACGGAGCCAGAGTTGGATTTTAAGTGCGTTAGAAATAGCAACAAACTTCCGGACTTTCAAATCACGCCAGAGGTTACCTAAATTACAATTTATGATTAATTTATTGATTGGTATTAACTTACGGACTTTCAAATCACGCCAGAGGTTACCTAAATTACAATTTATCATTGATTTATTGATTGGTATTAACTTACGGACTTTCAAATCACGCCAAAGGTTACCTAAATTACAATTTATGATTAATTTATTGATTGGTATTAACTTACGGACTTTCAAATCACGCCAGAGGTTACCTAAATTACAATTTATCATTGATTTAATGAACTGTATTATTATTATTACAATTTATGATGGATTTATTGATTGGTGTTATTTTTATAGCACAAAAAAACCAGGGTCCACATTATAGCACTCCTCCGGATATACGGGCTCATGTTATAGCACTCCTCTGGATATACGGACTCACGTTATAGCACTCCTCCGGATATATGGATCCATGTTATAGCACTCCTCTGGATATATGGATCCATGTTATAGCACTCCTCTGGATATACGGATCCATGTTATAGCACTCCTCCGGATATATGGGCTCATGTTATAGCACTCCTCCGGATATATGGATCCATGTTATAGCACTCCTCTGGATATATGGATCCATGTTATAGCACTCCTCCGGATATACGGATCCATGTTATAGCACTCCTCCGGATATACGGATCTGTTATAGCACTCCTCCGGATATAGGATCCATGTTATAGCACTCCTCCGGATATACGGACTCACGTTATAGCACTCCTCCGGATATATGGATCCATGTTATAGCACTCCTCCGGATATAGGATCCATGTTATAGCATCCTCCGGATATATGATCCATGTTATAGCACTCCTCCGGATATACGGATCCATGTTATAGCACTCCCCGGATATATGGATCCTGTTATAGCACTCCTCCGGATATACGGATCCATGTTATAGCACTCCTCCGGATATATGGATCCATGTTATAGCACTCCTCCGGATATACGGACTCACGTTATAGCACTCCTCCGGATATATGGATCCATGTTATAGCACGCCTCCGGATATACGGACTCACGTTATAGCACTCCTCCGGATATATGGATCCATGTTATAGCACGCCTCCGGATATACGGACTCACGTTATAGCACTCCTCCGGATATATGGATCCATGTTATAGCACGCCTCCGGATATACAGGCTCACAATATAGCACTCCTCCGGATATACGGGCTCATGTTATAGCACTCCTCCGGATATACGGGCTCATGTTATAGCACTCCTCCGGATATACGGGCTCATGTTATAGCACTCCTCCGGATATACGGGCTCACGTTATAGCACTCCTAGCACTAAATATTATGTACACCTTGCATGAAAATTGAATTAATTTGTATAATTAACACATAGTAGCTATAATTTAACTAGTTTGTACAATGAGGAATTACTTGTATTTAACATTAGTTCTATCTATCTTCCCCTAATGTCAAACCCCTCGCAGGTATGTAGACATTTAGCACATCTTGCCATACCCATTCCTCTAGATTCAATGCTGAGTCACAGGCTTTTCATTCCATCACCGCATAATACATACGGAAGTTGTGGTATTTTGTGCGTCTGCTGCGTCTGCTGCGTGTGCTGCTGCTGTTTCTGCTGCTGCGGTAGTAGGTAGAGTTCTTCACATTGTTCACCATTATACAGAGCAAAATATGACACACGCGATGGTATCAGTTATATACTGTAAACACTTAATTGTATTGTGAAAGACTCCATATTTCCTCTTCATTTCAGCATATGAACACGGTTTTCCCCCCAAGTTGACATTATAAATGAGCTAGTTTGCTTGAACTAATTGTTGCACGTCAAATCGCAAAGAAGTTAAAAGAAATATGTTTGGTTTTTTTAATACAGAATTGCCATTTTTGACCCAATTGAAGAGGATAAAGTTAAAATAATATAGGATGGTTGGTTAGCTTATGTTAATCCAAAATGAAACACATTTGATAGTAAAGTAAGAATATGATTGAAAACCATAAATAATTTTTTTTTTTTTTAAAACGCTTTCAAATTACTGTATAGCATGTCGTCAGTATCTCAATGCAGCATCTAGAAAAACACTTGTCTTCCTTCTTTGACTCTGAAAGTACAAACATTAACAATTACGTTCAGGATCAGACAAACATCGATGATGAAAACAAACAAGTTCCACATCGCGGTTAACCGCGTTTCATGATACGACTGAATAAAATAATTATCAAAACAGGGGAAGTAACTGATGCTTAAAATATCTCCACATGTCGACAAGGCTGTATGTCCGGACAGAATAAACAAAAACTTCCACTATGAAGCATCTAATGAACTACAGTAAACCTTGCCTTAAGCAGCCAGCCAATAGAGTGATGAAAATTGGCTGCTAGACAGAGATGACTCTTTAATAGAGGTTAATTGTTGAGCAAATTGTCACATTGGGGATGTTGTAACCTACTGCATAATAGAGGTGACCACTAACACAGGTTTGACTGTATATCAACCACTCTGTGATCTTTTTAATTCATCATTACAATTTACACGAGTACAAACCACTTAGTCCTGGGTACATTTAATTTATATGGAGGAGATATTTATACACACAGATCCTGGGTACATATATATGGAGGAGATATTTATACTCGCAGATCCTGGGTGCATCTATATGGAGGAAATATTTATGCTCCCAGATCCTGGGTACAGCTATATTGAGGACATATTTATGCTCACAGATCCTGGGTACATATATATGGAGGAGATATTTATGCTCACAGATCCTGGGTACATATATATGGAGGAGATATTTATACTCACAGATCCTGGGTACATATATATGGAGGAGATATTTATACTCACAGATCCTGGGTACATTTATATGGAGGAGATATTTATACTCACAGATCATGGGTACATATATAATTATATATGGTGGAGCTATTATACACACATATCCTGGGTACATTTATATGGAGGAGATATATATACTCAGAGATCATGGGTACATTTATATGGAGGAGATATTTATACTCACATATCCTGGGTACATTTATATGGAGGAGATATTTATACTCACAGATCATGGGTACATATATATGGAGGAGATATTTATACTCACAGATCATGGGTACATATATATGGAGGAGATATTTATACTCACAGATCCTGGGTACATTTATATGGAGGAGATATTTATACTCAGAGATCATGGGTACAATATATATGGAGGAGATATTATACACACAGATCCTGGGTACATTTATATGGAGGAGATATTTATACTCACAGATCATGGGTACATTTATATGGAGGAGATATTTATACTCACAGATCCTGGGTACATTTATATGGAGGAGATATTTATACACACAGATCATGGGTACATATATATGGAGGAGATATTTATACTCACAGATCATGGGTACATATATATGGAGGAGATATTTATACTCAGATCATGGGTACATTTATATGGAGGAGATATTTTACTCATGGGTACATATATAATTATATATGGAGGAGATATTATACACACAGATCATGGGTACATTTATATGGAGGAGATATTTATACTCAGAGATCATGGGTACATATATACTTATATATGGAGGAGATATTATACACACAGATCCTGGGTACATTTATATGGAGGAGATATGTATACTCCGAGATCATGGGTACATTTATATGGAGGAGATATTTATACTCACAGATCCTGGGTACATTTATATGGAGGAAATATTTATACTCACAGGTCATGGGTACATATATATGGAGGAGATATTTATACTCATGGGTACATATATAATTATATATGGAGGAGGTATTATACACACAGATCCTGGGTACATTTATATGGAGGAGATATTTATACACACAGATCCTGGGTACATATATATGGAGGAGATATTTATACACACAGATCCTGGGTACATTTATATGGAGGAGATATTTATACTCACAGGTCATGGGTACATATGTAATTATATATGGAGGAAAGATTTA